>JAOXOE010000343.1:11143769-11209688 GCA_028565055.1 Phoeniculus purpureus | reverse complement strand
AGCTATCTTGGGCCCCTTTACCTGCCAGTACCCTGTCCCATGGGATTTCCCCTAGCAATTGCTTGAAAAGGCCAAAGCTGGCCCTCCTGAAGTCCGGGGTTGTGATTCTGCTACCAGTTTTATGAACTGTGCATCCATGTTCATTTTTTGTTTCAGAGCTTCTTTTCTTTTGTGTAGATTTAAAACATGTACTGTGTAACCTGAACAGAAATCAGGTTTTATCTTCTTTGGGACTGAATTAATATACATCTGCAATTCAGAGTAGTTATAAAAAATGTTAATTACAGTGCAGAAGCAGATTTGCAGAATTGTTTGACAGCACGTTCTAGTTTTTCTGTGTTTTAATGCGATAGGCAATGTAGACTAATAAGTACCCGTCCTGTGGGGTTTCTTTTCTCCCTTCTTTCTCTTCTCCCTACGGCAAAGTCATGCTCCAAATATACTTACGTCTAGTTAGTAACAAATCCGCGTTTGTCATGTGCAAAAGTACATCATGGGAAATCTAGACTCTGCAAGAGAGGGTGAAAAAATGCCCTTTTCTGACTTTGCCCTCCTCTTACGTGGAGTGCAGAGGAGTTGTGGATGTTACTTCATTTTGCTAAGTTATCTTCTCACATAATAAAGGAAGCCATGACTGGGGTGGTGGAGTGTGTTAAAAGTTTGAAATCCAGACAGGGATTTACAGTACCAGTGGGTCTGTCCTACTTCCAGAAGCCGCAGAGTTTTGGGTCACTGCTGGACTCCATCAGCCACACCTAGCAGGGCTGTGTGACTTAGGCTGTTCCATGCATGTGACTTCTGGTAGGCAGGACTGGGCAGAGAGAAAAGGAGGAGAGATTTTAATATGACCCTTTGTCATGAACCAAAATGTGTTTGTACAATTTGGACTTAGCACAAGAGGAATGACAAGAGTTTTGTGTTCAGTCATACCGAGCAGCAGGAGCCCACACAGCTTGCAGAAGCAGTTTCTCCACATGAATATTTAGAGACCTTCTGCATGAGTATTTTTATACCAGGAGTACGTGTCCCTTATAAAAGTATTACTTTTAATGATCTAGTCTGGTTACTGGAACTATTTTCCTCACAAGTAACTTAAAAGAAATGAATTTTAAGTCAAGGACATAATTCAGTATTCTGAACACTTCTGAGGATTACATTCGGACCCTTTCTTTTTGTCTTTGGCTGCATGTATTTCCAGTTAAGAAAATTAGCTAAGAGATTTATGTTAAAAATAATCCCAGTTCCTGCATGTCCGGTTGCAACTGGTTTGTAAAATTAATCTTTGTTTTGACCAGTTCTTTTTTTCACACTAGCAGGCTGATTAATTTTTTCTTGGAAGTGGGAAGGGAAAAGAAAGTGTTTTTCTAAATGTTATTGAGAAGACTATGTCAGAAACTGCAAATGAATAAAAGAAAGGATGATGAAGGCTAACTTGTAAAATGAAATTGATGTCAAAAATTGTCAAAAATTAGTGTTTCTTCAGTGTGTCTTGTTAGGACAGCTTGTACTTCTCACTCGGAACACTTTTTGTGTGTTCTCCAGTGTAGAGATGAGGCAGGGCTTATTTCTTCTCTCTTCCCAGCCCTTGCTAAGCAGTGAATGTGTGTGGAACAACATTCCTTACATGCACATCCCGAAGATTTTGTTTGAAATATCTGTAGCTGGCTTGTGGTTTTGCTGACAGTGACTGGGATTCTTCAAGCTGATTTGGCATGCTGCGGTGGTGACTGTGTTGAGGAGTCAGAATTTTCCCAGAGCTTTTCCAGATAAACAGAAGACCAGGGACACTGAACATCTCATTGTTTCTTTGAAAGGCTTCTTCATTCTTGAGGGTAGTATATGGGCTCAGGGTTCTTGTCTACAACACAGAACAGAATTAAAACCTCGAGAAAATAATAGTGAAATGATTAAGAAGGGAGAGAGTTTAAGATGTCGTGTGCTTTAAATATTCTTTCTTTACTGTAGGCATGAGCCAGCAGCTAGGGAATGTTCTGCAAAGATAGAGACAGGAAGGACTTGTTTAGATCCTGGCCTTGATGACTGAACAGTTGGATACATGGTTCCTTTCCCAGTATTTTTAATGAAAGCCTGAGTAATTCAGTGTCTTGATATCAGTTGCTCTTGACAAATGCTTTACTTGAGATGTCGATTAGAAGGTCGTTAATTACCCAGCTGAAAATATCTCTTTACCCTCAGTCAGAAATAGCTTTTCCCAGCTTTGACTGCTAATTAGACAGCCTGCAGGTGGCTGTCTGTTGGGGTTTTTATGATAGAAACACCCCAGTATTTTGAAAGAAGTTCTTGGAAATCTCAAATTAAGGAAGTTCACACAATTCATTGCGAAGTACAATTTCTGACTGATTCAATTTAAAGTGTCTCTGGCAGCTGGCAACACTGGGAGTAAAGAACAGGAAACAACGTGCTAACTGTAAGTGCAAAGAGACACTGTTGTAATGATTCCACGCCTTGCAGACCAACAGAGTTATCTGTGAGGCTGAGGAGCAGCCAGGCTATTTTTTGGGGAACAGGATGATCTTTGTGAGTGGAGCTGAAGAAACCAGATCGTATTAGTGCAGCTGTGATCCAAGCAGTTAAACTGTGCAGATTAATGTGACACGTTGTGTGCTGAGGAAAAGGCAGTGTTAGGCTCCTTTCCAAATTTTCGTTGTCCTGTGGGAACTTACCTGTTGAAGATTCAACCGCAGATTTATTTATTGATGCTTTTTGTTCAACAGTTGTTTTAGAGCATTCTGGTGCGAGGCAGTGTCTGACTTGCCCAAGATAGGATTTGTACGCAGCCTGCCTGATTGATTGATTCTGATGGGAAACATACTGTAAATAAAATTCCTCTTGGTCTGTGCAATGTTAATTTAGTTCAAGAATGTTAATAGTTGTGGATTTGTCTAACTTTGTCTGCTAGGTCTGGATCATCTTGGGTCCTGCGCAGTTTTGGGAAACCCTTAATATTTTCTCTCCCACATGCAGAAGCATGACTTAAAATTGTAATAAGAACTGTTAAATTCTAAATTATTTAAACATTTGTCATAGATAATTCAAAAATATTTTTTAAATCATGCTATTCAGATGCTTGCAGAACTGAATAATGAATTCAGTCTTATATTAATTTTGGCTGTGGTGTATACACTTTTCTGCTCTTAAGAATAGTGTTATTTAAAAATCTTTGTGTAGTACTCATTTTAAAATACATTAATTGCATTTTTTAAATGTGATGTCTGGACTATCAGGGAAAGATTGCAGAGAAGATGACAGATTTACTTTTACCTGAGAACAGCATTGAATTTTTGAATGCTATAATCTTTGATACTTTTTTCTTTTTTATCTTTCTAGGTCCCTTCCAATCCCTAATGATTCTATGATTCACAAAAGGTAGCTGTTAAGGGAAAGAGGTTGACACTTTAGCTTCTCTATCAGACTCTGAGGCAACTCAGACTAGGTGTTTAAAAGTCAAATTTCTAGATTTTACTAGCTTCTCTTTCTTGTTCTGCTTGTTTTCCCCAAGATGGTGTAAAATGTAATGAGACCTTACGGAAGTTAGGTTGGAATGCTGTTTATCCTTGTTTTAATGTAAGTTAAGTTGCTATTTCTATTGCCATGCAAATGTCTTGGCATATAGAAAGCACAGTCAGTTTAACTCCAGTTGTCCTCTGAAACGTAACAAAGGGTGAATGTTTCCGTTCCTACCTGCAGGACTAGCAGTAGTACCCACAGACGAGGTAGCACTTCCATAGGGAGGTTACTACAGAGGCAAACGGTGGTTGCAGATGCTGCAGGTAGGAACTGGTACCTGTGAGAAGCTGAAGCTATAGCAGCCTTGTTTGTTGACTGTTAGTGGCAGAGGCCAATGAGACTTCTGTGCTGGGGTGAGCTGGGAAAACGCTAATACCTTAGAATGGTTTTGGCAATCTGACATCATCTATCATTGAGCCCTGAATTTAACTGCAGCAATGTGATCCCATTTCTTCGCTGTATCAGATACCGGCATGTGATACTTCATTTGCATGTATTGTACAGGTATGTGCTGCCTTACTTGCAAAGGATACTTACAGTGCTCTTCTAACTGACTTTTTAGTTTCTTTGTTAACTCCTTTCTTGTGCAAGGGCTCTTTTGCCTGGAATTCTAAAACCTGCATGAAATAGCTATTGGAAAAGTTTTCACCTGGGCACTTACTTTGTCATAGATTTAGCTGAGGAATTAAATTTAACTTAGGAGTCTATAGCGCCCTTTATCAGTAATTTGCTTTCAGAAATGAAGCTGTTATATGTCTACTTTTTAAAAAATATAAATAAAATATTTAGCAAATAAAATTCATTTCTGGTTTTTGCAGGTAAGAAGAAAAAAAGTTCCTTTTTGCTTTTTAAAAAAATAGTAGCATAGATGCTGCCAAGTGGCATGGGGTCAGTATGAGCTTTTTTCTTTGCTAATTTAATCAAAGTTTGGGCTGAGCTCGACAAACATTTAAGCTGCTGTTGAAGCAGCTCTGTACTGGCCTTCAACATGTCATGCAATCCCACCTCTCCTGCTCTGAGCTCAGCTCTGGGTTTGCCTGAGGTTGCTCTCAGCATAGACATTCTCACCTGCAGCGTTAAGATTAGCTATAGTTGCTTTGTTATCCCCGTGGATGAGTTTCTACAAAAAAATCGTTGATGTGAGAGGCTGCAGGAAGAGCTGTCTAGCAGACATGGAACACTCATGTGGAATAAAGTTCTGGAATGAAGAAAACTTGAGGGAGCAAAAGGATGATTAGATCTTTATGGTAAAGCTTGGAGTAAACCATGGAAAGGTATTAATAGATGGCTTCTTTTGGTGTAAAATTTCCTGTAATGAGTCACTGTTTCAGTTTTCAGTTGTTTAATGTAAAGTGGTAGTGGTACTTAGGAATGGTCCCAGCTTGTTAAATTGGGAAATGTTGGTTTGTGCTGTAGGAGTCCTCTTAGCTTGGCTTACACTTCAATAGGAGAAGTCATGGGTCTGAGCATTCTGTCTTGAAGTCTGAGGAAGTTGTTGCTGTTGTTTGTGTATGCATTGAGATGTTTCTCAACGAGGTTCTTGCCAGGTACACACAGTCATTGTGCAGCATGTTTCTGTGGAGTCTGCTGTCTCCACTCCAGGGTTGTTGTGGAGCAGTTGGATTTTGCAATTGTGTACATGATCTCACCTTAACCAGATAACCTGTGAAATATGCTTTATTACAACCTTGAGTGATTTGTCTTCTGAGAAGAAATAGGGTCACAGCAAAACATAAAAAGAGTGGTGTTTAGTTTAAGCAGGAACAGAAGAACTTCTGGCAGTGACAGGCTGCCAATGATGTGGTTCCCAGAGCATCTAAAATATCTTCCTGCCTATATTACTGATGTTAAAAGGTCAGTCTACATGCAGTTAAAAAGCAAAACACTATTACGTATAAATTTTGCTGTGCTTTAGTCAGAAGCTTTCTTACATATGCAAATCACTATTTCAAAGGTATATTGATAACTTGACTGACTTGTTCTGAATGTTAAAGATGTGAGAGTTAAACTAGAATAAGAACAGCTGGATATTCTTTAGTATGCTTGACATGCGTGGGAACTGTTGGGGAGCAGAGAAAGGGATTGTTTCATTTATTTTCTTTCCTTACTCAACTAGAAGTTAGAATCATTTTCAGATGTTCTGCCGTTTCATGAGGAATAAACTAGCCTTAGTGGAATTCTCACTATAGGTAGAAAAATTGTAACAATCACTTACCCTGAAGAAGGAGAGATTTTTAATTCCTCCTCTTCTGTCCCCTATCCCCTTAGGAATTCAGTGTCATCTTAAAGTCATCTTGGGTCAGAAGAAAAACCTTCAAAAATCAAAATTAATGGCTTCAGTGCAGGAGCCTATGAAGGGGAAACTAATTCAGAATTTAGGGTGGCTTACCTTAAGAACATGAAAAAAGCAAAACTTCAGCCTCAGGTGGAGGGTGAACGCAGCTCTATAATAGTACAGATGAGGTAATATGTACCTGCCCAGCTTGTGTTAAGTGCTAATTATAAGCCTTGGACTCTGGGACCCTGTATGTTACCAACTCCACATAAAATTTGTGTTTATCCTTGCATTATGTATCTGTTTGTGTTGTTATCATTGGCAACCTACTCACTGCTTTGTTTTTTCTTTCCCACTATATACTTCTGTATTTTCAGTCCTGCTTTTTCAGTCACATTTCAAGGCTCTTTTTTCTTGACACTATAATGAAAGCATTTCCCTTTTTTTTTTTTGTAGGAGTCTAATCTTTGCTCTGGCTTCATAGCTGTTTAACTCTCCGTAATGTACCTTTATGTATATCTTGTAAAATTGGATTATGAGGTGTTCAAAGGAAAAAACCTAAACGTCTTCTCTAGGTCTGTACAGTGTTTAGCTAAAAAACCCCAAACCCTGAATTTATTGGCAGATTCTTGTGTGGCACACTAGATGAAGAATGCATAGATTAAAACAACTAGGTACACAGCGTTTCAGTTTACTGAACTGGAAGACAGCTTGATGAACTTGAAATTTAGATTACAGAACATGAACTTAGAGGTGAAAAGATCTGGATTTCTCTATTTTTCACAAACATGGCTCAAGAGAATATGAATGAAAAAGTGGAATCTGCTCTTTAGTGCAGATTTTGTCAAGGAAAATGGAGATTTTAGGGCAAGTGCTGCACAGTTTAACTGACCGGAAAATGTCCATCTTTTTTGTGTTTATGGCTTCAGTTAAAGCATGAAAAACTAACTCTGCACTGTAAAATAAAAAGAGCTGTTAAAGGTTGGGTTTGTGCTTTCCAGTTACTATAAAGCTTTGTAGAAGTGCTGGGCTGCATCTTTTTTTTTAAAGTCTGAGAGGAATAATAGTTTGCTGTATTTTTTAAGATCATCTTGAGCCTCAATTAGGGTAGTTACGGTAGAGTGTAATCTGCTGCATCTGGCTATTCCCACATGTGAATTTAAAGCCTGTAGCTGTGCTCAGTGAGTCAGAGGAGAGCATCCCTAGAAGAGAGGAGCTGCTCTGAGGCAGGGCAGGGGACTACATCACACTGAGAAGATAACAGCAGCTTCCTCGATCTGATGGCACTGCTTGTGATATTGCCTAGCTGAACATCTTCAGGAGAAGCTGTAACACATCCCTGGGGTGTGGAGGAGTAGGTTAATTGTAAATTGTGGGTATCGGAACAGCCGACTCCTCACCATGCCAAACAGGATTAAACAGACTGACACTCTGGGATCGCTTCACTCAGTAAATCCTACCTGCTGCGGCAACGGGCAGCCAAGCGGCTGTAAATACTGGATCCTGGATCTAGGTACAAACATGTGCAATAGAGATATAATGGGCTGGGGGAGGAGGGTAGGTCAGTTGGTTTGTTTGTTGGGGGATGTTTTCAAATCATAGGTGTTTAGTAAGATGCTTTCTTTTTCCTTCTTTCCTCTTACTTTCCCCATCCCTCTGACCCCAGTTAAAAAAAAAAAAAGGGCAGAGTATAACAAAAAAGACCTCTGTGGGAAAGGTGGCAGTTATGAAATGAATCTACTCTGTAAAGTAATGGGATACTGTACAATAAGATCTTTGAGAAAATGTGCTTCTATATTTTTTTCAGTTAAGCTGCAGAAATAATAAATGGTAACTCTTGCTTGTTGAAATTTTATTAATGGAAATAATTTGTTTCAAGAGCTTAGCAGAAATTTTCTTAGAATGTTGCTACTAAACCTAAGAGACAAGAGATTTGTTTATTATCTATAACTTCTAAATTATTGGTGAGAAGTAGTGTATTTTGAAACAGAGCTTGGAAAGAAAGGGCAGTTCGGAAATAAATTGGTCTGTGAAATTTATTTAGAGACATTATTTATTCTGAAATGTAATACAGAGGAAAGCTGTGCTGTTCAGGTCTTGACTGAAGGAGCACAGAGGTGAGGGTAGAGGTGTTCACATTAAACTCAGTAGTTGCTGGGTTTTCTCCTCTTCCCCCTTGGTAATTTTAACGGGAAATAATATTTATCCTTGGCATTTGGACTCTTGCACAGAACAAGTTCAGTTCTCATACACAACAGTCTGAAATGCCTGCAGGAACAAGAAATGTTAAGCTTTGGTGTGTAGATCTAATGCAGCTGTCAGGATGGTCCATTTCCAGCTGCAAGTTGTGTGCAGCTGGGTTCAAGTTATACATACCTGTTGCTGTATAGTGTGCATGTATACCACGTAAGCAGCGATGGGCATTGTTTGATAGTGCCAAGCTGCTGTTATGGATGGGCTGAGGAAACAGAGACTAGTAGAAGGATTGCAAGTATGAAATCAAGGATGTAATGGAAAATAATCTTACAGGGGGCATCCAAAAAACAGGGTTGTGTGTCAGAGGGATGGTAGTAAATCTCAGTAGTTCATCAAAAGATAACAGGGCATAGGAAAGTCCCAGCCACGGGGAGTGAACATTTGTAGGTTGTCACCTCTGATCTTAGAAAGCTGCTCTGTTGATCCTACTGCTGTGCAATCAGTTCCTAAAACAACGGTTATTCCACTTCTTAGAAGTAAACAACAGAGTATCTTGAAGGCAGATGGAGTGAAAGAAGTCAATTATGAATATATTATTGATAGGCTGAGTGCTTTGCAGCAAATTATTTCACCCAACCAGTACTCACCCAGAGCTTTGGCTACCTAGGCAGCTGGAAGTCTGTTTAAATGGCATGGGAAGAGGCTTTTCCCTTTTCTGTTGCTTTGCATTCTGCTTTCTTCACTGGAGCTCATTTGCTTCATTTTTGGACTCATTGCTGCAGTTGTTAGTCAGGCTCAGATCTGTTTTTTACTTCCAAAGAATTTAAAAAAAACATGTTTTAGAAACTTCTGGGCATAGTCAGTCCCCATCAGTAAGATGCTTTCCATTATTACCATAAATTAAAATCATAGACATGCATGGCTTTGGCAAGCATATGTGGTTTCACAAACATTCTTTATTGTTCTCTTTCTGTGTCTTAAAAACAGATGTCCGTGTTGTACAGACCACATTGTAAGGAGGCTCAATAGCCCTTCACAGTAGGGGAGCAAAGCTTAGTGGCATGCCCCAGTATAACTGTAGCTATGCCACCTTTTGAACTGGAAGGAGTAAAAATTCTGTCTGTAGCTTTAATGGCCACTGCAAACTTAAAATTTGCAATTTGAGATTTAAGCTGGATATTCAGAATGTACTGTAGTGCATGATTTTATTCACAGAAGAATTTAACTAAGGTTTTGACTTTTATTAAAGAATATCTCAGGAATTAAAAAACTTTATTCTTCATTGCAATTAATAATTATGTATTATTGTATAATTACAATGTATAATTAAATGATCTGATATTTCTTTTCCTCACTTAGTCTGAAGAATGAAAAATTTACTCAGATTTAATCAGATTTAGAGAGAAAGAAAATAGGTCTTTGAGCAACAAGTTGGCCAGAAACTGCTGAAACTAATAAATAACTTGTATTTTTGCCCTTATCTGACGTCAGCTGGAGAAAGCAGTGATGATGGTAAGAGGAAACCAGCTCTTACGGTAATTCCACCCATTCCTTCAACTTAAAAATGCTCTGTGTTTGAGACAAGCAGGATAAATATCAAAGTTGTTTATGATTATCTGACTGGAGAGAGTGTTGAGTAGTTCCAGTCTGGAACTTAATATTGGAAATACCAACATCTTTTCTCCATTACCTTATGAGCTAGAAGAAACAATAGATGTGTGTGTTACAGTCCCTAAGGAGAGCACGTGAGCCTATATTTCACTTGGGAAATTTGAGAGGCAAATCTCATAGATAAAATCCAGGAAATAAATCTACAAAATCCAAATTTATCTTGAAGTTATTAAGCATCTGGGGGCTTGGTTTTGGAGGAGGAAGGATTGTTGTAGGAGTAGAGAGTTCTCATCTGGCTTTGAAGAAATAAATTTATTGTATGTGCACTAGGTTGCTTAAAAGAATATATATTAATCAAACTAGCTTTCCTTTTCCCCTTTCGTAACGTTTTATGGTATATCAAGCCTCAGAAGTAATTCATCCATAAAACAGGATGCTTTTACTATAGAGTAATTGTTAGCAAATGGTGTCCAAGAGAGGATGAGTGGTCTCTGCAGACCAGACTCAGAGGATGCAGTGGGAGAGTCCAGTATTACTAATGGATTGGTGTAATTCTTGGCATAGATCCACCTCTACACTTTCAAAGTCTATTCTTTTAGTATACAGATGGAAGCTGTTAAGTATGTGCTGTGTGTGCTTTTCAGCCTCCAGGAAGAGCATGCAACAAAAATCTTCCTGAAACTTAGCGCATCTATCAGCTATATGGTTACATGTGCGAAGGTGCAACTTTGCTGACCTGTACCTCCTTCCTCACCGTTCTTAAAGAATGTCTTTTTCAAACTCTTACCCTCCAGGACTTACAAGAGAGTTAGCTGAAGGTGCTATCTCATCGTTAGCAACAACTGAACTGTGTGTCAGGTACTGGAAGCTTATTTTATTTACTCTGTGCTAGCACACATGATCCAGTTGCTTCTCTTGTACCAACACTAGTAGGTACACAAGAAATTCATCTGCAGAAAATGTGCTCCCTACCACATCTCAACATAAAGACAAGACTTTAGTTGCAGGAGCTTATGCAAGACAGATACTGCTGTATCTGCCATTGCTGCTCATGAACCTGAAGACTTGAGGCTCAAGATTTTTTCCTCTAAGTGAGCTGATAATATCCACACGTTTTCTTCTGAACTACTCCTAATTTTTGTCACCTTTAACTTGGGTATTTCTTTCCAGTCCCTTGAAAATGCCGTATTTTTATTCACATAGCTCTCAGATACCTGCTTTGTGACGTAAGCCAAGACTGAGCAGCAGTGTGGATCTGATGTGCATATGGAGTTAGCCCTAGGAAGCCTTCTGCCTCTGATCTTTGGAAATCTCCTCCCTCCACTGCAACACTTTCCATTCTGACCTTGTATAAGGACGACAGAGTAATTTAAAATCAGTCTTAGCCCCAGCTCCTTTTCAAAGCAGCTACTCAGCTCCTAGTTTTAAGGATAGTTTGAAAGATGTGCAAAGAAAATATTTGCTATTCTGAAGGAAATGTAGCTAGGTTTATGATGCAAACTTGATGTAATAAGGACTTGTAATTCCATTTCCATAATAAGAAGAGTTTATATATCAGCATTTCTGTTAAGCTTACTGTATTCGCATGTGTCACTTGAGAGCTATGTTCAAAATGTTAAGTAATTACGAGCTTCAAAAAGACGATGGGAAAATGAGTAGTCGATACTAAAAGAGTCTTCCTAGAGAAAGAGAACAGAGGGAATATTAATATAGCTTTAGAAAGAAGGATGGA
This sequence comes from Phoeniculus purpureus, assembly GCA_028565055.1. NCBI lineage: Eukaryota > Metazoa > Chordata > Aves > Bucerotiformes > Phoeniculidae > Phoeniculus > Phoeniculus purpureus. The sequence goes on along the minus strand of JAOXOE010000343.1, from coordinate 11,198,346 downwards.
GTTTGATTCCATACAAGGAAAAACACGGCTGCCTCTCTATTTCATTGTCGCATCTCTCATTGAATAGCAGTTACTTAATACCTGATGCGCACAGTTTTCAATCATTGTCAAAAGTCTCTGTTGAAAGGATGGACTTAGGCAGCTATGCATTGCTCAGTTTCAACTCATATTTCAACCTAATTTCCCTCTGACTGTTGCAGATCTGTTTTAAACTAATTATTTCAGTGAAGAAGAAACATAATAAGGAGCTATCACCTTATTTAACGAAACTTTCCTTTACGTGCTCATTGCAAGGTTAGCGTGAACAGTGTGTTCATAATCTGCCTTTGCATGTGGCTACAACGACTTGTAACCATCCACTGAATTTGCTCACCTAAGCTTGCACTGACTCTCCTTTAGTGGAAGTAATGGGGAGAACAGACTTGAGATGGTAGAAGTGTTATATCCTGCTTTGAAAAGATTACATCAGTAGTGTTAATATTCCTTCCTTGTAAAGGTTGGTTTTCCTGACCAAGTAAAATATGTTCTTTAAAATGCTTTTTGTTGTTGTTTCCTTGCATTTGAACATGGCATTGGACATCTCTAGTCAATATTGCTGAATTCATGTTTTTAAAAAACCCCAACACACAAAATATTTGTAGTTGAAGTGGGGTAGTTTGTCCTAAGAAGAAATCTTCATAGAGATTCGCTTTCTAGTTGCTTTCGAGTTGATGTTGTGCAGTGGAGATGCTGTGGGATTGATCAGAATAATTATTTTCTCAACAAAAAGGAGCTAAAAACTAATACCTTGTTTCTTCCAGTAAATTGTTTTGCCCCTAGATTTAGGCTTACCATTGAGCCTGTAACTTCTATAACTATGAAAAACTGATTTACTGTAGCAGTAATTGTTGTGTCCTCACTCCACTTTGTGTAAAGCAAATAATTCTATTTCCTTGCCTTTCATAAAATCTTTGTTTCCTTTTCTTCATTCCCTTTTGGTTCCTTTCTATTCCCGCTTTCAAACCGGTTTTGGACAGCTTTCCCATAATCTCATTATCACATTATTTACTTGTGACCATTTCAGATGGATAGGAGATGGGGAAAGATTGAAAGATGAAGCAATTCACAGCATTACCTTCCTCCAGAGCCTTTATTGGGAATAATTGAAGGAAACAAAGAACTGGAAAGCCTTATGGCAAAATGTAGAATTGGTGTGGATGGGTGGGTTGATGGGGCTATGTGTGATTTGGGCTTAATCATTACAAAATTCAGTGCGTATGCTGTTCTGGAAGAGCCCATTATCAAGTTAATGAAAAAAATCAATGCTTTAGATTTTGGTATTCAGTGTATTTTAATTGCTAGTTGAGATAAAATGTCACATTTACAGTTTACTTGTTTTAAAATGCATCTACACTAAGGAGTTATCTTTCCCCTTTTAACTCCATCTTTAATCAAGATTGATGGATTCATGGAAGAATATCTTCCCTTTCCTAACCCCTTAAAATATTTCATGCTGAGAAGGCATTTCCACAGCAGTTTGGCATTATGACTTTTAATAGCTATCCCCTAGTCAACCTTGACTAAGTCTGATGAAAAAAACCTTTTCTTTCCAGTGTGATTGACCTTTATTAAAATCATGTGTGCTTTCGTTGTAGCGCTCAGGTTACATTTCCATCTGAAGAGAAAAAGTTTAAAACTACTTTGGTTTCTAATCACTGTCATCTGAATCTGCTCTTGGTAACGTAGTTACTGAGGTGTGGCTGGACTTGGAGGAAGTTGGCTGTCATCACCTACAGTCATCTAGTTGTGCAATGGAGAGGCTGAAAGCAGTAGCATGGCTACAAGAGCCAGGCTCTGCTCATTAATACTGCAGGTGCTGTGTGCACCCAGAAGTCAACGTTTTAGCATGCAAAGCATTGCTATTATGATTAGCTTCTATCACTAATATAAATTAATTGGGTAAGGAGGAAGCATTTTTTGTTATATATGGGGATTTTGGAGGACCTGTTTTTGTCACTGCTTTAGCCATTCCATCTTCTTTCCCAATTCTGTTAATTAGTTTCTCAATTTATTTTTTGAGGACTTTAACAGGATAACATTTGGGAAGAGAAAATGACCAAAGTTATTGTAATAACCCCAAAGCTACACTGTATGAGTATATTATTATTAAGCTTATGGCAGAGTTCCTAACTTGAGATTGATGTGTTTGTACAGCTGTTGCTAAAGCTGTGGCTCCAAACAATCACTAGTTGTTCTAATGAGCTCTTCTGCTTTGAATCAAGAGGATGGGGGAACAGACTGCTAAAATTGCTGTTGTATTAGTAAGTGTATTTATGTTAATGTGGAGCTGCAGTAGGGGAAGAGAAAGCAAGTCGGTTTTTTTAGTACAAGTAGTCTAACTTGGGGACTTTAAGCAAGTAAAATTTTAGAAAGTCGACCTTTCTTTTGTATGATTTGTTCCCATAACTCAAGACTAGTACTAATATTTACAAGCTTTGCTAATATACTTGAAGGTATACGTAGCACTTGTTATTAGTATCAACACTTTGTGTTTCAAAGTGTGTTCGTTAACTCCTATACTTGAGAATTTTTGGAGGTTTTCTCATGTGTTGGAATTTTTTAAGGCATTGGGAAAAGAGAAAATAAAACCACGTCTGCTTGCATTTTTTCATAGAGACCACTCATTAGTAAATACATGACAATTTTTTCCAATCTTTTGGACAAAGAAAAGACTATAATCTTCCCTCAGCATTTTATGCTCATTTTATGTCTGGTTGATTTCTGTCTTTGTTATTGTGAAGCTTATTTTTATCGTGTATATAAAGGGGTAGAACCTACTTTCCTTCCTCACTATTTGTGTGTATATTCTCCCTTTCAAAAGTGTACCAGAATAACTGTGGGTGTCCTATTTCTTTTTGAGATGAGAAGTGCTTGAACTTGCTAGAATTACTGTAGTTACTATGTAGCCCTTTTTTGAAACAGTGGAGGGTGTTCTGAAGTCTGCAGTCAATAAATTCCTTCTGTTGGCATGCTGAGCTTTTGCACAAGGAAGCACGGCGTGTCTTGCTTTCAGTAATGTCTGAGGTGGTGATTCTTCCCAATGCAATTTCTGCAGCCTTGCTTTCCTCCCTTCCTGACAGTTCTCTTTGCTCTCAGCACAGCTGAGTGCTTGCCGAATGCATCTCTTTTTTCCCTTGTGTTTGGTTGTTCTGTTGCCCGTGTTGTTAGGGACATTTTTGTTTCGTATCTGTTCATAATCTTCCTTTTCTGGACCAATGCACACAGTGTATCCCATAAGCTGCTGCACTGTTTCTGAGCTCTGTGTGTAGGACTGGAGTTTATTTTCATCCGTTTCCAAGGGGGAATATTATTTAGCAGCAAAAATTAAAGTAACAGATGATAAAATCCTACAGCTCAGTAACAGATGAGTAGAAATTAATTGTACAGTGGCCCAAATTAAAATCTGAAACTGCTTATCACACGTCTTGTCAGTAGTGGTTCCCATTTGTAGTACACGACACAGAGCTCCCCACCAAAGGCAGAGCTGCAGCTTTACTGCGAGTATCACACAACACGACTCTTCTCATGCAGCTTGCATGAGACAAATGTCTTGTCAACAGTCTGCAAAACTCTGTCTAGTTTCTGAAGCACCATAAACTCAAGCCCAAAGTTCTCACCTTCAGTTTTTCCTTCTTTGGCTCAGACTTTGCTTCTCCCCACCAGCTAACAGGAGGCTGCCAGCTCCCACTGCTTCAGGAGCTATGTTGTGTCTTCAACCAGTCTCTTGTGCCTAGATCTAACAAGTTGCAGCAGTAGTGAGAAGCATGTCAGAGGCAAGGGCTGTGTGCAGCTATTCTGCAGCTCAGCCTAGCATGGAGACACTGGCCCTCAGTGTAGAACCCAGTCCTGGACATTCACAGCTCCCTTGCATACATTCCCCTGGAGGAAGGAGTGGATGGGCTATGCCTTCATCTGCTCTACTTCAGTCATCCTACAGTAGTTGAATGTTGCTGATGCCAGACAAATGGGAAAAAATGGCAAATAAAGACTTACTGAATTATACAGGACTCTAGTAAAGCTCTTAAGCATCCACACCTTGAAAATGGTAGTGTCGTTGACACTTTGTGAAGTATCTGGGTAAGAATTTAATCTTGAGAATTACTTTCTTTCCCTTCTTTCTTTCCCCCTCTCTCTCTCTTTCCAGTTCTTTCTTCTTTCACATCCTTTCTCCTTCCCTGCTGCCTTTCTCTCTCTGCAATGAAGAACTTCCACAAATATTTATTGAAATGTGGGTGTCACTTCAATGTCCCTAATCACAGTAAATATGTCAGCCTTTATGAAGGAGTTTACTGTTAGTATGTAACTTAAATCTATTGGTGAAAATCTTCTGTATTGTAGGTCTGTAGAAGTAGAGTGCTTCTCCATGGCAGTGTAGGCAAAGGTGAAGTGCAGGATACAAGTAACTCATAATCCCAGTTGGGCCAAAGAAAATTACTGAAGAGAAAGGGAGAAAAACTTGCCGGGAAACTAGAACACGGGCTTCTGTTCATTAGCTCTTACATAAAAGCATGCAAGCCCCTGTGCTGTTAGTGGCTGGTAGAAATACACCCTTTCCATAGGGAGATAATCTTATTTAAATGATCAAGGCGCTTGCTTTGATCTGTAGGAAGGAAAGAGAATGTGGCTCAGTGCACTGACACAGAGTAAGAACTTGATTCAGAAACAGTGCTGAGAGACATAACATGTCCTTGCTGTGTCCTGCAGGGTATGTGGATGCTGCCATCTTTAAATCTGAGTGGCAAGTGGTCAGAAGGAGTTGACCTGAGATCAAGACGTTGCCTGTTAGATATTAGCTGTTTGCAGCAAACCTCAGATTTAATCTTTTAGAAGTTTGTGACTTTCACAAACTGTGGAAAAAGCTTCAGCAGTGCAGCTTTTAATGCTTCCTACTTTTGACAACAAAATGTATTTCTCTCCAGAAACAGGAGTATAACAGTTTATTGCAAAGAAGGAAAAGCCTCACAACATCCATTTTCTCTTTCTGTAGTGCTGCCTTGCCTTTTAACTTTCAGGGTTGGGGTTTTGTGTCCCTGTGGTCTGCATTCCAGGGAGCACCAACAGAACCTCTTCTGTTAACCTGGGGAAGTTTTTTCTGGCACAATATCCTGCCTTTTTCCTGCTTATAAAAAAAAAAATTATGAGGGATGAGGGCAGGAAACAAATGTGAATGCAAAACTGCCCAGCAGTTCTATGAGAAGGGTTTTTGTCCATCTAAATTTTGTTGGTGTTTATCTCACAAATAGCAGTTGATGTGTTTATGGCTTTCTCTCTGTGCAAACTATAATGCGTGTGAAATTATTTAAAATTTAAGCTTAAATGTAAAGCCCTGACCTTACATTTACTGAGTAGGAAGGTAGGAGAAGATACTTTTAAAAATGAAATGATAAAATAATGATTTAACAGTGTTAAACCCTTCAGGCATTTGTCAGTAATCTTCTACATCAAATGAATAGTGTATTCTTACTGCCCTTAATCATGGATTTTCTTCATTCCTTTCTCTAGTGCTGTTGCAGAAATGTCTGTTGGATGATTTTTTTTCAAATTCAGAAAGGCCTTTGGAAGATAAAGATGACAGTGTCTGGCTTGGGGGGCAGCGTAGGTTGTTTTTTTTAATTGCTGAAATGCTTGTGGGGCAGCTTAGTATTTCATTAACAGAAGCGGAAGAATATGTAGCCTCAAGCTTAGAATTCCAGTCTATCTGATATTAACATGATCAGCTTTTGGTAACTTGGGAGACTTAATTATTGAATACATTTAAATGCCAATGCTCTGGGCTAGTGTCTACATCAGTCAAAATTAATATGGATAATCTCATTAATCAGGGAAGATATACTAAGGAGTTGAACTCCTTGTGTACTCATACACTGAAAATATTACAGTAATATTTCACTCAGTGTGTAGCTTGAAACAGAAGGCAAGAGAAGTTTGCTTACCAGAGATGAAGAGTCATGATTGATTGTTCCACTCCAAACACAAATGTTTTACATATTGAGCACTAGCATTCTGTCTTCCGTGATTTTTTTTAAAATTCTTATATTTTTAAAGAAATTAGTTTTATGAAAATAGTTACACCGTCTTTATATTGTAAATGAAACTTGTGCATCTCAGAGGGCATCATGATAATATCCCGTTTGCAAGCCTGGTAACACTTGATTTACATTGGCTTTAAATGTTAACTGCCTTTGTCGTGGCCTGTTCAACAAATCTAATGCCTCTTGCTGTGTATTCCGCTACTTGTTTCCACAAAGTGCTTAGCTGAGGGTAGGCTAAGGAGGATACTCGGCAGGAAGGGAATAACATTTCTGACACACAGAAAAGCATCTCAGTTTGTACATGGCAGGCTGAAGGGCTCCTACTTAAGATTAGTTCCCTGACACAGTCTGTGTGTGTGCGTGTGTTCGTGAGTAAAATCATCCTTGCACTCTTTTGTTTCCTTTTTTCCAAGCTTTCCTCATCCGGTTCATTTGTAGGTAGATGCTGGCTTGCAAGACTGCTGTACTCTAGCAGTTTCCATTTGTGTATTAAACTTGGAAGGTAATCAGTGTAGATGCTTGTTAGTTCAAAACCCAGCATTAGCTATCATCCCAAAATATCTGTAATGTACCGGTGTAATATCTTACTGATCTGCTGGTTAATTGCTTAGTGTAATAGCTTTTCTGGACTTCCTGGTCTGTAAAGTCCATGGTAGATGGCAGGGCTGCAGTGTGGTGTGGCGTGCCAATCAGGGTTACTAGATTAGCTGCTTTGTTCTATTTTTTCACTCGTTGACCTATCCGTGTTTCATAGTGCAGAGACAGTGAAAAGCTCTTATATTTGATCTAGAGCATTTTGGTTTTAAAGGTGCAGAGTAGGCACTAAACAGACTTGGTTTGATTCCCTAGGTAAAGAAGTCAGGTTTTCTTAGTCCCTTGCTCTCCTTGTAAGTACTAAAATGTGAAAAATGGCAGTATGGAAGTAGTTAATATGAATCAGAGCCTTTCAAGTCATCAACTAGCTTAACATGGCTGATTTATTTTTTAGGGGAAAAGACAGTTTATTAGTCACAGATGTGCATGTTTGTAGTGTTAAGAAACCCGAGACCAGAATGAGAATTCCCATTTCCCTTCCAGTTTCAAAAATTTGCCTCTGCATTCAAGGTAACTTCTAGTTTAGGGGGTCAGAACCCCTGCTGCCTGCCCTTTTTCTCTAGCTTCAGAAATATGTTTATGGACTCTCTGTGAACTCTGACCTCACCACCAGAGCAACATATGTGGCTTTTACTTTGAGAGAAATGGCAGTTAAATGCCTTTTTTTCTTATTGTGGCTATGAATTCTAAAGTAAAGCTCATCCATTACGTTTTTTTAAAACATTTAATTGAATGACAAAGCTACCTCTACTTGAGCAAGTGGACATTTTATTAAATTCAGCAGCTAGATTGCTGTTGCTGTGTGTGATTGTTATCTGTGTGTTGCAGGGGTTTTTTCTCTCCAAGATGGTCATCTGTTTCATTTCTTTTTCTAAAAGGGAATCTGACACTTGCTAGGAAGTTTACTGTACTTGAAACACAGTTGGGGTTAGCATACCCCAAATTTATTCCATCTGTTTTGGTTTGAAAAGTTGGTGTTGTTCTTGGTTTAATTTTGAATGTTCCTTTTTCCTCTTAGTGATAAAATGTTATTGAGCAACCCTAGGAAAACAATTTGCTATGTAGCCAGAAAGGCAGAAAGGAAGCAAAGCCAGTTGAGTACAAACAATCCCAAGTGTGGTAATCAATCAAACAAAGCCTGTATCCATGACTATAGTTATGTGTCTAGATAACTACAGACAGTGTATAGTGATGGGGCAGAGGAAGTGAGGCACACCCCTGTGGCTGTTCTCACGCAGCTGGAAGATCGTTCTGTGCCTGTGAAAATGCCTGTATTGGATACTGGTAGTCCCTAATGCATGGATTTGGCAATGCCCCTACACAAACATATGAACTTGAACACCTAGGGGGTTTTCCTGACTGTGCTCTAGTATTGTAATTGGTCTCCTGAGAAATAAGAACTGGAGACTCTGAACTCCTGTCAGTTAGGATGAGAAAATGGTTCTCACTGGGAAAATACTGACATGGAATATTTGTGGCAAGTATTAACACTGACCTGTGAGGCTGTAGGGATGTTTTCTGCAAATGTAAGGAGGAGCAAAAAGTCTGCCCTGATTTATGAAGAGACTTATGAGTTGATTTTTCCATTCAGGTTATCACTGCTGATGTGAAACTTGTTTTTCCCCAATACCTTTTTAGTTCTATTATTTAAGCTGATGCTGTTATGGCAATGTGGTATTTTTCATCTAAGCTTTTTCTTCTTCCCAGTGCTTTCACGCTTTAAAGAGCGAAGTGGAACAGTGCCATCATTTTGGGGTACTGCTAGCACTTTGCTCACTTTGATGATTCTCAGAAGCCCTAAAAACTGTTTAATAAGTGCTTCATATTAAATTGTGCAGAAGAGAAGATGAGAAGCAGTAACATGCTGCATGCCAAACGAAAATTAATGCTGTGTGGGATGATACGGCTGAAGTATGTGCTGTGAAACATGTCTGGCTAACCTTGTTTCATCTCTCAGATCCTACTTTAGCAGAGAATGCATATTTCTTCCTGCTCTCTTTCCTCCTTCTGCTCACAAACCCTTGGCCAGGAGTGGTAGAGCAGAAGGACAGTCAGACAAAAACCCTTGTCTCCCACAATTTCAGGGGCATTGTACTGCTTGGTTTTACCAGAAATTGAGTGGTTGGCAATTTTTGGTCAGTAGAAGGATGGGTGAGAATGTGAGGAGGTGGAGCACAGGTTTTATAAAAAGAAAAATGGTTTTATCAACTGCAGGTGTGTCATGTGCTTAGGGATAGGTGTGCTTATCCAAAAGCAGATCTTACAGAATCAGTTACTGCTCCACCAACTGCCTTTTCTTGGAGTAAGTGAAAAGGAACGAAATCTAGCACAAAAAGGCAAAGCCAATATATGGTGAACTTATGTGAAAGCTGAACTGCTTTCTTTTTTGTGTGTGTGTGTGTGTATATCTATATATATATATGTAAAAACAAATGAATGTGCTCTACTTGATTTATGTGTAAGAAACTTGTATGAACCATTATTGGGAGGAAAAAGTATATATAAAGAAAAAATAACTTGGCTATGTGTTGTAATCATGTTCAAGCTTGTGAGTTTCGGAACCAGAGCATTTAGTTTGTTCTTCAAGAAACTTCCTTACAGGAGCCCCAGCACTGTTTTCTCCTCTGCTGTCTTCCACTAGCAGGGTGGCAGAAGGCCGTATATTGAAATTATATTTGTTCTGGTTTCTGAAACAAGGTGTCTGATAATTTAAAGGTGTGTTATACAGTGATGTAAAGTTCAGTTTGATGGAAGAGCAGTCAGGCTAACTTTTTACAGAGGTTTACTAGGCGATTGTTTGGATTCCAGTGAAGAACTTGCAGATGGTTGTGAGTTTTGTTTGCAATTTTTGTAATAAGCAGACCACTTTATTTTTAAAATAAAGTAAAAAGTCTGTTGCCACGTGATGGCTAGTAGGTTTGATTTTCTGACGTATGTGCTCAAGTCCTTGAAACAGTAATCCGGGGTCTTGAGGGATACTCAGATTGAAAGATGAAAAACATTTGTCATAGGTTAATAATTTCTTCCTTAAGTTTCCTGCTTCAATGAGAAAACAATGTGGTAATTTTGTAGCACTGCTATCCCAAGATTTAGAGACAATGACAGCTACTGTAACTCTGTGTCCACTTTTTGGCAGTACCTATTACTTAAAGTCTTGGAACCAGGTTCATGGCACCATAGGAAGTGTCTTACCCATGTACAGCTACAGCTGCGTCTAGCAGATCATTCCTGAGTCCTGATTCTCAGCAGCTTACTTTAAAGTGTTATCAACTAGCCTGTTGGACTGAAAGAATGCTTTATAAAGTTTGTTCATCTTCTGTTTTACAGTAGCATGGAAGTGGTACTTAACAGCAGTTATTAGGTATGTGTTCGTACGGATAAGCTTCAGGAGTTGCTGGCTGCAGAGCTGATGTATCTCAATGATCACATGCCACTTGGGTTTTGTTAGAGTAGAGAGAACTCTCAGCGAACAGCCTGACAGGTCACAATTCTGGATTGCAAGGAAAGGATGTCCTTTTTGGAACAGTTTGAACCATGAAATAACACTAAAAATTCTTCTTATATTCACATTTAATGTGTCTCTTTCTCCATTACAATTCAAAGCCATTATTTACAGTTAATACTTTATGGAAACAGAGCTAGCGCCTGTATTTGTGTGTAGATCCAAGGCATTTGGGTGTTCATAATGAAGTGTATTGCTACATCAGTGTGGCCGCATTGTTCTACAAAACTCAAACTACTACTGGTCAGACTGGTAATACGCCTCATGAGGAACAGCTGCCTGAAGAGGTGACCTCAACACCTGTGTCAAGCTTCAAGAAGGAACACAAGCCTGCATTTAATTCTCAGAAGTAGACACATTCGACAAAGCATTATTTATGTCATTCTCGTATAAACTATCTAGCTATCTACAAAAGTGTACACAGAGGAGGGGGGAACCAAACTATGTGTGATAACCTAGGAGAGTCTTGTAAATGCCCTAGTGGTAAATAATGCTGTTTTGAGAGTGTGTCCAAAGAAGCCTGGTTTTAGGAAAAGGTAATTGCTGTGGGGGAAACATTCTACTGCATGGGGAAAAGAGACATCTCATCACAGCTAAGGAGTGGGTTTTTATCATAAATGTACAGTCTAGTTCAAGTGACAAAGCAGTATTGACTCTGTGTGTGTGTGTGTATATATATATATATATATATATATAGCTGTGGCTTGAGAAAAGTGTATCCTTTTTTGACTACAGGCTTTCAGGCTGAGAAATACTACTGCTCATCCTCAGTTTTCAACAAATTAGCTTTTAACTGTTGATATCCTCTGCCTTTTTAAAAAACAAACAAAACAGCTAAAAATTCTGAGAATGTTTAGGTAAACAATATATATTATCTGTGTTCTGGATTCTTCTTCCACTTTTTCCAAGGGTAAGGCAAATAAATAGATAATGAAAGTAACTGGAGCATTTGAAATAAATTCAGTATTTGAAAAATCATTTATTTATCTCATTGAGGCAATTATTTTTACTCTTCAAAGCAGTATACATTCAAAGATGAAACAAGCACATCCTTTCACTTAAGTGACACATGGGAAGTGCAATCCAGTATGGATCATATCCATAGTGTATCCACAGTCCACTATCTGTAGTGGGAAGTATGAATTGGAACTGAGGCAGGAGTGACTTAACAAAGCTTTACTATGGCAAGCATGTGAGTGGTGGTTCTGTGTGGGAGGCCTCATGCAGCATGAGCACTGACAGTTGTAGTGGTGTTAAAGACCAGGTTTCTTCAAACTGGTCTGATTGTGTAGTCTGTAAATCCAATCTGATATCCATTGTTATATATGTCATTTACTTTGTTTCTCACCAGTGCTTCAGTTTTAAAATGTTCCCCTTGTTTATTTTCCAGACTCCCTTTCGGTTTCCAGCAATGATGCCAGTCCTCCTGCTTCAGTAACATCACTTCAGCCTCACATGATCAGTGCACAGAGCTCCCCAGGCCCCAAGCGCCCCGGCAACACATTGAGAAAATGGCTTACAAGTCCTGTGAGGCGTCTTAGCAGTGGAAAAGCAGATGGGCATGTCAAAAAACTGGCCCACAAGCATAAGAAGAGTAGAGAGGTTCGTAAAAGTGTCGATGCAGGCTCCCAGAAGGATTCTGATGATAGTGCAGCAACCCCACAAGATGAAACAGTTGAAGAGGTAAGTGTTCAGGGCAGCTTCCTGAGACTTGCTTTATGTTCTTCAAAGAATGCCATGTTGTCAGGTGAATCTGATTCCTCAGTTGAGTATCCACTAGTTGAGCAAAATAGAATGTGCCACTTTGTTCTTGATGACTGCTATACTCTCTGCTGTGCCAGACAGACTTTATGCCCTTTGGCATTGAACACTGTCCTGCACAGCATTCTTGTCTCTAAAGTATGGACCACTCAGTGGATAAGGAATTGGCTGGATTGAAGCACTCAGATCAATGGCTCAATGTCCAAGTGGAGACAGTTATGAGTGCTGTTCCTCAGAGGTCTGTTTTGGGTTTGGTGCTGTTTAACATTACTGGTCCTTCAAATTAAAAGGTAGTCAAATAATCGGTCAAATTAAACAAGCATGGCATTTTCCACCGGAACAAAGAAATCTGAACTGTTCCAGCTTTTGCCACAAAGGACACCTACTGAAAGTTTCCCTTTCTCCCACGAACATGAGCTCATCTTTCTAAGCCTCAAACTTGTATGAGCAAAGCCTGCTTCTGGTTCAGTGCAGACATTTGGTTCTTCAGAACCAAAATGAATGGCATCTCGCTTCTTCCACAGGCACAGCTGCTTGAATGCTCTACAGCTACTCCTTTGTACCAGGTTTGAATCTCACTAGCGTGCTTAGAAGGTATCAAACAGAAAAGTGGTCACATATGCCCAACTAATTACTTAGCACATTTCTTGCTCCCAACATGTTTTGCCGCAGGCTTGGAACACCAGTGAGGTTATACAGTAAACATTGGGAAATAGAACACTGGATACTTTGGCAGAATGGTGAGCTGTGGTTTGGGAAGTAGTGCTATCGCTACTTTAAAGGGGAGAGGGCAAAAAAGATACTTGACAAAATACTTCATGTAGGAAGGGGATTGTTTTAGAAGTTGGTACTTCAGATATGAAGTTCTTGAATTTCTAAGTTAGGGAGGTGTGCCTCTTCACAGGACTGAACTTGGAGAGCAAGCAAGGCTTTGGTAACAGTTTCCTGGAGTAAATTTCAAGTTGAATATCTCTCAGTACTTCAGTCTATTTGCTTTTGTCAAATGCTGAAAGCTATCTGTCTTCTGCTTTCTCCTTATCCCCCATGCTGTTGAGATGCACTGTGTTGTAGGATCATCTTGACTTGTTGGGAGACAGATGAATCTACAGAACAGACTTCTTTAATACAAGTTTGTGGTAACAAGCTTCAGAGGAAGTAACAGCTTATATGTCTTGTATCTTGTTTTCAGCGAGGCCGGAATGAGGGGCTGAGCAGTGGCACTCTGTCCAAGTCATCCTCTTCAGGCATGCAGAGCTGCGGAGAGGAGGAAGGCGAAGAGGGAGCAGATGCTGTACCGCTCCCTCCTCCAATGGCAATCCAGCAACACAGTCTTCTCCAGCCTGACTCACAGGATGACAAGGTAGGAGGAGGAAGCAGAGAAGCCTTCACAGGTTGACATAATCTCTGTTTGCACAAATCTGTCTTCTCTTCCTGAAAGTCTCTGTGCTGCGTGTCATGCAGCTTTATGGTAGACAGAAGCAATCACTGCCACTTTAAACAGCATTAAAAGGGCTACCTGTGAAAAGAGGATGAATGAAGTGCCTCTACTTTAAAAGCACAAGTGCAGAAATTTGTTTGACTGAACGTTGTTAGAACGTTAGTCATACCTTTCAGTACTGGTGTATGTATGTGTATGTCTAGAGACAGTTGTACAATAACATTTTGGATTATACACTGTTCACCAAACCCTACTATTTAGGATACCCTCAGTTTAGGGGGTAATAAGCATTCTCTTTACATTAAGGTGTAGGGCTTTTTCTTCTTGGTTTCTTTCTTCCTTTTTTGGGGGTGATGCCCAGGAAAAATGGAGTGCTTAAGAAGTTAGTATCCAAACAAGGACAATAATTCAGCTGCAGACACCATGAAAATTGAGGGTAACCACTTTGCATTAGTAATGAAATTCTGCACGACTGTGATCTTACTGGTATATAATCTGTGTTTCTTAAATGTTATGGAGGTCATGCATTGAGAGGATTCATTTCAGTTTTCAACCTAGAGCAAATGTGTACAGGACAAGTATCAAGCCTGGAAATAGAGAGCTTTAAAATGGAAATGTACAGACTTGTACAGGAAATGGGCACATTACTGTTTTCGTCCCATTTTGCTGCTTACAGTTATTGACCTTAGTAATATACAATATTGAGTATTGTTAGTGGATTTTGTGGCTGGTTACTCACTGTTCTCAGTGTTGTGGATGTTATTGATAACTTTGGCTGATTTTACTTATTTCTGTTTCTTTTTCTTCCTTTTAAAAAACTCTGCCTTTCAGTGGGGATCTCACTCTTTCCTAGACCTATTATTTGTACAATCAAAATCCCAGGCTCTCATGCTCTAGAAGTATCAGATTCTTGTGAGAAAAGTAGTACACAAGTTGGGGAGTTAATGTATTAGGAAATATTTCTGAAACAAAACAAGCAAAAATAGGCCAGCCTTTAGACCTGAGAGAATATCTTATTGTGTGAAAATAATTATTTCAGATTGAAGCTTTGTAATCAAATAAAAACCAAGTTGGTGATAATATATTAAAGTTCCTGCTGATAAACTGCCATATTTGCACATCCCTTTGGTCCTGTAAAAATAGTTACATGAAACCCTTATAAAAGTCTCTCTGCAGAAAAATGGATTCTGCTTATATAGTTTTGGGTTATTGGTTGAACTTGATTTTAAAGGTCTTTTCCAACCAAAACAATTCTGTGATTCTTTTTAAACGGGAAGGAGATACCTTCTCTGGAGATACTCTGAACCCACCTGTTTGCAGCCCTGTGCACTGTGCTTTAAACAGTCCTGCTTTGCAAGGGAGGTTGGAATTGATCTCTTAAGTCCTTTCCAACTCGAATGATTTTGTGAAGAGTTGTGTGAAGGGATGTACTTGTAAGTTGGTGTCCACTCACTTTTATGTTTCTGGTGCAAAGCCAGACCCTTTCCACAGCGGACTGTAGTGTCTTTTTGTACAGCTTTCAATCCTCAGTAAATTCTGCTTGTGCCTCCTAAAAGATTAATGTTCACTCTCTGCAGTAAAACGTGTTGAGACAGTTTTCAAAGTAGCTTAAACTGCATTCTAGAGAAGTCTTTTTGGAATTTGGAATTTGGTAATGTTAACATTATACCGTGACTTCTCAAAACATCTAAGTAATGATTCCTCTGAGGTGCATTGTTTTCGTAGAATGTCCTCTTGTATGGTGGGAGCCCATACTTGTGGCAGCCTGGAAGGTTGTGTGTGCCTCCCTGAAGAAACCAACATTTCTAGTTGGTTTCCAACCTACAGCAAATGCTTTATTGGAACACTGGCTTGAGAAGCCAGGGAAATGTTTTACCCAGCAGAAGTCAGTTGACCCTATTGATGGGAGTTACTGATTAATTAAAGGGTTGCAAACAAATTCCCAGTTGTTTGCCTTATGGGTGGAGTTCTTAGCATGTCTGCCATGCTCAATGGTTTCTTGGGTTACTCAGCTCCTCTGGATCTCAAGGAATGCCTCCTCCTTCCCATGACCTCAGAGGCTTGGCTTTCATCTGAGCCTCAGTGCGAGTATTTATTTCTCTCCAGGGCTCCTGGTCTACATTCTGTGCTGGTTACTCCCTACTCTCTCAGTTTCTTCCTCCCTGCCCAGCCCACTGCAGGCTCCAACAGCATCCCACACCAATGTGTGCTTAGTTGTTCTCTCCACCTTTACATGTTTTCTCGGTATGAGGTCTGTTCTGCTCCTAGAGTACATCATCAGGAAAATTAGCAGGCAGACTTCACCTACGCAACTTCTCCTTTTAAGACAGTGTGTGATACAGCCACACAAACTGGAAAACAGCCAGTTCTGAGGTTTTACCAAGTCACACTCCATACACACATGTAGATCAACAACAGGGAAAAGGAACCTTCACCAATGTCTCATTCCAGCACTGCCAGTGTTTTGTGAGGCTAAGCTGAGCTCCACATTCACTGTCCAAAGCTGCGTAGAGGCACAGCTTTGGCAAACCAGTTCAGGTGTCAGAAGGTTACAGCAGCCTGCAAGACACGCTGGCTGTGTAAGGGCTTCGTGTGTAGTGTACATGCACGCGTCTGCCAGGCCACGCTGCTGGGGCTGAGTTCTCTAAAGGAGCTAGCGTTCTGTCCCTGCACAGCATGCTTCTGCAGCAGAATCACTGCACACTCCATTGATTTGCATTTGATGGCAGTTTACAACTTGTTTGCATTTAATTTTTGGATAAGCAGTATTAACTTTTCAAGATGGGTTATGTGAATATGAAACTAATTACTTTTGCTTTTTGTTTTTTCTTTTTGTAAGCTCTGATGCAGCGTTATGTTGACTCATGTTCTGTCTCTGCTTTGGCCCAGTTCCTGTATCTTTCTGTTTAAAGTTGTCTGTATTTCCTTTGTTTACCCAGTCCCAGTTTTCCTTTCCGAATACGGCAAATACAAGGCTAACTACCTAAACTCTGAATATACTTTTCTTTTTATTGACTTAGGAGGAGCCTTGTACACCCGTGCTTGATTAGAGCAGAACTTTTTGTGCTAAGTCATTGTACATGACCTTTCTTTGTCTAGTTTGTTGGAAGCATTTGCAGGACTGATTACCCTGTGCTACATAATGCTCACTGTGCTGTTCGTAATATGAAGTAAATTCATATTACACCCTGTTCCCACTTATTTAATGATAAATGTAATGTGCAAACCATGCTGTTTGCAAATTACTGGAGCTGAATTTAATGGTCCTCTCCCACAATCCTTTACCGTGAACACCTTTTACTTTCAGTTGTATCTATAAACTGACATTTTATAGCTTATGAGGCCAGAGATCTTCTGCGCCCTACACATACCCTTGGGAAAAATGGATGGCACAAGGAATGGTGAGCTTAATTTCCCCTCTGAATCTGGGCAGTATACCCCAGCTTCTTTAGAAAAGTAAATGCCCTTGAGTTACTGATGTATTTTTTCCTTAGCTTAATAATGTTTCCTCCTTTATTCCAAGTCGTCTTGAGCGTGTTACTGTTCTGTAGTTTTTGCTTTGTTTAATCAGCAGTAAAATCTGTTAACAGACTGTTTGCTGTCCATTGGGTTGTCTCTGGCAGTTTTTATAGCTATTTGTCAGGCATTATAATCAGCAAGATGAAGGATATGTCCTTGACTTCTATTGCATGTAGGTCCTGAAATTTTTATCCCAGCATTTAACTGCCATGTGGGTTACCTAAAATTTCCAATTCCGGTTGCCCAAGTTGGAAGGGATGATCCTAGTGTTATGTTACACTGACAGTTATTGTTGGGTACCTCAGTCTGACAGAGAAGTGAAGGAAGTCTCCTAATCCTTAAGCATGTACCAGACTAACTCTGGGACTCTCTTTTCTTTGTGTCATTGCACAGACATCTTCTCGATTGTTGGTGCGACCAACCAGCTCGGAGACACCCAGTGCTGCAGAACTAGTCAGTGCAATTGAAGAGCTCGTCAAAAGTAAAATGGTGAGGCTGACTGGTACTAATGAAATTGTACTTTCAAGGCCTAGATTTGTTATTCAAAGAAAAGCTACGTGGGTTTGACTTGTAAAGGAATTCTGTGATTCTCTCAAGATCTTTTAAGTTTTACTTTTGCAACATAGACCCTGTTGTCCGTAAAAGTGCTGCTGTGAAAGCTGCAGAGAAGTGCAGCATGGTAGCCCTCTGTTACCAGAGATTGATATTTCCCAGGTTTCTTCTAAATTTAAGCAGATTTTAGTTTCACAATCAGAAATTTTAATTTGTTTTAGTTTCTCCATTCAGAAAGACTTATTCTTCACTTACTTTACTGCATTAAATAATTCCTGCAGTCTCTTTAAAGTTTTAACTTTGCCTTTTACTTCTCTTGCACCAGAAGAGTGAATAAGAAGTAATTTATGGGAAAATTCAGCAGTCTTTTGTAAATGGAAGTGCTTTGTAGTCCATGTGTCTAGCAGCGGGTAGAAATTAATGACGCATGCATATAGTCCCTGGTGGAGATGTTCTCATTTCACAGTAAGGGTCGGTGTCCCGATTTTGGGGCCAGTCACAGCATTACTGGGGTTTTACTTTTTGTAGAGAAAGAGAGATAGATTACAGCTGAACCCCACCCTAGTGAAGTAAATAGCTTGCATTAAAAGCCGGGTCACATGCAAGGAAAATGTGATGCATAACTGTAGCTTGATCCAAGATTATGGGCTTGAATTAAAGAAATCCAATAAATACTTCATAGGAGCTTGTTCTTATTTCTCCCATGGCCTCTTCATCTTTTATACAAACAGAAGCCTGTGGAAGCAATGCAAGGGAGACAGTGTATGTGGTGGAAGAGAGAGGGACTCTTCCCTAGGATCTGAACTACGGGCCTGTCAGCTTGACTTCTGTACTGAGGAAGATTCTAGAGCAGCTCATCCTGAGCTTGCTCACACAGCAAGTGCAGTACAGCCAGGGGGCTGGGGCCAGGGCCAGCCAGTATGGGTATATGAAGGGCAGGTCTTGCCTGACCAACCTCATCACCTTCTGTGACCAGGTGACCCACCTAGTGGGTATGGGGAAGGCTGTGAGTAGTGTT
The DNA here is from genome assembly GCA_028565055.1 of Phoeniculus purpureus. Taxonomy (NCBI): domain Eukaryota; kingdom Metazoa; phylum Chordata; class Aves; order Bucerotiformes; family Phoeniculidae; genus Phoeniculus; species Phoeniculus purpureus. The sequence goes on along the minus strand of JAOXOE010000343.1, from coordinate 11,179,891 downwards.
TACTTAGACTTTAGTAAAGCCTTCATCAAAGTCTCCCACAGCCTTCTCTTAGAGAAGCTCTTGGCTCATGGCTTAGACAGATGGATTCTTCACTGGGTAGAAAACTGGCTGCATGGCCAAGTCCAGAGAGTTGTGTTGGATGGAGCAAAATTGAGTTGGTGGCTGGTTCCAAAATTGAGTTGGTGGCTGGTTCCAAGTGGTGTTCCCCAGGGCTCAGGACTGGGGCCAGTCTTGTTTAACATCTTTCGTTGTCTGTCTTGATCACCTTCTCAGGCCCTGGAGGATCGTCCAAGTTCCTTGTTGGTAGATCAAGGTGACAGCAGCAGTCCATCCTTCAATCCTTCAGATAATTCCCTTCTCTCCTCCTCGTCACCCATAGATGAGATGGAAGAAAGGAAATCCAGCTCCTTGAAAAGACGGCAGTAAGACCATGTTTACACTCCATTTCCCACAACGTTTTAAAAAGCTAAATGAAATGGTTAAAAAACATGCATTTTGAAGTGGCAGCAGAAGCTGTTAGGTGTGACTGTGTGTTAGGTGTCAAGCAGGTAGCTACATTAGGCAAAGAATTACTTTTTTCTACATGTTATAATAAAAACATGCCTGGTCTCAAAATTATTTAAATCTACAGGTAGAAATAACAGTTTATGTACTTACATCTCTGGGCTGGAGATTTTTAATAGCCGTTTATTTTAAACAATAGTTAAATGTTTAATTTTAATGACGCATGTAAGAGAACATCTGAGTTTAGATAAACACAGCAAGTCTGCTCCAGTTCCAAAGTAAAGCAGCATCTCGCTTAGGAAGAATGTGTGTTAATTCTTCCGTTTCAGCTCTGTTTATCAAGCATGTGTCTGCAAATCTGTAAAAAGTTTCATGCTATTAATCCTCTTTAAGAATCTGTTCCACTTTTAAAGGAATACACGTTCACCATTTCTTTCCCATTGTAGCTATGTCTTACAGGAATTAGTGGAGACAGAGCGAGATTATGTACGAGATCTGGGCTACGTAGTTGAGGTATGATGGTTTTCATTCTTTTATTTATTTTTTAAAGCTGTAGTGCTGCCTAGCTGTGAAGCTGGAGCCTCACAGGGGTTTTTTTTTGTCAAAACAAAATACAGGAAGAAACTGAAAATGTTTGTTTTGAGTTTTCTCTTCTTCGGGCTTTTAACATACTAGAAGTATTTATTCCCTTATTGCTGTTACTGTGTGCATTGTATTGTTATTCTGAGGAGTGTAGTTCTTTAGTTCTTTGTTATATGATCACTACCTCTGGCCTAATGATGTATTAGACTAGATGTGGCTTTATTTAGTACAACTAAATTGTAAATGCACTGTAGCTCAACACATAGAGCAGCTATTTTGGATTTGAGAGGCTTGCTTTCTCAACTGCTGCTAGGCTTCTTTTACTTACACTTCCTAGTTCCCCTTCTTTTAACATCACACGTCTCTCTGTAGTCCTCAGCTACCCACAAAATGCTTTTGGAAGAGTAGAGAGAGTGAGCATGACTATGTATTTCAGCCAAACAGCATTCAATTCTTAAACTCTGTTTTAAATGGAGGGAGGGAAAGATGAGGTTTGATAGTCTTTTTACAGTATTTAAAGGGTGCTTTAGAAGTCTATGAACAGATATCTTTGTAACTGACAAAATAATCCCTGGTGAAAATGCTAGAAATCAAAACAAACTTTGCAAACTAAAACTAGACCTGGCTAATTAGGAAGAGATGTATTGAGAAATAATAGAAGTAATTAAGTTACACGAATATAACAAAATGTAAAATTCTCCCCGCGCTATGTATGCGATAGAATGGCACAGTGAGGTAAGTATACACCAAAACTGAGAAGATGGGGTGATGGGAAAATGTAAAAGGAGTTTTCTTGCAGCTCCAGTGTTTGCTCATTGTGTAGACAATCTCCAGCCAGTTTGTAATGTGCTGTGTCTATGCTCTATGTTATGCATTGTTACAGAGCACATTTTCAGTTTGGTTTTGTGTCCTGAGCAAGTTGTTGTCATGGACAACTTTGGAAGCCTTCTGGGAAAACAGGGATTAAAAAAACTCACTCTCTTTAAGTTCAGGTGCTCACAGTGAATCTTCTCATGCTCTTGCAGGGTTATATGGCACTTATGAAGGAAGATGGTGTACCTGATGACATGAAAGGCAAAGACAAGATTGTATTTGGAAACATTCACCAGATATATGATTGGCACAGAGAGTAAGTATTAACTTGAAAACCATCTGCTGAACAACTGTACCTAAAAAAAAAAAATAGACTGACTTTAAGAATGTTGATTTCTCCTCAAATGTTCAGATATAAGACAGTTGGCCTTGTGTTTTTTAAGTTGTAGATCAATGCTTATGTATAGTAAGTCCTTCAACTGAGAATCTGCAGTATGGGTAGGATACGTACAGAAGTTTGTAGGTTGTTAGATGCTCCATTTTCAAAAATGATTTCTTTAAGTATACAGTCTTAAAAAAATATTAGAGATTGCATGACAGTGCGAGCACCTCAGGCATTCAGACAAGGAAGGAGAAGAGTTCTAATATATGAAATTAAATAATTAATGAAATAAGCATCTTGGCATGGATTTCTGTGTTCTTTTGGAAGTTTGTATTAAAATAGTAGACTGTTAACATAGCCATTTTTGGCATACATTAATATCCAAAGCTGCTGATAGAAGGCACAAAGAAGACCTTTCAGTAAGACTAATTTGCCTTGCCTGTACCTGTTGCTATTGAGTGTGCCATTAGAAAAAAAAGTACTTACTCTGTTTATGTTCAGCTTCTTTTTAGGAGAGTTAGAGAAGTGCCTTGAAGATCCAGAAAAGCTGGGATCACTGTTTGTTAAGCATGTAAGCGCAAACTCCAGTGCTTCTACTGACTAACGTGTTAAGGATTTATCTGTAGTGAACACAGTTGAGAAAGTGCTGTAAGATATTCTGCACTGTTAAGAGGTGGAGAGAGATGGTTTGTAAGAGCTAACAGACAGTCTATGTTAATGCTGTAGTTTCTGGCCCAAATATCTTACTCTGGAGAAGAAATATGAATAAGAGCCCCATTTCTCAATTCTGTTTCGGTTGGTGTAAGGCAGTTGTCATTTTATATGATACCTATCTTCTATGCTGTACCATGGAGTACAGGAGCACAAAGAGGAAAAAGGAAAATTTTTCTTTCTAGTTTCAGTGTATTCTATTTGCATGTCCTTGCCCCTTCTGAGTATCACACTAGTGATTGAATGTCCTCACCCTTCTCTTGAGAAAGGAATTGAGTGCCAGAAATTCATTATGTTTAATTTTAGCCCAACACAGTCACCTTTATAGTTTTATACAAGTCCCTGTTCTTCTCATTTGTTTATTAAAAACAATGGCCGTGTGGTACGTGTGGATATTGTAAGTCTTCAGAAGGAACAGTTACTTAGAAAACAGATATCAAAATTAAAGACTCATGAGGCATGCCATTAATGGTCATTTTGATGTCTCTGTAGAAATACAATGTAATACCTGTTTGAGATCTCTAGGTACTCCAGCAAGACAGCAGAAGGGAACCTTGTGGGCTGGATGTGATCATTTGCACAGTTGTGCTAAGACTGAAGACAGGCTGAATTAAAGCAGATTCAATAGGTTTGAGATTTTTGCTGCCATCAGTGTTTGAAGTCAATACCTCAGTAGCAAAAGAACAAACATTATTGGAACAGTAACACTAGAAGCCAGACCTATTGATAAGGAATAAGCTGTATCACTTCTGGGGATTTTTTTTTATTGCTAAAACAGCAAGGGTAGAGGTGAGAATTCTGCCACTGGGAAAATGGGAAAGCTGGAGGACTTAACTCTCCCTGTTTCTGACTGCTGTTTTACTTTCTCCTGGTGTATTTGTAACTGAGTTTGTCTTGCATGGCACCCTTACCACGCCAGATGGAAAGACAAGCTGCAGTGCTATTACAGCATTCTTTGGCAAAACCCTGACTATCATCTAGAACATGACAATTCTATTCCTGCTCTTAGTCTATGTTCTGTGTCTTCCTCAACCTCCATCTTATTCCTTGTTTTGTGCTTTCCATCTCCATTTCTAAGCTACATCCCCTTCATCCCCACTGTGACTCAAATAGGACAGCTAATACTAAATAGAATACTTGAGAGCTTTCTCCTTACTGCTATATACAGCTAAACAGGAAATAAATAATTATTCTAGTCGCTTAGAATAATAAGCAGATTATTAAAATGAAAAATAGGTTCATCCTATCCTTTCAAAGGTTCTATCTGTTGCTCCTGCTAAAAGAAAAAGATAAACATTTCAGATCTGATTTTATTGTGGGACCTGCTGAGCTGTCATCTCCAAACACCTATCATTCAAATACATTTATAACTGTGGCAGTTTTTGGATTCATGTTGCATTTCTAAAGTAGTCTCCATATTCCCAAATAAATTTGTTGTCAGGTCTGTGATTTCTGCATGAATAGATGCTTCTTTCCCTCAAAAAGACCTTTTTAAGTTCATACATTTGAACAGTTGTACTTCTTAAAATAGTCTTCTTCATTTCCATCTGGCAAGTGTTTCAGTATGATGATGACATTTTCTGTCTTTGCTCTTCTAGGAGAGGAGGTTGCACATGTACATAGTTTACTGCCAAAACAAACCAAAGTCTGAGCACATTGTCTCAGAATACATCGATACATTTTTTGAGGTAAGTTTCCTGAGAGAGGATATGTGCAAGATCAGTGGTGGCTTCGAGGTGACTTTATTGTAGCCTTGCAGTACTTAAAGGGAGTCTGCAAGGAAGACAGGGAGAGACTTTTTAGCAAGGCCTGGGACAAGGGGTGATGATTATAAACTAGAAGAGATTTAGATTCGATATAAGGAAGAATTTTTTTACAGTGAGGATGCTGAAACCTTGGAGCAGGCTGCTCAGAGGGCTGCTGGAGGCCCTATGGAGGCATTCCAGGTCAGGCTGGATGAGTCTCCAAGCAACCTGATGTAGTTGCAGATGTCCCTGCTCACTGCAGGGGGAGTTGGACTTAGATGACCTCTAAAGGTCCCTCCCAACCCAATGCATTCCATGAATCTATGAAATCATAAGCACTATCATATTTGTTACCAAAACAAAACACTAGCAACTATCCCACCCCCCAAAAAAAAATAAAGGCAAGAACAAATCATTTTACTGTTTTAGATTATAATTTCTTGCCAATTCTGTTCTGATTTCTCAAGTCTGAAACGTATTTCTAGAGCTGTATTAATCTTTAGGAGAAGAAAACTAAATTTAGATTTAAAATACTAATTAATCAGTACAGTCTTACCATCACTAGACCTAGCCCAAGCAATTAACAGTTCATGTTACGTGAAGTGGGCAAGCAAAGATCATTGTTCAAATAGGCTATAAACAGCCTGTGATTGAAGAACTACATTTCTCTATAGTCCTGAAAAAATATGGAGAGGGAAGGACTCCAGCTTTTATTAACTGAAGATTTGATTCTGCTTGGACTTTGGTGATTTCTGCTCTGATAGCTATTAATAGAAACGTAGCAGGGTATTTCACTAACTCTCCAAAACTAAGCTGTTTATAACTTAACGAGCAAAAATATGTTTGTTTTACAACCCTCAGGATCTAAAGCAACGCCTGGGCCACAGACTTCAGCTCACAGACTTGCTAATAAAACCTGTGCAGAGAATTATGAAATACCAGCTGTTACTAAAGGTAAAGTGATATTGAGATGAATGATGTAATCTGTGTCAACAGATGGGGAGGGTGTTTAAATAATTTTGCTGATGGTTTTCCACCCTCCTCCCAAAAGGAATCCAGGTTTATAAGCCATGTCATACAATGAACATATTCAGATAGTCATAAAGATTGCAGTAAATAGCTTGGGCTTTTAATGCTTAAAGACCAAATGGACTTGGGTCAGTGACATGGAAATGCTTAGAATTTGTACCACTGTAACACAAAAGGCAGAGGGTTCTCCTGTTTTCAGATGTGAATGCAACATTAGTTTTTGAGACTTGTCCAAACTTTTCCATCTACATCTGTAACCATTTTAATGTCTTGTAAATATTTCCTGATGAGCAGCCCTTTGTATCACAGATCCTTCCCTTCATGCAAGTTACTGTGTATGAGCTAAATCGAAATAGGGAAGACATCCTAAGAAAGAAGAAAATACTGCAGCAAGAAGCTTTAAAAAGAAAATCTTTCTGTGTCTTCTATAGTCTGACATTCTCTGACAGTCAAGAGCAAATTCAGATTTTCTGGGGTTTCTCTTTGATGAGAAATGAACACATACTGTTTTTTTCCTTTTTCAGGACTTCCTCAAATATTCTAAAAAAGCTAATCTTGACACAACAGAACTAGAGGTACTTGTCCTTTTAGTGATTTGAATGCTCTCTTCTCTGAACTTATCTTGTCTTGATGGTCATTTCCCTTTTTTGGTCTTCTTGAGAATGTGATTATTGTGTGTTTACTGTTTGCATTTCTGATGTAAAGCAACCGTAGCAAATGAAACAAAATTGTGTGCTGCTAACTCATTATGAAAATAAAGCTTTGACTTCTTATTTGTCTTGAACAGAGAGCTGTAGAGGTCATGTGTATAGTACCAAAACGGTGTAATGACATGATGAATGTTGGCCGCCTGCAAGGATTTGATGTAAGTTGGCCAGGGTTTTGCTTACAGATTTTGTCAGGTTCTCTAGAAATTAATGCTGTGGGAAGATTTGAGGTGGGGTACTTTGTTGCTGTCTGCTTAGCTGGTAAAAATCTAGGCTTTTTCCTGGGAAATTTCACCTGTTGCTAGTCACGCTAGATAAGACCCTCTACAAAACCTAGGAAGCACTGGTTGTTAGTCAGTGAGAGAACTGTAATGACTTGCAAAATAAGTGAAACAATCAGTAATCTGTAGGTGAGCAGACATGATTTCAGTAGTGTAGATAACTGAGAAGTCAGTATGGTCAGTAAAGTACCTAAGGCAACTGTAGTCATAGAATCATAAGGGATTGGAAGGGACCCTGAAAGATCATCTAGTCCAATCCCCCTGCTGCAGCAGGATCACTTCCTTTTGCTAAGTCTACAAGAGATGGAAATCAACTCTTTGCAGTTGAAGGCATATGCATCAGGCAGATCATACTCATGTGTTCTAATTGCAAAGACCTTCCTGCTCTGTGGTGCAGCTGTGAACTTGAATTCTTGCCCTATCACTCTTGAAGAATGCACAGGTTATTGTGGGAGTTACTGAGAGGTGAAAGCCTCAGCGTTACAAACCTCAGACTGCAGCATGAATTGGAAAGAGTGCAGTGGTTTTTGGAGTTTCTTGGTATTGTTGACATGTTCAAAGTAGCTTAGGGACATGGGTGGGCATGGTGCAGTTTGGTTAATGGTTGGAGTTAATGATCTTGAAGGAATTTTCTTACCTAAACAATTCTGTGATTGTTTTTTGAGAAAGGGCATGAGACAAACTTGTCTTTTGGAGGGCCAGTGCATATGCAATGGCCGATGATAAGCAGAAACATAGCTGTTTTGGCATCAGCATCTGCTCTAAAAGGTTGATGAGGGAAAGAAATGAAAAACTGCTCTAAATGTACTTCCACTTGGTTCTGTGTTTAGGGTAAAATTGTAGCCCAGGGTAAGCTCCTGCTCCAGGACACGTTCCTGGTTACAGACCAGGACACCGGACTTCTGCCACGCTGCAAGGAGAGACGAGTCTTCCTTTTTGAGCAGATTGTCATTTTCAGTGAGCTGCTGGATAAAAAGAAAGGTTTCTCCATGCCCGGATTCTTGTTTAAAAACAGTATCAAGGTAACTGTTGTATGTGAGTCGTCGCGTCCATTGCACAAACTGCTAAGGTAACAGCTTTTGATTCCATGTGGAGTCACCAGTACAATCAGTCATTTCCTGAATTAACTTGCCACTGATGATAAATAGCAATGCTGTGATGCTTCTGTGTCACACCTGTCAGAGCAGATGTTCTTTTACAAAGCTGGACAGGCATTCATAAGGAGTATAGTCTTCAGAGCTCTATGCTGTGTGTGCACTCTGTTGCAAAGTCTTTGCAAATACATAAGCTTTTATCTTTTTTTATTGCTTTTGAATTCCAGCTGAAAACACTTCCAAATGCATTTGTTAGATGTGCTAGCTCCTCCTCAAACAGAAAGCATTTCCCCACATCAGGCTTCCTTTGAAGCAAAACCTGGTGGTATTCCCACCAGCAGTCCTCATGAAGTGTTTTAAGTGGACTCTGTCTCTCTTCATTCACCTCTGCTCTTTGCCTGCCACCTGAGCATCATATTCCATGTTGGCTGGACAATGTGTTCCAAGGCATTGCTGCATCTGCACTAGCAGCCTTCAGTGTGTGGCAGTGGCAGGCTCGATGTTTTCAGTAACTTGAAGGGAGAATGCGGGATGGTGGAGGACACTGTGCCATACTGATCAGCTGGAAATTGTTCAAGCACACCGTGTCAGTTAAATGTGCACTAATCCTTACTAAGCAATCCTTCATTTCATGGTGTTACTTTACTCTGAAGGAAAGAATGGTCACTGAGCTCCTAAGTAAGACAGTTTTAGAGGTACGTTTCTTGTAAAACACTTGATTCAGTAAAATCTCTTTATTTTTGTGAAGGTGAGTTGCCTTTCCCTGGAGGAAAATGTGGACAGTGATCCATGTAAATTTGCACTAACATCAAGAACGGGCGATGTCACGGAGACCTTTATTTTACATTCTGCCAGTCCGGGTGTCCGCCAGTTATGGATCCATGAAATTAACCAAATTTTGGAAAACCAGCGCAACTTTTTAAATGGTAAATAAGTTCTTCTCACTGAAAGTTCATAATTGAATGACTTCTCTCTCATCTGTTGTTTCTTGGCTTTGAAATGTTTTGCAAATTTCATTTTCTTTTTTGAACAAATACAGAGCAGTTGGGGAATACGTGCCATGTTGCTGCTTCAGAACAGATGCTAGCATTTATTATAAGAATTATGGTCTGAATTTGCATGGTGTTCTCTCAGTGAAGTTTTCCAAATGTTTTGTAGGAGTGAATCAAGATTGGCACCATCCATTGAGGTGGAGAGCTCATGTACCCCTCTTAAGCAGTGCAAGCCTTTAAAGGCTAAACCCAAGTGGAATTTAAGCATCTTTTCAAAATACGGTTTGCTTGACTTATTTTTATGGTCATTGTTGTCACATCTCACTGCAGCAACAACATTCAGATTTTGTAGAAGGAAGTGTCTGCTGTGACACCAGAAGGTTTTTGGTTGTATTTTTATGCCTATCGGTTGTTGCCCCAGTCTAGGGTTTTTTTAAGAGTTGTAATGGACAGATCTGCAAGCTGAGAATTCAGAGTCATACCCACTTGGCTGCTGCCTGGGTTTCAGGTTTTTTCATCTGTAATAGCAACACACATAGCAGGTCACAGTGGGTGATATAGAAAAGTTACTTGAGGTCTACACTGTGACCAGCGTTGCTGAGGGAATTTATCTTAATTGAACATCATTCCACTTTTGCCAGTAAACATGTCTGTTTTAAACTGTTCCTGTTCTGTTTCCTGCTCTCTTTTCCTTGATCACCTTCCCTCCTGCCCCCACTGCAGCCTTGACGTCCCCAATCGAGTACCAGAGGAACCACAGCAGTGGTGGAGGTGGCACCGGGATCAGCAGTGGTAACAGCAGTGGTCCCAGCAGCTGTAGTGGCGTCCCAAGTTCCAGCCGTAGCCGGCCATCCCGGATCCCCCAGCCTGTCAGACACCATTCCCCAGTCCTGGTCTCCTCTGCAGCCTCGGCCCAAGCAGAGGGAGACAAGATGTCAGGTATGTCCATTCACAGTCTCTCCCTGCCACACTACAACACCACCTTAGAAACTGGCCTCAGCCAGACAGACAGGCACCCTCCCAATGCAGAACTGGACGGTCCTCAGAGAGAAGCTGAGCAGATTCCCAAGATGAAAGTTATTGAAAGTCCCAGGAAGACAGTGGGAAACATTTCTGGCTCAGCTGATGGAGCCCAGAAAGACTCTCATGGAAGCTCAGAGGACAGTCGATCAAGAAACAGCATAGGATCACTGACGCTTGGGAAGCCAAGGCCAGGAGCCACCTCACCAATGATCTCTCCTCTCTCCACGACTTTCCCTTCTCCTTTTGGCAAAGAAACCTTTCCACCCAGCAGCCCCCTGCAGAAGGGCTCCTTTTGGAGCTCCATCCCAGCATCCCCTGCCAGCCGCCCTGGCTCCTTCACTTTCCCTGGGGACAGTGACTCCCTCCAGCGGCAGGTCCACCGCCACTCTTCACACAGCAAGGACACAGACCGCATGAGCACATGCTCCTCGACCAGCGAGCAGTCAGTTCACTCCACCCAGAGTAATGGGGTAAGAGCGGAGCACCTCTGTCCTGCGAGCTCTCCTAAAACATGCTCCCTTTCTGTGCGCTGCCATCGCTCTCCATACTAACTTCTGGCTCTCCGGCGCTGTACTGCTCTGAAGTAATCAACTGTTCCAGTATCTCCTGCATATTAAACAAACAGAACTATCTGTCTCTGCGTGTGTGTATACGTACAAGCGTGGGTGCGCATACAGACACCAGAGCAACTGCTAACACACGATTTCTGCCTGTGCTGAAAGTGTAGATCACTAGGCTGGTACTTACTAACTTGCTCTCCTTGCTTTTTTCACGTCTCTAATTTGAAGGCACATAACTACATCAGTTACACTCAAGCGTGGCAGCCAGAGCACCTGGGCATGCATTGCCGCCACCACTTAAATCTGACTGTGATTTTTGGGCAGTTTCCCTCAGGGCTTTTTTCCCTTTCAGGCGCAAATCCACCACTGTTGCCTTATTGAGTTTTAAATTCATGGAAACATCTACAGTACATTCCCTGGGCTGCTTGATTTTTGTTTTTTATCAGTTTACTCTTCCCTCCCTCTACTCACAGCCTTAGTTGATGTACCACATTCTCTTTATAAATCTTCTGTGTCGTCAAGGAAGCTTCCTGCAATCTACTCAGTATGGGCCAACCAAACTCAGCTAAAATAATCCTTCTACCACCAAAATAAAGTGGTTCCACTTTTCTGCTCTTCAAGAACTAGTTCAGGGCATCTTGGAGTTTCAGCTTTTTAGTGTGCACTTGATGTGTTTGTGCAGAAATCTAGGGGGTATCAACAGGATCCACAAACTCTGTAATAACACTCACTGGAAGATGCAACACAGCAATCACAGGGGCACATGCAAATAAAAAGCACGAACTTCTAGGCACTTGCCCTCGATGTGGTAGGCAGGGTATGGTGCCTTTCTTTTCAAACTTGCGTTTAATTTTTCTATCACTAAGCGTTGTGCTCACAAATGTTTGTTTTTCTGTTCTCAGTTTTGCAAACCACCTAACTCTCCAGACCTTTTTGAAGTGCATGCATTCCTTTATAGAACTGTTTTAACACAGAGAGCTTTCTTGACTTCTCAGTTCTTTCTTTTATAATAGCTTCAGAATAAAAAACTGTGCTTTGCATGTCTTGTAATTTTATCCTAGTCTTTCTTCAGCATCTGTTTGGTTTAGCTGTCTTATGTTTTCCTTTAGTCTAGCTAAATGTGATGATAATATAATATCCAGCATAATTCAAGCTTTTTGCTATTACTGTGCAGTATGTGAATTGAGGTAGTGGTACCTACTGTATGCAGAGGAGACTTGCCTAGTGGTAATTCAATGAAAAGAAAGAGGAGAGATGTGGGATGACACTCAGTTTTCAAAACATTTGAATGTTAATAGTGCCTCAGCAAAGACAGCATTGCTTGGTATTACTGTAAAACATAGTGCCTGAACGCATGCCTTCTGCTTCACAGCTCTTTCTTTTGGTTATGGAATTGAGATGGGTTGCTATTCTTCATTTATAACTTCTAGACCACATTTCAGCAGGATTTTGCAACGCATTCAACAGGCTAGAGAAAATTAAAGTTGTGAAGGTTTAGTTTGATTTAACCATTTGTGTATTTACATGCACGTGTGGTTAGGTTGGCTAGTTATGGAAAAGGTTTTTCTAAGACTAGAAATTAATTTGCTTTTCTAGTATTTCAGGAGTATGGAAGCATGTTTAAAATGTTTTTCTTGTAAATCCTCCTTTAATTCCACAATAGATGTCAGTGATGACCAGCAGAACTTGCAGTAGAAAAACATTAGCAATGCAATTATTCTTTTTCAAGACAAAAGAAAAGGCTCTTTCTGTGAAGAGCCTAAGTTATGACAAAAACACACTCGTAAGTTATCAATTAGTTACCAGACACTTATTTAACAGATTTCTATTTAGAACTTACAGATCCACAGAGTAGTAGGGGTTTGAAAGGATCTTCTATATGATTCTTCAAGACTGAACTGTTGAAAAGATATGTTACATTACAGGAAGGTCAGTCCTACAGTTACACAAATTGTGCTGCGTGCTGAGAAACATGTTTGGGGGACCGTCGGGGACAAGGTTTGGTGCTTAGATTGGTTTTGCAACTTTGGCCTTCACTTTGTCTCCCCTGTAAGTTAACAAAAGAGGATGGGTTAACAAAAGCAGCTTTCTGAATAGAGCAAGTTGTAACTTTAATTTAAACAGTGACTGAAAATTTGTTTTGGCTGTACTATTCCTGGTTTGTCCAAATCATGGAAAGGGCTTGCTGATACAAAAGACCATGTATACAGTCCTCTAGATGAGACCAGGAGAGTTCTGCTGCTGGAAATGCAGCATCTGGAATTAGCGTAAATATCCTTTAGTGGAGGTATAATCCAGGATGAGAAGTTTCTCTCTGTGGTTAGCATTTGCTTCATCATCCTAATAGACAGAATGGACTTCACCCACTGGGTTGAACAGAACAGTCCAGCTAGAATAAAATGTACAAACTCAGTGGAAACCCAAGCATCTGTGTGCAGAATGTGCTACGAGTGAGTAATCTGAGACTGTTCCTATGCAAATGTCTTGATTTCTTAGCCAAAGCACTTGGTGTGAAAAACAGGCACCAAAATGTGGAGTTACTTGTTGAAGGCTGTTAGCAGATTGGAAGAGCACACAGTTTTCAGGGCTTTTGGTGCACCACACTGTTCAGTGACCCCTGTTGCATCCCCTCAGTGCTGAAGAGAAAATACTTGACAGTTTTGAGAAAAAAGGCAGCACTTGTAATCCTGCGGGCCATGGTTTCTGCTCAGTAGCATATATGCGGTGCTAACCTGTGGCTATGCTGTAGAAGTGATGGGCTTCAGCTGAGGACTTACTTCCTCTTCAACTTACGTACTACCAAGCAATTAGTGACCTGAAACAGTTTGAAGTAAGAAGAGAAACCCTTGTGAGAAAAATACGTCCAAATGGACAAAATTAGTCTAACTTTAAAGAAGTAATAATTTCCAGTGGATTCATGACCAGGAGAAGGGTTTTTGTTTTGAAAAGTAGTATGACTTAGTGTACGCCTGATCAGCCATGGCTGGCTTTCTGCAAATACTCAGTGGAGAAACGAACAACTTTCTTGAACACCAGTTCAAAGTGTGTGATAAGCAGCTTATGCTGCTCATCTATCACTGATAAGTTAGCACTGAGATTTCCAGCTTTATTTCGTACCTGTTTGGCCCAAGAAATGAATAACTTCTTATTTCACTAATTTATCTCATTCTCTGCATTTAAAGGAGTAAAACTTAATCATAGAGATTGACCCAAGGACAATCCCTGTTCTTTGACACAGTGTCAAAAGCCTATTTTGTGGTCTTGTCCCTTGTCATGTTCTCTGTGTAGAAGGCTGGTATCAAAGATCTCGCAAATAGTGCTAGGAAAGGCTCTTTGTTTTTAATCAGTGGATTGTCCAAGGTTTTTGAGGTAATGAGTATGATTTTGAAACTGCTCCTGTAAGACCATGAAAAACTAGCCCACCTGCTGAAATGTAGTTCTTTTGGTGCTAAAGATGCAAGATTCAGCGTCTGAACTTGAAAGGAAGAGCAGCTGAGAGCTATGTATAAACTGACCCTTAATTAAAGGAAGTGATCTTGAGTAAAAGCATTGGGAATAAATGTCTGCAGCAGCTGTAGCTGAAGGTATTCAAAAATCAAACTAATTTGCATGAGAAATCATAGCTCTCTGACTGCAGCGTAACTTGTGTGGATTCTGCAGGTAACGCAGCAGGCCAAGAACAGCCTGGTATGTTTATGAACTTTAATCATTATTCTTTTCTTCTTCCCTCCCTCTTTCTGCTTGCAACTGACAACTGCAGAGTGAAAGTAGCAGCAGTAGCAATATCTCCACCATGCTGGTGACACATGATTACACGGCAGTGAAGGAGGATGAGATAAATGTCTACCAAGGAGAGGTCGTGCAGATTCTAGCCAGCAACCAACAGAACATGTTTTTGGTGTTCAGAGCCGCCACTGATCAGTGCCCCGCAGCCGAGGGCTGGATTCCCGGCTATGTCTTGGGGCATACCAGTGCAGTCATCATTGACAACCCTGATGGAACCATCAAGTGAGTTGCTTGGGTGTGTGTAGAAGAGGAGGAGAAGGGCAAATTCCATTTTAGACAAGGCTTTGAACCTTTTAAACCAGAAGCTGATGTGATCTATGCGAAATAAGTTAACGTCTTGAAGAATGAGTACTTGAGAGGTCCCTTAGCAAACTTAAAGATACAAGCTAGTAAGAGCCCAGAAGGACACATTCTTTATTAAAAAGCTCTAGTAGTGCAATCTTGTGGGAAAATGTGGTGAAAGAGTACCTGAGCAGCAGGGTTATTTAAGAGGAGTTACGAGGCTAGACACTTTTGTTTATGAAAACAGTTGGGAAATGTTTGTTCTAAGTGAGATGAGATTTCGGAGTTTCTGGATGTCTCCAGTGAGCTGCAGACCTGTTGAAAATGACTGGTTGTGCTAGGAAGATCCGCCCAAATCTGCAATTGGAGAAATGGTGTTCTGGTGCGTAGGTAAAGCTGCGGCAGGCTGTATTTGGTACAGATTTCATACTAATCATTGCTCAACTCATATTAAAATTTTACAATTGGAGCAATGATTTCACGACATTCTGAACTACAGTCTAATTTTACTAGCTTGCTTATAGTTTTAACCCTGGGTAGCATCTCTTACGGAATTGTTAATGTACTTCATTGCATAATGAACGATGTATTTCATATTGATACGAACAATACTGACTTTATAACAGTAAAATAACTTTGTGACATAATTCTCCAATGCTGTTTGAAACTAGAGCATGTAACACATAAAAATGTGTCAACATTTAATGTTCCGTATTCAGGAAGTCAACGTCTTGGCACACAGCACTCCGTTTAAGGAAGAAATCTGAGAAAAAAGATAAAGACGGCAAAAGGGAAGGCAAGCTGGAAAACAGTTACCGCAAATCCCGAGAAGGACTTGCCAACAAGGTTTCTGTAAAGGTAAGTGTTACAAAGGTGTAGTGATTTCCAAAAGAAGTTTTACTGGAATTTCTTTAGAAGTGCCTTCTGTCAGAATTTCACATGAGGGAATTAGAGGCAACAGTGTGTTTCATGGACAGTGTTTGGCAAATCTGCAAACAGGAAGACAGAATCTTTGAGCCTGACAGTGTGATGTAGCATAAGGGCACTGCAGAGAGAGTAGGGTGGGATTTCTGATATTTGTGGGTATAGCTAACTTCAACCCATCACTGTGCTTTGTTTTGTAACTTCAAGTTATTGTAAGGACACTAATCCTTTAATTTCTCCTTTCCAGCTTCTCAACCCAAATTACATTTACGATGGTAAGTTGCGCAAGTTGCTTATATTCTTAGAAGTTGCTGTAAATGTAATTTGATTAAAACATACTTACTTGGTTTAAGTTTGCTCAGTATGAATTCTGTCAGGAACTGTTTTCTATGAATGTACGCAGGGGCTCTTTTTGTATAAGGGAGGCAGTTAATGAAATGTTTTTATTTTTTGAAGACGCAAGGAACACAGTTTTGTTCATTAGTCCAAAACAACATAAAAGACGAGGACAATATGACCAGTTCTGTGGAGAGACTTTAAGGAAGTTGGGCCTTGCTGAAAGTGTAGAATAAGGATCCAGGAGCTGCAGCTGCTTCATTTAACTTCTGCACCCTGAGGAACACTCAGGACCCCTGCAGTGCAGAGACTGATCAGGATAAATATAGTGGCCCTCTGGGGTCAGAGCTGAACTGGATTTCTTTTTCTTAATACACAGAACCAAACTTTTGAGTTTCACCTGCGGAAGGGGAAACCAATGTAGTGCCTCAGTGGATGATTGAGGAGTTTTGTATTCCCTAAGTAAACTTAGCTGGAGGTAAAGATGACCTAGCTGAGCTGTCCTTAAATACTGTTCCCTGTGGGGTTTCTGCAGCTTGCTGTGCACAGGGTGTTTGGTTCACTGTGGTAGGCTTCAGGGTTATCCATGGTGCAGCAGTAGTGCTGTTTCCCAGTCCATGTGGAGAAGAGCCTTAAATAAGTGACCTAAACAAGGGTGTGCCTCAAGGGTAGAGAGATAGATAGGCCTTGGAAATCTGAAATACCATGTTACTTTGTCTAATAGAAAAGCAAATGCATTAACTTCAATTGACCTAATGCCACTGATCTTCTCTTCTAGTTCCCCCAGAGTTTATAATACCATTGAGTGAGGTAACATGTGAGACAGGAGAGACCATCGTGCTTAGGTGTAAAGTCTGTGGTCGCCCCAAGGCTTCAGTTACTTGGAAAGGTCCTGATCATAACACACTAAGCAATGACGGTCATCACAGCATTTCCTACAGGTACGGTAATTTGTGTAATGTTCAACTGGAACTCCTGGAACTGTTGTATTTTCTGTTTGCATCCCTGGTGCAGAATAGCTTTTGTCTTGGAGGCATGCAGGTCGGGTTGCCTATGTGTCACAGCTGAGGTTTTCTGTCAGTATTTAACTTCTGTGTATGGCTGGTGTACACAGGTGTCAGTGAGTTGATTTTTTTTTTTTTCTTTTTTCAGAACAGAAAAATAAATTAGCTGCTGTTTCTGATTAGGTATTGCAGAAGCCATTGTAGTTCAGTCATGCTGACTTAGTGCTTGAACCAGGACAGTAGGGAACCAGAACATACAGAATATGTCATCTTCTTAGAGGTTGTGGGTGTAGCCCCACTTGCCTGCACACTTGATGGGGTATTATTACCTCTTGTTGCTTTATCCTTCTCACTGGGTATAATTATTTTTAGGGGAGACAGAGGTGTTGGGGCAGCTTTGCTGCTGTATCCAGGACTATTGTGAAATGAGTAAGGGTTAGATTAGCTAGGTTTAGTTCACTGTGATTCATTACTGTTACAGAATTATACCCAGTGAATCATGTTGGCTGTGCCTGACAGATTTTTGGAAATAATAAGCACAAAATGTTCTTTGAGCTGGGGAGGTGCCTTTTGGCTCCCTCTTACTGAAAGTACACACGCTAGACCAGCTTCTATATGCTGTGAGTCAAGGATGGGAAGCAGCTTTTCAGAAAGGTCAGTGACAGGTGGTTGTTGGGTGCAGCTTCTCATAATACGAAGGAAGTAGAGAAAGCAGGAAGAAGGAAGGGAAGCATTTGACTTTGAAGCACAGTAGAACCTGGGGCATACTGAGACCGAGTGTCAGGAAGAAGAGTTTTCTAATAGTCTGTAGGACATTACAAGATACTTTATGGATGCAAAATGTTAATATTCTGGCTGCTGCTTCTGCAATGACAGGGGCAGGGTTAGGAATGTTTATCCAGAGAGAAGAGAAGGGTGGAGAATAAGAAATAGTAACTCTATCAGTCTAACTTTGTCCAATTTCCATAGTTTACAGTTTGTAAAATGAAAGTTAATGGATGTTGTTGTGTTTCCCAGTGACTTAGGCGAGGCTTCACTGAAAATCATTGGGGTCACTGCAGAAGACGATGGTATCTATATGTGCATAGCTGCAAACGATATGGGTTCAGTTTCATCTTCCGCCAGTCTACGAGTTTTAGGTAGGCCTCTCCCTTTGGGTTTTGGTTTGGTTTTGTTAAAAGTGTCATGTACCCACAGTACAGGGAAAACTCCAGCTCTTGGTGATCCCTTTGTTAAAGGAGTGTATCACAAACCTTCCCGCCTGCAATGCTTTACTCATCACAGCAGTAATAAATACACTTGTAGGATATAATAGTTAAAAGTTTATACAGACAGGTTGCCTGCATGTTACTGGCAACACACATTTACCTTGTTTGTCAGTACTAGCTGAGATAGACAATGATAAAAGTCACAATTTAGCATCTGCATTCTTGGTTATCTCAACAAGTATTACTGTGCTAACAGGTATAATTTCTGAAGTGTAAAGGTAAGAAAAGAATAACATGGCACCACTTTGTAATGTACTCCTTTCCTTGAACTGTAAAGCCGCAGTGTTTATGAGAACACAGAACATATAACATCCCATGAACTTGGAGTCATGCATCACTCATCTACAAGTTATTTCAGTGCCTGAAGTACTCAAGCTCAGTGGTGATGTGGTGAGCGAACAAAAAAAGAAAAATGAAAAATGCCTATGTTTTGGAGGCAAACAGCAAAGGGAGGAAAAACAAACCCCAATTTTTTTACATTACATGTTTGATGGCATCGTGATAACTTCCAGGGTGTGTTTTTTGCACATTCAATTACTCTTAAGGGAGCATAGGAGAAAGGGACCTGGGGGTCCTGGTGGACAGCAGGATCACCATGAGCCAGCAATGTGCCCTTGTGACCAAGAAGGCCAATGGCATCCTGGGGTGGATCAGAAGGGAGGTAGTTAGCAGGTCAGCAGGTCGAGAGAGGTTCTTCTCACCTTCTGCTCGGCCCTGGTGAGACTGCACCTACAATAATGTGTCCAGTTCAGAGCCTCTCAGTTCCAGAAGGACACAAAGAGACTGAGGGGTGATCTAATTAATGTTCATAAATATGGAAAGAGTGGGTGTCAGGAAGATGGAGCCAGGCTCTTCTCAGTGTCTTCCAATGATAGGACAAGGGACAACAGGTGTAAGCTGGAACATAGGAGGTTCCACACAAATATGAGAAGGAACTTCTTCACAGCGAGGGTGACAGAGCACTGAAATGGGCTGCCCAGAGGGATTGTGGAGTCATCTTCTTTAGAGATATTTAAAACCTGTCTGGATATGTTCCTGTGCAACTTGATCTAGGTGATCCTGCTGGAGCAGGGGGATTGGACTAGATGATCTTTCGAGGTCCCTTCCAATCTCTAATGTTCTGTGATACATATTATTTTGCTGTTTCTTTCTGCTTGATCAGGTTACTAATTCCTATACAGGCAGTTCCTTCTGCACCTGAGTTACTTCCAGTATAGAATTTGTTCTGCAGCATTAGCCAAGGTGCTTTGTTGTCTTGCTGCCACCTTAATTCATATGGGGAGTAACAGGAGAGGGTGATTCCATTTGTAATATCTCAGCCAAGGAAACCTTCTAGTCAGGAGCAAAACAGGTTCTTGATGGTCAAGAACCAGTGTGAAAATGTGTGCTCTAAGGAATGAATATGAGTGTCCTTCCCATACCAGTACAGGAACCCAAAACTGCAGTTAGGCCAGAATCAGTCACAGAAGTCTGGTAGACTAAACTGCCATCTTTCAGCTGCAGCCCGTGTTCATACTGACCTTGTCCAAAAGCAAAATTTCACTTTTCAATGAAAACTAAACCAGAATTTGGTTTGTCTTTGTTATTCTGCAGCTAGAGTCCAAAAGACAGGCAGCTCTGTTTTGTGCGAACCCTTCTGCTTGGCTCTACCGATACTTCAACAAGACGTTCTGGCTTTAGTTTTAATGGGGCCATCTTTCCCCTAATTTCTTCAGTCCATAAAAGCAAAATGCAAACTCCTCAGGGTGTACTACAAAGTTTTCAACATCAGACTGTGAAGTCATTGTCTTCAGTCCTTTGGACTTCACAGAATCACAGAACATTAGGGATTGGAAGGGACCTCAAAAGATCATCTAGTCCAATTTCTCTGCCACAGCAGGAGCGCCTAGACCAAGTCACACAAGAACATATCCAGGCAGGTTTTAAATGTCTCCAGAGAAGGAATTCCACAACCCCCTGGGGCAGCCTGTTCCAGTGCTCTGTCACCCTCGCTGTTAAGATATTTATATGGAACTTCTGATATTTCTATGGAACCTCCTGTGTTCCAGCTTACACCCATTGCCCCATGTCATATCACTAGATGACACTGAGAAGAGCGTGGCTCCATCCTCCTGACACCCAACCTTCACATATTTGTAGACATTAATGAGGGGGTCACCCCTCAGTCTCCTCCAAGCTAAAGAGAGCCAGCTCCCTCAGCCATTTGAATGTAGTCATTATCTTCATGTTCATTTTCTTTTCCAAGGAGTGGAGAAGAAATACCCTTTACCTTCTGTTGCTGTAGTAGCCCTTCTAAACCATCAATGAAGTAGTGGATTAGAGAAATTAATTATCTTTCTGAGCTTCAAGAGGATGGACATTATAGGGCCATAAATCACTTTTTAGCATGGACATACTCAGCGAGTCAGTTTCAGAAGAAAGATGGTAGAAGCCAGTGTAACTGAGGCAGATTCTCCCTGAAATCTAATCCCAAACTGAATGTGAAGTCCAAGTATTTCTCCTTTTGAAAACACTTAAAGCAGTGCAGTGGTTATCACAGCAATTTTATTCATATCTGACTATGTTACATTTTGGCCCCATTGTCTTTCTGTTTTGGTGTAGGTCCTGGAAGTGATGGGATCATGGTAATCTGGAAAGACAACTTTGAATCCCTCTACAGCGAAGTGGCTGAGCTTGGCAGGTATGTTCTCTGTCTGATCTCCAACACAGCTGTGTCAAAACACTAACTTCTCTTTCAAAACGTTGAATTCTACTTTAAAAAACATTTACACTATCAGCCTGAAAGGCCAGAATTGCAGTGGGTTAAATGGAAGTGGGGAAGTGGAGATTTAACAGCACTAGATGGCACTGCATAAACAGAATGTATTTAGCCCACAATGGTATCATTCAGTGCTGAACTAAGCATCTCTTACCATGACTCATGCTGTTTCTGTATTGAAGCTCCTAAACCTTTTCATTTAGGATATGAAAACGGCAAGCAGAAAGACCCTGAAAAGGGGGAAAATAAATCATGTAGAATATGTGTTTGTCCAACTTAATGATGACCTTTGAAAGCTGGATACAGCTTTGACTGTAGTAAAGCAGATCTCTATCAGGATATAACTGTTGATACATACACATTTTGTAGAAAATGCATGTGCTGAATCTCTTGTTTAGAACCAGAGGCTGCTCTGTAAGGGCAGTTTATTAGATCTCTTGGGATATCTTTCAAGGTAAAATTATGTCCTTAGTACATCTCTCAATAAAGTCTTTCCTTTCAATCTTGTGTTCCAGGGGCAGATTTTCTGTTGTTAAGAAGTGTGACCAGAAGGGAACCAAGCAGACAGTAGCCACTAAGTTTGTGAATAAGAAGTTGATGAAGCGAGACCAGGTTACCCATGAACTTGGAGTCATGCAGAATCTTCAGCATCCCCAGCTCATTGGCCTTCTTGATACCTTTGAGACCTCCACCAACTACATACTAGTGTTAGAAATGTGTGTGGATTCCAATATTATATGTAAAACGCAATCTCTGCAGCTGACTTTCTGAGGCATTTATAGTGGGTTTTGAATAAGGAACTTTAAGATTCCATAGACATTTGAAAACTCCTCAGTAAAATAATGCATTTGTCTAATACTGTTATTGAAATGTTGAGATTAATACTCAGAAGGAAACATGTTGAGAAATTAAACTGACATGTGGATAATTATCTTAGTGTCAAGGTTCACGAATTATGTCAAGTGCTTGCAAAAGTGAATTAGGAATATAGTGATCGGGTAACAACATCAGATCATCTCTTCATAGTCCTCTGACTCCTAGGTATTGCAGGCTGCAGATGTTCCCATAGTCTGTAGCTTGTTAGGTTTCTTTTTCCACTCTGATTTATCGAAAATACAACCCTTGTTATTCCAATAGGGCTGACCAGGGTCGCCTTCTAGACTACGTCGTGCGATGGGGAAACCTCACGGAAGGGAAGATCAGACTCTACCTGGGAGAGATTCTGGAAGCCGTGCAGTACCTTCACAACTGCAGAATAGCACATTTGGACCTAAAGGTGAGGAGTGAATGGGATTTCTGTTGGTGTGTCCCATTCCTTGAAAACCTCCCTCTTCTAGGAATCTTGCAGCTGGGAACACAGAACTGTGAATTGCTTTAAGACTGTGTGAAGGATGTGGGACAGGGCTTCACCCCCATATGCTTTAGATGACTCATAGCCAGCAATGCAGAAACATTGAATTCCCTTCAGCTTTCTCCCTAAAGCCCTGTATGGTCCCTTGTACTGAAAATAATTGCTCATGGGAACAGTTTCATTTTGATTTTTGCAGAGGAAATCCATTTCTTCCTCAAGCAGCACAGAGTTTGCTGTGAAAGCAACTGCTGTTGCACTGTTCCTGCAAATCTGTGTCTTGCCTTGCCACACTGAGGGTTGTCATCTGTGAACGTCACTACTTTAGGCCTCTGTTCTGCCCTTTGAATTTCACTTTAGCCACAAGGATTTGATGCATTCTAGTAGGAAACATTATATAAGAAAGTCTTAATGTGAACCTGTGTGCCTCTTTTCCTCACCCATATCTGAGTAGCAAGGAACTGTAGCATTGATGGGTCATCTTTGTAGGCAGGATCTCTTCAACCAAAAGGAGCTGTGGTAAGAAAAGGCAAAAAGAGCCTGCATCTTCTGTCCGCAGACCTACACATATAATGGAGACACAAAATACAAATTTTCATGCTATTATACTTAGCTCCCCAGTACTTTTTTCCAGTACCTACAGATGAATTAATTAAAAACAAATAGTAGGTAATCACTTCACTTTGCTAAGATCAAAGCTTCAGCAATGGGAGCTGCAGAAATTAAACTATAAAAATAATTCCACATTCAGTTCACCAGCAGAGGGGCAGTTCTTGACTTCCATCCGTACAACTGTGTTCTGGGGTTTGTTTAATGTATGGTAGGGGTTGGAAGAAACCTCTGGAGAACATTTAGCCCAAGTCCTGGGCCAGAGCAGGTGTTATATTAAAGCATCGCCAAATGAAGCTGAAATCTTTCGAAAGCATCATGAAAATTCTCACAAGGTCTTCTTTCTTCAAAAGCAAGGGTTTGTTATGCCTCTGTCACAAAGCAGATAGAGGAGTTGCTTTGTCCACCTCTGTTAGCCATTCATTAACCTTACTTTCCCAAGCACTGGGTGCTGTGCAACTGCAGAGCTGCTGTGAGCATCTGCAGTGTTACCGGGCAGAACTACTTCCTGCAGTTATTACAGCACCAGCACCTGAAAAGCTGAAACACTGGCTTTGCCTACTGTCGTTGGCAACAAACTGCCTGTTGGTTGGTCTGGGGGAAGCCCAGGAGGTAGGGCTGCCCAGGAGCTTTGTGGAGCTGCAGTAATCCTTGGAGTTGGGACATTCTTGAGTTGACAGCACTGGCTGTGAAATGGTAACATTGGAACAGTAAATGTGTATTAGACTGATGAGAAAAAAGACATTTTAACTTTTGTTTTTATGTTTTCTAGCCTGAAAATATTTTAGTGGACCAGAGTTCCACTAAGCCAACAATAAAACTGGCTGACTTCGGAGATGCAGTCCAGCTCAGTACCACATATTATATCCACCAGTTACTTGGAAACCCAGAGTTTGCAGCTCCTGAAATTATTCTTGGAAATCCTGTTTCCCTCACTTCGGATGTTTGGAGCGTTGGAGTGCTCACATATGTCCTTCTCAGTGGCGTCTCTCCTTTCCTGGATGAAAGTGTAGAGGAAACTTGCCTGAATATTTGCCGCTTAGACTTTAGTTTCCCAGATGACTACTTCAAAGGAGTTAGCCAGAAGGCCAAAGATTTTGTATGCTTCCTACTTCAGGATGATCCAGCTAAGCGTCCTTCGGCTGCACTGGCCCTCCAGGAGCAATGGCTGCAGCTGGGGAATAGCAAAAGTGCTGACAGCATTGACATATCCAGACTGGCTTCATTCATTGAGCGGCGAAAACACCAGAATGATGTTCGACCCATCTGTAGCATTAAAAACTTCTTACAGAGCAGGCTCTTGCCAAGAGTTTGACCTTGCTTGAAGTTCTCTCTCATTCTCTTTCACCTGCCAATCAGACTGGAGATGGAATCCTCCTGCCAATCAATCAGACTGGAGATAGACTCCCTCTGCCAGTCAGTCAGACTGGAGATAGACTTCTGCCAATCAGCTGTTGACTTGAATTTTGAGGAAAGCAAACCCTGAGCCAACAGCTGCCAGCAGAATGTTTGTGTGCAGATGCATTCCAGGGGACCCTCGCGGGGGGGTGCGGGGCACTGGCAATGCAGACTTCACTGAGGTGGAGGACAATGGCACTGTACTCTGCAAAAAGCAGTCATGAGCGATACAGTAACAGTATTTTATTCAGGTTTCTGCAAAAAATAAAAAATAAAAATAGGTTTTTTTAATAAACCAGAGTTGAATTTTGCAAGTGAACTTAACTGCCGTTTTCAAGATTTATTCAAGGAAGAAATGCCTATGTTCAAAGCACTGGTGTTCAACAAAAACAAAATAATGCCTGGAGAAGACTCGCCAAAATGGCTGCCCGTTGATGCAGCCTCCATTTATAACATCTGGTTTTCACTTGGTCCTAGAGCTTTCCAGTTGCCTCACCTGTATGTATCTCACGTAGCAGTGCACTGAGATCGGACTCTGCTTTTAAGTGCATCCAACCTCAAAGTTTTTGCATACAACTAGAATGAATTGTTTTGCTCTGATAAAATGTAGGCCTTACTTGTACATAGACTGCTACCTACCTTTGGTCTGTAATTTCCCGTCCTCCCCCTTATCCTTTTTCTCCCCTCCCTCCTAAATGGTGGTATACCACTGTGCGGGTCTTCAGTTTGCGTCAGTGCTCACTGTCCCCTTAGAAAAGGACTTGATGTTGGTGCCCAGTTTGCCAACCCGATTGTCAAGCAGCAGACAGCAGGATGAAATACTGTAAATGCACTCATTTGGGATTTTGTTTTCTTTCATATCATGTGCAATGTTGTGGCTTTAACATTTTATGCAACTATTTATGAGGACCTCTGTTGTAACTGTAATAAATATATAGAAAAAGCACATCCTTAGTACAGCGAGCTTCATGGTTTTGTTGGTGTGTTTGGGGGCTCTGGGTGGGCAGGGGTGGGTGTGTTGTACCACACTGTCATTATTAGTTTAAGGTAAGGTTTAGCATAGAATTTAAACGAGACTAGTCAGTTTTAAGGATTGTTTTAAAAAAGAGAGAAATACTCATATCCCAAATCTCAAGCTGGTTAAGAAGTAGGGTGACACTTTTTAAAATTTATTATTCTATTCAAAATGCCAAAGTCTGACTTCCCCAAATTCAGTCTCAACACTTAAATACTTTTTAGAATTTTCCAATCTGTGTTTACTTCTTTGTGTGAAACGAACGGATGAATTTTGTGCTCTTTGGTGAAGAATACATTCAGAAAGTAGTGGTCAGATGATGAGAATCTGACGTGTGATTGTGTTAGTGACTGTTTTTAAGGTTGAAGTACTATTAAAAAAAAAAAAAAAAAGGCAGAAATGGTTTTCTGTGCATTGCCGAGTTCTCATGGCCGTGTTGTCACCTCTGTGTTTATGAAATGCCACGTGTAACAGAACCAAGCTGACATCCCATGATAGTTAGATGTATGGATCTTAAGCCATAACCAAGCTTGGGTTAGTTTTGAGCTTTGCGGCTTCCACTGTATTTCTATTTATTCATTTTTTTGGTTTGGGGGTTTTTTTTTGTAAAGTTGTACAGAAACTTTTTAAAAGAAAACAACTGACTTGGAAACTGGATGTGTATTCATACCAACCTCATGTTATTATGTTTGTGTATTATTTTTCCTTTATTGTTTCAGTTAAAGTTTTGCTTTATTTTGCATGTATATTTCTTTGTATAGTGACATTACATGTTTACACAGTATGACGTGATGTAAATATTTTATTTTGCCATCAGTTATTTTGAAAAAAAATTAAACATATTTGACATATTTGTCTGATCTCTTGCATCAAGGAGTTTGAAAGTTTAGATTTGGATTATAATTAGGCTTTGTATTTAAAAAAGAACGAGTGCATTATTTTATTGCCATGAAACAAATTTTAAATTGCAATGATGTATCTTTCTTTCATGCCTTACAAAATAACATTTGCCTTTGCTCAACGTTTTGACTGTTTTGTAGTGTCACGATTGCTTTTATATAAAACACGTGTAACTGTCCAACTGTAGAAATTCATTATAGTCTCTATTAGCTGGTAAATTTTGACCTGCAGTTTTCTACCAGATGTTTCCAGTTAAAGACAAAAGGATCATATTTCAGTTCAGTATTAAACCAAAGAATAGATTTCCCATGCACACTGACAATGCATTTCAAGCTAGTTCTTCAGGGAAAGCTCAGAGCCCCAGATGGCTGCTGCCAGTTTGAAAACCTCGTAGGGACATTGAAAAGCAGCAGCAGACTTCTGGGCCACCAGCTTTCCTGGGGGAGCTAGCCTCAAATGTTTGTACACTTGGAGCAGAGTCTTGGAAGCAGCGCTTCCAGGCACACTGACCATTCATTTCAAGCTAACTCATCAGGGAAAGCTCACAGCCCCAGATGGCTGCTGCCAGTTTGTAGGCCTTGTTAGGGACAAAGAAAAGCAGCACAACTAAGGGATCCCAGCTTTCCTGGGGGAGCTAGCCTCAAACGTTTGGACAGTCAGAGCAAAGTCTCAGAGGCAGCACTTCCCTGCACGCTGAACATTCATTGAACACCTCAGGGAAAGCTTGCAGCCCCAGATTGCTGCTGCCAGTTTGCAGGCCGTGCAGGGACAATGGAAACCAACAGCAGACTTCAGGGCTACCAACTTTCCTGGGTGACCTAGCCTCAATCATTTTTACATTCAGAGAGCAATCAGCAGCACCATTTCCAAGCACACTGACCCTACATTCCAAGCCAGCTCCTCAGGGATAGCTCACAGCCCCAGATGGCTGCTGCCAGTTTGTAGGCCTTGCAGGGGCAAAGAAAAGCAGCACAACAATGAGGGATCCCGGCTTTCCTTCGGGAGCTGGCCTCAAATGTTTGCACACTCAGACCAAAGTCTCAGAGGCAGTGCTCTCCTGCCTGCTGAACATACATTTAAAACTAACACTTCAGGCAAAGCTCAGAGCCCCAGATGGCTGCTACCAGTTTGCAGGCCTTGTAGGGACGAAGAAAAGCAGCACAACAGTTCCGAGATCCCGGCTTTCCTGGGGGAGCTGGCCTCAAATGTTTGCCCACTCAGAGCAAAGTCTCAGCAGCGTCACTTCCACTGTGAAAAAAAGTTACCTTCAACCACAAAGACTTAGGGTTTGCAGCTAAACTCTGCTCACATCCTGTAGGGCCGAAGGTGAAAAATCTCTCATTGTGCACAGTTATCTCCCTCCTTTTTCTGCTATCATTAATCCATTTGCAATTCAAACTGAAGTGAAAGGTCAGGGAACAATGCCGAGCTTTTTTCCACTTTTACCTGTAAAGTTATTAAAGCCCTTTTATTCCTCACAACTTGCTGATGACAGAGAGGATGGAGAACATTCACAAAGGATCAGCCACTGAAAGCTTTTTTTGTGACAGGGAAACAGATGTCAACGTGCTCCATGGGAGAGTTTGAGTTGTCTAAAATACTTTTGCTTCCCTGAAGATAGACTAAACTGGAGAGAAGTTACACAAATGCTATACAGAGAAATAACTGCACTTCTAGGATGTTTGCTCATATTTAAAGAAGGGTGCACTGTGTCTGGCCCTATCTGAGAGCCCTTGCCCTTGGAAAAGGTGATGGCTTTTGACAGAGTGGAGTTTTGTGCTAAAACCTGTTGTGTTTGAATGATGGACTCCTCAGATTGAAGGAGCTTCAAATGCTTGGAAGAGCTAATGTGTGGTTTTACTGAATTGGGTAGTCAGGGCTGCGAATGCTGCTTGGGCTCAGTTGGACACTTCTTGTTGACTCCTGCTCACAGCAAACCAGCACCACAAACTGATGGAGAGTGGAAACTAAAAGCGGCTTGTATAAGTTCCTGATGTGGGAATGTTGTAGACCACAGGGAGTGGCAGTTGATATCACAGCTGAGGAGGAGAAAAATAGCCAGGGATATTCAAGAGAAGAATGTGTCTAAATTTTCTTTTTGATAGCAGACCCAAATCACTTCCTGATAGTTAGAAAAAGTTACCGGACTCTGATGTACGTATCTGTGTCGTTAGTACTTTTCAAGCAGGGTTTGGGAGCACAGGAGCTCTCCATTGCATATTTGATGAGCGCAGCTTAACTTGAAAAGCATCGCAGAACTGCTAAGCAGAAAGCCTGGCAAGATAATACTTACATGGCCAGGGAAGCAACCAACCTACATTGTCTTCCTAGTGGGCAGAGCCCTAGTGCATAACCTCTGTGTGTGCTCAGGAGAGAAGGATGGGAGAGCCTGGTTTGCTCTTGTGTGAGCAGAGGTCTGTAAGTCATCCTCATTCTCCGATTGGACTGCAAAAGTGTTGATGAATAAAAGAAAATAATTGTTCTTTCTTTTTCCAAATCTACACACATGTTCAGGCCTGGGTGCCACAGAGATCCTGCAGAATGGCACAGCAAAAGCATTTGGCTCCTGAAAAGTTCTCGGTACCCGTGCAAACCTGATTATAGAAGATGACTGGAAACATGATGGGACATTCTTCACATGGAATGTACTCTGTGATATTGTCAGGAAACATTAAAATCCCATTGCTGAGGAAGTCACTGTAGGATTCCACCCAAAGAAGGAGCTGGTGAGTGAGAAATTAACCAAGGAGAAAGCTAGTGTCTAACCGGACATCAAACCCTTTGGTTCCCAAAATCTTAAGAGAAGTGGAGACCAGAATATAGTTAATCAGCTGCTATGGGTATTCAAACCCACAAATGACTAACTGGTACTTTGTGAATCTTGGGCAGCTGACCTTGGCTGTGAAATGACTGCATTTGTGTGCCGGGGACTGGCACAGGGGGCCAGACCCCTGTGTCTGCTCCAGTCCAGAAGATGAACGAACCTTTATATACCCTTTCCATGTGTGTGTAGACTAAGTGTAGGTGTCTAATTAATTTCTCTGCTCTAGAGACTGAGCTGCATGTGGAGATTCAGCTGCATGTGGAGGCAGGTAGAAGCAGGTAATACCAGGTAAGGTGGATTTTGATATTTGTTTAAACCAGCTCCAGGTATTGCAATGTTTTTGTAAGAACCATGGCTTTAACCCTCAGCCAAACAACGTCTCCACCTTTTTCTGGAATCTGGATGGAGATTTAACTAGAGTGGTAAAGATGATGTAGACGTTTGGTGCAGATGTTGTACTTTTGCACTTTCACATCCGCCCAAGCATTCAAGACAAAAGTCTTTTTCTGTGTGCCTTTACAGTGAAAGAACCTGATGGTCTCTCATCACTGCCAAGGCGTTGGTGCCCTCTGTTCTCTCTCCTTCCTGGGAAGCAAAGATTTATCCAGCACCTCAGGTTTCACATGCCTGGTGGTCATCTCAGCATTTCCGACACAAATGCCCTCAGTAGTCCTTGTGTTCTGCCTTATTTTCATTTGGTCATCTCTTTCTCAAGCTGCCCATCTATTTATTCCTCAGGGGGAAGCAATTTATCTTGTTAATTGCCCTTCTCCAAACACTTAATATTGTATGTTTTTTGTGATGGGAGGGAACAGAGCTCAGGCAATTCTCACAGTGTAGGTGCATTCATGGTGTAGCTGTTTCATGAATTATGTAGCTGCAGAATGGCACTTTGTTCTCTAGCCCTTCCTAAAAATTGTGAGCTTCGTTTAGAGCTGATGCATCTTAGAATATTGAATTCTGAGACTGTGTTCCCAAGTCGAGCAGCTTAAGAGTTGAGTAGCATCAGTTTATGGCCTACGATCATAGATGTAAAACTTGGATCCCCCTTCAGTACCTCCCACATGGACATTAATTTTCTCTCATTCAATTGAATTTTCTCAGCTGGTTTATTTCCCGAAGAAATGAGAGGCATTATGACCACCTTCAAGTCTGAAGAATCTGTCACTTGTGACAGGCAGGGTATAAATCCACTGCTTTTACCTCAGTTGTGGATGAGAACTAGAGACCTTGCCTTGCCTTTCAGACCTGTCTGCAACAAGGGTAAAGCATGCTGTTGTGCCCCATCTCACAGCCCAGATGTTGGATGCTTCTCAAGTCTAAGGTGAGTGTGTCTGTCTGTCTTACCTGTCTGTTTGGATTAAGTACTGCTTTTTGTAAGTGGAGCTGATTTTTCACTGAATGTTTAGCTATTCATTCCCTTTTCAAGACCTCCACTTGTTTGACAGTCTGCTACTTTTTAAAATGGAAATAAGATGTTCTCTGTTCGATGAAGTGGGGGTGTAGTATAAATAACTGCTGAGACATTATAAAGTTGTGACAGGGGTCAGCATCGCTCCTGGACAAATCTTCTACTTGCTCTAAGGGGCTCTCTGTTTTCTCTCATCCCATTCTCTAGAGAATTCTTAGGAATTCAGGTAGGATTTTCATACATAGCACACTGTTGGTATGGTGTGGATGAGGCCATCATCACGGCTTGGAATAGCTTCACCTTTTGACACACTTTTTTCTTCCAGGAGCATGAGAGACATTTGGGTCTAATAGCTGCTCCTTCTAATGTTGTTTTTCCTCAGTGAGCAAACACTGAAAGGAGGTGACTGCACATGTCTTACTGGATGCCACTGATGTTTGCCTCCTTGAGACCAGGGATGGACAACATTGGACTTTAATTGTTCGTCTGATCCCTGCCCCCACTTCAGAGCCTGAGCAAAGGAGGAATGGTGCACCTATAGAAACCAGTGTGTGTGCTGCTCTTTGGTGTGGAGCTTTACAGCAAAAACCTAAGTAACATCAGACACAATGCTCTGTACTGCCTTTGTTCCCAGGAAACAACTAGCTTTAGAGGCTGCGCTGCCATTCAGCTGTTCAGCCACGAGAAACATTGCAGCCAGCCCTCAATATCTTCGGAGCAGGTTGGCAGAAATGGTGAGGAGGATGGTAACCCCTGGAGATGGGAATGAGGAGCAGGGGCTTGGAAAGATGTTCAAACATGCAAAACTATAATTTTTTTAAAAGAGTTTTTTACTCTAAAAAATATTTCTAGTCATTTCTGGCAAGCTAGTAGGTCTGGTGGAGGCAAGATAAGACATTACTGAGAATAGATGGTACCCCTTCAAAAACAATCACACTGCAAGTTAAAAGCATTTCCCATAGAAGTATCTGCTGCTTGTCTTGGAAGATAATATCCCCCAGAGACTGCAGAGATAAAGTTCAGGGAGAGGAAAATACCTATATTTGATATTTAATAATGATGTTATAAAAATCGTTGAGTAAGAGTGTTGTGGGACAGTTGGTATGTGGCTGATAGGACTGTGATTCCTGTTTGTCCTCAGAAAGATTTATGGGTGGGTAGGGATGGCATTTGTTTGTGAGAGCCAACACCTGGTTCTGTTTGCAGGCTGTAAGTTGCCCAGTTGTGCGTAGCTGGGTAAGCAGTGCAAGTACTTCATTAAAGCTGAATCTTCCGCTGGAGTCTGTAATGTTTGGTTTTATGAATAATCGAGAAACATTTTTCTCTGTTAGTCAGCTGCAAGAGCTGCAAAGGGCAACCTTTCACAGCGCTAAAGACATCTGGGGGTTTGCAGAACATAAGGAGGAAAAGGTAACACTTTGCCATTAGTTCAGATGGGAGCTCTCTCTGTACTGAAGTGCTCCACAGGAACTTTATGAACCTGTTCCCAGGTAACCTGAGTACTTTTTCTAGTAATCCTGCTTTTCTGGCTCATCATTTCCATCACACATTCGGACCCTGTTTTAGTAAGCAACTATGGTGGCATTGAATCTGGAGTAGCTTCTTTTAAGAAAAACCAGAAGCATTGGAACCGCATGCCCACATGTGCATGCTGTGGAATCTAACAGTGTGAAAGCTGCAGCTGAAGTTGTAAAGGGTTTGGGTTTTTTCCAGAGCCTTGGTGTTAGTGTGCTTTGTAACACAGGGGTTTATGCTCTGTGCTTAAACTTGGTTGACGCCAAACGCTGACTTTCTGTTCATCAGGCAGAGAAGTATCAACTTCTATCACATTACCAGAGCTTCCCCCTCTGTTGTGCTTTAGAGGTGCAAGGGAAAAGCTTTCTTGGAAAGAGGAGTGTTAGTCAAAGGACACATCACTGTGTACATGTTGGAGGTCGTCTATAATGAAGCAGTGTAAGGGTGGGCTGTTTTCAGTGTCCACAAATGTCATACTTTTATGCTGTCCTGCGGCATCTGTCACCCTGCCTTATTGCAGCTATTTCTTAGGATTTTTTAACATTTCATTTTTTCCACCCACTGGAAGTGAAAACTAAGTTTTGGCATTGTAGAGAAGCGTTACCTTTAGCAGGAGTTGCTGTTCTAATGTTTCTTCTGGAAGACACAATCCCCAGAGCTCTGTACCACACTGTGGAGCTGTGCTGGAGCTGGAGCTGGTGTCCTGAGATGTCTACTGTATTTCTGCAGGCTGTGGTTTTCCTTCCTGGCGAGAGGTAAGGAAAAAGGGCTTTTCACTAATTATGGGACACTTAAATATGTTCTGGTTTGTGTCAGGGCGTAAGGGGCCAAGTGGCCTCTCAAAAGCTAAGTGAGAATTTGCGCTCCTCTGCTGAACCGCCCACCCTCAGTTCCGGTGAAGGATCTTAGGTGGCCAGGAGGGATGTGTGCACCATGGGGATGTATGATTCCCCTCTATTCGTGGGCCACTCAATACAGGGTGTGCTTCCCCTTTCTGGGTCACACAGCAGTACATTGGCTATTTTCAAATGTTTAGATTAATTTCATAAACAAGAAAAATCTACTGTTACATTTAAATGAGGGGACCAAAGGCCTTCAAAATCTATAGAGCCTTGTATGGAGACACAGGTTGTTCAGTTTTCAAAATGCTCTACCATTTGCAGACTTAACTCCATCATTTCAGGCGTCCTGCTAGTTTGACTAAACAAATGTCTCAGCTTCTGTTGAGTTGCTCATTTGCAGCTGACATTGTCACTTAAAAGCTGTGGCTCATTTCTGTCTGAGCTTCATGTTGGACTTTATAACAGCTCTCTGTATTTGTTTATTGAGCACCAAGTATTTTACTGCTGGGTGTAGCACTTTATGAAGTCTATCTGCTGGAAATATTGCCAGCAGAAGGAAGTGTAACTATATGGTATTTACCTTGCCATGATGCTGCTGTTGCCATAATATTTGACTCATGAGTACAGTCTGTGTTGGAGCAATACTTGAAAGGCAGCACAAGAAGGACCATTCCTAAGTTTGCTGGGCAAAACAAAAATGAAGCAAAGCACACAAACTATCTGCTTGGGTTTGTGCACTCAGAATGCACAGTCGATGGCAGAATTGGGTCGCGTGTTTGACAGTTACGTTAGACCTCATAAAAAACTTGGGAAAAAATCCAGCAATGTAATGTTTGTATGACTGGTAGAAAAATGCTCCAGCATGTTCTGGAATTATTTACAGTAAATGGAGAAAGAGGCAGTATACTGTTATCAGAGTTAACTGGAATGTCTCTTTAGCTTGGAGGAGACTGCGGGGTGACCTCATTAATGTCTGTAAATATGTGAAGGCTGGGTGTCAGGAGGATGGAGCCAGGGTATTCCCAATGTCATCTAGTGATAGAACAAGGGGCAATGGGTGTAAGCTGGAACATAGGAGGTTCCATATAAATATGAGAAGGAATTTATTCAGAGTGAGGATGACAGAGCACTGGAACAGGCTGCTCAGGGGGGTTGTGGAATCTCCTTCTCTGGAGACGTTTAAAACCCACCTGGATATATTCCTGTGTGATTTGGTCTAGGTGATCCTGCTGTGGCAGGGGGATTGGACTAGATGATCTTTTGAGGTCCCTTCCAATCCCTAATGATTCTGTGATTCTTCTTAACCTTCAGACCTACATAACTTTAAAACATGTCCGCAGAAAGCAATTTCAACAACCTCCCTGGGCAGTGTTCCAGTGCTTGACAACCCTTTTGGTCAATAATTTTTTCCTTATGTCTAACCTAAACTTCTCGAGGTACAATTTGAGGCCATTTCCTCTAGTCCTATCACTTGTTACTTATTAGAAGAGACCAACACCCACCTCTTTACAATCTCCTTTCAGGTAGTTGTAGACAGTGATAAAGTGTCACCTGAGCCTTCTTTCCTTCAGATCACACAACACAAGTTCCCTCAAGATCATTTCAAAGACAATCTAAAATCATGACACACAAGTATAAGCCCTCTGTACTGAAAATGTACGCACCCTTAAATTGGTTTGGTTCCTTCCTCACAGAAAGCAGATGTATGTAGTGCACAGCGTCTTAATGTGCACGCACAGAATACCCCACATATAGTCATCTTATTTAATTGCATGAGCAATTTTATCACTAAGGAAGATGTTTAACGTAGAGATATATCTGAGATCACATTAAGACTCATGTATTCTGCAACAAGGAGGCAGTGTGCTAAAGAAAATTAATCTCTGGTGACAACAGTTTTGGCAAGAAACAGAAATGATTAAATTATTGGTTACAGTTTCATTGCTCTGATCTAAAAATGTCTTTCTCTACGTTCACACAGAGCGTCTTGCACTTATGTATTTGCTTACTATCTCTTGTCATGTCACTGACCGCCCCTGGAAAGAGTCTTTGTCCATCATCTCTCCATCCTCTCTTCAGATTTTTATATATATTTTGCTAATATACTTCCTGAACCTTTGCTTCTGCAGGCTAAAAAGTCTCATGTATCTCAGTCTTTCCTCATGAGAGACGCTCCAGTCTCTCCATCATCTAAATGGCCCTGTGCTGGACCCTTTCCAGAACCTTTTTCTTTTTACTTGGAAGTCAAAAACTGGACATAACACTTCAGCTGTAGCACTACCAGTGTTGCATAGAAAGGAAGGATCTCTTCCCTTGACCTGCTGCCAAGGCTTTGCAGCCAAGGCTTTTGCTGCACGAGCATGTTTTTGGCTCACTGCACCACCCGAGTTGGTGTCATCTGCAGACCTGCTGATGGTGAATACAATGCCACTGCCAGCAACAGCTCTCTGACCAGCTGTTGACACTTTTCATACTCCCTGACCATCGCTCTCAAACCTCTGTAGTCACTTTTGATGCTCTCTAGTTTGCCACTAGCAGTACCACTGATGTCTACATGAAAAAACAGCAGGAGATCACAGAGGGTTGGACAGAACTCTGCAATCTTGCCACAAACATGTGTCATTGGCAAGAAGCAATATTCTAGAGGTCAGGCTGGCATAGCCATACTACTCATCAGCACGTATCTTGGCACTCAGGCCAAGGTCTTCCCCCTTAAAATGACCAAGAGTGATTACAGCAATACAGGAAGTTCCCAGCAAGCATTAAGGACAAATACCTGTTTTTACCTCTCTCTGCAGCCAGGAAAGGACTTTAACCACACCAAGCCATGTTGTGGCTCAGAGGAGAAGGTGGATTTAACATCATGGAAGTAGAGAAGGAGAAAATGATCCTGTCAATTAAAGAAGACACAGGAAGAGGCAGGAATGGAAATAATCCAGGATACATTTGATTTGTAAGTCTTGACACAATAACAGAAAGAATGGATTTTATATAAGCCATGAAGTGTTATTTGGGATTGAAGAGGTTATATCCTGAAACAATGTGAACAGAGGATGATTCTTTGCTGATAGACTGGTTTTAAATAATGAAAAACATTTTTCAAAGAAGAACAAAGCACAAAATGTGAAACACGATAACACAGAGGAAAGGAAGAAAGACGTAAATGGGAGATGTTGATAGAAATAAAGATAAAACTAAAGTAAGAGCTCACAATAGAAATGAGCTAAATAAGATATTAAATTTGGATTTATGGAGATTTATAAAAATGGGCAAAATTACTTAATAGAATATCACTGAAGTTCATCCAGCTATCTGCATACAGATAAATACGTGATACTGTGAGCCTAACAGTGCATTTGCTGGAGGATAAAAATTAAAATACATTAATATTATGGGATATGAGTATCGTGGTTTGAAAATTAGTAGAATTTTCAGACTTACAGGTTTGTGCTTTTATGAAGGAAAGAAAACATGCTGTT
>JAOXOE010000343.1:11119972-11143669 GCA_028565055.1 Phoeniculus purpureus | reverse complement strand
GCGTGGGTGGGGGTTGTACGTCCACGGGCCGGGGTGGGTGGGGGTAGAACATCCACGGTCCTGGTGGATGGAGGGACAACGTCCACGGTCCTGCATGGGTGAAGGCAGAACATCCATGGTCCTGTGTGGGTGGGGGTAGAACGTCCACGGTCCTGCGTGGGTGGAGGGACAACGTCCACATCCTATTAGTCACCTGAATGGAGGATCTCTGTGGGTTATTGATTCTCCTGGCATGAGGATGCGGAAGGGCTTCCCCAACACTAAGTGACTTCCTCCTGGAACCTGCTGCCTGGAGGAGCTGGACGCTTGGATTTCCCGAGCTAGATCATTAGCGCCGCAGTGACGCTAAACCAGTTGTAGTTAACGGGAAAGGAACGTGAAGAACACGCTCGCTGCTCCATAGCAGAGTTGGGATCACGCTGGACACTGGCAGACCTGCAGGCACTGAACACATTCAGGAGCTGTGGGGTGGGACTGGGAGCTCTGCAGCCTCGTGAGGACCCCCCCAGATCCCCCATTGCCATTTCTGAATGTTGTCCTTCATCCTTCTCACAGGTTCCTCAGGACAGAGACCTCAGGATTCAGAGTCAAGCCCCTGAGCAGCAACAAGCCATCGCCTGGGCACTACGTGGAGAGTGACCGGGGCATCACAGAGCACCGCAGGGGAACAAACCTTCACCCCAAGTGCTCTAACATGCTTTTTCTATCCCTGCTGCTCCAGTCCATCTCCTGGGCCACCAGCTGATGAGATGGCACAGAGTGCTGAGCTCCAGCCGAGCTTTGAGGACGTTTTTAATACTCTGTCCCAGATCCCACCAGATAAGCTCCTCAATCTCAAACACAAAGTGAAGCGCTTGGTACCAGGGCCCAGCAGCGTGTTACTGCAGGCCATGGTGCTGCTCACCCTGGGGCAAGAAACGGATGCAAGGGTTTGCTTGGATGCCTTGGGAGATAACCAGGCAGCCCAGTATGTCCAGCAGATCAAACTGGGAGTTGCAGGAGTGCCAGAAGACCGAGAGGACTTGCAGCCTCCCAGGCTGGATGCAGGTGCCAGGGCACTTCTGGCACAGGTCTACTCGATATTAGTGAAGGAAAAACTCTGCAGTCGTGAGGCCATGGACAAAGCTGTGGGTGCCAGCAGAGCTTGCAGTGCTAGCGAGGAAGCTCAGGGAGATACAGTCCAGAACATCCCAGCAGAGGGCCAGGAAAACCACGGCTCTGCCGTCAGCATGGCATCAGGTGACAGATTTCACACGCTGAGGTCCGATGCAGATGAAGGGTTTCTCAGGACAACCAACCCAAACTACGTGGCGAGAAGTTCTCCAGTGCAAATTAGAGGCAACTCGCACCTTCCAGGCCCACGGACTTTGCCCTCCCTGGGGAGTTCCTCTGTCCCCAGTCACTTTGAGATCAGCGCATCACCAACAGTTGCTTTTCACACCCCACCTTCTTCCCATGAGCGTGTCCTCCAGCCCAGCCAGCTGTGCCAAGGGAGCATTAACGGTGCTGGGCAGCCTGAAGGGGACAGACAGAGCCACGGCCTGCAGAAAACAAGCTGGGCCAGTAGATCCAGCTCTACTAGGCAGGACACGGATGCCCAGGTTTCCCAACCACAGCAGGGTTTGCAGGTTCATTCACAAGATCCAGTGCTTCCTGTTCCTGAAAAGCAGGTGCCCACAGCAGGTCTGGGGAACCTGCCTGTGGAAAGCAGCAACATTTCCAGCACAGGGACAGCAGAACCTCCTAAACCAAAAGAAGACACAGACACAAGGCAAGATGAAAAGCCACTACCTACAGGCCTTCCTGACTCAAGAGCTACAGCAGACACTGGTGCCGCTGCCCAGGTGTCCATGGAGGACCCCTGCGTTCCAGCAGGCTGTCCCTCTAACACTGCACCTGCTTCCACTTCAGCCTCTTGCCTTCCTCCTCCTACCTATTACTTCTCCTCAACCCTTCCCCCTCCTCCTCGAGAAGCTCCTTCCAACTCATCATATCCTCCTCCCCTTTCCTCACGCTGCTTTCCTTCCTGGCCTCCTCCTTTTGAGCCCGTAGAACCGGTGCCCACAGCAGAGCCAGACGGTGCAACGTTCTTCACTTTTGTTGTCCTGCACGCCAGTGAAGACGAAGCTGTTGCCCATCGGGTCAAGCATCAGCTGGAGAAGATGGGGGTTCCCCACGGTGCCACAATGTGTGAGAACTTCTCAATTGCGGGACGCAGCCACCTGACTTGCTTCCAGGATGCTATGGAAAACTCTGCTTTCATCATCCTTCTGCTGACCAAGAACTTCCCCTGCGACCTGTGTACATTCCAGGCAAACACTGCTCTGATGGAGTCCATCTTCAACCCAGCCAAGCGCGACTCCGTCATCCCTTTCGTACCCAAGGAGAACCCCCTGGAGCGCAGTCAGATTCCCACCCTACTTGGTGGGCTGATGCCCTTGGATGAGAACTCTCCTGGGTTCTCCAGGACAGTGCAGAACACCTTCTCCTCCA
Organism: Phoeniculus purpureus; assembly: GCA_028565055.1. NCBI lineage: Eukaryota > Metazoa > Chordata > Aves > Bucerotiformes > Phoeniculidae > Phoeniculus > Phoeniculus purpureus. The sequence goes on along the minus strand of JAOXOE010000343.1, from coordinate 11,141,176 downwards.
GCAGGATCAGTGAGAGGAAAGTTCTGTGGGATCAGAAGCAGAGAAGGAAATGGGAACAGTACCAAACTCAGCAGCAATTGGCTGCTCTGAACCTTGGCTCCCATCCTCACGTACCTCCATCAGCAACACGGCCACAGCTACCAGAGCAATCACCCCGACAATGGTGCCCTCCCACTGTCCCTCCTGGCACATACCCACCTCCCCTCGGTGCTCACCCCATGCCTGCTGAGATGGGTCCCCCACCTTTCCAGTCACCCCTTCTCCCACCAGGCCACTACAACATGTTGGCAGGTGCAGGAGGTGTCCCACCCTTCATCATCCAACACGCTCGAATGATTCAGATTGGGAACCACAACGTGATGCAGGTAGAAACTCTCACACCAGGTCCACGGGGCGGCGAGGAAGAAGACAGCTAGAATAATCAGAGACGCAGCAGCTCGGCTGAGATGGGAGACACTGACACTTGGCTTCAAACCCTACAATGATTCTGCTGGGAATGGGACTATTCTTACTCCTCTGTGGGGAGAAGGTGCCGCTCTCCTGGAGCACCGGAGGAAACGAGCTCCTCCTTTGCTGGCCCGAAGAGGTTACGATCTCCTGAGACTGTTCTCTTTGTGCTTTATTTTCAAAAGTCAATGAGAAAACTCTTTATCCTGATTTTTCTGAGGCTGCTAGAAGGTTTTATAAATAAATCCTGATTATTTATGTTTCTCTGGTTCCTTCCCTGTATAGAATTAGCAAAGGGGCAGTCGGGGATACCTGGGAAATTGCTCTGCACAGCTGTGCCTGTGGGGTGGAGGGGGCTGGAGACGGCACCCTGGGGTCATTCCATCCTCAGGGATTCCTCTGGCAAGCTGCTGTGGCCCCGTCAAGATGCTGAGAACCACGAGGTGCCACCGTTTTCTTCCATCGGTCCTCTTTGCTCGGGGTCGCAGTGTGTCCGCCTGGCCAGATCCTTCGCCCGAGGCCATCACCAGCAGCACCAGTTCCCCCAGGCTTCTCACGTCAGACTCAGGATGGTTCACGAAATCAGGAGATCACTTCTCGCAGTTCCCCTCTGAAAGCAGACAGAGAGGAGCTTTCTGCCAAAGACTAAATCCCCGCCGGAGGCGTGTTTGCGTTGGAGCAGACTGGTACGGAGCCGCGCTTACACACCACAAGGACCTTGAGAGCGAGACTGTGCTCGGGGGAAAGAATAAAGTCACTTAGAGAAGGGGCAATGCTGTTCAGCCTGGAGAAGAGGCGGCTCCGGGGGAACCTTCTTTTGAGCTTCCAGTACCTGACGGGGGTCTACATGAAGGCAGGGGAAGGTCTCTTCAAGAGGGTTTGTATGGATAGGACAGAGAGCTGTGGGTTCAAGCTGGGAAAGGAGAGATTTAGGCTGTGTATTAGAAAGAAGGTCTTTGATGTGAGGGTGGTTGATGGCTGCCCCGGCAGGTGGTGGGAGCCCCATCTCTGGAGTCACTTAAGGTCAGGCTTGATGACCTCTGAGCAACTTGTCCCTGTGCAGAGAGGCTGGACTAGGTGACCTCTAGAGGTCCCTTCCAGCCTAGAACATTCTTAGGATAGTCCAAGAAGGCAGAAGTCGAGGGTCTGCTCCTCCCCTCCGACCCGCTTGTAAGCAGGGTGAGGTGGGAGCAGGGCCCTGCCAAACCAGCTGCTGCTCAGTGAGATGCTCCCCATCAAGGAGGTTCCTCTACCTACCGATACCACGGCCTCTGAGGAAAAAGTTCACTTTAAAAACGAAAGCAGTGAGCAGAGCATTGCAGGGGTGGAGAAAGGCTGCCGGAGCTGGGTGAGGCTCATACCGAGCAGGCACCTACCGAGCTCTGACAAGAGCAGCGTGGCTGAAGCAAAGCCCAGACCCCACGTTCAGCCTTGACAGCTTCTGCCGCAGCCGTTTGCCTGCTCTGTCAGCAGAGGTCAGCCCAAAGCCACCAGACACTAGAAACTGCTCCTCAGCCAAGAGCACTGAGCTCCTGCCCAGGGCCTCTGCACTCCGTCCTGGGAAGGAGCCTGAGAGCTGCCAAGTCGTCGCTGTGAACCTCCACAGCCGATGTGATTGATACCAGGGGAGAAATCGGGTGTCAGGGATTTCTGCAGATACGTGAGCTCTGAGCTCATGTTGCTCTGAAGAGCTGTCCCAGTACCCAGAGCAGCCGGCACCAGCAGCCAAAGCACAGGGCTGCCATCGGCCATCCTGACCCAGGACTACCCAGACTGGGCACTCAGGGGCCAGATTTGGGATTAAAGCCTTTGTCCAAGAACCATCCAAGCCTGACACCACCACCTGCACAAGGACATTGAGAAATCCTCGGAGAAAAGCCTGTTTGACTGACAGGGAACCCTCTGGGCTAAATTCTGTCCAATTCTCACTTGTTCTGTCTCAACCTGCCCCGAGCTGGTGCAGCACCAAGCACCCTCAAACAAGTACCGCCCTACTCGCTGCTGATACACAACTCACCAGCAGAGAACAGGAGTCTCTCCTTAGTCCTGGCTCCTCAGAGAGCTGCACATGACTGCATGAAGGACAGGCCCCTCCACCTGCCCTGTTAAAAGCTGAAACTGCTGCTTTTTTACTTCTGAGCAGCCCATGCCCCTCAAGAGGGGCTGAGGGTCAACTCAAAGATCAGCACAAGCTCCAGAACTCCTGGGGACCCCCAGATGCAGGGGCTGAAAGAATTTGGCTTTTAACTTGGATGCAGCCAGTGACAACAGACTGACTCCTTTACAGTCTGCTGGAATCCTCCAAGTCCTGGATTCCTTCTCTTCCTCTACGTTCTCCACACAACACCAAGGCTGGTTGAATGGGTGTTGTGTTACTGCGAGTCCCCATCACACTACAGCCAGTGCTGGGCGGCCACCAGGACAGTTCCCCCTTAGGGGGAAACATCCACATCACTCCTTCCCCAGCCCTTCTGCTGCCTATAAATAAACATCAGGCAAAACCAGTCAGCTGGCAAAACCAGTCAGCTGGAAGGTACCTTAGCTTGTGGGACAACCTTCACATCACAGTCGCACCAGGTTGGCTTGGAGAGGGGGAAAGACACAGCAGCAGATTGTAACACATGGTTAGGGGCAGTAGGTTTGAACTTACTGCGTGCAGAGGGCTGAGAGGCTCAAAGATAACTGGGAGCATTGGCCACTGAGGAGCCACTGCTGCGTTTCAACCACAGGTTCACTCTTCCTGCTTTCAGGGCTCTCTTTGCTCACCCTGGAAAGGAAGTTCTGACACCAGGGCCTGAGTTTCTCCAGAATGTGCTTCCTCTGGGAAGCTGTGAAATCCTGACAGCAGCCCAGTCTTTGTGCTCTGGGCTGTTTTCTTCTTGGACACCGATTCCTGGGTGTTAGGAGGTTCCAGAGCCACCCACGGAAACACAGAATGACAAAAGGTTGGGGTTGGCAGGGACCTCTGGAGATCATCCAGTCCAACCCCCTCTGCCAGAGCAGGATTCCCTTAGAGCAGATCCCAAAGGAACAGCAGTCCCTGGGGGTTTGGGATGCCTTCAGAGCAGGAGGCTCCACAACCTCTCTGGGCAGCCTGGGCCAGGGCTCTGCCACCCTCACAGAAAAGAAGCTTCTCCTTATGTTTAGGTTGAACCTCCCCATTTCCATGGACACCAGCAGCTGGCTCCAGGATAACCCCAGTGAATTTCTCAGCACTTTTGCACTTCTAAAGAACCCTGTAGCTGGGTCTTCACTGTTGAGAGAGCAAATTACCAGCATTAGGGAGAGAAAAGCTCAGTCTTGCGTTTTAAGAGAAAGACTGTTTGCGGCAGCACATGGAGAGCTCCCTAGAACAGCAGATAAAAGAGGGTCTGTGGCCAACCCCAGTGAAAACAACCCTCCACTCTCTGCCCAGGGTAACTGTTCAGACAGCAGAGCCATCGCCAACAGCTCAGTATTCCCCACAACTCCTGTTTTGCCCCACAGAGAGGAGCTGGCCCAGGCCACACAAACAGTAAATAAGGACTGATCACTGTAATTACCCCCGAAACTCACACAGTGATTCTCCCAGCCAGTAATTACTATCACCATTTAATTGCTGGGTCCTTGCTATGTAATTACAGATTATTTGTGTGTTAAAAGAGAATAAAACCCTTGAAAGCCTTTTTATATCACCAGGAGGATTTTCTTCCCTGAGACCTTTGTAGATTACTGGATCCCCCCAGCTCTGATCGAACCATCACAGCTCCACAGCTGCTTCCCCACCCCAGGCACAGAAAGCCCTCCCCATCCCTCTCCCCTCAGCAGCTCTGAGCGAGGGATGGAACCAGTCAGGGCTGATCTGCTGCTGCCTCAGTCCTGAGGCCGCTCAGCAATTCGTACCTGCGGTGGCAGCTTCTCTCCTGCTGCACCTGAGGATCACCCATAGCACAGAAAGGAGCAGCAAGTCCCACAGGACTGCAGATGCTGCTTCACCGTGAAGGCAGCAACACTGACCAACCAAGAATTACTTCTCAGGGTGGAGCAATCAATGGCAGGACAAAGATTCTAATGTTTTCTCTGTCTGCTCTCATCCTCCCTGGGGAAGGCAGACAGAGATCCAAATCCCTGTGTGGCACTAACTCCTTTAACTGCTCTGATTTTAACCACCCACTGACAGCTCTGGGGTTGAACAACACAGAACTGGTGACTGTGGGCAGCGCCCAGTCCCAGCTGCAGAGAAGGCAGGTGATATCAGAGTCAACCATCCCACTCACACCATCGCATTTAAAGCAAAAGGCAAGAACAGGTGTCACTTCAGTGTCAGCGTTACCCTCTCTTCAGGGGAAACATCAGCCTTTGCAGCACAGATCAGCTTTTCGAGGAGCAAATCCAGCTGAAGTGGAACCACCACATCTGCAAACACCCAGAACTTCCCCACTCAGGTGCACCACCCCTGGGCAACCAGCTGAAAACAGAGGCTCACCAGCACAAAGTCCAAGGCACTTGCGTTCTAGCAGCCGTATTTTTTTGTGTGTTTTATTATTTAAAAAGCGCTCGTCAGCTCACAAATTAACAAATTCCATTCCTGCAGTTTTAGTTCATGTGTCAGCCAGAAAAGGGAAAATAAAGTAGAATGTAGCTCAACTAACTCCGCGCTTTTACATCTCAATAAAAGTTAAACCTCGTTGCTTTATAAATAAATGTTATAGTTAACACTGCAAAAATGTCATGGCAGGTCTACAGGATCTTTACGGGGCAGCGAGCACTGGATTATTGAGGCATGTGGATACGCTGGCTTAGAAATACAAGGAAAGAAGCTTCAGTAGCAGATAGTGCATGATGTTTGCCAGGGGATTCTGCTCTCCCAGTCCTGACCTTTCCCAAAGCTCAGAGGCAGCTGCTTCATCCCCAATTGTGTTTTCCGCTCTGCCCGGAGCCAAGAAAGGAGCCAGAGGCTGCCAAAGCCCAGTCACTCCCCATGCAAGAAGATAAACTGCTGGAACAGCATCGTGTTTACCAACACGGACTGTTTACCAGCCTGGAGGGCTCTGCTAATGGAGGCAAATACCTACCCTGAGACTAGGATTTAAAAAGAAGCCCAAGTTGTGTGCAGATCCAAATCAAAGATGGGGGGCTGGCCCAAACAGCAGCCAAATAGTTTTCAAGTTCAATCTCTGAAGTAGCACCATCCTCAGTAAAGCTGCAGAAAGATTCAAAAGCCAAACCAAGATGCTAAAAGCCCAGTTCACACCGGTTTTCAGGACGGGGGAATTAATAGCCCAATCGGTTGGTACCAATAAACCTCAAAGAACGAGAAGGTACCTTTAACTTTCTTTTGTTCCCTGCTCTTTCCTTCAGACCAGCCTCATGCAAACGTGCCACCCGCAACGGCTTGCTTTAACAACCCCCCAACACCATCCACACTACAAGTACCTCCCATCCTTACAGAACTGGAACATCAGAGATGTTCAACATGAACTGGTTTGGCTCCGAAACCTGCCCATGTCCACCCTGTACGGCCCAATCCCCACTGACTAAAGGATCTCTGTGCAGGGAAGGGAGCGAGCAGGAGCAGAGCAGACAAGCTGAGGGTCTGTGCACCACTGGAGTGGTCTGAAGGCAGCAGTTTCTCCTCCCAATTCATAAACCCCAACATCTATTGATGAAACTGTACAACCAGAACTGACCTTACTACATCTTACAGGATTGAAGAAGTCTTGCAGCATAGATAGGGCCTGGCTCTAAAAGAGAAAAAATAACCCAGCTTTATGCACCAGCACTGAAATCCCAGGCCTTTACCACCACTTGCTACTCGGCCAACCGAGGGAGCAAAAACACCCCGTTCTCAGCATTCCCAGCCCTCCTGCCATGCAAGGTGACTACCTTAGCAGAGCTCAGGCCACTTGGCTGTTAAGACTCGTTCTGTGCCAAATCTGAGAAGGGAGTGGGGAAAAGAAATTAGTCGGAAGGTATTTTATTCCTCACTTGCATTCCTATCTGTTCAGTATTTGGGATGGGAAGAGCTAGAGCATGTGTGTGACATGGAGCTGCTCGAAAGCTTAACGCTGCGTTAATCCAGCACTAACGGGAGAGGCAGCAGGTCTCAGGGAATCTCCATTTTCCTTCTCAGGACAAGACGGTTGGCAGGGGAACAGGCAGGGGCTGTGACCTTCTCTGGATACCTGGTACCCGAAGATGACAACAATGAGGGACAGCCATGAGCTGTCGAGAGTCCTCCTCCTCCCCTACCCCTGCGCACACCAGCTCAGTGGTGACTGATGAGGACGAAGCTCACACAGCCTGTCTCAGCGCAGCGATGGCCTTCAGCACCTCAGGCAAGGATGGCCAGAGACCTCAGGCTGCACTACCTCTGCGGGGTGAAACAGGTGACAGGGGAGGCCGGAGACTTCAGCAATCCCACCCTAGTGCAGTTCAATGAAGGCTTCTAGCTCCTCAGGGATGAACCCCTTGTAGGGAATCTTGTGCTTGTCCAGGGCGCGAGCAGCAAGGCACTGGAGGGTGATGTAGTTGAAGGGCTGCATCATGCTCTTGGTGAGCAGCTTCTCGTCCAGCAGCTCGTAAGCAGTCTGCTTGAAGGCATTGGTGGCGTCCATGTGGGCTCCAGCCTCCATCAGGGCACTCATGATCAGCGGGCAGTTGTTGCGAGCAGCCACATGCAGCGGAGTGTTGTTGTCGTAGTCTCGGCTATCAGGGTCAGCTCCACACTCCAGGAGCAAGTTCACAACATGGAGCGATGGGAACTTGCCCACGGGATAACGTCCCACTGTTGTGGTATCTTTGTCCACAGCCATATGCAAAGGGGTGAAGCCGTTCTTGGCCCGGGGGCTGCACTTTAGCAGGCGGTAGATAGTCTGGCGCTTCTGGTGTTCCTGCTCCGGGGTGCACTCCACCTTCTCCAGCAAGAAGACCAGGTGGAGGATAATGGCCAGTGTCTTGGTGAACTGTGCTGAGTCAACTACAGGGTCCTTGCCATGCACAAGAGCCCTCTCCACCTCCCGGACCCCTTTGCTCAGTACTCCCATGAGGTCAGAGAAGCCCAGGTGAGTGGCTAAAGTGCCTTTGGAGCGGTCCTGGAGTACATAAGAGAAAAGCTCAGCGAAGGAAAGAAAACTGCTGGCAGTCATCGGGCTGAGAGGCTCCAGGTTGCCTTGCTGCATGTCCAGAGCATACTTCCACAGGTTAATGCAGCGCTCAAAGTTGCCAGAGTCAGCGTAGACTGCTCCTCGGTAACGGATGTAATAGGAAGTATCTGGGTGGGAAGGGCCCAGGATGCGCTCTCTGATGAGCAGTGCCTGCATGCGCATTTCATCTGGATCAGTTATCAAGGCTTCCAGTTCCTCCAGCGAACTCACCTCCCGGGAATAGTCGTAGGCCAACACCAGCTGCCGGGGCTCAGGCTTAGGCAGGTACTGCCCGCCCTCACACCGAAGCTCCATCGCCCTTCGCCAGTACTTGTGGGCTCCCAAAAGGTCACGTTTCTTATCAACAAACGTAGCACCCAGCAACTCCAGCGCTTCCACAGCGGCCTCTCGAGTGCAGAACACGTTAGGGACCTGCTGCTCATCCTGACTGGAAGCTGAAGCACAACACCGCTCACCACCTTCTTCATCGCAGCTCTGAGGAGATTCCTTGCCAGTGCTGCAGCACCTCTGATGGCTCCCACTTGACGCACAGGTCCCGCTCTGGTTGCCTGCAACCTCCTCCTCCTGCTGCAGCCCTCCTTGGATGAGGTACTCCACAATGTTGGTGTGACCAGTGACACTGGCAGCCAGCAGGGGAGTCATACCATAGCCATCCTTCTCCATGCGGGCCTTGGAGCGGAGCAGGAGCTGCAGGATCTCCAGGCTGCCGGACTCAGCGCAGTCATGCAGGGCCGTATTCCCCTTCACGCTCCGGCGGTTGACATCAGCCCCTTTCTCCAGCAGGTACCGTGCAATCTCCCGGTGCCCTTTGTAGCAAGAAATCATCAAACACGTGTGTCCGTGCCGGTTGGCCACCTCCAGATCAGCCCCACGCTCCCCGACCAGGTAGCGCACGATCTCCAGGTGCCCATCGAAGCAGGCGGCTCGCAGCGGCGTCGAGTTGGTCAGCGTGGTCTGGTTCACTGAGGCGCCGTGGTCCAGCAGGCTGCGGACCACCCCTAGGTGCCCGGCGGCCGAGGCTGCCCACAGCGGCGGGGCCCCCTCGATGGTTTCACCGTCGAAGTTGACAGAACCGCCCTCTTCCACGCGGGCCCCACAGTGGTCCAGCAGGTACTCGACCACCTCGAGGTGCCCATGGCGAGCGGCGATAAGCAGCGGGGTGCTGCCTCCCCCGGGGCCGTCCCCGCCACCGGGCCCGGCCGTCAGCGCCTCCAGCTCCTCCCGGCTGCGGCTGCCCAGCAGCTTCTGCAGCAGCTTCAGCTTCCCGTCGCGGGCCGCGTTGTATACGGCCGTGCGCAGGTCCATGGCAACCGGCTGCTGGCCATGGACCGCCTGCCGCTCCGCCGCGGCCCCAGCTCGGCCCGGGGCAAGGGGAAGGGGCCCGGGCCAGAGCCCGCTCACCTCAGCGCCGCGACAGCTCGTCCCAGCGCTCGGCCGCCATCTTAGAGCCTCCCGCGAAACAAAATGGCGCCGGGCCGGGCGCGCGGGGCGGGGCGGCGGGAGGGCCGCTGGGTAATGTGGTCTCGCGGCGGGGCGGCCCCGGCTGCCCTCGGCCCCGTCAGCCCCCGTCAGCCCCCGTCAGCCCTCCTGAGCCCCCGTCAGCCCTCCTCAGCCCCGGGGGAACGGGCGGGATCGGGGAGCTCCTTAGCCGGGCTCCTCCCGCCTCTCCCTGAGCTAGAAGAGCGCGATCGCCTCAGGGGTGGTGCCGGCCTCGCTCGTCCCGGGCTGGGAAGGGCCCAGGGCCGGAGCTCCCGGCGAAAGTGACCCGGGATCCCCTTTCGATCCCCTTTTCCGAGCGACCCCGCTGTTCCGTGGCGCTGTCAGTGTTTCCGTGACTCGACAGCGGCTGTAACCCCCGTAGGGGGGTTTTTGTCTGTCAAATTCCATGAAGAGGTTGACGTTCAAAACACAGCCGGCTCTGGGGTGATTTTAATAGTGAGGGTTTAATACCAGCGGATCGTGTGGGTTTGGGAGAGGACAGCATTTCCACAGGGAAATCCCAAGATCTCTCTTGTGGGAAGAGACCTTGAAGCTCCTCAAGCCCAGCCTTGGCCCCAGCACTGCCAGGGCACCCCCAAACCCTGGCCCTAAGTGCCAGCCCCACGGGGCACTTCAGTCCTTCCAGACACAGGGACTCCAGCACTGCCATGGACAGCCTGGGCCGGGGTTTGATGACCCTTTGGGGGGAGAGATTCTTCCCCACCTCCAGCCTGACAGTGCCCTGGGGCAGCCGGCAGCCAGTTCCTCTGCTCCAAGGAGAAGCAGCTGAACCCCTCCTCACACCAACCTGTTGTCAGCTGTGGAGAGCGAGGTCTCTCCTCAACCTCCTGTTCTCCAGGCTGAACACCCACCCCCCAGTTCCGTCAGCCGCCCCTCGCAGGATTTGTGGAAGGAGCCAGCCCTCGCCCCTGACAGCAAACACCGATTTATCCCCGCTGATCCCTGTAGGACAATATGTACCGCTCCGTCCGTTCCCGAATGATAATACGCAACTGGAGCGAAGGAAAAATACTCCAGGCAATAAATAGCCCAGCTTAGCTGAGGGAAGCTTTAGTTACCAGAGCCTATTTTTAGGGCATAAGTTGAATTTAAGTGGCTCTAAGCTTTATGTGGGGAGCTGGCACAGGGTTTCTCCCGTTGTATTTTATTTGTAGCTGTTTATTTCTGCATTACAAGATTAGCCTCATGATTTCCATTATTATTATTATTCCACCTCTCATTACTATTAGGGGATATCTCATTATTAGGGGATTGGACTAGATGATCTTTTGAGGTCCCTTCCAATCCCTAATGTTTTGTGATTCTGTGATTATCGTTCGGTCCATCCGTCCACCTCTTTAGGTCTTGTCTGGAATTACCTAGGATTATCCTGCCTGGTGCGTGTTGCCTTCGCACAGAAGATCGCTTTTGTTGCTAAGAAACTGCTTTTGCATAACAGACAGCGTGCGCCCAGTTTTCACCTCGGCAGCTGTTAAAGGCAACGGGAGCAGCAGGTGCTCAGTGCTCCTGAGAGCTGGAGTGTCCGTGGCAGGATTACCACACGAGCCCTGAGAGTGAGTGTGAGTGTGGCACCTGCGTGTGCGATGGGCTCAGGGACGTGGTGTCTTCACGTTGGACAATGAGGGTGACAGAGCACTGGAGCAGGTTGCCCAGGGGGGTTGTGGAGTCTCCTTCTCTGGAGACATTTAAAACCTGCCTGGATGTGTTCCTGTGCAACTTGGTCTAGGTGATCTTTCGAGGTCCCTTCCAATCCCTAATGATTCTATGATTCTATGTATTATAAAGCAGACAAAAATATCCTTGCCTCTTACGTTTCATATTTTGTGTTTTGTTTGGAGTGGTCTTGAACTTGCTTGGTTTTTCTTTTTGCAAGAAAACAAATAGCAACAAGTATTTATTGCAAAACAGTGACAAGCCTGTTTCCTCTCTCTCTTTATCCCTGTTTTAGGAAGGCATGAGGTGCAGTCCTGGACAACAGCCACCAAGCAGTCCTTGTGTCTCATGTGGCAGAAAGTGAGGGTGCAGCTATTGCTCAGCATGTCTTTCCTGGCCGCGGTTGTGTGGTACTGCAGAAGGCTGTACAGCTTTTTGGCTCAGCTACTGAAAGGGTTTGTTTCTATTCCTGAGACTTTTATCCTTCGCACTGTTCCTTATTTCAGTAAATATTGACAACTCCTCTTTGACACCTGTTTTATCATTTGGATTTCAGGTGGAGCAACTATCTTCAGAGAAAACTCATAAGTAATTTTTTGGTTGTCATGCCATATTCATTAACACCCTTCCCCTCCCTTTCAATGCTGAACAGCAGAAGAAAACTAATCTGTGAATTAATCTTGATTTAGGGAATCTCAGTGTGCTGGCAGAAGTTGACCTACTTGGTTATAGCGCGAGAGAATGGAAAGGAGATACAAATCGGGCCAAGCACATGAGGGAGGTAAGGCTTAAATCATAACCTCTGCAGGAGGACGGAGGAAATGTGCCTGGGAAGGGAATAGCCCTCCCAGTGCAAGCAGCTGCCAGAGCCTGCTCCACCGGGTGGTTGAATGGAGAGCTAAAGGGACAGCATGAACATGGGTCTAAGTAAAGACTGCAGTGGAGAGGGTCAAAATGTAGATCAGATTTTAGTTCTGCATCTTCTCCATACTCCCCGCTGTAGCACCAGCAACCCAGGCAGTGGGTTTCACAGGAAAAACCATCCCCAGTCTTAAAGCCCAAGTAACTTTGTGCTACTCTTGGCCAAGCTTTAGTTTAAAGTAATGAAACAGCACACCCATATCTGTTTCAAGCTCTCGAGGTCCATGTGACAATAGCCAGTGCTTCATACCTTCCCTAGTGGCTGCCAAGAGCCTGTCCAGCTGCAGCAGCTGCAGCAGCTCTGTGTTATATTTGATGGTGCTCAGCAGGTGAGGAGTCAGCATGCTGGATGGTGACCATTCCCTGGCTGCATGCAACCACCATCTGCCCCAGTTCTGCACATCTGGCTGTGCAGCGTGCCAGTGGCATCCTTGGATGTGTGGCACTTCTGTGCCACCATCTTCTCCTGCACCAGGCTCTGTCAGCAGGACACACACAGGTTAACTACATCTGCCAGTTCCTCCTGCCTTGTACCACATGCAGCTAGGAGTAATGAACTATTAACCTCACAGGAATTGTCCTTGTCACCATCAGTGCCCCAGTCAGCTGAGGAGTGGCTGCAGACAACTTGGGCTGCATGGGGAGGTGGGAGCTTCCGCTGCTTGTGGACATCAGCTAGTCCTCAGTGCTGCTCTTCTCGAATTGTGTTTTTCTTCTATGGCTTTTATTCCTCTCCACACAGGCTTTTTTTGTGGATTTATTTTTTTCCTTCTTGTGTCCTCAAGCTACCGTCTTAATTATATTCCCCTTGCAAGAAAAGCAAAGCAAAACACAACTACTACAATTGCATCCACCTTCAGAAAGGGAAGCTACAAGAAAACAAGGAAGTATGTTAACATGAAACTAGGAGACTTGAGTATTAATGCTGAGTGTATCTGATGTAGATACAGCTGTAGTTCATCGTATATAGAATATCCTTAAGAAGGACTTAAGAAAGGGTAAAAGGAAGTTAAACAGCTGCATAAGGGAGCAAGGAGTTGTGTCCAAATGATGGACAGAGAAAGCACCTAACTTTGCCACATTAAACACAGGAATGCAGCGATGCCAGAAGTGCCCAGAACAAGGCCAAACGTGATTGGGAGGAACAAGTGACAAGACAGCAAACATTTTAATATTTGCCACATACTGGGCAAGAAGCCCTTCAGAAAATCCATGAGCCTTCTAGACTATTAGAGCTGAACAGAAGAGGCTTTCCTATAGAACAGCCAGTGAATGGCCAGTTACAACGGGTAGAACTTATCACAGTAAGGAGCATATCTTAGGATGAGGTCTCATGAAATCCTGAACCAACCTAAGCTGCTTGCTGTTCCCAAAAGGGGCAGTCCTTTGCTCATCTTGACTCTGCCTTTTTTGTCATCTCATTCTAGCAAAGCAATCCCTCTTTTGTGCTGGCTTTTACATCCTTTGTTGAATGTGATTCACCAAGACGAAGAGACGATAGAGCAGGTCATCCTGAAGGAACCTTCTCTGAACCACCTGGCCTAGCTGAAGCAGCAGGAAGCTCCTCGAGCAGGATGAATTCACTGTAGGGCTACTGTCACAAGAGTAGGGGATGTGGTGCAACTGAGAAGTGCTGTTGGGATGGGGTGAGGAAGCAACCAAGATGAAAGAGGACCAGGAACTGAGATCATCTTCCTGCCCCCTTCAGGAAGTAAACTGTAAGACTGATGCAGCAGCCTGTGGAACTGTAGAGTCCTCTTTCCAGTTCTATGCTAGTTCATTGCTCTGAATTGTCTCAGCAAGGGCTCAGATAAAGCCAGAGGTAATACAGAGGGAAATGCAGGGAAAGGCCATCGGCTTCAGCACCTTGCTTCACATCACTGTTGCATGAGGGGTTCAGGTCAGTGTAAGAAGATGTTTTTGCCACAATGCCCTATCTCCAGATTCCTCCTCCTGTCCTTTTCTGCCCTATCCCATGTGTCAGAACAAGTTGTGAAGGGTTTGAGGTTAAAGTTATTATGGCACAGAGGTCCTAGTAGACCTGCTCTGACCTGGTTGACCATGTGGATGTTTATGCTTGCAGCAGTGCACAGACTGCAGGTGCTGCGTGTGGAGAGAATGCAGAATCGCTCAAAGGGGGCAGGGCCCGTTTAAGGTGCTTACAAAAAACACAGTGCTGAAACATTTCTGTGAATGTAAAACTTACAAATATACTCTGTTGTTCCCGTAGCTCCCTCGTACGAGTAGTTTGGGATGGTGCTCCAGTTTGCATTGGTTTTGTCCACAGTGTACTATTTGTACTGATTTTTTGGGGTTTTTGCCTTTTTCTAGGCGTATGAGGAGCTGTTTAGGAGCTGTCATGTGAAATACCTGAGACAAGTCCGAAAGGACAATTACTGTGTGCTAAGAGCGGTGCTTTTTCAGATATTCAGCCAAGGCATTCCTTTTCCATCTTGGATGAAGGAGAGAGATATATTGAAGGTAAAATTAGTTTCCTAAATGAACATGGCTCAGGTTGCCTTGCCACTGTGGGAGGAAGCTTTGTTTAATGTGAAAACTGGTGAGTCTGCTGTGGAAGTAGAGGAGAATCAGCGGAATTTATAGCGAATTATTTCAGACTCTTAGAATTACACGTAATTGGAGAAGGGTCTCTGATTTGTACACACCCATGTGAACAGGGGTCTAAACGGTTATACATTTTGCTAAGACCATATTATTTTTTTGGCTGTCTCTGTTTTAAAAGTTTCTTAAGGACTTGGCAGACAAGTGCAGCCACCTTCTTCACATCTGAGTTGTTCTGGGGCACAGTTGGGTTTTTATGTTTGAACTGTACAACCAGAGGGTAGAATCAGGTCATTAAATACAATTAAATACATTGATGTTCTACTATTGTACTTCTTGTTATGATTTGCTTTCTTTTTTTCTTTTTTCCCAGCTTCCTGAAAAACTTTTGTATTCTCAAGGCTGCAACTGGATTCAACAATACAGTTTTGGGCCTGAAAGATACACAGGTCCCAATGCCTTTAGTAAATTGCGCAAATGTATGGAGACATTAAAGACAAGCGTGAGTAGTTACGAAATGGTTAGCAGGAATAAAAGCACCGGTTGAAGCAGAGTTAGAGAACTGCTCCTGGTTACCTATTTCTGTGGCAGTCAGCATCCTCCCAGGCTCAGAGAACTATGTTGCTAGGAAGGTCATCCGCTCTCCTGAAGGGCAATCCAGTTTTCAGGAGTCCACTAGGATCAGGACTCAGGGTCCCATCCTCCCCACAGTTGATTCTCTGCAGCAAAGCTGCCCTTGCTGTCAAGTGGTCCATGTGGTACCTCATAATTTCAAATAAAAATAACAGCATGCTGTATGAGATCCTCCTGGATTCCCTCCCTCTCCAAACAGGAAGGAATAAACAGTGCGTTTTCTTCTCAAACTATAGTCCTTTCTTTGCTCCCATATGTGTGAAATGTTCTGTTTGTCCAATTTTACTATCATTTCTTTACGTAAGCTGGAGCACGTGATTGCAAAGACCTGTCAGCCTTGCTGCCTCCACTGCTCAGCAGAGCCAGATTGCCAGCATTCCCAACCATGACTGTAACTTATTTACACATTTAAAACTTGGGTAGTTTTAATAGCTACAAAGACTTCTCATTGGCCTGACTAGACTTTGCACCTTTCTTTCTGTGTGTCTGCAGTTGCATGAGTTACAATTGGGACTGTTCCTATTTGCTTTGACACAAACTGTCCCTAGCACAGCACCAACCTCTCCTCCCAATCCTGCTCGGCAGAGCAGGTGCTTTGTGTGCTTTCCTGGATCACAGCCGTCAAGTGGGCACTGGTATTTGCTGGACTCCAAGGTTTTTACCAGTTAGGTTGAAATGCTTGTCTGAAGGCATCCACTATTCAGCATATCAGACCTTAAACTCTCTTTTTTAATTCTACAAGACACCATGGTTTTGGGTTGTCTCACCACAACCATGACAGCTTATTTTACTGGTACACATTTAAGCTAATTGGGTGGCCCATTTTCTGGATGTGAATGTTGGCTTTTGACGCCTTTAGAGCAGCAGAGACCTCAGGAGCTCTCACTACAGCTGTAAGCAAAATAAGACATTCGTAGGCCATTCATGTCCCATGTATATCTTTGTCTCCTGCCTTCTTGCATAGCCAACTTAACCTTACTTGTAAAGAAGAGCACACTAAGCACAGTTCACAGTACCAGTCTGTATAGATTCCTTTTAAGTAACGTGCTTCTGGATTGTGCTCAGCATCTAAAGAATTCAGGTTCAGACACCTTCAGGGTACTAGGTCACTGACACTGAATTTTGGAAGCTGTTGGGAGTCATCACTTAAATCTACCCATTGCATATGGCTTAGTGTGTGCATCTGAAGCACTCACACAGGTTTCCTGTAACTTGCTGAGGTCCTTTTGGTGTTTGCACTCCTTTCAGTGTTTGCATCATCTGGCAGAGACACCTGGATTTTCTACAGTGCTGGCTTTTGTACAGGGGAGTGACATTTGCTTTGTCATAGATGATCATTAGGACCCAGATACTTGGAACTGCCTGTAGCATTTAAAGAGGTTCAGCTGGATACCTGGGGACAGAAATACGTATGCCTTCAAATCCCAGTATGGATCTGACAGAACCAGTTGCTTATGTGCACCACCATTTGGCCACCAATAGCTAGTACAGACTGGCACTTCTTCCTGTTTTGGAGTCTTTTATAGTAAATATAATAACTTAATTAATATTCTTCTGTGTGCTTTCCAGTGGGCCGAAATAAGTGCTACTAAAAATCATGAAGAAAGAGGATACATGTCTAATGCAATCTTTTCTGATGAGAGCAAGGAGCACAAGCTATATGAGGCCATAAAATTTATCATGCTCTACGAAGTTGTTGAAGCCTATGAGCGGATAAAGAACAGGGAAGAACCCACACATAATGTATTTCGCTTTCTCCTTGCTCGTGATTCTTCATCTGACCCTTTGAGTTTTATGATGAATCATCTGAACTCCATAGGTGACTCTCTTTGCCTGGACCAGGTAATGCTGAAAATGAAAAGTAAATCACAAAATTGACTCCATCTCTGAGATGGTTGGGTGAATACATCAAACATCATCCGTGATGGCTGGCACATTGCTTTTTCTTTGGGATGTGGGCAAGTAGACTGAGGACAGTCATGTATCTTCTGGGAAGAAAAAAACCTGTAGAAGAGTAAAGTGGTGTAGACAATTGCCTTGCTGCACGGAAATGCTGCAAGCTATCAGTGAGGCTTAGTTTAGAACAATTACACCTTTTGATATGTAAAATTATTTTAGATTGTGTAGATTTGACCTGTTGTTTTGCTTTTCCTGTTTGTTCCACCATGACAAATCCTCTATCATCACTCTATTTTCCCCTTTCCGCTTCCCGTTAGATCTGATGTCTGTTAGAGCATGTAAGGAAAGCTCTATAAACTGTTCACCCTTATATGTGAAGGGTTTTTTTCAGTGTTATACTTGGTGAGGAATTAAGTATTGACATCTAATTGCCACACTGTCACTCTGCAAATAGACTCAATTTTCAGTGGGTGAAATTATTTTAATAATTTTCAGCTACCAAGTCAAGTGTTCAGCGTCACGGTCACCATCAGGAGCAGTTTGACTCTAACTGGGCAAGTTCTGCTGTGCATGGCTATGCCCTGTGCAGGAGCAATTCCTAACGCATTTTTCCAGATGTCAGTGAAGGTGACAGTTCTCAAGTTTCGTAAACGTGAAGTACAAGGAATTTTTTCCCCTTTACTGTTGTATTTCCCTGGTGTAACAAGTGATCACAAGGTGGCAGGCTTCCCATTTTCCGAGGTGAATCAGTCTTCTAATACTAGCCAGTCCCTTCTTGCCCCCACTAAACTTTGTGAGCTGGCTTTGGGAGCAGGTTATGTATTATGTCGGGTGGAAGAGGGGTGTTTCAAGTGTCAGTCATTAATCAGAATAACCTCTACGTGCAAAAAAGTAGTGGAATGACTGTTGGAACACTGAGAATGACCTCAAATTTCTGTTTTTCTTACTTCACTTAGAAAAAAGCCCCTTTTATTCCTTGTCTGCTGCTTTGAAGACAAACTACTTACTTTGGGTTATCATTGGTTTAATTTTCAAAGTCTGGAAATAAATGACTTACAGGCTGCTTTCATCTTTAGGTTGAACTGATTCTTCTTGGATATGTACTTGAAGTAAAGATCAGAGTTTACAGACTGCACAGGTTTAATACTGAGGAATTTCAAGTAAACTATCCAAGTGAACACCGAAGGGAATGGAATGAGATTTCTCTCCTGACTGAGGATGACCACTACTATCACATCCCTGTCTTCAGAACGTGAAGGACCAGCAACTTTTTTTCCTTTGTATAAAATTGTGAGTGACCAGTTCCAGTGCATTAGGTTTCTAATTGGCAGCAGTAAGATTTTGAGAATGCTCGTTAATGATTATAAAATGATTTATGGGCTTATTGTGTAAACGTTTTTCTTTCCCATTGCAGCTCAATGCACCATCAGTCAGCCATAAAAACCATAGAATATATTGCTGTGCTGTCTGCGGGGGGAAAGGTATCATATTTGAGGGTTGTCAGACTGCATGACAAGGCGAAGGTAACTCTGGGCTTTTCATCACTAGCCTAATGGTTTACTCTGACATCTCTGGATGGATTAAATTCAAGCTCCTAAAGCAATTATTGCCTTTTTCACATCCATCTCTAGTAAGGGTGGGTGAGTCACAGAGGAAGCAGCTCCTGGGGTCCCAGTTTGTACTCCATGTTATTAAGCTGGCATTGACTTTAGGTTGCCTAGGGTGGGAGGATGTAAACTGAGGCCTCTTTTTAGCTGCTTCAAATCCTTTTTGGCTTCCCCTCTTGCTCCAGGGATGGGCAGAGGAAGTAGCCATAGGCTGTACTTACTTCAGACATGTGAAATTGATAGCTGAAGGTGAAGAAGTATTTCACAGAGGGAAAAACCAACACATGCACGCATGTAAAGAATACTCTGCCAAATGAACACAAGATCTGCTGTATAACTGAGGACAGTACCTAAGATTCTCCGAGCTGAATAGGGCAGTATTAATTAATAAGTAACATGCAATTAGACCCATTCCATGGCAATGGTTTTTGCCAATTTGTAAGTACTTTAGGGGCTGATTATAATATGACCTGCCAAGATTTTCTTTGCAGTTCACCTGAGAAAGCGGTGCACGTAACAGTTTCACAAACACTGCTTTCCCAGAAAATAGCAGTTTTGTATGTGTTATGTGAGTTCAGCAGTGTGCACACAATTTAGCCTCTGAATATATATTAATCTATCTTTAGACCTCAATGTCTGAAGAATTCTATCCAGAACGAAATGAGATTTACCTTATTATGTGCAGTGTTTTGCCCAGTTGTATTTTCTAGAAGAATCAATCTTGGTTTTATTATTTCAAAAACTAAGGGACTTTAATTGGAAGAAATATTAACATGATACAGCAAAACTTAACAATCCCATAGGTACATGGTGGTATTGAAGAAAATGGGATTTATTACGAAACAAAGCGTCTCCTTTCATGATCCTAGAGGTATGGGGACAGGCAGGTTTGTTTTTTATTCCTGAAGAAGAAAATACAAGCCAGTAACCAAGGTGTGAATGGGGTCTGCAGGAACTAAAGCAGTTGCATGAGGTAACTGAGTGGTAATGCTTGGAGAGCATGGAGCGCACTTCGTTCATTTGTGTAGAGGAAAACCGCTTACAGTCCTTTTATGTGTATGTATATATATTTATAAACATACTTGAGTTCTGTATTGCAACAGTTTGGTTTCCTGAAAGTTTTCCTGAGTTCAGTGTTGTTCAATAATGTGTAGCTTTTAATTAAGAAGGCTTGAGATACCCATCATAATTTCATCTCATCAAAATCTGCATATGAAAGTCTTTATTTATTAAAAGTATACTTCTAATAAAATATACTTTTTTAATGGAATGAAATAATTTGCCTACTTTAGATTTGGTTCTGCTCTGCATGGGGAAATGCTGCCATGCCTGAGTGTAGGATGTTGCTATCTATTTCGCATCACAAATAACATTTACACCTATCAATATACCTGTCTATAGTTTATTCTTGTTTTGGTACAAACAGACAATAAAGAAAGGGCTTTTTAATGTTTGCACATTGTTTGTGAATAGGAATACAAAGCATTATAGCTGGAAGTGTTCTCAGAGTGCACTTTTTTGTAATCTCGAGCATGTTACTAACACACAGTGGGATTTATTTTGCCAGTTTGAATGTTTGCTGGTGAACTAGGCAGTGCAATGATGTGTCAGACGAGTGTCAGTCAGAATGTCGTCAGGTTCTCCTCACTGTGGTGGGAGCTGGCAGCGATCAGCATAATCGCTCTGCTTATATGTTTGCAGTTAGGTGACATTAATTTTATCCCAAGAATCCAGAAAGGACATGTTGAAATGAATCTGCTGCCTTATCAGATATTAATGGTTCTAGCCAAATCACAACAGGCAGAGAAATGGGATGTGAAGAAAGAGGAACTGCAGGTGAGGATTTGCAAGTCTTAGCAATAAATGCAAGAAGAGCTTTACAAAGGATCTTAAGAAAGACCGAGACTGGTTTTGGGCTGCACTGAGCTTTCATCAGATTCTCTGATAATACATTTTACAATATGTATAAAGAAAAAATATGCTAACAGATAAAGTGCGTGCATATATATATAAAAAAGAAAAATACACAGACATGTAAGTGGATCAAGAGCAAGTGTCTGATTGCTGCAGCATCTTTTCTAGCCAGCAGCACAGACAAGCTTGCTGCACAAATCCAGAGGCACAGTCACTGACAATCTTTATTAAATGCTGTGTTGTAGGCAGCTGAAGTTTCAAATCAGGATGTTTATTACTTATTGAGAAAGAAAGCATACTGAAACCTAAGCAGTGGGTTTGGAATTTTTCCAGAACCTGAGAATGTCTGCTAAGATGTAACAGAGCAGCTGAAAAATTTGTCTTTCACTGTAATGGAGAAAAAGACAGAATGCTGTCTTCTTTAAAAACTTGCATCTCAAAGAAGGATGAACCACAATCCATATTTCATTGTAACTCTGAAGAAAAAGACTTTAATACTGAAATTGCTTCTTGTGTGTATTCTGGCAACTAAGTTGAAGTAAATTAAAAAATGAGCTGGTGTATTTGTTGTTGCCGGTAAGTGTCCCTGCTTAGTCTTAGGGTATCAAGTTTAATGTCTATGAACTAGTTTTCAAATGCAGTTTTAAGGAGTACTTCTGATTTCAGATCAGGCCCATTTTTCAGAAAAATAAAGTTGTGTTTGTTCTCTTCAAAGCACAGAGAAGGCCTACATAGTCTTTCTTGCCAGTAGTTGGATTTCCCCGTCCCACTGTGCTTCAGCAGTGTGGTGTTCCCGGGAATGCAAATGGACAGACGCGAGACGATCAATATGATCAAGCGAATGCTGTTTATTAAGCGTCAGCTTAACCCTTTTATACCCAGCCGGGCTGTCCATGCGACACATGTACATTGCTGGTTGGTAC
>JAOXOE010000343.1:11097221-11119872 GCA_028565055.1 Phoeniculus purpureus | reverse complement strand
TTTCCCTTTTTAAAGATTGGGGTGATATTTGCTATCCTCCAGTCCCTAGGCACCTCTCCTGTTTCCCAGGACCTAGCGAAGATGATGGAGAGTGGCTTAGCAATGACTTCTGCCATCTCCCTTAGTACACACGGGTGCATCCCATCCGGGCCCATGGATTTGTGCACATCCCCAGCTGTCTTCTTTGGAGGATAGTTTGCCCCTTTTTTTTGAATTGTGGGTTTTGAAGTTGTTTTTTAGACACCTGTGCAACAGGTCTTTGATGTGTTTCTTCTGGGCCACTGCAGCTGACAGCTGCTCCAGGGGCTGTGTCGGCAGCCTCAGCCCATTGTCTTTGGTATCAAGCTTTCAGGCTGGCAAAGCAAGACCATCATTTGGAAAAAAAACCTCCAACCCCCTCATTTTATTAGACATGATGCTACTCTGTGGGCTGAATGCAGTAGGTATTTCTTTTCCTCTCCATGCCTTACCTTTGTAGACTCATACAATGGGACAGAATTCAGCCACTGCCCTTGTTAGACCTGTTGCGCACCCTCATCTTGTATTACAAACAAAGAAAGGAAACCCAAGCTGGAAACGTTCGCTCAGCCGCTGGTGGAGAGGTGTTGGAGAGGCTCCGCAGAGCAGCTGGGGGGCGCTGCCGGACAGCTGCCAGCAGGGGGCGCTGCCGGGCCAGGGACAGCCCGGGGCGCCCACCAAGTCTCTGCGAGCGCCTGCGAGGGGACCCGCGGCGGGGCCACCGCACCCTGGCATTCGACATCGCCATACACAACCCCCGATCGAACTGGTGAATCCACTGGGATCCCAGTGCTTCTCCTAAATGCTCATGAGGTAGCGGCATCAGCCTGTAGGCTTGCGTGAAGGGTTGGACTCGACGACCCTGGAGGTCCTTTCCAGCCATGAAATTCCATGTGATTCTGTGAGATGATTCTGTGATTCTGTGTTGGGTGAAGGCGATGTGGGTGGCTGGAGGACGTGAAGGTGTGTAGCGCACTGAGCACTGATCCCGTAGGAGACCTGGAGTTTTATCTCTTTTTTCATCTTCTTGAACAGGCAGGCTGTGGTTTATCCCCAGCCACCAGCTATGCTCCAGCCAGCCACTCGCTCACGGCTCCCTCCTCAGAGTGATCAGGAGGAGAACTGAGAGGAGAGTAGTTTAATACTCAAAATATAATAACAACAATAAAATGACAAAGTGAAATAAAACTGGAATAAACTACAAGTGATGCACAATGCAGTTTCTCACCACTTGCTGACAAGTGCTCAGTCAGTCCTTGAGCAGAGACTTTGGCCAACTCCCTCCAGTTTCTGTACTGGGCATGACATTTTGTTTTATTGCATAATCCTTTGGCTAGTTTGGATCAGCTGGCCTGATCATGATCCCCACCAGCTTCTCATGCACCCGCCTGTGGTCAGAGATTGGGAAATGGAAACATCCTTAACCTTGGCTAAGCCCTATGTAGCAACAACTAGCCTATCAGTGTGTTACTAGTGTTATTCTCAAACTAAACACAAAACATGACACTGTACCAGCTACTGGGAAGAAAATGGGCTCTGTCCCAACTGAAACCAGGACAGAATATCAAGCAGTTCATTTGTTGTATCTTGAATAAGAATCTGCTGGTAGGGGTTGAATTTTGCAGCAAGCCCTTTGTTCTGTGACCTGCTGCATGACCCCTGAGCAGGATTTCTGGAGCAGCTCTCTTTGCCCAAATATGAGGCTGCAGTGTCAAGAATCATGTGCATTGGGAAATGGTGGCGCTCCAGTCTCAGACTGTCCAAAAGCGTATCAGAGAGTCAGGGTTTCATTGGAAAGGACCTTAAAGATAATCTAGTTTCAGGGACACCTTCTACTGGACCAGGTGGATCAAACCAGACAGTTTTTACAGTGTCTAAGCTTGTTAGTTTCAATCACCTGTGCAGGTGCAAAAAACATGTTTGATTTTTTACTGTCATTGTAGAGGACAAAAATGCAGTTCTAACTACAGATATAGTGTGACGTTTTAAAGCACTTAGAAAAAACAGAACAGATATTATAATAATATTCTGTTGCCACCTGTACCGTTGTTCAGGTTTTCTAGCTGGAAGAAACACGTTCAGTGTAAAACACTGCACCCACAGACTAACGGATGTAACCATAGCAGCTAATACTTTTAGAAGTGCAGCCCTGGCTGGACTGCTACTCGCTTCATGTTTCTGAGTGTTTTCTGCAGGAAAACACGATTCTGGGTTTTGCATGAAAGATTATGAGATAGAATAAGTTATACTGAGCAAGAATGACGGGCCATAACGCTGCAAACTGTGGTTATTTCACTCAAACTCTACAGCCACCTTCTTTGAGTGGATTTCTTCCCCTTTTCTAAGGATGGTGTCACATTCTGACCCTTATTTTACAACAGAAGTTCTACCTTTTTCGCTCAAACGGTGGATCTGCAGAGCTGAAAGCACAAGCTTGGGTGAGAGACTGCTTCTTGCCACTGCTAGGCAGTTTCATTTCATAGTATCACAGAATTATCAACACTAGAGAAGACATTCAAGATCAAGTCCAACCATCTGCCCTACGACCCCCAACTACTGAATCATCTCTGAAAACACCATGTCTACCCATTTTTTTAACCACTCCAGGGATGGTGCCTCCACCTCTTCCCTGGACAACTGTTCCAATACCTCAGCACTCTTTCTGGGAAGAACTTCTTCCTAAGATCCAATCTGAACTTCCCCTGGCAGAACTTGATCCCATTTCCTCTTGTTCTATTGCTAGGCACTGGGGAGAAGAGGCCAACACTGGCCTCACTACAACCTCCCTTCACGTAGTTGTAGAGAGCATTGAGGTCTCCCCTCAGCTGCCACAGTTCAGCTCCTGTGCCAGGGCAGCACGATCCACATTGTGAGTGTTCACTAGCACTTCTGAAGGGTCATACTCCTTTCAGCAATCAGGAGTTAGCAGCAGTTTTTGTTCTCTCACCTGAGTGTGTCTTTTGAACTTACATTGCATTGGAGGGGCAAAAGAATCACCAATACAACTTCTCCAAGGTTGTCATTAAGCAGCTTGGCTAATAGGGCTGTAAAGAAAGGGGGTTTTAGAACAGTAACAATGAAAAACTCCCCAAACTCAAGGCAGTTAACAGTTTATTTCCCTGTAGCATTTGCACAGTGTCAGGCTATCTGTCCTGCTGTGTGCCCCAGACTCTCATCTTCCACTCAGAGCCCCAAAGGTTGTCCCCAGAAAACACCCTGGTGTTTACGCTGCAGGTCTTACCAGAGGGGGCTGGCACACGGTGCTTATGCACGAGCTTTTGGTGTCTAGTATTGGTGTGACTGTCCTCTGCTGGTGGCAGGATTCTTTGGCCCATCTGTGGTAACGAGACCTTTTCGCTTCCTTGGCACAAGGCAGATGTTCCCTCACCAGTGTCTGTGCTACAGCCCTCCAGTGGGGCTGTGTTCTGCCTCCTCCTCTCCCGGCTCTTTTTCACTGACGATGGGACACACAGAGACGCTGCCCGAGGGTTTCTGACTGTGGTGGATGGAGCACCCTCTCCCCCAAGATCCCTGTGCCTTTTGTGGGGATAAACTGGTCTGTATTTCAGTGTGCCCCATGGAGGGAAGAGCTGATGGTTCAGTCTGCTCGGGATGAAGCTGTGTGGCAAGACTCCTCACAGCTGTTCTCAAGCAGGCTCTGGCTGCCAAGCAAAGGGGGTGTTGGCTCACTTGGCCCTGCCTTTGCAAGTGGGCACGAAGGACTGGCAGCCACAGAGACAGACATTTCTAAGGTTCCCCCTCCCCCCCTTATTTTCTCTTTTTTTTTTATTAGCACAGCCTTCTGCCAGCCAGTGCTCTTGGCAGGAGATCTGGAGACAAGGTCATGCCGTGGTCTTTGCAGGCGGCCACGGAAGGCCACAGCGGGTGCCAGCAGCTGACAAGCATGAGCCTGTGAGCACTGAAGGGACTTGTGTTTGCTGGTGTGGACACCCTGATCATGTGCTCCGCCACTCGGCATTCCAGAGCTCGGGCACATGACCAGACATGAGCCAACCCTTTCTGCAGCTGTAGCTGGAGAATGGGAAAGAGGAGGCTGCATCAGGAGAGGGCTTTAAGGCTGTGGTCCCACAGTCAGCCTTCCTGCTGGGTCTGCGTGGCTTGAATTGCGTCATTCGGCAGTAGCCAGGGGGCACACTGGTTGAAATCAAACACTAACCATTTCTGATCAAGGAATGGCTCCAAAGCTTTTTAAGGGCAGCTTTGTTGGCTTGTTGAATGAATGAATGAATGAAGCTTCTCACAACAACTGTGTCTGCCCTGGCCTGATAAGAATGATGCTCTCCATTCAAGTACTGAGCATCTCTTTAATAGGAATGATAAAAGTCTTACATGAGGTGTGGAGAAAGGATTCTGACCATGGTATTTCCATCTCAGCAACACTTGGAGGCTTTGTAGAAAAAAAGAGCATGTCTTGCATAATTTTATGAACTTCAAGTTAAGATCTTGCAGTTGGCTGCATCATGCTCAGCATTCAAGATCAAGTTGCACGTAGGATTACTTTCTCCCCAGGAGGTACGTTTTCACAGAGGCACAGAACATTAGGGACTGGAAGGGACCTTCAAAGATCATCCAATCCAATCCCGTCCCCTTGCCAGAGCAGGACCACCTAGACCAAGTGGCACCGGAACATATCCAGAGGGTTTTAAACGTCTCCAGAGAAGGAGACTCCACAACCCCCCTCGGCAGCCCGTTCCAGTGCTCCGTCATCCTCACTGGGAAGAACTCCCTTGCTTGTTTGTACTTTGTTAATCTGACATGGCCTAGAGTTAATAAAACAGAAGCAATCAGAAGCACAAATCATATGCAAACTGTTAGAACTTTACTTGAAGGAATTAGAATATGAAAGCTATTGGACAGTACTGGAGCACGGATCCGCCCCAAAGAAAGCAGAGGTCATCCTTTTTAACAACGCAAAAACGTACATCTCTGTTAAATACATAACCAGCACTTGTTTGAATGGAACACAGACTTTCATACTTCTGACCTTAGTAGTCATTTAAAAATGTACAAAATTTTAACCATCACTAGTTCCCTTGGAGTTTAAAGAAACCCCACATGTTTACAGCAAAGCAAAACAGTCACTGGAAAAGCAAACCAGTCGCTTTAGCATGTGGGGCAACGACAGAAAAGCGTGTTTTGTGTTGAGAGCAACCGACTGCAACTCTGTGAGTATGACGGGCAATTATGCACGAGGTAACTGCATGTAGAAATCTGGGATCCCTACACTGTAGTCCCAAGCAGTGCTCTGGACACTTACAGTCTGCAAAATTGACTTGTTGAGGTGGTGGAGGCTGGCTGTTGGCCACACTGCAGCAAGACAGCTTTGTCTTGAAAGAAAGACTCTGAATCTGCTACTGGAAGATATTCTGAAGGAAATGACAAACAAGTGATACCTCTCATTTGCCTAATTCTCAGATTTACCTTCAAATTACAGAAATTAACTGAAAAAATGGGCCTTTTTCTCTCCAGAAGCATGTTTGGAGAATTGACCCTAATCCTGATGCAGCTGCAGCATGCTCAGAGTGTGGCCAGCTCCAGCTCTTGCCTCTTGCAGTGCTGTCAGCCTGCTGAGAACAGGACACAGCACTGTCCTGAAGAACACGCCGCGGTCAGGGGGCCAGGCTGAAAAGGTGAGGCACCCAAACATCCTTTCCTCCTCTTTCCTAAGCATGAGACTTCAGACTTTGGGCTGCCCTTTTCAGGATGCTCCTTCCAGACACTAGTCCTCACTTCCAATTTTAAAAGTCTTTCCATAAAACTAAAACCAAGTCAATTTTAGAGAACCCAAAGGCACAATTAGAAGACGCAAATATGAATTCAGTATTTTTAGGCATTTTTGTGGTAGCTTCCCTGTTCCCAGGCATCTTTCACCAGCATTAGCAAATCTCACTCTTGTAGCACTCTCTGAGATGGAAGAATCTGCTGTCTGTGTAGTGTTGCTCTGCACTTGTGCTCGTGACCCCATACACTGTGCTCAAAGCTGTATTGAACCTGTGTTCAGAAACTGCAGCTCCAGTGAGAGACTTTCTGGGGTTTACCTCTAACACAGTTTGTTTTCCTGCTGTGAAGAAAAACCAGTCCCTGTATTCTGCTCTGCCCCTTAGGGTTTGCTCAACCTTTGTCATTTCTTTCTAGAATAATCTTGTGGCTGGCCCTGCATGAGTAAGCAAAGACTGGGAGAGCAGGATGTGTGAAGCTTGTTTGCTTCTCCTCTGCAGAACACATGGCAGAGCATGCTTCCTTGTGTTCCACTACCACTACGATGTTCAGCTGTACCTAGTCACCTGCCTGATAACCCTTAAAGGCCCCCAAGGATGATAAATGAAGGGGTTATGGTGCTCTCTGCCCATCAGTATAGTCCTTGAAGGATACCACACTGTGGGCTACTTGTAGAAGACATCTCAACTCCCTTCCTTGCGGCCATCTCTTCCTCTGCGGGCATATACACACTCACTTCTCACACATGCTTCTCCTTGGGCACTCTCAGCAGCTCCCTGTCCAGTTCAGACTGGGTAAGTCTTGCTCTAAGCTTGGGAACGCTGGTCCCTGTGCTGCCCATGCACCATAAACACATTTTCAGCCATTCCACTCTGCAGCATTGAGCCCTTGGTCTCCAGGTTGGATTTCCATGTAGCAGAACATTCTGCTGGTGTTGCAGAACACGTAACTCAAGCAATGCAGGGATTCTGGCACTGCCTTCAGGCCCAACTTTAAGTCCAACAACTACAGACAACATCTATTTTCACAGAATCACAGAACATTAGGGATTGAAGGGACCTCGGAAGATCATCTATTCTAATCCCCCTGCAGAGCGGTTTTGCTCTCCTCCTCTGAGAGGCTCCTGACTTCAAAAAGGAAAGGTGGAGGTGACAGCACCAAAAGCTGAACTAAAACGAGAGACATTGAGAGTAACGCTCTGAAAGACCTAAGCTTGCCTGATTTTATGCCAGCGGTGATGGGGCCTGCCCCAGCTTGGAGTGTGCCACTTGTGCGCTCACTTTTGAAAGTACAGGAGACAGTGCAGGTAGATTGCTGTTAAGCTCAAGGTAAGTGAAGCGCATTTTGAACTACACGAGTTCAAGAGTGAACACACTCATTTCAAAAACCTTGTGGATGGTCACAAGCAGGGGTGCGTCATCAACAAAAACACATGGACTTTCTCACGGAGGTTTGCTCTTGCCATTCTGTGGTGCTTGCAAAATCCGTAGATAAAATCAGCTGACCCAAGTAACGAGTCAACACATTGCCTGTAGCCTTCCAATTGTTTCTTTATAGCTTAGGAAGGGGTCTTTTTGCTCAGTGGAATAGGGCACAAAAGTAGTTACATCAGCGCTGCTTTGGAGCACGGGTCGAGCAGCGCATGTCGGCTGGTAGGCTCTGCTGGTTTCTGCAGCCAGGCAGTTATGCTCATTGAAAGTTAACGCAATTAAAAGTACTATTTTTTTAAGTTCTGTGATTTTCTCTCAGATTTTTTTTTTAATTTTCTTTTTCTGTCTGGTCTTATGGATCATTAGAAAGTCACAAAGTGGCTGGACTTACGTAATGAATTTGAATCAATTCTGTTAATTCTTGATTTTAAATGAAGATACCACCCAGACTCCTTCTACTTTTGACTCCCCTTTTCAGCTCAGCAAACGAAAAGTAAGAAATGGTCTGTCAAAGAAGAGCTTTGTTGCAAGCTACCTTTAAATCATGGCATTACTTGACATTCAGTCAGCAGGATGATTACGGTTGCCTTCT
The DNA here is from genome assembly GCA_028565055.1 of Phoeniculus purpureus. Lineage (NCBI taxonomy): Eukaryota > Metazoa > Chordata > Aves > Bucerotiformes > Phoeniculidae > Phoeniculus > Phoeniculus purpureus. Next base: position 11,112,093 of record JAOXOE010000343.1, on the reverse strand, counting down.
CAAAATGCCAACAGACAAAACAAGCCTAGCAGGAAACATCTGAAGACTCTAAACAAGGAGTGACTGAAAATAATGATGAAGGAAAACTAATAAATTGATTTGAGTGCTGACAAGGCTTGGTAATACTAATGAAAACTTTCAGGCTTGCAAAGACCAAAGAGCACCTAAAAATCTACTCCAATTCTTCTTCAGTTCTACTGAGACAGAGTGGACATCTTGATTATGAACTCACTCCCTAACCACACCATTAACTTGCACAAGCTGCAGCCAAAATGCCCTTCTGTGTGAGTACGTGCTCCAAGCTGAGCTTAAAGCTTAATTACTGAGAAGCCTGGCAAGGCTTTTGCTGAGGGTACATCTGTGCACTGACAAATGAACTTGGCTCTCCAAATCAAATCAAAGCTCCAAATCAAGCTCTCCAAACCTAGTGGAGAACCTAGCCCCTGTACCCCACACTCTCCTGCTCTGCAGTTTTGCTGCAAGTCAGGCCACGCTTGGACCCAGTTTGCTGAGATGCTCAGGTGACAGCCAGCTGCAGACGAAGCTGTACAGACACCAAAACTCAGCAAGAGATGGAGCCGACACAACTGCCTCCCCATCCTCTGTTCTACCCTGCCTTTCGCCAAGGTTGGTGGTGGTGGGGCTGGGATGCTGGAGCTGCAGGATACCCTGTTCCTGTTGCGACCTTGCAGCCTGATGCAAAGCTGTGCACAGTGACTCTGGCACCTGAAAGCATCCTTTCTTCCATCTGTTTCAGTGCGAGGCGCCATCCCACAAAAGGAGCTCTTGCCTTTCAAAAGGTTTCTGTTGGTGCATCACAGCCTGTCCTGAATTGGCCGCATTCATCATCCTGCCCTCTGTCTCAGGCTGTGCCCTCCCTGACTGCAGAGTCAGCAAAACATCCAGTAAGAGTCAGATATAAATCAGCAAAATGATCCAACACAAAGGACTTCTCTGTTACTCACCAAATTCTCTTAATCATGGTGTCTCTGTCTTTCTGTGCTAGGCAATGCCTTTGTGTGGAACTGCTGCGCCAGGGGGTCAGGGAGTAGGGCTGCCCCATGCCCAGGAACCTGCTGCTGCACTCAAATGGACTCAAGTACCAGACGGGAAACACAGAGCTTTCTCCATCGTGCTCACTGCTTGGCAAGAGGTCTGCTTAGGGCAGTGAGGGGGCTACACTCCACAATGAACCTGCTCTTTCTGTAGGAGGAAAACTCAAGATAACACAAGTTTGCACTGAAAGCCAAGGAACGTCACTCTACAGTTTATCAGCCTTCTGTGCTTATTTCCCACTGTGTGAGTTGTTCTGAAAGTCAAAGTTTAGGACGCAGATAAACTCTGTTCCTGTCTGTATTGCAACTTCAAATGTATAATTCAGTAATCTTCAATAAAGACTGCGAAGGCCAGTGCTCACTGCGAACTCATCCAGACGACTGCAACCCTGGCTCTTCTGACCCAGAAACTTAATGGGCTTCTACTGTAAAAGATTCATTACAGAGCAGGTAACCATTTCATAACCAATAATACAGGGGAAACAGGTCAGACATTTTACTGTGATCCTGAATTCCTTCTGGCAAGGAAGAGGGGAAGGACAGCATGTGCATCAGCATCTGCCTGATTGAGACACTGGAATCAGTAATGCTGACTGGGGCTTCAGCTGAGAACAGCTGCTCAATCCCAGTTTGTAACCCATCAGACCAGCTGCTGCTGGTCCTTGGACAGGTGCTGTCCTCTCAAGCATGTTGCCTGCCCACACAGTGGGTACCCACACCAGCACCAGGCTTGGATTTGTTTAATCTAGCTGAGTAACGTACAGAAACATGCGACCCACAGGCAGCAGCAAGAGACAGGATGCAGCGTCCTTATGTCACCACTTGAATTCCTGCCCAAATCCCACCACTCCTGTGCTCATTCAGCTCTTGCAAAGTACAGGACTCTTAAGTATTACCCACACAATTAAAAATTCATCATTAAGATACCACTAGTTCAGCTCTGCACGAACAATAATTCAGGTTTTTTTCAATATTTGTTCATCTTTTAACTAAAGCAAAAGCTTCAGTGGTTCAGTTAATTTGCATGTCAAATGTTTACCTTCTGGTGCAATTACTACCTCAAAATCTACACTGGTAATGCTAAAAATTCTTCAAAAGTATTGCTGGTTAAATTTTAGTCAGGTACCTAAAGAAGGCTTAGACAAAAGTATTTTTTTGCTTTATGTATGGTTTCTGAAAAACTGCTTCTTGTGGACTTTGATACAAACATACTGGAGAAACTATACCTACGTGAGCAGAGAAGCCCTCAAAGGGCCACAGCCTACACACATCCCATACCTGGGGCTGTTTGAGAGACTGAGCCCAGGAGTATGCACAGTTCACATACTGCACAAAGTTCATTGGTTTGAGAGGTTTTAAAAAAAATAGTTTTTTCTTAAACTACTGTCAGAAACAGGGAGAACAACCTTGTGGTGGCACAGCACAGAAAAGATGAAGGTACTGCACTTAGTCTTACCCTCTTCATGCTCATTAACTGCTCATTAGCCATGAACCGATTTTGCATATCTGTCATTCAGCACAATAATTTCTACACGTTCTCGTATTGCATTTGTACGTGTAACCAACCGGCACAAACGTTCACAATAAAACGGGAAGTTCATTGATACAACGCCTTGTATGATGGCCATAACTGATTACTAGCCATACCCATAATTTTTAAGAGACATTTTTAGCTGACCTAGGAAAAATAGGAAATGTATCACAGCTTAAAATGAATGTACATAATATACAGTATACATATATATATTTATACATGTGTATGTCTACAAACACGTATCTTGATATAACATTTAAAGAAATGTTTAATATTGATCAGTTCTCTGACTCTTGGGACTACCTGGCAAATAAATCTAGACATGGAATTTGTCCAGTTAAAAAAATTTCCACAACTTAGAAAAATATACTTTTACTAAATAAGGTTTAAATTAACCAATTTATGGATATAGCATGGAGAATAATGGTTTTTAGACTCTGACATAATTAAACCTGAAAGTATCCAAGCTATTACAAATCAGTAACAAATGCTGCCCTGCAGCCAAACACGTGAAAGCACAGAAATACCAGCTGCTGCTGGTGCACCCAAACCCTTTCTGGTTTGGTCACCTCTTCTATTGGCTTCATTCCCACCCAATACCAGTCACCCACCCGACATCACGCTCTCACCTGCTTCAAGTACAACGCTCAGTGCCTGCTCCAAGTAGAGCCCCGGCTGCCCAATGCAAACAGCTCCCAGTTCCATGCAGTTCTTGCCTTGAGAGCTAACATATGAGCAACGTCCCTACAATGACTTGGAGGACCATCAGCACTTAAGAGTCACCATATGGATTTTGGTCTACTGCATAGGCAAATATATCATAGCAAAACATACACAGATGTGTGCGTGTGTGTGTGTGTGTGTGTGTATGAGAACAAATACATACACACAGACACACGTGTGTGAATATGCATACGGTTCCGTATAAATCATTTCATGGAGCTCCGTGTACCAGTGAGATATACCACAGTATCCTGCATATGTCACCTGGGGTCTGTCTTTTTCAATATATAGGCACCAGAAATAAGTTTAAAGAACAAATAAACTTTTAAAATTAAAGTTAAATCAGTGGACAAGAACTTTGGTAAAGCTAGTCAATATTTATTTTTTTTTTAAATTTTACCAAATACAGTCAGTCTAGCAGTTGCCAACACCTTCTTCACAAAAGGAAAGTGCACTGGGTTATTTTCTAAAGAAAATTATATGTAAGATGGGCTTAATGGTTCAAGAAAAGTCGGAGCAAAATACTGACTTTTTCAAAGGATTACTATCTGATGGAATGAAAACTAAATAGAGCTCTTGTCCTGTGAGTATGTTACTTATTGTGTGCATATATATATATAAATATATATATGTATTTCTCTATTTACGTACCTCTGTGTGTATATACACATCCACACACTTACAACACGAGGGAGGAACATGTTTTTCTCCACTGCATATGTGGAGACTTACACGTTCCTCCCTGCCCTGTACCCTGTGCAGTAAAAGCTCTAATGATGAGGCCAAACAAAAAGACATAGTTCAACATAGTATATTAGTTTATGTAGCAAAGTCGTTTTCAAGCAAGTAAAATAAAGCTCTGTATTCCAAACTTCTTTTCCTTTACATTTCTCATAAAGAAAAGGAAGGAAAAGGAAAGAGGGGTGGGAGTAGGATTATGGCAGTAGCATCGAGCCAGTGGCACGTGTGTGTGTGCGCGCGCGCGCACGTGTGCAAATGCAGGCACATGCACACACACACGCATGGACAGCAGGGCTTTGGTTGACAAATACAGATTGTCCAGAGAAAGAAGGTGGATGCATAAGTAAGGAAGACTCTACGGTAATGCAATTGTATCTTTTATGTTTGCATGGAGTGAGAAAACAAATTCAATTGAGAGGAAAAGAAAGAAGCAAAGAAAAAGACCTCTTTTTAGGTCCCTCATCAGTGAGAGCATACTCAGTATGCTAGAGAATTTACCTGAAACCTTTTAAATCAAGGCCTCTTTATTACAAAAATAAAAACGAACAAACAAAAAAGTATGAGAGAAGACAAGATGCTGAAGTGTCACTCCAATCGTCCCTGCAGAGAACAATTGCATCCCATTTATTAGTCATTCTCTTCTCTCATTTCTACGATGTCTGTCATTTCCTCTGTGTGAGGCATGTCGGTCATTGCAGAGTCTTCGCCTTCTGTAGCCGTTTCATTTTCATTTCGCTTCTTTTTCTAGATTAAAACAAGCATTGAGAAAACTATCAGTAAGTTGTGCATAGTCCTAGAAACTCTGGGAGAATTGAGGTGGGAATAATGGGGGTTCTTTAACAGTAATTATTAAAAGTTAGAATCCTCCTGTCGTACTTGTGGCTTGTCACTAGTAAGTCAGCTCAAATTAGAAGGTTTTCATAACCTTCCTGGGGCTTAGCTTCCTCCTTTCTAAGACTAACTCAATAATAGAGGCATTTCTTGTGCTAAGCAACATCAAAAACAGGCTTCGGCATGACTGGAGGGAAGCGAGCATCTGGAATCTTTTATTTCACAGACTTTTTATTAATTTTTAAAAAAGAGCACAAAACCCAAACAAAATATAAGAGACGTTGCTCTCAGGGGAAGACAGAGGTGGCAACCAAATGTCAAACTTCAGGAATTTTACAAGATGTGAACATCCCAGCTTTTTTTGCTGATGTACTGTGACCCTCCCACCCCACCAAGGTCAAGTAATACTTGAGTATTTTTGGCTAGAAGGAGCAGAAGGGCATTCAAAAGTCCTATGATTCATCCAAGATGTTCCAGATTAGCAAAGCTAAGAAGCATTCAGCCCCACTACAAAACAAGTTGAAGCATCTGTTCCTTATTATCCATTTCTCAGCAGCCTGACAAGTTTTACAGAAAACACTTGTATAGCTGACAAAAAATCCCCCACAGGTATTACCGAACCAGTTGAGATGGGCATATCAGAGTTTCAAGATTTCTGAGGTGTCTACACGACACTCAATTTGCAACTCTCAAATGCAACCCACTTATTACCATAGTAGGTGAAACAGCTACTGGTTGGCTCTACCACTGTCATGCTGGCTGCTGAGAGGATGCTGTCAGCTACACACTAACTCTGGTAAAGGAATAAATGAAGTTGGCACATTTATTATTAACAATACCTGCAGTCATCTCTGCAAAAAGCTAAGGACCATGTCTCTGGCCAGAAACACTATATGAGCTCCTATAACAAACAACTGATGAAGAGGTTACTTCAAAGAGATCACAGAATCATTCAGGTTGGACAAGACCCTTGGAATCATCAAGTTCAAGTTCAACCATCAACCCTATTCTACAAGTTAACCCCTAAACATATCCCCCAACAATGCATCTAAGCCTCTTTTAAAGTCATCCATGGATGGGGACTCAACCACCACCCTACCCTGCACAGCCCGTTCCACGGCCTGGCCACGTGAAGAATTTCTTCCTGACGTCCAAACTAAACCTACCCTGTTGGAGGTTGAAACCATTCCCTCTGGTTCTGTCACTAATTACCTGTGAGAAGAGACCAGCACCAACATCTCTACAATGTCTTTTCAGATAATTGTAGAGAGCAATGAGGTCTCCCCTAAGCCTCCTCTTCCTCAAACTAAACAGCTCCAACTCTCTCAGTCTCTCCCCATAACATTTATTCCCCAGGCCCTTCACCAGCTTTGTTGTCCTCCTCTGCACTCACCCCTTGAGTGTGTCCAAAACCCAGTAGTCAAGGTGCAGCCTCACCAGTGCTGAGTACAGGAGACAATCACCTCCCTACTCCTGCTGGACACACAGTTTCTAATACAGGCCAGGATGCCATTGGCCTTCTTGGCTACTTGGGCACACTGCTGGCTCATATTCAGCCTCCTGTCAGTTAGAACCCCCAGGTCCTTTAGTGCCAGACTGCTTTCCAGCCACACTGCCCCAAGCCTATAGCGCTGCATGGGATTGTTGTGACCAAAATGCAAGACCTGACACTTGGCTTTATTGAAACCCATACAGTTATCCTCAGCCCGTGGATACAGTCTGTCAAGGTCCCTCTGAACAGCCTGACTACCCTCCAGCACATCAACACTCTCTCTGAAATTGGTGTCATCTGCAAACTTACTGAGGGTGCACTCAATCCCCACATAAAGATCATTGATAAAGATATTGAACAGGAGTGGTCCCAAATACATGTGAACGGCCCCAAAGATACGTGTTGTGAAACCACGGGCCAAGGCCAACCATTTTAGCATCTATAGGTTTAATTCTTTGGTTCCCAACAAAAAAAAAGACAGACTAATCATGACAGAGATCAAGGTCTTTCTCATGAACCATGTGCACTTTAGTCTATTGCCATGGCCTGGAGTCAGACCTGATGCCCTACACAGTGCCTTGAACAATAACTGGAAGGACACGGTGTGCAGGTTCTGAGGTATACCTAGTCAGCCAGCCAACATTTATCCTCTATTTGACTTAATTTAGTAGAATATCCTTTGAAATCTGTGCATTATTACTGCTCCATACATGCAGGAGTGCAATGTGTGAAATATGTAGAAGTCCTTGCCTCTTCAAGTATTTATAAGTTCTCATCTTCTACTGCTGCAGAAGCAGATCTTGTTTTAAGCCAGTTCTTTAGATGGTAAACTCCACTCCCCAACAACTGAGCTTTTTGTCTATTTTCACCAGAGCTCACTTTATAGGGAAACAAAAGACATACACACACACACACACACACACACACACACACACACACGCATATATATAAACACACAGACATATATGTGTATACATAGCACAGAATCACAGAATTGCCCAGACTGGAAAACACCTGTAAGATCATCAAGTCCAATCATTAGCCCAACACTGACAAGCCCTCAGCTAAACCATATCCTTTAGTGACACATCTACACAACTTACGTACCTCCAGGGATGGGAACTCCACCACCTTTCTGGGGAAGCCATTCCGATGCCTGATAACCCTTGCAGTAAAGAAAGTTTTCCTAATGTCCAATCTAAACTTCCCTTGGTTCAACTTAGGACCATTTCCTCTTCCATTACTCTTTACTTGATTGAACAGATTAACCACTACCTCTCTACAACCTCCTTTTAGGTACCTGCAGACAGCAATAAGGTCTCTCAGTCTCCTTTTCTCTAGAGTAAATAATCCAAGTTCTCTCAGCTGCTCCTCACAAGACCTGTTCTCCAGACTCTTCACTAGCTTTATTGCCCTTCTTTGGACATGCTCTGGTACTTCCATGTCCTTCTTGTAGTGAGGGGCCCATATATATATATATATATACACACATATATACATAACAGAGACATACACTAAGCTTGGATAAGTAGCTTCTATGTGTACATAAAGAAGGTCTGTTGCATCAACAGTGCAACATATGTGGTGTTAAGGGCATGACAGCCATGACACAAGTGTTTTGAGGAGCAAGAGGTTTAGTTCAGACTAGTGTGTCCCCAGCCTAGTCCCATGACCTGAATGCCCACTAGCAGCTGGTGGGCACCTTTTGGTTTGATTTCAACATGAAGAGTTGCCAAGTTGTGTGTTCCTGAGACCACATGGGGAAGCAAACCAAATTCAGCACATGGGGATGGCAGGGGCTTACATTTCAAAAGAGTACACTTAATCTGAACTAAAATCCACAATATTCATCAACTGCTTTCACTGGATCCAGCAAAGCCTAACTCTTACCTGTTTCCGATAGACATAACAGGCTGCTATTGCAACCATGGTGGATTCTCCTACAAAACCAGCCAGAAGGGATCCTACTCCAAGAGTGGCTCCATGAACTCTGTGGGTGGCATAAAAAGTAAGTAGTCATGATTTTCTGAGAATGCATGGTTCATAATTGTATTTTCACTAACATTTAGAACCAATCTGTTCTTAGAAATATTTCCTCCAAAACCATAATATTCTGGCAAAGAGAACAAGTGTTCGTTAAAGGACTTTGTTATTTCTTAATGGCTTCACTGTTTAGTAAAAGAACCACATTCTGAAACAAACAATGGACTAAGAACTTTAAGTGTTGTACAGAGTTCTGTAGAAGAGATTATTTAACTTACATAGTCTTCATTAGCTTTCTGAATAGTGCATTTAACAACATGTAAATATATTCTCCTTAGGACATGTCCTTTGCCTCTTTTGTGTTTTTTCAAATGGGACCTCACTATTGTGGCTGTTCTTGAATTGTAAATCTGCCAATGTTTCTTTTCCAGATATTTACACTATTTAGGTTTGATATTATGCTTAGTATTTGGTGGCAATGTTGTGAGCTATGCAAATTCAGCCATGAAGTGACAGGGAACAAGAATGAAGAGCAAAGCAAACCCACTAGCTCTGTGGAGAAGAACTATTTACCCCAAGTAAGGCAGCACAATGAGACTAGCGATGAGGACGATAATCCGCAGCACTGAGCTGGGTGCCAACACAAATGTCTTCTTCAAAGTCATCAGCCAACCAGTCAAGTGTGCTCTGACGGTCACTATTCAGAAACAGGGGAAGGGAACGGGGGAAAGGGAGTTAACAGTTGTAAATAAAAAGTGTAATCTCATACAAGGCTTTTTCATGCAGAGAGCATTGTTTAGAAATAACCATCAGGAAACTTATTTCAGGTAACTTTGCACACTGGGAAACTCTACTACAAATAAAGTAGATGTTCTATCCAAATTCCTTTAATACTGATTTTTTTAAAAAAGCAAGCCATTATGGATGGCGATTCTTCCCAAGAGGTGATCTCTAATAACCAATTTATTGGATGGTCCATTTGGGTTTCTTAATTTAATTTTAAAAATATTAAATTTACATTTAATTAAGTAATTAAAGTGTTAATTAATCTTTACTTTTAAAACCCTATCCTGGACCCAGAAGAGTAATCACACCAAGGAACTTTCCATCTAGCTCGTGTGTGGTACATTGAGTAACACCTTGGCACTAAAGAAAAACTTACATTTACGTACTTGTCGTTCAATCTTACACAAACAAAAACACTACATGAATTTAGTTACAGAAGTTTGACATTTTCTAAGGGGAAACCCTTTTATTATTGCTGCCAAGCTTGCCTCTCTCTTTAAATAGGGGCACTAGCTTTTATTCTATATTATTTATGCTTTGATGGTACCTGAAGGAGCTATATCTGAGTCTGGCAGCAGAAGGGGAGACTAATGGGTGTGATGTTACTGTGAAGGTGGTACTAGATGCTGTTCCAAGTAGTCTTGGCACACCTGCATTGCTACTACCATTCATATGTGTGCAACCACAACAGACAGAATTCAGGTGCTACTTCTGAGAGACAGAAATCTGCCAAATGACAGACAGCTCTTCCTGCAATATTTGTGTCTTGACTACCCTTAGTCTACCCCAGCTCCAGTACAGAAGGTGTTACTTTTGCTGGGCATGTATTTAGCCACTCTAGTATGGACAGCCATGCCAGTCTATGGCCATGACTCACAGCTGGTTTGGTTTTGAGGTTACAGAGACTTTATTTTCCTGTTTTTTACCTGGAACTGGAAAGAAGGAGAAGATGCGCAAAGGAACAACACAGAGCTCTGCAAAAGCGAAGTCTACTCCAATTATGTCAACTAGAATCTTCTCAGACACATTTGGCGTCCAAAACATCACAAAACAGAGCTAGAAAGAGTAAAATTTAAAAAAAAAAAAGTTTATATTTCAGAAGGGAAGCACAATAAAATATGTCCTCCTGTTCTAAAACATTTGCTTCCTCTAATGATGGGCAAATACTGATGATTCAAATACGCAAGTATACCTAAGAGAGACATGTTAAATTCAGAAGCAGCTTCTACCCATGTTCTTCACAAACCAAGATTGACGCATATGCAAATTGACTTTTTCTAATTATGAAAATTTTGGTCTAAGTTTGACAAAAACAGCAAGGATCTTGATTTTTTTTTACAGCACTTGCTCCAGTTCCGACACCCATATTCCTAAACAGATCATCCAATGCTTTAGTAACTGAAGATGTGAAGTACACCGAGACCTAAAGATCTGCCCTAAATCTAAGATTAGGGAGTTAAATACACTGCTGATACTAGTAGTACTGCTATATAATACACCTGATAGCAGCGCTAAGGTGTTCAGCGTCATCCTGCAGACACTATTATACAGGCAAGCACGCAAGTAACCAAAAGCAGTGTTCTTGATCCTGTTGTCTTCCATGTTAAAGTTTGTTTCTAGCCTTAATAAAACAGAGTCTCCATCCAGCTCCTATGGGAAGAAGGTCAGTTTACAAATTAGGGGTAATGACTTACACCCTGGTGGTATGCAGTCAGTCATTCCTGCTCAGCTGTTGCCAAATGCAGTCCTCCCCAGTTGTGTCCACACCACCCCCTACTGCCCTCTGTATTGCGGAATGGGTAATATGCCTTTAACTGATCTACAGCAGTAAAATTTGAAAGGCTTTACCAAGTAATAATTTACAGCACCAAAAGAAAATCAGTTCAAAGCTCCAGCTAGATTAGTACAGTCTGCCTGCTAAAGGTCACTAAGTTGCCTAAGGAGAGGACACAAAGAGGAGGACAAGAGCAGAGGAAGAGATGCCTATCCCCACCTGTATGTCCTGAGCTTCTGGCAGTTACTGCTGGCAGTTCATTAACTGTGGTGCACGTTCATCTCATGCAGCATTGTGTTGGGCACACAACATACCTTAGTGGGTTTCTGTAAATCCTGCTTTATAAAAAAGTCTACTCTCTCACTTGAGTAGGTGAGGTATCCTCTCACACCAGTAGATGTGCTTACCTTCATGTGGAGCCTAGCTCTCCTCAGCTAGCAATTTCACTGTCTACACATATGAAAAGGTTACACTTCACAAATCTGTGCTGTGGGCAAGCTGGACAGAATGCACCAGATCATTGTTTTGGCAGGGAAAGCATCAATCTGCCAATATCTTAAGTACACTTCTAGCATCTCACTAGCAAATTATTCTAATGAAAGACTGTTCAAGAGATTTTGTTTCAGATGGTGCACGTTTGACTTGGAATGCCATTAGTTCTTGAAAACTGACAGTCTCTTCGTAGACTCTGCACTTCCTGGAAGTCATTTCCATTTATTCTCATTGCTGATTGGAATTACTGAACATCAGAAACCCACTACATAATGTATTATAATACATTATGCTGAGAAAGGGTATTGTCATGTGTAGTCATCTGTGGGGTGCTTTTTGGCATTTGTAGAAAGCTGCCTGTCTTCTGGGACTTCCATTGATTAATACAAGGCACAAAAGAGTAGTCCAGTGAGCTATGAACAGCAGCACGACACTTGTAGAATTCGCCACAGTCTGCAGTTAGAAGAAACATTGTCTGATGACAAAGACACGCTATGGCTCTACATTCTACAGAAAGAAGGTATGTATGATACGTGGTGTCCAGTAAGGGCAGAAGTAACCTACCTTACACCTTATTACACATCTCAGCTTTGAACTGTGCCTCAGATCTTTGGGATAGCTTCAGTTAAGTTTATCACTGCTATTAAAATGAAAGAATATAAGTAATAAGATTTTGCCTTTTGAATAAACAAATCAACAAGTAGCCTGAGTCTTATGTGGTCCAATCTCCTGATCTGCCAAACGTCTTCACGGCTTCCCTCATTCTCACATCAGTGGAACTTCAATGATTCCTTTCGAAGACTACAGAACATTCGTAAGATTAGTTGATTTCACAGATGTGTGTGAAAATCCAAAGAATACCTTGTTCTAACTTGCACTAGTGTGAAAAACTGAACTTGACTCCTCTGTTCAATATCCTGTTTCGCAAGATGTTGGAAAAGAAAATAATCGATTTGTTGTTGCTGTTCTTATTCCACATCCATACCTTTACTGACCTTGAAAATTTGTTTCTGCAAGTCACTGTGTAGTACTGGGACCTGTCACTCAAAAAACTTACTCTAGCATCTTAAAGGAAAATGCACTTCTCTTCTGTACTTTTATGAAGAACAAAAACAACAGTTTTGAATTGTTAACTACTAGTACTGAACTACAAATACGGTTTTGGTTACAACTCTTCTCACAGAATCACAGAACATTAGGCTCAGACGAACACTTCAGACATGTTTCTGTGTTCAGTCTAGGTGTGCAACAGAACACAAATCCACAACACGTCCTGCTGTGCACTTCCAAGTAGTTGAACAACATGGAAAATGTTCAGCAGCGCTCCTATGAAGGAAGGAGATCCAAGTGCACATCAATTTATACAAATAAAAGACTCTGTGCTTTGTTGTGCAACAGGAAATCAAAGAGTCTAGGCTTTATCAAAGAGACCTCATTCCCTGTTGAAAGGAAGTCACACATGAAAATAATTGAGTGAAGAACTTGTTGCCTTTAAAGACTACGGGAGTTTTTGGGGTGCTTTGATTGAGGGTTTTTTTTCCAAGCTTACTGCTATAAACAGGCAGGAAGTTCTTTGGAAGCTGTGGAGAAATTACTGAGTATGTTACAACAGCAGAGGCCAGCATCACTAGCTTGCTATGGAAGCTTGCTGTGTACCACAGCCTTCAAGTGAAGGGACCTGCGGAATCCTCTTGTCTGTGCTGCAAATCATGGCAGACAGCATGACTTCACACAGCCATCTCAGTTTTGAGGAGTTTTTGATATAGAGCTTTTAAGAAAGAAAAAAGTCGTAAATCAATCAGCCCAAATAGAGGTGTTGATGGTTCCTGCAGTCTGATGCTCTGCTGGGTTATGTATCATGATGATGTGCTCAAGTGTCCTGTAAGTCTGAAGTGGGCAGAATGTAGGTTCATTTCTTGTGTGGAAAACTGAAGGTTTTCACGACCAGACTAGCCCAAACCCCAGGGAACCAGCCCTTCGCCTCAGAGCTGACCCTGCCTTGAGGCAGTCTAGACTTGATGAACCCCTGAGGCCCTTCCAACCTGAACAAGCCTGTGAAGCAAAACACCCTGGATCTGTGTGCAGTAAAAATGTCAGACTCCAATCGTTTTTGGAAGTGGTTTCTCATAATACTGACGACTTGAATCACAAGGACATTCTCGTACAGCAGTTGTCCTCAGGCACACACAAGTCAGTACAGATTTCTGCAAACTTTGTGTTCTGTGAAGGGTGGTGCAAAGCTGAAAACAGCTGTCATGAAACTTGTCAAGCAGCAGGGGGAGTAAAAGAAACCAGAGCCAGCCTGCGGGAAACTCCCCAACTCCACATACTCTCCTGAAATAATTGGTTTTTACAGATCTAACTTTGCCCTGTCTCCCCCAGAACTTCCTTATAGTTCGGAGTGATGGAGTGTGACATTCTTCAAAATAAAGCTATACCCAGCAGCTGTCAGGAGGATGGAGCCAGGCTCTTCTCAATGTCATCTAGTGATAGGACAAGGGGCAATGGATGTAAGCTGGAACATAGGAGATTCCATATGAATGTGAGAAGGAACTTCTTCGCAGTGAGGGTGATGGAGCACTGGAATGGGCTGCCCAGGGGGTTGTGGAGTCTCCTTCTCTGGAGATGTTTAAAACCTGCCTGGATGTGTTCCTGTCTGACTTAGTCTAGGTGAACCTGCTGTGGCGGGGAGGTTGGACTAGATGATCTTTTGAGGTCCCTTCCAATCCCTAATGTTCTGTGATAAGCCCTGAATCAATATAAAAATAATTTTTAAATGATAAGAGAAAGCTGCAGTATTAATGGATTAGAAAGAATTAATCATTCCCACGTATTTTTGACTGCTGTGTGAATTTAAACTGTTTCAGTGCCTAAGGTTCTCTAAATTGTTGTAAATATTGTAACTTATTTTGATGATGACTTCACTGAGATGGGTGGAAGAGAGGGGATTTCAAGGTGTTTACTAGATTACTTATAAGGAAACATAACTGTAAGTATAAAAATTGAAACACTGAAAAGGATGGGAATAAGCTGAAATGGTCTGATATTGAAGCCATGATAACCCTCTTTAAGAGATGACCAGAAAGTTAACTTTAAAAACAATTTACTATGTTAAAAAAATGTTGACAACAGTCTCCTTTAAGTCCTGTTATAAACCTGAGTCTGAAGTCTGCTCAGCTAAACAAGTGAAAGCATAAACCTCACGGGAAAGGAAAGAAAAACAGGCATGAGTCTGAAGAATAAATTTATCTGAAGAGTTTTATCTGTTAGTTTTGCTGTTTTTTGTTTTGTTTTCTTTCCTTTTAAGTTTCTTCTCTATTATACACTACTCTTTTTATTAAATTAATGAAAGAAATATACCAATGCTGTGTACTCACATAATGGTCAGGTAGTGACAGGACTAGGGGGAATGGAGCAAAGCTGGAGCTGGGTAGATTTAGAGTGGATGTGAGGAGGAAGTT
>JAOXOE010000343.1:11021090-11084316 GCA_028565055.1 Phoeniculus purpureus | reverse complement strand
CTCTCCAGCCTGTCCAGGTCCCTCTGGATGGCATCCCTGCCCTCCAGCGTGTCTGCTGCGCCACACAGCTTGGTGTCATCAGCAAACTTGCTGAGGGTGCGCTCAATGCCTCTGTCCATGTCACCGATAAAGATGTTGAACAAGACTGGTCCCAGGACTGATCCCTGAGGGACTCCGCTTGTCACTGGCCTCTACTTGGACACGGACCCATTGACAGCCACTCTTTGAGTGCGGCCATCAAGCCAATTCTTTATCCGTTGAGGGTTTACAGAATTTGGAAAGAAAAAGCACTTTTATCTGGACTCTTCTGGATTCTACTTAGAAAGCCTTAGCCTAAGGAAACAAAGGTTTAGAAAGGCACAGTGACATTTGAGTGATGCGTTAAAGCAATTGAGGTTAAAGCAATTGAGGTTAAAGCAATTTTCACAGCAATCTAAACAAAACCCACCCTGGGTTTCTGCTTTTGTATTTATTGTCTGGTGGAGGCATTTGCACATGTGGTTGCCAGGAGCATATATCCTTTATAATGTTGCTACCTCACTTAGGCCATTTTATGCCAAATTGCTCTTAAAATAAGCAGCTAAAATCCCCATTACATACTTTTTCAGCAGTAGCTAAACTGGATCTCTCTGTGCCTCTCTGTGTCTTGCTCTACAAGAGCTGTATGAGAAGCCTTTTAAGTGAAAAAGACCAAACAGATAAATTGTGGTCTAATCCTGTCGCCACCAGAGTTGCCAGCACATCTTCCCACAGTTAAATGAGACCTGAAGTAGGCGTCTTAGTTGTGTTAATTTTGCGTGGCAATACAGCATCGGATGGCAGCTTGTAACAGGGTTAGCAGACCCTGTGGTTCCTATCCCAAAGCATTTTTATCTTGTGGTTTTCTTGATTTTGCATCTGCAGTTCCTTTTCAGCAGCCTGACCTCTGAGAAAGTCTATGTTTTGTATTTTATCTGACAAGTCCATTTAGCTGCCTCCATGGGCAGGTTAGGAAGTTACCATTTGCCTTTGTTTTTAAACTCTCCTTGGAAATAGCTAGATCATATCATAGAATCATAGACATCATAACAAACAGGCTTGCCTCAGTTAAGTGCATCCCGGAGTAAGCAAATATTGTTTTTCATCAGTATTTGGAAAAGAAAGTTCAGTTATTAATTGGTAAATAAAAGGAAAGCGAGGATCTAGCATGTGAATTAGAGCATCACAGGGCATGACTGTTCTTCACACAATATACAGGCCAGTTAGTACCAGATCTACAGAGCAAACAAAAAATTTTGATGATTATTTATTCTGTGCTCAGAACTTTCAGAGCCTTGGCCAGCTAAGTCAGTACTCCTAAAACAATGTGTTATCTGTTACTGTCAGTCTACTAAACATTAACACAAGCAAATGAACCCAAGCCCATCTGAGACATATTGCAGAATCTGGGAGAGAGGTGAGCTTGCTAACTCACTGATGGGCACATTGTGATAAATCACTTCATTTGCTAAACAGCTACATAATAGTGAGTAAACTACAACTTTTTTTAATCCTTAAAATGACAGCACCTATCTATTCAAAAGGTGGCTTAATACCTTGTAACACAGAACTAAGGTTAAAATAACAAACCAGCTTGAAGCTACCAAAACCCAATTAATTTTAACTAGGATTTTAAGAAAATCTTATCAGTGGAACAGGGAACAACAAGCATCAAAAGTAAAGAGTAGATAATATATGGCCATTAACACAACCCTATTTAATCTTTGGTTTATTTTTTAAATAATCTGTTACACTCAATTATGAAGCCATAAACTAACTTTCTATTTATTTGGTAGAGGCTCACCTGACATGACTGAAGCCACTCTTAAATTAAAATGTTGTAATGGAGAAAGAAGAGGAACATGCATGTGAAGCCACACAAAAGGTATCACACCCCAAGGTGGGCACTCACCTTGTCAAATGCAGGGTATACTGCTCTGATCTCTGTCAGCCAGCCATACGGCATGTGTCCCACAGGGTACGTGGCTGTCAGAATTGCCACCGCCTACCAAAAAAGACCAGGAAACATCATCCTCAAATTTTTAAACACAACAGTTAAAGTAAGACAGGGTGCCCATCAATATCAGCACATTGACTTGGACACCATAAGAAACCAAGCAGGCAACTGGAAGCTTTTTGTTTCAGGAGGACAAGAGCAGCCATCATTTGCCCAGCATTTTAAGCTTATGAAATCTGAAATCTTTCATGCCATGAAGTCACATTACCCAGTTTTGACATTTCACCATCACTCTGATACTTCACAGTAACAGTTAATCTGGTGTGCCTCTCAGTCAGCCAAACACCTCCCTCCTACACTGGTCCAGACTTGTTTTACCTACAGATACCAGAGTAGCAGAAAGCTTTTACAGTTGTTCCTCTCAGTACTTCACCGTGACACAGAAAACCAAGTCACCAAGAAATGCAAAAGTGATCTCTGCTAACCTGCTCCAGCTTCCCTCATACTAGGACTGCTGTAAATGCATAGACTGATCCCTGATTTACACAAATATAAGTGTTACGTTTCCTAAAGTCTCTCCACAGCTGTTTACCTGCAGTCTTTGAACAAGTGAAATACACAGCATCACATGTGGCAAATTAGCAGTGCTGAGAGAACATTTGTTAGGCATCAGCTGTTTTAATTTTCCTTTCCGTCTACTAGCAGCTTGAGTGATTTGCTAAAGATTTGCATGAGTGCAGGATTTGCTAAAGACTACATGGGTGATGTTAGGTCATAGGCTGGACCTGACATCTTAGAGGTCACTTCCAGCCTCAATAAGTCTGTGATTCCGTGATCTAGACATTCTCCCACTGAAACTGGCAGCACAGGTCCCCCACACTTCTTAAGAGAGCAGGCCAGCTCATGGTGAGCATCAATGAAGGTTCTGCCTAATAAGCAGAAATCAGGCTCCCATTAGCTGTAGGAGACAATGGGGAGTAATCTGAAATTCCTTAAGAGAAACAGGTGAAATTTCATATCCCAAGCAGGAGACAGATTTTTTTTTGTGTGTGTGTGTGTGTGTGCCCTTCCTTACATCTCTACCCTTGTTTGTGTAGTTTCACATCAGTTTGAACAGCCACAGACAGCATATGACAGGAAACAGTAGAATGTGAGACCACCCATGACTGTCCTAAAAACTCTGAGATTTGAATGCTCCAGAGTATAAGTACCTATACGTAGAGAGTGAAAACCTGGGATGTAGGAATGGCTCGGTGAAAAAAAATCTACTGGTTTTGTTGAGGATGGGTGGTGGAAACACTCGTGGTTAAGTGTCCAAATAATTAGGATATATAATAAACAGAAATATAATAAGCAGAAAGGTTTTTCAGTATTTTTCTTGTCAGCAGGACCGAGAAGAGAAAGAAGCAGCAACTATATGTAAATTATTGTTTGCAGAAACAGAAGGCACTGGCTTTCTTACCTCTGTGGCTGCAGAACTGCCACCTAGGTCCCGGGAGACAAAAAGGTTGACAATGGGCCTACTTATTCTCTGAGTTGCCAAAATTAATGCCAAAGGCCACCAGAAACTCAGCATCTTCCTTATTGTAGCCTCTCCCTGTAATACATAGGAAAAAATAAAAAAGAAGTACTCGATTTGAAAAAAACCATGCAGAACTGATCCAGGCGTAGAGAGAAAGCATTTGTGCTTTTCCCACCCACTGCCAGCTTGGTACATTAATTTCAATAGTTTTCAATATGAGGACACTAAAATATTTTCATTCATGTCAGTAGATTCAAAAAAAGCAGTGTAAGAGATCCCAATAAATAATGCATAAGGCATCTGCCTGCATAATTGGCTACTGAAACATGTGAAAACTAATAATGATATTCAACAAAAAGAGGAATGTTGAGGTCTTCCCTGTGAAATAAAGTGTTCATTTAGTTCATGCTGTCTTACAGCTCAGCACAGATGTGCTCAGCAGACAGCACATCCACACCATGGGAAGCATTGCCTCATGTGCACTGTTGCTGCAATAGTTCTATCTTTAAATCTTTAAGTGAAAACATTTCTTTCCTGCAGATCAGGGAGACTGGTCTAATAATGGTACTATAATGAAAAAAGCAAGTTTAAAATTACTGAATGAGAAAATGTAAGACATACCCCCATTTCAGGCCCACTTCTGTCAGGAATGGCATCATGTATGTTCCTGTAGTACCCGAGGCATAACGTGGTACATCGAACAAGTGCTCCCATATATAAGGACAAGATCGGGATCAAGAGAGGCTCCCTGCACTCCAAGTGACTGTGAAGCAAAATGGCTACAAAAACAACCTGCAGAGCAAAGAAATAAATAATAATTTGTGTATTTCTTTTGGGCTAACATCCCTCCTGGCTGACTTCCTCTAGTACATCTGAACCAGCACCCATGCATCTATCTGTCTTTGGGCCTGTGGAATGTAAAACTTCAGGCAGGACCCCCCTGTATGCAGTCATACAAATGAGAACAAGAACACCACACAGAAGCTCTATTAAACAGTATGGGCAGATGTCAGACTAAGAGACATAAACAAGAGAAGGCACTCAAGTCTGGCAAGGTCTGGCAGCAAGTGTGTGGCTGAGAGCCACTCTTCCCAGCAGAATATGCCATCCTGTCACACACTAAGGCTTGAGACATGACATACTTCTAGAGTCCACTTCTAAGCTCTACTTCTTTTTTTTCCTTTCTTTCACTTGGGGTGTGGTAAGGGCAGAGGCAAATATGCAGCCAGATATTTAGAAGCATTTAGAAGCTTCAGCATCATCCTAATTTTCCACTATTTTGAGCGAAATTTTCATATTTCATTATTCTCCCTTCAGCTGATTGCCACACTGATGTCAATGAAATGGAAACTTTTGGACTAACGAACAGCTCATCATTCAGTCTCCTAAGATTAAATACTCAATATAGAAAATGCAATGGAATTGATTAATATGCTAATATTATCTTTGCTAAGTACAGCGCTGATGGCATTACTGTTAAAATGCCAGTTTTCTCTGGATGAGGGTGCATAACCAGAAGGCCAATGGTATTTGGTGCTGCAAACAGCTGAATCAAAGACAACCCTGCTGGGAGATGCTGTGCAATAAATACAAATCACAAGGTTCCGGGGCGGGTTCTCTCCATTGCTAGAGCTCAACAAATACTTCAGAAAAATCACACTGTGCAAATATCCATTAAGCAGGCCACCCTTTTGCAAAACTGTTTTTCAGGTAGAAGCTTCAGTAGAAGCCAAGTCAGTCACAAAAACGTGTGCATGTGAAGCTATCCAAGGAGAGCTGGCTACTGCCTGCGCACCCGTTGCTTGTACAAGACACAGATGTAGATGCAGACAGCTCTGTGGTATGGAAAGTCGCAACTTTTCGTGTCCAGGATTTGCTCTGTATGTTATTTTGTTGAGAGAAGATGACAGGTGTTTTATCTTCATAACCCTGGCAACCCACTCACAAAACATTGTGAAAACATAAGTGTGCCATTGGCTAAGTCAGAATTAATTCTATATTTAGCTGTACAGGACTTGACATGCATCTAGAGTCAAACTTCGTAGGTCACATCAAAACACAAGCTAATCCTGAGGGGTAGGATCATATACAATAATTGGCATTATCTTCAGGGATTTAGTACAAATCCAATCCTGCCAAACAAAAAATAGCTGACTGCGTGGTTCAAACTAGTTTATGGTTTGCTCATATTTAGTGGGAGGAATAAACTATGAAAATTGAACTACATGCTGTTGACTTCATATTTCCTTTGATGTTGTACTGTTATTATCCTCTTTTTTACCCAGTCATTACAGCATTCAGCTGCTAATGGGATATTTTACACATACTAGGACTCCACATTTTGTAATATTTTTATATCTGCTTTTAAAAGAGGGTTGTTCTCAAATGTTACAACCCTGGCCATCAGCAATGCATGCGAATGCTGCTTTTCAGTGGTCTAGTACAAAGCACAGGACAGTTAACATCTCCCTCATAAATTAAAGTTCAAATAACATTTGGTCTTCTCTGCATCATCCAGGAGCTACAGCACCACAGATCCCTTACGTTGCAGTTTCGAGCCTTCACCTTTTGGACCAGCAACAAGAACAGTGCCATACTGGCAAACCAGAGCTCACACCACTACTGTACCTACAGGTACACTACTGCATTTTGCTGGATTAGACAGTGTTGTAAAACTGACAGGTAAACTGGAGAATTAAGCCTTCAGTTGCCCACCTACAAGCCCCACTCAGGATTTCAACTGTGAGAAGTATGGGGGAGAAGGGTCTCTTTCCAATCACTGCATCACCCAGGGGACTGGCAGCAGTCACAGGTCTCTTTGCCTGACCTTTCTTTTACCCAACTTTTACACAACTTGTTTCTTTTACCCTTTCTTTTAAACAATTTGTTTCTCATCCATTCTGAAACAAGGTTGTAAACAATCCTGGTTCTCTTCTCCTGACATTGATATGGGACTGACTCGATGCAATCAAGTGAAATCACCCTACACACAACTATCAGGAACCATGTGATGGCAAAATAGCCAGAGAACAGCACACAAGATGTTGCTCACAGCAGAGAGAGAAGGCAGTCCCCATGCAAGAGAGCTCCTGCTTACCAGCTTCTGATCTGTAATGCAATGGAAACAGTGACAGCTGACAGTAGTCATTACCTGAGCTATGACATCTGAGATGGAGGCACATCCCACTAGGAAACTGTACTTGTGTTTCAGCAGAATCCCAGCATGGGTCCATGCCTGAAAAAAATGTAAAAAATGTGGAGAAGAGTTTCAGAAATGGTTATTTGTGAACTATTTCAGGTCCCAGAATGTTGTTTACTGGTTGTTACACTGTACTCAAAACAACGTATAAAGCTCTTTTCTACCAGCAGCACCTGATGTGAACCTGGACAGTTGCTGAGCTGGTACTGCAGAGAAAGCACTGCTGCATTCAGCTCCTCACTGCCAGGGCTGACAGACAGATCAGATACAATTGTGCAGTCTGTGTAGAACTTTCTGAGCGGATCTAATAAGAAATTGCCCCTTTTCATAAAACATGTGCTACACAGGACGGATTATCATACTAAATAATCCAAGAGAAAAACATGTATTTTCTCATTCACCAGCTGGATGCATCTCTGAGAGGCTGGGTTATACTGAGTCCTGTCTGGAAAAGAAAACTTAATGATACACCTTCTTTTTTCAGCTACTGTTTCAAACAGACAAAGCAATACAGAAAGGAGTGGAGGTATGCCATGAGATGGTTACCCTTTACCAGTTTTACACAGAAGTAGACGCATTCTAGGAAACGATCCTATTTTTATGCTGTGCAGGCCACAAGCAGTATCTGGTGATCTGCAAAGCAGATTTCCACCCCATTCGTAGCTCCCTTGCCCAAGCATTTGCTATATGACTTAGCTGTGTTTACAGAAATCGATGGCAATTAATATTTTCAACAAATTTGCTTTGAGAAAATACTGAGTTTACTCTTTGTGAGCTCTGTAAGTGATCTGGGAATGCATGGCAAATCCAACTCTTCCACTGCAAATTGGAATGAGAGGACACACACAGAGACAACCAGTACAACTCATCACAAGATGACCAGTGCTTTACAGCATGCACATACAGTAACTCTAACGAGGCAGTTAAACCTTTTTATATTTGCCATGATCTCTGAATACTCAAAGTCCACCCAGATGCTTCTTCCAGGTAGCAGGAGATGATCCTGCTCTGGCAGGGGGATTGGACTAGATGATCTTTTGAGGTCCTTTCCAATCCCTATTGTTCTGTGATTCTGTGACATGTCCAGCAATATCCAGAGCTACTGCGTGCAAAGGACACACTTTCCTTCTGCACATCTCCAGCTTCCCATCAGGTAACGGACTTTGTGAATTAAGGTCACTGAAGAAAAAAAACAATTAACAATTCAGTTCTGAATCAGGCACTCACCATGGCATCCATAAAAGGGAAGGCAGCAAGATAAAGGAAGGCCCTCCGTGTTTTACTTCCCACTGATTCATCCACATGGTGCAGCTTATTAATAATGTAATACCCCAAATCACTATATGCTGTAGAGACACAAGAACAGAAATGGATATTAAACATTGCACACGGAGTCTGGGTGAGATACTGAGAATTACCTGAAGGCCTGTGACACCTAGAAGCTCAAACATGCACCCACTTAGCAAACAGCTGCAGGGGCTTCAGGCCATTACAACCAGACCAGCTGCTCTTTGTACTAAGGAGTGCTCTCATGGTTCTTTTTCAGGTAATCGTTGCAGAGGAGTGATAACAAATGGCTGGGTTGGGAAATGGATGTAGTAAGTTTTGTTTGCTAAATTAACACATTGGTCCTCCAGAAAAATCTATTGCTCTTTCATTAACTCGAGGCTCTTTGTTAGAAAAAATTGCTTTCACCAGGCACTGTGCATTTCACTGGATGCAGGACCCTGTAAATGTGAAACCATTTACTGTCACTGCATTCTCATCACATTATCTGTAAACCTGCCCAAAGTCGTAAAAGGGTACTATGAATTGCGAAGGCATGTAACAAATCACACTGACCACGCCTCTCTCCTTACTCTGCCTAATGCCTCTACTGGGACCTGCCAGGGCACTGCACTCATCACTGTACAGTCTCTGGGCAGACTCACTTAACCTTACTTTCATTGAAAGGCAACCCTGGAAATCAGAGGGTTACCACTTCTGATCACCCGTATGTGATTTTGTTGTCCCGTTTCATCCTGAGCTGAGAACTGTTAGTGTTGGGCAATATGCCTCTTTCCAAGGTGCTGGGTTAAAGAGCACAGATGCACGGCCTCTCCACACAGCTCTGTAAGGAACTGCTTCTGCGTCTGTTAGTACCCATGTTATTGACATGTTTTAATAATTCCAGAGTTGTTGCCATGACCTGGAATAACAAAGAGCTAGCTATGACTAGAGATTCTGAACTACAGGGACTTAGACAAAACGTACAGTTAAATAATCCAAATAGTTTTTAATGTTTTACAAACTATGCTCTAGATCGTATCATCCCTTTGTTTCCTCCCTACAGAGGATAGCCAATAAAGAATTATTAGGTTGTAAGGTCAACCAGAAGAGTCAGAGGCTGAACCACTCGCACTTCTACAAACAGAGTTGACTGCAGGCTGTAATTTATGGGCAGGGTACTCTCAATGGACTTATTGCCACCACAGCTCATAGCACTGTATTTTTAAGATTCCTAGGGATATCAGCACTGTGTTTACAATTATCTTTTTCTCTTTCCTAACTGAAAAACCGAACCAGGTATAACTGCACTTCATAAATCATGTGATTTTGATTTTTAAATTGTAATTGCTAAACTTAAGAGCTAGTTTTAAAATAGCCATCCGGTCCACCTCTCAGTGAAAGCCCACAATCACTTTTGCGTTCATGAATGCTTCCAACCTCAGAAATAAGTATTCAGGAAGGTGAGATTTACTAACAAATATGCAGACATGTGTCTCTGAGCTGTGAATAAAGCCACTGCTGATGCGATTAGAACTTAACCTTGGCTAACCTTATAAACTTATTATGAAGCATGATACAACATTAGTAACAGACAGCAGAGTTGAAGAGTACTGTATGAATCTAAAGCAGATGGCTCTTCCCATCCTTGCATCATTTCAACCAAAGCAAAGTTCTGCTCCAAGACAAGCTACCTATTTGGTCTCCTCTAATGCCTCATTTAATTTGATTGCTCTATGGATTAGTTTTGCTACAGATTTTAAGCAGGAATTCTTCTTTTTGACACTTCCAGTTAAGTTTTAAGACCCAGAAGCTTAAGAAATGACACTGAGAACTGCAGACCTAATTAGATCTACTCTTCCCTAGAGTGATTTTTCTAACAAGCCAATTACTGCTTACACTTAAAGACATTTTTAAAACAATGGAGCATATGTTAGTGATGCCAGCAGTCTCACACAAATAGCTGTACCATAGTAATTTTGGAGCTGCCTACTACCCAGTATGTCATACTTACATCACACAGAAAACAAAAAGACATCCTCATAGCATTTACTTTCACATACACAGCTACATATGTCAGTATTAGCTTTACTGGAGGAAAAAAAATCCGGTAACTTTTTGGGGTTAAAGTGTGTTCTTTCCAGATGCATCCATTTTCATACTTTGCTGCCAATTTTAAAAATGAACTTGGACAATTGAAAAGTAAAAATCTGTTCTGCTGCTTATCAGGAAGATGGCTCGCACAGCCAAAACTGATGCTGGGTAGGAGTTTGTTCAGCTAAGTGGATTGTGGAAACAGTAAAATGCCAGTTTGAAAAATAATTGCAAATAAATGGAATGGCAAATCATAATTTGGAGATGGCATAGACATTACTCTATGTCTTTGATTAGCCTGGCTTAAAGCAGAAGTAAAAGCCTGTGTTTGCCTTGTGAAAGACTATATTATCAGAATGTTTCAAGTTTCAACATCATTATTATTTTCTTATAGCAATAAATGAATTTCAAAAAAACACAAATGACAAACATCTTAGGAGCAGCTCAACACAGATTGATTATTGTAATAATCTTTTAATGAGCTTAGCTCTAGTTCCAAAATGCATTAGTTGGTTTTCCTAAAATGATGAATGACCACTGGTCTCTGAAATTTAGGTAGGCAAATATCTCATACATCTCGAAAGCTTATCTCATATGTCTCAAGAGCCTGTCACAACCATCACTATCTTAAAATCTACAGATGTTTCAGTCATAAACTTTCCTCCTTATTCCTTTGCTCTGAACATCTTGCTAGTAAGAAACTGCTCCTATTGTGAGAGAAGAGTTGGAGCACCACGTTACTGTTTTAGCATCGGCCATCTGAATATGCTGAAGCATGACACGTTTGTACTGAATAACACTTTATCATATTTTAGAATGCAATAAAACCAACCAAGCCTGGATTATATTGTCATTTGCATTCCTCTGCTATAATCTGTTTTCCAGGGCAAAATGTTTACTATGAGCCAGTACAGTTGGCATGTTGGAACAAGACTGACTGGAAATGGTATTTCAGGTTGTCACAAGCCACTCTCTATTCCCTAGTCTCAAGAAAATTCCAGTAGTGTTGTACTTGAAGTGGAGGCACTATAACTATGTCTTACCTCTTATGCAGATCTTTCATGTACATGCAGTGATCACGCATGTGGAAAGTTCAGAAGAATCAGGAGAATTGCTAGCAACTGCTGAAGTTTTCCCCTGTGCCATCTGTGCATGGAACAGCCCATACCCACTAGCCTGTCAGTAATAAAATTGGCAGAAAACAAATTGCTCGCTTGTCTTGACCATCCAGTCTGCCATAAGCTTGCTGAAGTTCCAACCTTTTTTCCCAGTGATGACAAATGATCCATCCTGTAGTTTTTAACAAGGTATAGTGGCCACCAGTCAAGGAAGTCTGCTTAAGCAAAGAGGATGTTTCCTCAAAGTAATTTCTGCCTTGTCATTTCTAGAACCTCAGAGAGCTCTGGGAAGCAGTATCAATGTGCAAAGGCATAGTATTTCTCAGTAAACTTGTGACAGGTTGAACAATGCTGTTTTATTGCCAAAGAAAATGTGCATGTGTTTCACGACACTGGTATTAAAAGGACTCAATAAGGAGGGTTTACCACCAACACCACAAAATGCACTGTATTCGCATAATGTTATAGAAATGATTTCTCTCCTTTGACAAGCAGGTAATTTAGCAAGATCTCAAAAATATACACAGACTGGCTTGGCATCTTGAATCCCTTTCCTTACAGCTCAATATTCCCACCAAAAGCCAATCTCTTAAATGGTGAGATGCTTTAGATCCTGACTACATTGTGAACTTCCCATCAGGAAATGCTAATTGATAACAGCAGTTGCCCCACAAAAGGGAACAAAGGCAGCATGCTGTCTTCTATTTCCAGATTGCAACTGAAACAGCAAATCCAGCAATACTGTACTGACCAAAGTTTGCAGCAGCTTTGTAAGTGGGATGAGGATATAGTTTCAAATCTCTTTGGTCAAGCTCAACGTGTTTCTTGGTTCTTGCTTCTACCTGTACAGAGGAGTGATAGGAACTGTTAGTGAGGCCTTTGTGGGTGTTCATGAGAATGCAGTGGGGTGGGTGACCAGTCCTTAGGGACCTAGCACTCAGAACTGTGAGTTCCAGTGGTTTGGCTCATCCAGTCCTTTCCAGAGAGGACTGTGCTAGCCCCAGAGGGGAAGCAGCAATGCTGAAGCAATGAAGCATGAGTCAGGACAGTGGAAAGGTCTATTCTGATATTGTAAATAAGTAGAGGCTGTTTGTGAGAAGCTGTGTGCGCAGACTGCAAACAGTCTCTATCATAGTTGGAAATATGGTGATTCATTGTGGTGACTATGTTTCTACCACCAGTTGTTTTCTTCCTTCTGACTTCTGGTACTCCTCACTTCATTGGGCTTTTTGTTCACTGTTCCGTCCTGGGCTTCAACAGTCTCTGACAGACAGTCATGTCATCTTCCATAGCCCCGTTCACACTGCATGTGGAATAAATTCAGTTGCCTGAATGTTGTTTGTTTCTCTTTTTCATCTGCATCAGTAATCTGTAGTTGTGTCTCCTGCAGGTAGGCTGTGAAGGCTTGTAGCTGCTGGGGAGTAGCTGCAGGTCCTGTGGGGTCTGCCTGTCTGTCACTGGAGTCCTTCTCTTCCTCCTGCAGGGCAGGCTGTGCATCTGCAGGTCAGAGAAAAATAATCAACATTTGAAACAGGTTCAAAGGAAACTTGGAATATAAACCTTGGCAATATCGCCCAGGCAACTGGTGCTAGAATCTAACTCCATTCTCTCAGGCAATCTGCCAGTCTCTGCTGTAGCCTTTGCATATTTTTGGGAACAGACAAGTTAAAATACCAAAAAATATTTTGCAGTCTGCCACCATAAGCAAATGAAAGTTACTTTAAAGTATGGTAAGTACAACTTTGTTTTTGCTTTTTTTCCCCAATATCTGCAGAGAGAGCATTTCAGACACACTGAACGCAGCAGGGCAAAGGCAAGAAACCTATCTGGCATGTTTTCCAGCAGTTGCCCAATCACCTCCCTTCAATTATAAGTTTCACATGGAAAATCCAGCTATGTTTTTCACCTGGAAATTCAACACTTATACTTTAAATGTTGTATTTCTATGGTAGCTTAAAATAAAATGCTGTACGACTAGAAAATATTTCTTTATCCATCTGGCAAAGCAATGAGAAGAGCAGCCCTGGGAGCTGAAGAAACACTCCAAACAAATATGAGAGCCAAACTTAACAAATGGCCCTAAGTTTATAACAGTGACTTGATAAAGCAGCCTCAACTGTAAACATATTGAGGAAGTGACCAGTCAGTACCAGTGAATTAAATGAACTTGCATACATGGATTCAGCTGATAAAATTAGAAACAGCTTATTCCTAGTATAGAGTTGCCGTGGCTAGTGAGCTGTTAGTCTAAGCATTTACTCTGACTGTAACATGAAACAAAGTTAAAAGCACAGAGCTACAGCATCAGTGGTGGAATGAGACATGATGGCAAAACAAACTAGAATACTTGGGAGGTACATACAGCTCGTGAATGTATTTGGCAGCTGTTGAAGGGTAACAGCAGAGAGCATCTGCATACACTGGGTGGCTCTTGTAACCATTTGGGCAGTAACTGAAATAATCTGTTCTATTCTATATGTTGACCAGCACCAAGTGCTGCTCTTGAGATACTAACATCTGGATAATGAATGGTGTCTCAGTTCCGGTCCCCTAACATTTCATTGCAATTCTGTATATTGCCATCACACTCTTAGTTGCCGTCTTTCTGCAATGGACTGACTCCCTACTCCTGGTCATTCAGTTCAAATCTACTGCCTGTCACCCAATGCATGCTTCCACAGTTGCACCTCCCTCCTCCCATCCCCCGGAGCTCCCAGCTTCTAGGATTTTACCTATTGAACACAATGCACTCTCCTCTTCTTCCAGTGTTTCTTGTTCCTCGTTGCTGAGGTCCAGAGGTGTATCGAGAGGATCTGGTGCAGTTCTTGGAGAGTATGAAGTTAAAGTCTTCACGTCATATGGTTTTTTATTGCTGTGGCTGATGCTTGGGTTGATGTCCCACTTCTCGAGGCTCTCAGAATGTGGCAAGTTCTATGATTCCATTCTATGAGTCTATGAAATTCTGTGGATGCCTTAATTTTTATGTTCAGTTTATATCTGCTTGGGTATTGTCTTTGTCTCAGAGTACACTTAGGGAGCTAAGTACTCGCAGTTTGGCATAAAGTGTTCTTAGTACCTACTTGTTTTACAGATGAATTATTCAAAAGAAATGGATGATGACTAGCACTAGTAAAGAGTAATATCTGATATTTAATGAGAATGCTGGCACCTACTTGCTTAGAGTTTTGTACTGTAAGACAAGTGGGAAAGACAAATAGGTACAGAGAGAGTACACTGACAATGCCACCAAGTTCTGACAAACAGCCCTTGAACTCCTGATAAACCCATGTGGGCAGACACTTTTAGCTGATCATCACTATCTAACAGTAAGACTAACTATCAGCTTCATACAAACTGCCAATGCTGAGAAAATTTTGCTCACACACATGACTAGAAGTGATGAGAACCATGTTCTGCTGCTAAGTAGGGGATCCCTGGGGGTGGAATCTGCCTCTTAACAACTTATTTAAAAGTAAATTATTTAAAAATAATAAAAATTGCATGGATGGGCATGATACCAGCCCAAGAAATTTAATCTCTTTTGCATATCCTCTTGCACTTAACAAATGAAACTTTATGCCTGTAGTCTAAGCAGTCTGAAGAACAGGTGAGTGAAGCAAATGAAAAGATGTATTCATCAGATGCGAAGTGACCTTACCTATTAAGGTATGAAATATAGCAGCTACAGCGCCAGCCACAACCATGCACAAAACTGCTTTGGTCCGGTCTCGCTTGCTGTTTACAAACACCAGACCTACATTTTTGAAGTCACTCATCGGACCCGTGAAGAACTTCATCAGGGAGTATGCCAGCCCATAGCTGGCCAGCATTTCCACAGCATCTTCCTTGACAGCAGCAATACCCCTATTCAAGGCCTGTTGGAACATAGAAAGAGAAAATAATGTAGCACATGTGGAAGTGCACCAAATCCAACCTTCTGTAGCTGCTTTCTGAAGAAATGTGCAATTTCAGCTCACTGCTTTTCCACTGAGTTGTACCTTTTTTCTCTAGGTTCACAGCAGTAACCTCTGACTCATAATTTCATACAGACAGTCAATTCAAGTCAAGCAGACTTGAAGATAAGGCAAATATCTAAAAATTCAGAACTCCTGATATACCAGAAGTCAGTATCTTTCTGTTTTAATTATATGACCTTCTAATTATGATGTCCTGGTAATACAATACTGTTTAAATGCTGCATGGAGGCCTCTGCCCTGAAGTGAAAAAAGCACAGTCCTAGCAGGCCATATTTATGTGTAAAAACTCCAACATTATTTATTTACATGTTGAGATTCCAGGAGCTCAAACGGGTTTGTTCAGTGCAATAAGCTTTTCTGTGCATCCCATGTAGTTCTTGTGAATAACTGAAATTATCTTACAATGTTTATTATGAAAGAAGGCAAATAAGTATGTGACTAAACATAATTGTTCCCATTTCATGCACTGCACAAGATTCTGTTCCCATTCTAATTTATATCTCCTTGTAGCATGTGTCAAGACAAATACAGCACAAGATTCAAGACATACTCAGGTTCAACTAACCTAATTCATTCTAGGTATGTATTTAGGAAATGTTTGCCAACGAATCACTCAAAATTAGATGGGTTATTTTTATAACTAAGGTGAACCATAGAATGAAAAATGTGTAACATTGCTTCAGATTCCAGCTTGCACCAAAATGCTTCTAAAATATTGAATAAAAATGACAGAATGACAAATTTTATCTGCAATGTGGCACCATCAATCATCTTGTACACTCAGCAAACTGTTAAAATAAGATTAGATTAAAAAGCATGATGGATGAAATGTGACTTGTTTTCTCAAATATTTAGTTCCTATGGGTTAGAGCTGATGTTTGCTGACAGGGCCATGGCAATGAGGTCAACCAGGAACATCTCACATGTTCACAGTCTATCCACTCACACAGCACTTCTAATACGGCTTTTTCTGAATGAACAAACCAGGCAGAGTATCATCAGGTAAACACAGTGAAGTATCTCCATTTCAAATATTATAAATAAGTCTTTCTGTTGCACTCTTTTGACCTTTTTTTTCCCTTCCAAAGAACCATATATGCATGCAAGTCCCATTGACTTCAAAAGAAACTCCACTGCCATAGCAGAAAAGAGCCCTTTTCCTTCTTTTCCACTCATTTGTGCGACAAGCTTCATTTTTGAAACTAAAGCTGCACTGTCAACGCAGCAAAAAACTGCAGAAAATACCTACTTCTCTATCCTGCTAAATCTCTCTTGCCTTTTGCTCCGACCCAAACACCTGAGGATCAAAATGTTATCTGTCTTGCTCCTTCCTGAAAATACCCCATTATACACAGAATACCCGCAGCTGCTACACACAACCTTTTTCTGGGGTACAGACAATTTCACCTATTGCATCACTAAGAGTTCAAACCATATTTAATTTGTAGATGCCAAAGCCAACAGTGGGTACATGGAACTGTACGGAATACATGGAAATGACTAGCTTTCAAAATTAATAAGCAATTTTAGCAGTCTTTTGCATAGGTGATTGTGATCATGCTACAATTGATATCAAGGTGTGTATGGAGTTCTAGTATTTTCATTTAACCTTCCTAAAGACGCAGTAACAGGTGAACAACCTTAAATTATACCAGGTAGAGGCTTCTTTGTTCATGGCTTTCCCCCCACTCTTTTCTTAGTCAACAGTGAAATATTTCTGGCAGCTTCACTATAAAGAGAAACAGCTACCCAATTTCAGATAGTTTGGTTTAAAAGCTTCTTGTCACATGTAAACAGCTGAAATATTTCCAGCAGTTTCACAAGCACAAGTGCTTCCTTCCTGGTTTGGACAACTACTGAATACTAGAGTCCAGGTAGGTTGGTAATCCACTTCTGGCAATGTCCCTGGGACAAATGTGGCTTTAAGGAATCACTTTCTGTCAAAGGACAGAGCATTGTGATCCCTCTTAGAGAGACAAATCTTTGCTGAGCGCAGAGTTAAACATGCTCTGTGAAACTTTGGCCCCAGTTAGGTTTTTCACCCAAACTGAACAGTCAGTACGGCTGTGTACAGATGGTTTAGATTCTGTAGCTTGCATTATCCTTTTTCACTTTAAGATGACAATGCGAAAGTTTCTTCACTCACAACTTCCAAACACTAATCCAGAACTTGTGTAGCTTCTCTACCCTATGTACTTTACAATATTTTTGCTACTGAAGCTGCTGATGTCATAGTTGATATCCTTAAACCCACAAGAAATCGCAGATACTTGATAAAGCTACTCTGATGTGCAATATGAAAGACCAGGAATTGATCTTCCATGTCATGCCAGCCATGCAGTTGATAATCCAGTCTAATTTCCTGTTAGCTTTCCAAGTACACCTCCTATAATGGAAGAACAATATAAACCAAGGCAAGGCCTCACATTTTTATCTGACTCTATTCTGTATACTTTTTGTGTGAAAAAAAATGAGTAACAAAACCTCATCAGTATTCCATGTTTGCTTCCCACACAACAGAGCAGAACTCTGCAAAGATTTGTGCAGCTTGTCAACAAAATCACACAGCACTAGATAGTAGTAATAACAATAATGGCAACATTTAATATGAGAAATTAGCTTCATCATAAATATTTCAGCTGGCTTATTCACACCAAGCTTGAAGGGAGATCTAGGAAACCCAGATGCTAGAAGAAAGACTATTGGTGATAGCATTTTCTACTGAGCTCTTAATGAATAGGTAATCTAACGTGGTAGTAGGTGAAAATGTCACAGTCAATTGCTATTCATCAAATGTGATTAAAATAAAGCTACTGACATTGACGACCCTTCTTTTAGAAATAACAGAAAAAAGCACAGAGTTCAGGCAGACCATGATGTGGTGGGTACAGGTTAGTCAACGTACATCACTTCTAAAACACCTCTCTAAAAGGCAGGCATCAGGATCTACAGCTACTTCTACAAAATGTCATCTCTAAGAAACTATGCTAACTGCAGGAAGATGAAATCTTTACTAGAATCTCCAGTAACAACCCTTTGAGCCTTCTTTTATGAATAATTGTGTGCTGTCTCTAATCAATAAAATCAGAGAATGCTAGTATTTTTAAATTCCCATTCAAAAGATTCAAGTCAGAGTACCAAATAATACACTTAATGACTTTTCAAGCCAGTAACCGCATCTTTACAACTGGGTACTGCAGCTGGCTTTATCCTCTTAGAAGGAACATATGAGATGCCTATCAAATGTCTACAACATGCATAATGGATGAATCCAACAAGCTTTCACATGCAAAGGCAATGGTTTAAAAAGCAATAATTGTAAGAGAAATGTCAAGGGTCTCGCTAGTCCTGCTCTGCCTGAGCTTTCAGCACTATTTACTAACGTTAGCAGAAAAGGATTGGTTCCAGTCTACAGCGACACACCTATGTGCCCAAAAATCCAAAGTTCGTCTCTTAAGCTGGTTCTATAGAGTTTGATCATTTACTACATAGTCCTTCCCTCCCAGACACTACTGGATGACTGATGTTTAATTTTGTATTGTGTTAGACATATAAAAGCCTAAAAAATCCACTGTGCAGGCCACACCTACTGTATACATTCTCTTCTCTTCCACTTTCAGCAATATTAAAAAAGATACTATCTCAGTCTATATCTAACTAGAAGGGCACATTTGTATTTCATCTGAAGACATCTATTGACTATGCCATCAATATTTGACCAGTGTACATGTTTTAAACAAGAACAGATAAAACATAAAACATGTAATTCGTGTTGGTTCTCTAGTCGGCTTATGCTGGAAAAGCAGACTGTCACCTAGTGGAAGCTGGCATGTTCCTATGGCTTGTCTGGAACTGGAATTCTGCCTGAGATGTTTTCAAGTCTGATCTAGCTAGTGACCTACCTAGAGGTGGCATTCAAAACCTGTTCAGTTTGGTGGGACCTCGGCCAAATATACGCTCTGCTCAGTGAACATCTGTAATGTGCTCTACACGTTCATCCTACCTGCCCTCCTCTAAGAAAATGGAAGAGAGACAAAGTATCCAGAGCAAGCTGACACGGGGCACAGTGTTTCTCCTGTGTCAAATAATCTCTCTCTCCTGTCTGTTGAGTTTCCATTTACTAAGTTCTGTCATGTTGAAATCTGCAGTATCAAATGTACCAGCTGGCTCTGGCTGTTCTGCTACTCCTGCCACTGCTGCAGGAATTGCATGGTTGAAAGGACATCTGGTAGGTCTGATTCTCTGTAAGCATGGCACAGAGCTCCACAGAGGAGCTACGTGGGCTTTATCACACCTGTATCTCTGCTTCTGACTGGGTTTTCTGTAAAGGCAGGAACCACTGGTAGGCAGTTTGAGGGAAACAGGTAATATTCTGACATAGGTCTGTGTGAGACTTCCAGTAGCACAGACAAAGAAAAGGGAGAAAATGGCATAAAAGTAGCACACACATGTTTATTCTGGCTCAAGAAGATTGTCCAAACAATTTATGAAGAGGTAGCACTAGAAGGGCAGAGGAGTCTGAACTTGGAAATGATAACTGATGAGTCTTCATATCTTTGGGCTTTTCTTTTTGGTTTTGGGATTTATTTCACTTTGTTTTGCAACAATTTTACCCTTATTCTGTATCTCTAATTTTGGGTCAGCATTTGTTGTAGATCATGTGTCAGACAACTGAAATGCCATTTGAGGTCAGTTCCTATTAGCCCTCCATTAAAATACTTTACTTACTCCTCTGCTCCTTTACTAAGAGAAGAGCCGGTCACCTCTGCTCACACTGCTGCAAAGTGCTGACACTGATTTACACCACTGAATATTCCCAGTTCCCAGCAAGATTCCATAGCCCTGGACCTTGGTTTGAAGGATGAAGAGATGCTCATCCTGAGAGTGACACCTAGACACCCCTGTGGAGCGGCCATCCTTGGAAGAGTGTTAGGACTGGCCTGAAAACAAGAGCTGAAGTTCTTCTGTCTCTTACTGCTTTGTAATTCAAAAAAAACTGCAAATGAAAGGAAATTGTCATGGTTTTACCTTAAAAAACAGCTAATGTACCAAAATTTCAATCAACTTTACTCTGCCTGCATAAGCAGTGAGAATATGGCCTAGGAGAAAGTCCACATACCCCATGAAACAAAAGTCAAGCCATGAAAACTAGAATACAATCAGCAGTGTCATTCATTTGGCCATTCACCTTCCCGAGCAGCAATGAAAAGCAAGAGCGAACATTTTTGCAAGATTCCTACTCTGATCTAAAGTGCCTGTTTCGCTGTGACCATGATCAGGATCTCAGTTTTACTCACGGACACTAACCACTCAGTATGCAATGCAAGTGTGTCCTGGGGGAAGTTCAAGTAAGACAGTAAATCCAAAATAATGTCATTTTAGAGCACTCCCAGCATTCACCTGCCCTGGGGTACAACAGGGTATGGCACTTTTAAACTGGCACAGCCAGGGGCACAGGAAGAATGAGGGCTGAGGTGGCAAAAGTAAAGTCAGGAAAAATGGAAATCCTTCCCATTGCGAGAATCAAGGAAAATGAGGACGTGTAGGGGAGCTGGAAAGTAGCTACAGCACACTACCCCATGATCCCTAATCAAAGAATCACATAATTATTGAGGCTGGAAAAGAGTTCTAAGATCATCAAGTCCCGTCTGTGTGTAGATTCATTAACAACTACCAGCGCATCAATGCAGAGAATAACACAAAAAACACAGGACACTGCAGACAATAATGGCACAGGACCCCAGGAAAGAAACCAAACTCAACAATGAGAAAACATGCCTCATTTAAAACTACATTTGACAAAGTGCCAGAATATTTATGAGAGGGAACAATCCTGGAGAGGTCAACTAGTTGCTGCAGATGGCTGCCTCCCCGTGGGACACTGAGAACACTGATCCTGAAGAGGTACAGGCCATGATAGAGGGAGGCCCTTCAGGAGACATTCCCAGTGCAGTGTCTATTGAATAAGGATAACACCTCCACTGACATTTCCACTGATGGCTGTGGAGAAACCTGTTCCTTAAACTAAGCATACAACCATTAACTTCTTGTGGTCTTTTGTGGGCAAGCAGCATTTGCAGGGGAAAAATCAACATGCTTGAGACATTCCCCTGCATTTTGACTTCCCTAGCATCCTCAGGCTGATGCTACTCAATTGTCTAACATGTATTTAAGGTGAAATTCACAGGGGAATGCTTTGCTCTCAAAACAGTATGTAAGCTTTTCATTCAGGTTTCCTTGGAGGTCACCCATAAGGTCAGAAGCATTTGCGATTCCATTACAGAAGTAGGGTGAGTGCCAGGCTCATGTTATTAATCTTCAGCTCTTCCTTATGTGGAGATGCACTTTCTCCCAAAACCTATTTTTGCTTCTAAGTCTGTGAGTACAGACAAATAAAACGGAGACATATAAAACTAGGCTCCTTGTCCCTTCAAAATGCTCTGTGGAGTAGCTATCAGTTATCTACCAAACTCCATTTTGATTAATTTTAAGTGCTAGAAAACACTGGGGAGGATATGAGTGTGTATCACATGTATCTACCAAGAATATTTGCTTTAATCACAAGTGCTGCAGTATCTACAGTAGTGTTCCTTTTGTTTTCAGTTCCTCACAGAAACAGGCTCAGCGGTCCTCCTCACATTATATCCCCAAAGTGATAAGTAAACTGGTTTACTATCAGTTGCATATTTCATAAAATCACATTTTCTCATGTTTATAAATTAAACCTCTGCAAGAACTGCTGTAAGACATGTTTGTATGCACACATCAAATTTAATCTACACAGGTCTCATACCTGCCAGTCTCTTACAATTCTGGTATACTGGCCTTTTTATTAGCATTGACTCAGTATCTGCTGAAAATATTCCTCATGGCTCTCTCCTGAAATGGAGATGGCGACTTTCTCCATGACCACACCTTCTTACTATGCTCCAATGTGCATGGACAGGTTCAGGATGGAAGGGGCTCTTGGGTATCAACTTAGAGCACTGGCCCAGGCTGAACACCTCAGAGACATTGTGAAGGAGACCTCACACTGGGGTAACTACTCTGAGAGGCCACCCTCACCCTGAACCATGACATGTCACCTGAACCGGCGCCCGAAGATCCAGTGTCACCTCCCTTGCACATCTCATGTGTCAAGATATGCTTCCAATATCGGCCTGAAACTCCATTTCCTAGATTTCCCCTTCTTTCTCTGAAGGATCTTTTGCTTTACTGCTCTGCATCACTTCTTGGTCCTCCAAAGACCTGTTCAAAACCCTATACTGAGGTTACACTGGAGAATTATGGCAGTCACTGTAAATTTAAGCTACTAGTGTGACTGATTTGTCAACTCCAGGCAAAAGTGGCAAAATCTTATTTTGTAGTAGGAATTTAGCTGAAATAATTCTGTAATTCAATCTTTTAAACAAAACCAGTTAACATCTGGCTGAAAAAGTCAGGCCCAGTCAATTACATATTCAAATACTATAAATTCTTCTTTGCTGTTGTTGAGCAAAAGGAAAAGAAGATATTTCTTTTTATTACAGAGCTTTAGCGATATCTTTCCCCCAGGAGACTATCTTGATTCCTTTTAATAAAGATGCCTTTGAGGAAGCAGATGCTTGTCACAGTGGTATCTGGTGGATTAAGCCTTTTCTCCCTGAAACTGGAGGGATTTATAACTGAAGAGCCTTGAATTATAGGCATTGTAAAATTCTACTCCGAAACTCTGTCGCTTGCTTATCTTGACACCTAAACAGCACAGGACAAAGAAGAATAGTTCAAACCTCTTTCAGTCATGGTATCTATTTGACCACTTAACTGGGGATCAATTCTTGAGCCTCAGTTTGGGCTAGCACAACTGCATCCCCCCGCCTCTCTCTCAGACTTCTGAGACAGACCTACAGTACTAATGGATATACTGTTGATAGTGGTAAAATACAGACTTTTCTGCTAAAAGTAAAAAGCTAAGGGAAAAAAATTAAAGGCTCTTGAAAATGGTCTTTATACACTTTTTTCTTTAGAATTTAATAGCCATGAGGGATTCTTGAGATGGGGCTACAACCAGTAGTTTGGTAACAACCTGAACACAACACTTCTTTTTTTGCCAGCCCATGTTTGATGAATAGTATGTACATGTCCTCAACATGTAGCTTTATGCAAATGGTAGGTCCTGATCCAGTACCTTCTAAACTCAGTGCAACTCAAAAAGTATCTTTCTTTGAATGCTTTTGCTTTTCCGAGTGCACTTCTCTGTGATTCTGTGACTCAGCAGAAGACAAAGATGGATGAAACAAGTATTGAAAACTCCCACTTCAATGTGTACAGTCTCACAAACATAAGCAGATAGAATCATATCAGAAACAGAAAGAAGAAACACTACAGTTCCACATGAAGTGGTGATGCTAAGCTTGGCTTTGGTGAATTTAATATTGCTTTTAATATTACAAAGGTACTATCAATGCTCAACCCTGCTATCTGTAATCATGACAAAAGTCACATGTTTTGTATGACTTAGACATGCTTCTCTTCCAGCTGTTATGTGAAACAGTCTTGAAGGTTCATCTAAGTAACAGCCTTTCATTTCTGTCATATGTTGGATCTTGGCAGGCTGTTTGCAAAGATGCCATGATCTTTCAAGGCAAGTTTACACTTCAGAGCAGTATCTGTATGAAGCATTTCACAGCTTGCATTGTGCTATGCTGAAATAATTGTATAAAAGCCATTTATGTATGTATGCATGTATGTACTAATTTATTTATTCAAAATACTGTTTCAGATTAGTATTACTGTTCACCTCTGGAGACTGAAGAACTACAGTGGTTTAAGGCACTCATGAGCTTACAAAGGCTTTGCACTGGATGACTGACTGCACAGTGGGCGCAGCAAGCCAAGATGCCTCTGCTGCAGGAGGGATGAGCAAACTACTGTCCCCAGGGTTCTCAAAGCCCTTGCCAAAAGACTTTTTAACTGATTCCAGGCTGGGTTGTCTGCCTACAGCCCATTAATAGACTGCAAAACAATCCTACAGTGGACTTAGAGAAAAACACCTTAATCATACTAGTACTAGAGGATATTTCAGTAATTTGCCTTTAACCAGAAGACTTCTATTTTTCTTGCTTTTACAGAAACTCATGATAACAATAATACATTTTCAGTGCCAGCATTATGTCATGTCATAGCAGACTATGATATCGTCTTAGAACAAAGCAGTTTGGAATAAATAGATTTTTTTAAAAGAAAAGTGAAACCCAGGTCAGTGCAAGAATAGCTATTCCATTTTGAAGCCATACATATGGCCTAAGTCCTCATGCTTCATGACATTAAAAATATCTCTGAACACTAATGTTTACTGATCTAGATAAGTCAGTGAGTACTTTAGATGCTCATCAGTGTGAATTCAGCACACTTACAAAGCTTTCCTGCTCACCAGGAGGCCTCTGATGAATAGGAAAGCAGTTTATTGCTACTAGGGAGCCAGCAAACCACACAAAAACATAGAGGCAGTCATGCCTGCAGAAGTAGATGTGGAACGAAGGGATAGGACAGGTTTGGAAGGTGCTGTAAGAAAAGGCTTGTCAGGCTTACAGAGGAAGAGACTTGAAGATTTCAGAACAAAAAGTACTTGTAAGGCAGAGAGTCACTACCTTTTCCCTTTTCCACTGTGTCAAACATCTGTACCTCTGCTTCTCTACCAACAACAAAGACCATGAAGTCAGCTGGAGGGAACTAAGCTACACACTTATCATATAGGCTCTTTTGACAAGGCTATGTGGCTTTGTGTGCATATTTTATTTTCAAGGAAATGGTGGCTATTATGGGGAAACCCTACCAAGTCAGTGGGAAGCAGGGCTGCTGTTTTCAGCTTGCAAAAAATCCCAGTCTGCTGCAGATGCCTTTGCACAGGTCTGTCCACGTTACATACTTCGCCCACAGGAGACAAACAACCAAGCACGCACGCTGCAGCAGCAAAAACAAGAAAATGGGACGAAATCTTCAAGCAGTGCTTATATGGGAGAAAAAGCAGTGATGAACACTCCAGAAAACAGCCAATGACGTAGAACATTCTCCTCCTCTTATTATTACTTGAAATGGCTCAAACTATAATAAACACCATTCCAAAATCAAAAGGATATCTCACCACTGTATTTTTTGGCAAATACAGCAATGCTGAATGCAGGCAGAGCTGAGGATTGGAGCTCCACTCAGTAAGCTTGGTGCACAGTCCAGACCGCAACAGTGAGACAGCAGCTACACAGTAAACCTCTGAAAGAACCAGTGCATGAAATTCCAAGGGGTTTAATTAATTAGTCATTCTGGTGTTTGTACAATCTGAATAGGTAACAGTATCTGATATGGTATCACATAGGAGAGGATTCATCAGACTGAATAATTACATGGATTAGAAGAGAACCTCCAAAACGCTTATGGGGCTGGCTCAAAGAGACATGGAATTAGTAATGCTGAAAGGAGACTTGATGACCTCAAAGGAATTTACGGGTGGGGCTATGAAAATTAAGCTAATATTCTTTAGCATTTTCATTCACCACATCATAAAGTTTGCGAATATGCAGATTACATATCTTGAGGATGCAAAAGTAGTAAGCGCCATCGGCACAGATTACTTTGAGAGTTTTGTAATGAAAATGGGATGGAAAAAAGCAGAAAAAGCCAAGCCAAACACTGCGAACTAATAACAAGAATCCATGCCATGACCCAGGAACTCATCAGCTAGACTGAGTGTACTAGCATGTCGCCAAATGACTGACCGGCAGTCTGATGCAGCCATGGAAAGAGGCAAATGCAACTGGAGAATGGGTCTGGTGAGGCATTTCTGGGAGAGACTGAGAAATACTTTTGCAGTTTTAAGGCCTTGTCAAACTGACAGAAGAAATAATTCTGCACCAGATCAGTGAGGCTTTCAGAGCATCTGCAGTTCAGTGGAAGGTTACTAAGCTGGATCCAGGGGAAACCTGATCGAGTGAGAGGAAACTAGAAGAGCTCGTTTTCCATAGCAAAGGGAAGGCTGAGAGGCTGCTCTGTTTCAGTATAACCATGATGGAAAAACAGGGGAAGAAGAGTCATTTAATTCACGGGATGGTGCTGGCATTACAACAAAAGGGTATAAACAGGAGTTGCACACATTTTGGCTGTAATTTAGAAGCTGGCTCTTTAACCGCTGAAACAGAAAACTGTTTTTACCCCAGAGGTAACAATGGCAAAAAGATATGTGGCATAATCCTCTCAACAATATAGAACCTGTGCTCTTGAAGGTAGGGAAACACAATCTAAAAACCAAAGGAGGGTGTGCATCTTGTTTTTTAATTATGTTCACAGGTCACTTGGATCTCTCATCCCATTCCACTCCTTTCAGCACAACATGCAGCATGAGAAAACACCTTCAAAACCCAGTTTAAACTGAGGGTGCCTTGACTCTCTTTTGCTCCCAAGTACATCCTCAGCAGAGGGCTCTTGCCTAGATACTCCAGGTCCCACTCCATAAATGTTTTTCCCTCCCTCTCCAGCTGTTTTCCTACATAAAACAGTGGGCCAGCCCCTAAAGCAGCATGAGCCCAGGACGTGTGTGCAATGGTTCTGTTACATAGGGAAGAGGGTTGGGGTTGGGTTTTTTTATTATAGTCCTGCTTTTTCCTGCCTGTCATCCCACCCTACAGTCACAGCTTCCTCCTTCTTTGCCTATTCAGCAATTAACAGGGCAAATTTATAGTCTTCCAAAACAAGCCTGTAAGAGAGGGGTGGGTAACAACATTGCCCCTACTTTCCCGTGCTCCCAGCTATCACAGCATCCAGCTTCTCTTCGTCTGTACACTGTGTTCATGTCACACTAACCTGCCAGCACCATTCCATACTGTCACACCTGCAGGCATCACCTCCTTTTTTCTTTAATCATGCTGGCCCTAGCTTTCATTAGTCTTGCCTCAAGGTATCTCCTTCAACATCAGTT
The DNA here is from genome assembly GCA_028565055.1 of Phoeniculus purpureus. Classification (NCBI taxonomy): domain Eukaryota; kingdom Metazoa; phylum Chordata; class Aves; order Bucerotiformes; family Phoeniculidae; genus Phoeniculus; species Phoeniculus purpureus. The sequence goes on along the minus strand of JAOXOE010000343.1, from coordinate 11,057,218 downwards.
AAACCAATATTTTACTAGTATCCCTGCTTTTCTTGACTACATGTGCAAATGGAAAAGATGAACCTATATTAAAAGATCTAATGGAGATAACTGTATGGGCACTGCTGGGCAAGATAATGAGAAATTTGACAAAGGACTTTTTCTTACATTTTTTATAAGGGAAATGTCATGAAGAATGTCATTCAATAAGGTGCTCAGGCTTGGAAGCCTGAAGGCTGAGCAGTTTGTTTTGATAATAATGTGACAGGATCTGTGTCTTTCTTCCCCTGCTTCCATCTCAGAAAAACTTTCGATGAGCACAGCACAAGGAAAGACACAAGACATCCTACACCAGTCAGGTACGGGAGCCAGCTGCTTTGACTCAAAATGCTTTAACGCTTGCTCAAAACAACTTTTTAGGCTTGGAACTAAAAAGACCCTGGTTAGTCTGGTAGCTCAGTCCACTGGAAAGAAATACCACTTTTTCTTAACACTCCATCCCTTCCATCTCCCCTGTCTCAAGATTCAGTTTTGTTTGATTTTCTATTGTTTGCATGATACTTTTTGATCTTCAAGGGCTATAGAGCATGCCCACCTTAAACCACATTCCCTTGCAACATGTTTATCTGCTCTGAAGTATTACTTTTAGAAATTGTCTATATGAGACAAATAGCCCAAACACTCGATCAAAAAATAGCTGTATTTGTTTTCTGTGGCAGTTACAGAGGCTTCATAGATCAATTCCAGGTATCCTTTCTGACTACAGAAATCCTTTCCAACAAGCTTCTGCATGGACAATTAAGCAGAAGGAAGCTTCAGGGAGAATTCTGCACTGCCTTCTACTTTCTATAGGTATTTCCATCTGCATAAGCTGAAAAGAAGGAAGGTCGCCTCCTGAGGTTATAAGATGGAGAAAAACTGAAATAGAAAATTAAATAAACTTTTCTGTTTTGACTTGTGAGTAATAACTGCTGTAGCCAACCTTTCCATACAAAATGATCCATCGGTTTCTGTGGCCAGGATGTTTTGCCACCAAAATCTAGGTGGAGTCAATTGAAATCTGTCCTGTGGGTTTTGTGGTACGTTAAGATGTTTTCTAAATTTAATATACTCCAGGACAGGAGGCTTATATTCCTGAAGATAGCAACTCTTGTATTTTTTTCCTTGTTTCTTGCCAAGTAGACCTAGATGGAGAGTTTTCTTTTCTCTTCTTCCTGCCATATGCCAGTCAATGAACCAAAGTTTATTCACTTTGCCCCTTTGGGAGCAGTGTTGACCTGAAAGTCTGAGGGAGCAAATGACTGCTGAAGTGAGGACAAACATCCTGTAAATGTCTAGAGGAAAGAGAAACAAACTTAGACATATTTGAGTAATTAAAAACTGAGTGTAACTCCTCCAATTTTTCAATCATTTGAAGAAATATTATGAGCGGTGAACAGTTTATTGGGGTATCATGAACTTTGTTCCCCTGCAGTCATTGCTGAGAAACTCATCAGTACATCAATAATTCAGAGAATGGTACTAAGAAGTGACAACAGGAAAGGCAGAGCTATGAATTGGCAGTGTACTTCCTGATGACTAAGTACTCACAGCACATCAGTGGAAAAACCTGATACTACTTGAAGGCCAGAGGCCATAGTCCAAAAAAACCAATCTCCTACAAGATGGAAAAGGTCATCAAGACTAAGATTTCACTTAGCCTATAAAAGTTTCTTCAGTTCTATCATGGGCATGAGGGCAGGCGTGATTTCAAACGTCAGACCTGAAATTCCAATATGGCCAGTTTGGCAGAGGATGAATAAAAACCTGCCATTGTACTCCCCTAAGACACAAAGCCTAAACAGCTTTAAAATATAAAAGAGATTATTCAGTTCTAAGTGAAGACAATATAATGATCTACAGAACTTACAGTATAATGTTCTACAGAAAACAATAATTGCTTTTCCCTTTGGCTATAGAAGTTCAGTTTTCTGTTCAGAGGTGGCACTGTAATGTATGAATAGCCAAAAGGCAAAGGATGACATTAATTAGAAATACAAAATAAAATCCATTCACATTTAAGTAAAAACTCACAAACAGAATTATATTATGGATTCTAACAACACTTTCGTAATACTAATCTGAGAGCGAACCAAACAGTGGGTCTTAACACCACCACCCTTAAGTTTTGTTTAAGTGAGGCTAAAGCTCAACTATTTGAGCAGAACTGCAATTGAAATTGAGGTGTTTGCCTCCTTCCTTAGCGAGTAGTCAGATCTATACAGACCTTTTAGTTAGACATTAAACTCTCTCCCTTATCTGCCAAAGAAAAGTGAGGATCAAATTAGTTCCCTAGAAAGCTAGTGCCTTCTCTCAGGATGGTGAACAGAAAATCATGCACATGCACCATCTAACTCTAAGGAACTGAGAGACAGATCACAGACTTCAGCATTTTCCTCTGATCTCCTTGCTCCTCAGGATCACATGTCAGGACAGGGAGCACCTTTTCTATATTTAGCATCACTGCACATGTATTAATGAAGGCAATGTGATAACTGAAAATACTGTTCTCAGTCTTTTCTGATGACTGAGAGAAAATAAACTAAAGGGTGAAATTTCAATTTGTGATGCTGATGGTTCTAGGCATGTATCTGAGAAGTTCTGTGTGCATTAGAATCCTTTTCAACTGCTTTATTTGGAGGTTCTTCCTTTATTTAAAGGATTTGTAGGTTCAATCCCAGTGATGACTTTTCAGCATTTATTATTTCCCTCACCTTGAAATAGGAACAAAAAGCCGTTAGATAAAAAAAACCTGGGACACTATAGCCTTGAAAAGTACCTCCACATGTTTTTTTGAAAAAGCTTATCTGTCACTTGCCTAGTATCCTATCCTACACTGATGTAACAGAGCACCTGGTGGTTCCTTAAGGCAGCAATGAACAATTGAGCTCATTTTGCTTCTCCAATGCTGCATGGTTAAAACAAAGCACAAACAGTTGCTATGTTTAAATTTTAGCCCAATGAGATGAAGCAGCTATCAGCCATTCCATGTAAAGTACCTTGATTGAATTATCAGGCATTCTGAGCCCAATGAAAACTACCCTTTTAGCCACCCATCCTTGTTCTCCTGCACAGCTCTCCTAAGGAAGCTAGAAGCACAAAAAGGGAAAATGAGGGTATTTTTATTGAGAAGCTCATCCATGTGTGGAAGATTTTGTCGAGGTTTCTTTCACATTATCTTTTAAATCCAGTAAATCCTTTCAACCAGCATTACCTAAAAATTTACCACATCTGGGTTAAAAGTAAAAACTCCAAACATACCTGCCCTAGTGCCTCAGAAACATTGCAACAATAAGCAAAAAATTTACATCCAATATAAAAATTCCTGTTCATTAGCTCTAAAACTGGAAGTTAGTATTTTTTAACCCTTTGAAGAGCAAGTTTTCAATTTTTTAGCCTGGAGTGCTGACAACATTTAAAGCTCAACTGTTGGCAAAATAACAAAATTCAAGAACTAGCATTTTAGGAAATGCCAAATGTAATAAACTTTGATTACAGTAAATGCCCAAGCAATTTTTTTATTGTTTACTTTGTTGTCAACAAGCCTAAGTTGGTACAACATATCCCTGTATTTATTAATTTAATCAAACTACTTCACCACACAACTTCCCTGAAAGGCTGAACTCTTCTTATTGTGCAAAGACCTTCCACTTTGTATTTAACTCAGCTGGCTTATTTGTACTAAGCCAAGTCCTGTCTTTCAATCCGCACATTAAATGAAAAAGAAACGGTGTGTTCTGATGCTGCTATTAACTCCATCAACTGTGTGGAGGTTGGAAAGGCATTGTTCTTCACAGGCTTCTCATTTGGATAGCTTCCTACAGAAGTCCTCAGTCACCTAATACATTTCAAAGGTGTCTACCAATGTTTAAGAAATCTGCGTCTATGTGTTATAAGCTGCCTCTTTTGATATAGCAATGTGCTCAGCTGGAGCTGACTAGTAAGAAAATAATTACTTCTTTTTTTTCCTCCTGCTTATAGCTTAGATGCCTGATACAAACAGATCATTAGTATCTGCTCAGCAGTATCATTACTTTCTGCGGTTGCCTCACTACATGACTCACTTACCTCACTAGAACTACACAAATCAAAGGATATAATGTTGTGATCTTAATTCCCCTCAACGAGATAGGTAAAATACAGAGGTTAGAGGGGAGCAGCTTTGGAAAGTGGCAGCTATCCAAACAGCTACCACTGCTGCCTTTTTCAGATTTTTTTAACACTACTGCTTTGGCAGCAGGCAATGCCCTGAGCAAGCCCCCCAAGCTATTCGATGTGCTCCATGAGGCATTGTGCAGGCCATGTCTGTACGGTGGGTATACATTTTCCTCCTCAAAGGAATAAATCTTTCACAAGTAAGGAAATATGGTTTCTAAATGAATGATTCATTGTTCAGGGCATAGTCTTGATTTGGTGGAGTTGCTATGATACCGCAGCAGCAATGCCAACTTTTCATAGCCCTTAAAGCTCTCTGGAAGCTCAGTAAGCCAAAAAGGCATAGCTGAGACAATTTATTTTTAAACAAGATGTGCGTATTTGCAACTGAACTACTTTCGATCTCCGATCTTTCTCTATAGGCTTGCTTGAAATCAGTTGTAGCCTTTTCTCACTCGCTCCTTACGGGTTCTGGAGGGAGTGAAGAGCATAAACAGGAAGGCACTGAGAAAGATGGCAAGATGCCCCAAAACAGTAATTTAAACAACTCCCTTGCTGAGCCTGCCAAAACTTGGGTCTGGGCCTTTTTTTGATAGAAAAGAAAAATATTGTCAACAACATTCTGTCACATTGAAAACATATGTAGCTTTGCTGATTCACGTTTATCCCGAAAAAGTATGAAAGCATATAGTGTCTATACTTTGTGGAAAAGCACAACAGGGCTACGTAAGAATCAAGTCAGAAATACTTTTGTGAATTCTTGTGCTTAAAACTCTAACTGTAGTAACACCAAATCTTCCAGCAGCATAAAACCAGCATCTTATGCAAACAAACACCTTACACTGGGCTCCCGCAGCAAGCTAACACTACAAACCAGGGAACTGACACTAACTAATCAGAGCATCATATTAACAAAAGTGAATAGTGGCTGCAAATCTGTGATGCAGGTAGCTGTGGGGAACTGAACTGATGCTGAAGGAAACTTGGCTCCTGTTGCAGAAGAGTCTGCAACTATTCTGGAAAGAGCAAAGCTTTGGAAAAGGAAAGACTGCAGACTTTCAGAGAAAGTGAAACAACAAAGATAATTTAATTAATAAATAAAGCAAGACATCTTATAAGCATGGTAATGATCACAAGATGACAGCCTGTAGGTAAAACTTACCTAAGCACGTGTCTATTCTGTTGCAAATCCACTTGGATTGTCTGCAACTAGCTTTAATCCATGATGCCCCCTCCCCTGAAAGTTCTCATTAGTCCTCTTAAATTCAGAAAATAGAGTACTACAAAAGAGGGAATTCAGAGAGGAATGCTATTAAAAAGTCTTCTGCTCCTATACCTTGCCCTTGCCAAGTCACAAAGTACAAGTAAAGCAAGTGGTATGGAAACAAAATAGGAAAATTGCTCACATAGAAGAGACTGTATCAGAGAATGGATACCCAGCCTCTGCCACAGAAATGAACAAACTATTTTTAGCTTCTCTTTTAGTTAGAAAAACTAAAATTTGTACTATATTTTTAAAGACGGAACAGATTTCTTTCTGAATTCATCACTGAACTGGCTTGAGAACGATCTTTGAGTGGTTCTTCACAACACTACCTTCGTGCTTAGACACATCAGAACATCACACTTTCCTGCTTAAGTTTGGTAAGTGGTGTCAGTTTTTGAGGAGCTTGCTCCTTGTCTGGCAGCTGTGTCATATTTCACTTTTGGTGCATGCTGAGAGGTGACCCAGATTGGTTTTGTAGCTCAATTTTAGTAATTTTTTTTTCCTTAAATAAAATATTTTTAGAAGCTGCCATTAAACCTCTCTTCCTATCACAATCAAAAAGTTCCACTAAGTTACAGTAGTGGGCCCAGAAGGACCTACATGAGCTTAGTCACATAGATTACTTTTCAAAGAGTAAATCATGGTCACAGTTCTTTTCTGGTTATTCTAGTTGTTCTGAGCTGATTTAAGAGATGTTCACTGTGCTGACCACTACTGGCTTATTACACACCAATACCTATGAAGTTAGTACTATTACTATTAATGTCCACATACAATTTCAGTCTTTATTTCTGTGCCCCATTCCCGAGCCCTATCTTCCTATGTTTTATTTAAAATAAAATACTTTTCTCGCTTTGTGACTGACTGTTCAATGCACGCAGCATGGGGAATAAGCAGGAGGAGTTAGAAATCTGTGTCCAGTCAGGTGGTTATGATCTGGTGGCAATTACGGAGACCTGGTGGGACAGCTCGCATGACTGGAATGTGGTCATGGATGGCTATGTCCTTTTCAGGAGCGACAGGTCAGCAAGGTGGGGTGGAGGAGTTGTTCTCTACGTTAGAGAGCAACTGCAATGCATTGAGTTCTATCCAGGGGTGGATGAAGAGAGAGTTGAGAGTTTGTGGGTGTGGATTAAGGGGCAGGCAAGCATGGGTGACACTGTTGTGGGTGTCTATTACAGGCCACCAGATCAGAATGAGTAGGTTGATGAGGTCTTCTACAGGCAGCTGGCAGCAGCCTCACAGCTACAGGCCCTGCTTCTCATGGGAGATTTTAATTATCCTGATATTTGCTGGAAGACTTACTTAGCCTGCCACCCACAGTCCAGGAGGTTCCTTCAGTGCTTTGGTGACAATTTCCTGATGCAAATAGTGGAGAAGCCCACTAGGAGAGGAGTGCTGCTGGACCTTGTACTCACCAACAAGGAGGATCTGTTTGAAGGAGTGAAGGTTGATGGCAGCCTTGGTTGCAGTGACCATGAGATGTTGGAGTTCAGGGTCTTATGTGGTAGGAACAGAGTACCTAGCAGAATCACAACCCTGGACTTCAGGAGGGCCAACTTGGCCTTTTCAAGCAATTGCTAGGGGAAATCCCATGGGGCTCAGGGTAGCTGGTTAACATTCAAAGACTACTTCTTTGAAGCACAAGAAAAGAGCATCCCAACAGGAAAGAAGTCAAGGAAGGGAGCCAAAAGACCTGCATGGTTAAACAGGGAGCTGCTGGGCAAACTGAAGAGGAAGAAGAAAGTCTATACATCATGGAAGGACAGGATGGCCACTTGGAGGTAGTCCAGCGTAGAGCAACAAGGATGATGAAGGAAGCGGAGCACCTCTCTTATGAGGAGAGGCTGAGGAAGCTGGGTCTCTTTAGCTTGGAGAAGAGGAGACTGAGGGGTGACTTCATTAATGTCTATAAATATGTGAGAGGTGGGTGTCAGGAGGATGGAGCCAGAGTCTTCTCAATGTCTTCTAGTGATAGGACGAGGGGCACTGGGTGTAAACTGGAACATAGGAGGAACTTCTTCCCAGTGAGGGTGAGATAGCACTGGAACAGGCTGCCCAGGGGGGTTGTGGAGTCTCCTTCTCTGGAGACGTTCAAAACCTGCCTGGATGTGTTCCTGTGCGACTTGGTCTAGGTGATCCTGCTGTGTCAGGGGGATTGGATTGGATCATCTTTTGAGGTCCCTTCCAATCCCTAATGATTCCATGATTCTCTCTCTCACTAAAGTAATACAAAATGACATTGCCAGTACACTTAACATATATGCTTCAAAAGATATAGCTTTAATCTAATTATACAGAACCTGCTGGTGAATTGGCTTGTTATTCTGGAGTTTGCTTCCAAAGCTGAATAAGCAGACACTTCATCTTGGGCTGAAGGAAGTCCAGTTACTTCACACTCTTTCCTCCTTGGCATTGCAATTTCTGAAGAAAAGGATGGGATTTCTAGTGTTGCTTGGTAGTAATAGGAAAACAGGGAGGTTAAAAGAGCACTAATACTTGAAAAGGACTTAAAAGGCTACTTAGAAGGAGCTGAAAAGAAGTATCAGCAGTGGCAGGAGAAAAGCAAGCTCTCCAAATGCACACACTTCCAGCCTTTGATTAGGCTCAGCCCCATGGTGACGCCTGGAAGGTTCCTAAGGGCTAATTAGAAAAATGATGTGAAATGATGAGTATTGTCCAAGCTGGTCTTAATCCTTTGCTTTTCTTCTGAGGTAAAAAAAGTGAAAGTAGAGAATATTGTACACACTAGTAACAGGAGAAATGGAGCTATGTTTATTATGGTGGTTATTTTGTTGGATTTGTGTTGCTGTTGCAGAGACTGAGCTGCATGAAAGGAGGCCACAGTATTAAAAAAGGGTCATTAATTATGGATTAATTATGAGTTTGGCACAATGGCTGAAAAACAGAGAGCAGTGCAGTGACACAGCAAGAGAAAAAGGAAAAAAAATACATCAGGAGCCAAAATCAATCCCCCTGCACCAGCAGCTGAAATACAAATTATAATGGAAAAAAACCAACAGCACCTTCCATGCCAGTTGTTTGGACTGCAAGTTTATACCTAAGAGTAGTTCCTGATGTAAGTCACTACATCATACTTAGCTTAACCGAACACCCTTTGACAACAGCGGAGGTAAGAATCAAATTTTCCATGGTTGGGCATTTGTGTGCAGTCAGCTCATGGCTGTTGGATAACTGAGCCTGGAGACTGCATACAGGACAAAGAAGGAGAGAAAATACATTACAACCACCATGACACAGCTGTCCTGCTGGAAAGAGCTTGCCCCCAGCAGCCAAGCACATTAAATCACCTCTGCATACACTGAAATGGCTAAAAAGCATAATGTTATAGAAAAGGCACAGAGTAAGATGCTACTGGTAGTTGTCAAACTAAAAGCTTCAGCACCATACATCCTCAGGTTACTGATCTGAATCCCAAATATCAGCAAGCGATTTATATATCATCATATAAACACTAATATCATCATAGAAACCGAATCAGGCCCCACATGCAAAAGAAAAGCTCTATATGTAAGGATCGCTCTCCACCAGAAGACAGCTGCTTTTTTTAAAATTCAATTTAAATACCATTTTAATACATAAAGGTCTTTGTAGATCTCTTCCTGCTGAGAATAGCACAAACTTCAAGCAGAAGCCCACAGATAATACACGTGGGATAGAGAGACATGCCTAGCTTTAGGGGTGTGCACATCCAGTCAGCAAGAAGAAACAAAGACCAGCAAGTACGACAGTATCTTGCTGAAGGATGAACTGTTTAACAGAGAGAAACCCTGGCCCAGAGTTTTTAAGAACGTGGTCTAAAGTGAAGAACATGGGTTCTGTTTCGTATCTGGCTGTGGCCGTGCGTGACCTTCCCTATAAAGGTGCCTTTGCATTGTGAGTTTACTTAGAAACCATAGCAGAAAATGCAATAGTAGTTTAGAAATAACAGTAATATAGAATACCCCATGCTGATCTTTACTGTGTGGATTGGGTATCTAATTTCTATATGCAAAAGATGTGATTTTCAGACATTGATCGGAGACACTGCACCCTGGCAGAGGAATAAGATACCCTTCTGAGAAAAGACAACTGAGTGTAGTGTAGAAAACGTGCACTGCAGTGTGGCAGTGAGGCTGAAGGCAGACAAAACCTCCCCAGTGCACCAGCATCTAACAAATGTTAGCAAACTGTTAGGAGTTGTTAGAGTAGATGGACAATTGAGCCAACATTGATGGACAAATACAGAGACATTGGCTGCTCTCATATTACTAAAATAAATGACTCCTTATTCAGACCATTTGAAATCCTACTGAAGAGGATATCACTGGTATTTGAGGTGTGCTTTGAGATAAGAGCACTATGCATAAAATACACACTTAAAGTTAATTCTGTGCAGGTATTTAAAAGAAGAAATCAAGATACACAACATCAGTCTGCTTAAAAACAAGGGCTAAAATAATAAGCTTGGATCACTCCAAATTTGCAGGGTTAATTTTTTTGTAAAAATGGCATTGACATGATCTTATGTTGGCAAATGTTCAGGTCTTTGGTCGGCCATCTCAAAAAGTGATTTCTACAATATGTATATAGAAATTCATAAATTGACATCAAACAAATTGCACTAATTGATTTTTTTTAATGTATACTCAAGCTGACACTCCAGTAGGTGTTCTCCCTCAGTGCAATTACAAGAAAGAGTTTTCTTCCCCAAACCCTCCAAAGAATGAGGCACCCAGCTGCTACAGGCTCGCAGCAGCAGCAGCAGGCAGTCTAAATCCCTCAGCTGATGCTGGATCAGGGTATTTATTACCTTCTCAACCTTCTCTTTATCACTGTATTGTTGAACCCAGGCATGATAGGTTGTTCTTCTGCAGCACACAGCAGAACCAGGCTCATTCTGGCATCTTGTAAAAAGATGGATTATCACCAAAGCTGTGCTCCACCCTTCAACAACATGAACTGTCCCACCAAGCTGGGCACCATTACTTTTTACCATCTTCCCATTTGTAAATCTGCTCCCAGTGTAAATCTGAAGTGATTTCCCACGGTAAGAGCACAAGGCACACAAACTAAAAATACTGTAGGGATAAGAGTGCAGAAAATGCAGGACAAAGAACTAAGAACTACTGGACAGGAGTAAGCTGAAAAATAAGCCAGGTTCTGAGAGAAGAACAGACACCTCTCAGTCTCTGTGTTCCAAGAGCAAGATCTTCACCCATGTTTTGCAGTGCACCCTGTCGCGACAGTGAGTGATGACAAGTCTCACTGTAAAATAAGCATTAGGTCTTGCTCTATAGTCATTCTAGCAAACTGCAATATTGTACGTAATAAAACCACCTCTCTTTCCTTAAAATGTAGATTAAAAACCCTAGTGCCAGTTGGGGAGATGCTAGAGGCTGCCCATCAGCAGGCTGTACCTCCTCACTGTATGGCTGAAAGCAAAGCAGTTGGCTGGCACAGCCTCTGCCATGGCAGCCTCCCTGGCACTCCTTCAATACAGCCTTCCTTAATCCAGCTAAAACACTTTTTTGGCTTCAGTCAATACTGAATCAGATCCTATCACCAAGTGAACTTGTTTGTTTTATTCCAGAGTGACTTCTACATTTGCAGAAAAAGTGACCACAAGAAACTTAAATTCAGGCGGAAAAAATTATAAGCATGCACAGCATTCCACTCCATCAGGCACTCACCACCATGAAACTAGGGGGAGATGCTGGCACTCCACAACTTTTGGCCAAGCACAACAACCCAGCTTATTCAGAGGAGGAATGGAAACTGCTGAAGATGAAACATCGTAATGTAGATGTAATAATCGGGTTTGTTCCAAACCAAGTCACACAGATGGGGTTAAAAACACACTGCAGAGCTGTGCTGTAAGGAATTTGTGCTCAAATGATCCTAACACGCTCCTCAAAGTACCAACTCAAGAACTGAATTTGTCTGGAGAAGCCTACACAATTCATAAACATCTGAAGGAAGAAATGAAAAATGCTCCCAAAGGCATCCCAAGAAGCTCTCATTAAGTTTGCTAATCTGTTCCAAAATTGAGTGGACATGTAGTTACCCTAGTAGCATGGCTGCATGCTTGTATGGTACTTCATTAATTTTTTTTTTTTTTAATCATCTCTTGAAGTATTTTCATTCATAGAAATGCCAGAGTGTTCAGGTCCTTTAGGGGAAATTTATGACTTATTATGCAGCTTTAATAATGTAAATGCCAATGTAACAATCCAGAAATGAAGGCAGTATGTCCCAGGAATGTGGTGGTGAATTAGTAATTGTGATCTGCTTGTAATTGCCAATCATACCCATGAATTTTACCTAGACTAGTAGAGTGAATGTTTTTTTACTGACAAAAGAAACTTGGGAATATTATGAACTTAACAAAACTCAACAAGATTGTACTCTTTTTATCAATTTTATAAACAATTGAAAAGGTTCAGGAAAAACTACTCCCAGAGCAAGGCCACGGCAAGAGCTATGTCCATGGAAATAGGGGATCCTGTTACCGAGCACTGACATTGCAATGTCAATACAAACACTGTTGCTAGGGGAAGGAGAACAGCTAGCGGGGCAGGTGAGGCAGCAAAGCCCTGTGTCCTGGGCAGCTTCTGCATATGCCAAATTGTACTGAAGTGATACACAGGACACGCTGAAAATTGTTGCTGTTTTGCCTTCCAACTGTCCCATTCAGTCTCGTTTCTCTTTTGATAATATTTGTTCAAAGAAAGAACCTGTGGTTTGGAGGGGGTAGCAAATACAACATGGGTATAGATTTGAATGATCTGGGTATTTGCATAGTAGGCTGAGAAGAAAGATGCACAATCAAGAGGCAGTATCAATAAGAAAGTCTGTTGAAAGTGTCTATTTGCAAAGGAAATTGTTAAAAGATGAGTCAAAGATAACAGACAGCTATGATAAAACAGCAAATGAGTAAACTTCAGTTGGGGCAAGGCATACGGTAAAGAGCAGTGAACAGATGCCTAAAGGAAAGAAAAAGAGAAAGATGATGTTAGTAGAACTGATTCCTGATCATCTTGGACACAATATGCACTTTAGCATCCCAGGCTGTGACAGAAGAATGCACTCACCTGAAACTGAATCTGTAAACCACGTTTAGCACTTTTTGCTATTTTACATCTGAGCAACTACACTTGACTGGTAGCAAATGTCTTTAAGCCTGGCCATGAAACAATCTCTCGAGGCATGCACAAAGCTGTCATGAAGCCAGTGGAGCACCACAAGCATCTGCTTATATGCGTCATGCACCAGAGCCAGACTGGTAACTGACCATGACTATGTTACTTGCAGACTACTTGTAAGACGCTGCTCAAGCACGCACTCCATTTTGGCTTTCTGTATTTAAGCTAATAAATAGTAAATCTAAATAATTTGTGAAGTTTATAGTTACAGCTGCTGTGGTAAGGTGAAATCAACAGTGAAATCAACAGTGGGTCGCTTATTCATGGGGGTAAATGGGAGAAAATTGACTTCATGGATGTTTTTAAATTACAACAAAAAAAATATTAAAACTGCAGAGAATCTTTATTCCTGCATTATTAAATTAAGGACCTTAATTTCCATTTTTCTCCATACAATAAGCAGTAACACTGAGTGAAGCTCTTCCCATGCCATTTCAAACCACTATGGAAGTGAAAAAGATAACTAAAAAAATCTGTGCTCACAAAAGCTGAAGTCTGCATGTTTAACCTACTTGTGCAGTCACAACCAGTCAGGGCAATATACAAGTAAAAAAATCTTTCTCTTTTCCTCATTCTGTTGCACAACTCAACATTTTTGCCTAATCCCCCATTTCATTCAAAGCACTGAAGAGGAACAAAATGTTTGGTAGCACTAGGAAGCCCCTTTCATTCCAGCAAATAATTCCAGGCATGCTAGCCACATAGCCATTTCAGTGCACATTTCCCTTAAAGTATCAATAATGAGAATATAGTAGTCTCTACAAACAATAACAATGTCTGGCTCACCCCAGAACTCAAGCTAGGCAAGGACCATACTCTTTCTGTACTACTTTACCTGTCTTCCTCCCATATATAGATGAGGATGTGGAATATGACAAGAGGTCTACAAACTTAGCTACTGTGTAGTAGGATGTAAAGTGATAGTGTGAAAGAGAGAGCTGTGTTCTACTTGTAAACAGAAAACACTCAAGTTCTTCTGAAGGCAGAGAGTAAATTGTCAAGATATGGGTGAGAGTACAGGAAACTGGTCATGGGAAAGACAGAGAAAAACACTTCTGGAGGAGACATGGAACAGGATGAACTTGGTGCTTGGGAGTCAAAGGGAGAAATACCATGTAATTAACTGGATTATACTTCCTTGGCAATATTATAACAGTATTCAGCTGGAACCTCATATTTCTACAATTGTAAGTGGTTTTTCGTACTTGAATGGAGATGCCCAATGGAATCAAATCAAAGACCTCAAAAATGAGAAAGCTTCCAGTTAATAAGTAAAACTGCATAACCTTGCCTGACAGACACTAACACAGTGGTAGCTTGGCCAAAGAGGCAAACAAGGGTCTTAAGAAAATCAGCTTAGCCCAAGAAGGAATAGGAATTAAGGTACAATGGAGGAAGTACTACAGGTAACATCCTTATCTCCTGAAATAAATTTTCAGAAGAGGGAGTAAAAGATATCATCCATAAGTGATGCTAACACTGTGTAAGTAATACTGTGCTGTTGAGAATGGTTCGCTACTTGAATATGCAGGCTTACATACTGACAAACACTAACCTAAATCTGGCTCTGAAGTATCAGCTGTCACTGATAACAACATGCGAAAGAGAGACCAAATGAAGAAGCATGCTTTCAAATTTGGGTCTGCTTGCTGCTACCCCAGAGGTCCTGTGTGTCCATTGAAATGTATTCAATTTTATTAGATGATGATACAAACTTATAGAGTTTCCAGAAAATGGAGTTTGGATGTGGACCTGTATATCTTTATTTTCCCTTGTCATGGAGTAGCTCTAGGGATGAACACTTTTCACTCTTTCTAGTATTCCAAGACATTTTTTTTTCCCCACAAATTCAGTCTGTTAACATGTACGGAAGTAGAACTTCGTGGTCCACATGTCCAGTCAGACCTATTCTCATTGCCGTTCAGTCTTACATGGTTTTACATATACATACATGCACAACCATTCTCATTTGTCAAAGCACTAGACTTTCCATTTTCTATGCATTTGCTGGTGGTTGGTTTTTTTTTAGGGCAGGAGCACATATGTCTGAGATACAGCACAGAGATTTTGCACAAGTTTCTGTTACAGTTGCACAAGAAATAAACAGAATTAGATAAAAGAAAAACTGCTGTTTGCATTTCCCAACTTTGGAAATGTTTTCATTTGGTAATTGTTTGCCAGGGAATTTGGAGGATTTTAAAGTATTCAGGGATTCTGACTGATATAACTTTGCTTTCTGCATCTGTTCTCTTGAAAATTGCTGGCAAGATAAGTTCTACCTGATAACCAAGGGTCATCAAGGTTTAGTAACCTTCTATGGACACTCTTGCAACATCACAATTTGCAACTGCCGCTGAATCTGGACTGTGGAGGTTATTAAGATAGCAGATGGAGATACTAGGCTTACAAACAAAACAGAGCTTGCTGTACAATAAAGGTGCTTATACAGAGCTCATAATCTCTGAAATACAGGTCACAAGTTGCACTATCCTCAAAAAGCCCCAAGTGAGAAATCCTTTCTCTGGTTCACAGTGGCCAGAACTCCTGCTCACCATGAGGAAATCCCAGAAACAGCCATGGCACACCACCACATTCATCTGCCATGTCCTGCCTCAGCAATGCAACAGTCCTTTGGTGTTGGTGGGAAGGAGGAAGGAAGTTACCATCATGTATTACTTCATGTATTTTATTTTACTTATTTATGTATTACTCTTTAGTCTGAACGAGCTCCTCAGCAGCCCCACTGTGTGCTGGATGATGGCTTCCAAAGAGTGAAGGAGTCACCCCACTACACCTAGTTTCATGTGTCAGATCTGCAGTGGTCTCCCACATCTCACAGGTTCGTGCGAAGCTCCATGACCCTTGCCCACCACTGGATGGTCAAGAGCAAGAGCCTGCTACTGCATTGTTGTTGCATTACAGCAGGAGATCTGTTTTGAAGGTGGCACATTTTCTCAACTCAATCTGTTCCTTTGGTTTGTAAATGCTGACTTGCATTTTGGCAAAAGGTAGTTCTCACAGTTTCAGTGATGAGCACGAGACTGTGACAAACCATACTGTCAGACTTGAAGGGAAAAAGGAAGACGACTTATCTCCTTTGGCACATTCCCAGTATCTTATTTATACTGTGCCTTTTAAAGTCCACTTCTGTGGTCAGACACAGCCTCATTCTGCAAGCAGCAGCCAGAAATACAAAATGGCAGAGAGTTCAAAGCAGGACAAAAATCAATGCACAGATTGCATTTTATCACACAAACACAATGATTGGCTGAGTTGGCTTCCTCCTAACAGCCTGCACCCACAGACAGTATTTACAAATTAATTCACATTTATTTTTAGATCAGGTGACTACCCATTAAACAGAGAGAAAGAAACTGAGAAAAGCAGCAAGTTACTTGCACACACAATTCCACATATCAAGTAAGGCAGGTGAAACGGTGACAGTCACCAATAGTGAAAATAAATCTGATGGTAGAGTCCTTGATTGTGACAAACATTCAGCATTGAATCATAATTTTGTTTACAGCACTCCTGTCCCTAACTTTTACTTCTTCAGCTGATGACCCAACAAGTAAACAGAATATTTAAGCAAAATTGAGTTTTAACACTACTGAGCTTTTTTCTACAAGGACGTAGGAAGACTGAGCTGCCACATTTCCTTTTGTTTGTCACTGCTCCAGCCCACAGGTGATCTAAGTTCTGGCTTGGTTTGCTTTCATGCTGAAATCACCAGAGACAACTTTGGAACCCAGAGGGGTTCCATGAACATCCTTCAGTGACTCCTAGATGGCTGGGGAAGTGAAGGAAGGAAGGAACAGACTTGGTTGCCATTTGAGTAAGAAATCTTAAGACCTGGCAAAGGGAAAGGAATTTTTTTTGTGGAACAGAGGGAATTTCCTCTCTTGTGGGGTTGTAAGGTTTTCTGGGGCATGTATTTAATTAATTTTTCATCTTAAAGTATACTGACCACAGGGCTATGAATTACCCCAGTGCTGACACCTAAGCTAAAACTATGGCTGCATCACTGAGATTAGTGACAATCTAGTAAAGCAAGCAGTGAAGAGGCCTTTCAGGTCAGCTCAATATACACAGAATTCATTACATATGCCTCCAGAAGAAGCATGACTCAGACAGACGTGATCAAGAGCATGTGCACAGAAATTTGCTAGCAGGCAAAGTGCAAACTTTAGAAGCAATGAGCTCATTGAAAAGGTGAGTCTTCAGGTTTCCAGAGGGAACAATCTTTTGACTACTATTGTAACAAGAAGTAAGAGATTACAGCTGCAGTGTCATACAAACTAGAAAGAACATCAGAAGACAAGAATTAATACTTTCTGCGATTCTTTTTAAACAGAAGATGTCTGGTGGTCAGATACTAAGAAACTACTGTCTAGGTGATCTCCAATGAAACATGGTGTTAAAATAGAGAATACAGTATCTGAACTAGAACACTGCTTATTTAAATGCAGAAACTCCCCTTCAGTCTTCAAAGGCAAAATTCTCTGGACACAGATGCAGCCTGTCAACCAAGAAACCCTAATGAAGAAAATTCCCTTGGCTGCATAAACAAACTTAATTTTTCTGTTGAGCCTTACTCTACTATCTGTAAGTCTGCAAATTCACTGCTTATGAGATACTGAGTTTCTGTAGTGAATGGCAGAAATAGACTCCCTAAACGTAGATGAAGTAACACAGAAGTAGATAATGGAATGAGTAAGTAAAACACTTGAGTTGTATTGGAGAAGGGATTTTTTCCCTTTTTTATTTTCAAGTATGACTGTATATTTGTGTATGGTCATGTCATCTCATCATCTGCACATCTTCTACCTAATCTTATTTTCTTAAATGCAATACCACAACCACTGCTGCTTGCTCTCCACTGCTGTACAGCGTTTCCAATTCTGAGGTTTGTTCACTACTTGTTAGTGAATTTGGCTAGGCTAATGCTGTTGTACATTTCTGATATTAGATTTATAAATATAATTGAGATAATATAATATTGAAATATTGGTTCTTCAACCATCTTCAGAAACAAATAGTGAAGTATCTTGGCTGTAGCTTCAGAGCGGCCTATTTCTCAGCCCAAACTAGCCTTCCTCCTTTATTTAGCTATGTTCAGAACAGGCACAGCCAGATGTATATTTTGTTCCCCTTCTGGAAGTAACATATAAGCACTTATCTGTACAGGAAATTGTGGGAAAGAGAACTATTAATGTAAAGTGATTCTCAGTTTAGTTCTCACTCCACAGTGATTTCAATTCCACATTAGAAGCAAAACAAGCTGAATCATTTTACATGAATAAGCAGATACCCCTCACCTTTACAACAGCATTAACTTCACATAGAAGCCGTGGAATTCTTCAAGCCACTAGCTTTGACATTACAAGAGAAACTGCAAGAGCATAGGCAGCGTCAACTCCTGTTGTAGGTGAAAAATTGGTGGACCTTCATCTTCAGTCCACATTGGCCTGATGGGTTAATAGGCTGCTGCTTGAAGCCTTGCATTTGTTCCTCTTTCCTGATCTTTTTTCATTGTCTGAGTAAAGAGAGATCTGCTCTGCTTTTTGGCATATCCCGGGCTCTTGAGTTTTACTCTGGTTTTTACACAATAAGTTCTTTGTCTGGACAGTAAAGAAATGCGATGACTATAGCTTTTGTTCCAAGGTCTGGGCTGAGTATTGGACCATTAAGACTTTTTCCAATTGTAAGATCTTGTTTCCTCAGGCTTTTTATGTAATGGGTGATAAAGGACTTGGAAAGCAAATTTATTGCCTCTTCTTCTTAAAGGCTTTCCTTTTCATCCTTGACAGTGGTAATGGGACCTTTACCACTGATGCTATTTGGTTTCTCCTCAAGGGTCATGTGTTTGCATGGCTTCAATGTTAATGTGCAGAAAGTTCCCATTGAGTGTATGGAAACTTTACAGACTGTCTTGGATGAGAAGTGCACTTACTGGCCACAGATCTTCAAGTATCTTTTCTGTGGCTATCAGATATTAGAGCCAGCCAAAAGCTTCCAGTGAGCCAAGAAGAACTAGAGTCTCTTTTATGTCATGTGATATTCCTCTCCTTTCTTTTACCCAGACTTCTGTCTCTCTATTTTGAGCTTGGAAAACCACCACTGTGCTTGATACTCACGTTCCCAAAGAGGATTATTTTTGATGACTTGACAGCTTCATAATGACATTGAGCAATGGCTGACATCTGTCTGCACAGGCTGCAGCAATTTCTATTTCTAGCCTCTCTTTATTTTGCTTAGTTAACAATGATGCAGCAAATTTCTAGTTCACTACCAACAGTGAATGAAAAAGATCAATCTTTAAAAAGATGGAAATTTTAAAAATAATTACTTTTCCACTTTCTAAGGACATTGCTACCTACTTATGCCTACAGGGAGTGTAACGACTGAGGAAGGAGTGAGTCAATACAGGGAAACAATTCCACATGCATTTTCCTTGCTTTATGCAGCAATGAAGAGTAAGTGATCATTAGAAATTAAAAGGGAATAGCTACATTGCCAAAAGATTCCAACTTTTCTGGGTCTAGAATGTAAGTATAGAGTTAAAAAGATCTGCCACTTTATTCATGGAAGAATGAACTCTGCCCTGGTTTATAAAATGTAGAGGTCAACAGCCCTTATAAAGGCCAAAGGATTCATGTCTCTGTGCATAAAGCAGCAGCAGAGTGAGACAAACTTTTTGCCTCTTCTCTCATAACCTTCTGCCTCCTCCTCTCACTGGCCACCCCTCCTTGGCATGATTATAAGTAGTAGGGCTAGATGACAGCTGCAAGTCAAAGCAGGTACAACACACCTCATGGTGTTGCTGTTTGCTTCCACCTACCGTCAGCAGAGTAATTAATGCTAAATCAGCACTTGGACACTCATATATAGGTGGTGTCACTAAGAACACCACAGAATAGCCCTTAAGTTAAATAAAACTCTCTTTTCCCTCTGCCTCGACTCAGCTAGATAAAACACTGTCTCTCAGACACAGAAGTAAGGCTTTCATGTTTCAGCACCTGCTCTTTTGACAGGATGCATTATTCTAGTCACATCATGACAACATTTAAAAACCATTAATACGAACAGTTCTTAGTTGCTGCATTTTTACAAAAGTCAACAAATGTAACGCCCACACTACTAAAAATGCCACATTTCTGAAGGTACCGTGTCTTAAAAGAAAAGCGCTATGGTAAAATTTATAATATCTCATTGCTATATAAGGACTGAGACTGTCAAAGTTAAGAATTTCTTTACCAGTGCTCTCAGTGCAGTCTGAATGCTTCTCGCCTTGGCACTCTCATCCTTTACTAAGAATATACTATAGCAGCAATCTTTAAAAAGATTTTTAGATCCAAATAGCAGCCTGCTATTTGGAATGCTGGGAGAAGACAAGCTATGAGGAAACTGGGAAGTATTTCATATTTAGAGATTGTCCTAAATCTGAGTCAATGGCAACAACAAAGCAAACACTGACTCTTGACTTTGACTTACATTAGCAGGCAAAACAGAAGAAATAAATGGTTAAGCTGTGTTGTTAACAGCGACAAAAAGGCACTGTGACATCCTTCCAAATTCTGTTGAACATGCTATCATCAAAAACATTTCTTTATAAACTGGAAATACATTGTCTTTTCTAATTTTTTTTTTGTTTCTCATTTGATTGAGCAACTTCCACCCCTAAGCTGATTCTCTACTGTCCTGTCCCCCACCCTGGCTTATTCTGCTGGAGCAGAAAATGGACAGAGCTTCATTTGTTTGGCAGCGCCAGCAGCAAGGCGAGCCCTGCAGAAGCAGCTGCACTGCCTTCATGGCCCTGGCCAAGGGGACAGGTCATGGGTTTTGGGAATCCCAGTGGACTGCCACTGTCATTCCTTTGAGAGAACAGGGTCTTAAGAAATGATTTAAAAAACAAAAAAAAAGAGAGATTCAAAATCAGTATTTTTAGAACAATGGTGTGTTCAGAGATATTTTAAAAATTTCTATGAGAAAAGCATTAAAACACTTGTGTTTAAAAAGGAACAGCAAGATTCTCTTCAGTAATCACTGGAGAGTATAAGCTGAAGCCAGAGCATCTGCCTTCTTGCCTCTCAGCCCTTTTTATGTATACATAGATCATAGATGGATATACATACACAAAATAATAGCTGTCTGTACCACAATCTACTTTCCCTCTTTTTTTCCCCAACACAGGTTTCAGTCCTTTACTATGCTTCACACACACATGTAGTAGCATTACTTTCATTCATGCAGTCTTAAAAAAGAAGTAGTTCAGCTTTCCTGCTCTTGATCTTTTCACAGCCTTGTTCTTCTGGCAGCCCAGAGCCTTCCTCCTTTCTAGCTTTAAAATACTAACTGTTTACAGACTGATTCACTACTCAATTCCCTTTTGTTTGCAGGTTTCCAGGTAGGCTAACATCTTCCCTTACCTACTTACAATGAAAAACCTTATTTATGCTGTCTTTGGTAGTAATTGGAATTTTTCAGTTTGTCTTTCTCAGATAGGATGATTTTTAAAAAGAGAAAAAATTGACTAGCTGGAGCTTCTTTTGCCTGATCATTTGAACAAGCTGAAAACTGACCTGCCTTAAGTATGTATGGCCAGAACTGTGCAAAGTATCCCAGGTGAAGTCTCATTTGAGGCATGCATTATCTCTACTGGCAGATAAAACTTTATCAGATAAAACCTCAGAGATCTTCTCATCTTTACATTATCTTCATGGATTTCATATTCTTCTTTTTTTAATTGCCAGAAAACTGGAGCGTTTTGTGGTGCTTTAAGCAGCTTGCAGTAGGGAAACATCCAGTCATATTTGTTAGGAGGCAACCCTGCTTCCGTAAACTTAAGAAACTTGTAATCTGAACTCCTGACAGTGCTAGGCAAGCCAAAAGCTATCTGATGTTATTTCACTAACTACTTTATTCAGAATACTTTTTCCTAGTTGTCTGGTTTGATTCTTTCCACTATAGAGTTGGCTTGTTGCTTTCTTACTCTCCTCTATGCTTCTACTTTATTTTTCTTTTCATTATCAATCTCTGTTGAATGCTATCAGCACTTTCTGTAAGGTAAGGATATTTTGAAAGAGACTCTTATGCGCAATGTTGGTTCAGCACAAGTTTAATTTAAAACATGTGATGAGTCTGATTCAGGCAGTACTATTCATTCAGCCCCGATTTAGAACAGAGTAGTTTAGTTATGACCTAGAAATGTCTAAGTCAAATTAAATATAGCACTTTTAAAAGTATTTCTAAGGTTAAGAGTGGTTATAAACATCTTCAAAGTCCCTCAAGGTTCACAGTGGACATGTTTCTGTCTGAAGCCTATGCTGAAGAACTATCTACATCAAAACATCCTGACTTCTCTACACAATGCATTCATGCCTAGGTACAAATGAATGAGCTTGCCATGCTCCTCCCAGGTTTTGTCAAAAAATTGCCTTTGAAAGTACACACCAAAGCGCAGGTGCATTCTCTGATCCAAAAGAGGCTCTGCTAAGATTAGATTTTCTCAGCACCCCAATATCTGGCCTTGCAGGTAAGAAAACATCACTGTTCAGCTACAGCATTGTGACCTATATGGCAGGATGAACAGGCATATGAGGAATGCAGGCAGTGCTTTTCTTGTCTGTGATCCAGAAATTGGCTTTAAGACTTAGTGAGAGAATAATCACCCTGACCTTTGTTTCCAACATCTGAAAAAAACCGAACCAGTGAGGACAGCAGGCATTTAGCACATACCATTAGACACAGCATGCAGGGAGAAAAACCTCACTGCTTCTCCTACACAGCATCGTGCTGAGCAGTAATTCAAAACAAGGCACTGGGGTGAGGACAAGAGGGAGCCGTGGGTCACTAGCAGTGGCAGATCAGTCCCCACCAAGTCTCGCCAGCACTGTGACACACCTACTCCTCGAGAACAAGTATCTGAACTAGGCTGACCCCAAGCTGGCCCTGACATGGTGGAACATGACAGCAGGAATTCAGATAGGTAGGCATCGCATTCCCTGGTACCACAACTGCATGCCTGCAGGTAGTAGAGGTGAGCACAAACCCTTTGCTAGATAAAGCCTTGCAGATTTGCAAAGCTCACATTTACAGCCTGGCTGCCTCGTATGAGATAAATTCCTGTGCATGAGCTTAACTCAGGCCTAAATTTAAAACCTACAAACATAAAAAAGATTCCAAGTCAGACAGTTATCTTGCTGAAGAAGGCTTCTCATTTGCAAGGAAGGAATCTTCCAGGTGTAGGCAGTGAGCACCTTGCTAGCATGATGATGGTGAGCTGCTTGTAATGGGGTATGCTTTGGAGTTAGCCCCTGGACAGGAACAGAAGAGGTACAGAGGACACAAGGGAAGCATACGTCTGAAGATTACATACTACAGAGGAAAAAAGGGCAGCAAATATGTAACAGGGAGAAGGGTCAGGAGCTGTCCATGGCCATGAACCTTGACAAAGAACTCATGGGAAGACTCAACCCAGGGCTGAAAAAAAAAAATATCTCTGGTTTTAAACAAATACATAAACAGCCAAAAAAGATGATATAAAATAAAATTGATGATGGCTAATACTTTTGGGATCAGCCTGGTAGGCTGCAGATGCCAGACTGTTGACTCTGGTGCTGCATCAGTGCACAGTCACACAGGGATTCAGTGGAAAGGGAATAAAGGATTGAATTGTACATGGCTCCTTATTTTCCTCTCTTGTTTCTCTTTCTCAATAGGATGTTTTCTTTCATTCACAAAGAAATCACAAGTTAAAAGGATGCACACAGAAGATTCGAGTTTGTAGAATCTTACCTGGCCAAAACAAAAACAAAAGTGCAGAGATATTTGGTGAAAAATATAAGACTACAGAGGCACTATTCTTTACAGAGAGCAAATGAGTGACACTCATGCTGTAGCTGCCTTTGAAACCAACTCCCAGAAGTTGCAGTATAACCTCTTGCAAACCAGCTACTAATCCCTTTTGGTAACTGTTTCAAGCTGTCCGTGCATCCCTCACCCCTACACTGTGTCAACAGCAAAGTGAAGCAGTGCTTATGGTCCTTAATGCCATAAACACGTTGAGAGTAAAAAAAAAAAAAAGTAATTCAGATGTCCTTTGTACTTCTGGCTGTAGTCCTAACCACTTCCCAGTCCAGCCAATTTGCCTGTTTCTTGCCATAGCACTCCAGACACAGAGCTGTCAAGAGATAAGGCAAACTCATCAAGAAATCACTGTATTCATAGTTAATGGTTTCAGATGCTGCTACTATTCTTATATGCTCTTGAAAAAAGGTCAAGGATATTAGTGAGTCATATTTTTTCCCCCATTTATTGCTACAGTTCAGCACAGGTTATCCCCTATTGCCAGTTGGATGAGTATCACTCCAACATTCTTCTCAGTACTGGCCACAGAGAACCCAAAAGCCTTCTTGTTAAGCTAAATTTACACTGGCATGTCTCCTCTGTCTACTTTAGACTTCTAGCAGGATGAGAGAGGAAAAAACATGCGGTTTGTTATTCAGCAAGATATCAGTGATGAAATGATGGCCCTGCATTCGCTTTGTCTTATAAGCATCTCAGCCCTTCCACTGCAATGCTAAGCTTTCATAACTCAATATAGGCATTAACTGCACATTGGGACTTCTGCGTTATGCTGATACTTCCAAAGATAAAGTTGTCAGGCTTCTCCCTTTGAGGTGACTTCCCTCTTGATCTAACCCCCCCTGTTTCTTACTACTCATTTTCCCTTTCAAACCAGCAGATGCACAGACTCCACATCTGCAGATTACTGCAAGCACAAGCAAACCCTTGGAGCTCAAGTCACAAATATGCCACTTAACATGAGGTTTCCTTGACAAAGTCCCGAGCTATGATTGTGCCTATTTTCTCCCTAGTGATGCAACCACCCACAATGCGGTAGGAGTTTGCAGCTGACAAAACCAGCATGCTGTGGTTTGGAAAGGCTAGTCCACAATTATACTGGCCTTTTCTGGACAGCGATTCAAAGCTCAACAACAGGTCCAGTCTACAACAAGAAAATGTCACACAGTCTACCTGCTGTGATTAACCATAAATTTATTAAAGGTGTTGTCCTCTGCACACAGTACTAGCAGGGAAAGAAAGCATTCTGCTACTTATATATTAGATTTAGAAGGCACTGCTGATGAAAACTCTTCCCAAGACTATTATGATGCTGGAGCATGTCCTATCCAGCAGAGTGTTGACTAAATCTCAGAAAGCTTATATAGGCACAAGGTGGTGAATGCTGAAAGATCGTCATGCTTTCATGCTTCAAAACAAAACACATTGAAGCAAAATGACTGCCCACAAGTATATAAAGAACAGTGGTGTGGTGATCAGTAGTGCTCTCAAGGTCACACTTTGAAAAGATTAAATCAATATACAAAACCATCATTGCAAAAATAAACCAGCATTTACACACGCAACCACCACCACAGCACGTACCCAGAGGTGGCTGTAAGAGACACACTAGGTACACGTGTAGTTACCTACCACACACAGCTCTTCTCTTGTCCTTATTTTTCTTAAACATTCTGCCTTGTGTGTAAAACAGTGAGGAAGCAAGACAGTGTGTAACCACCAATCAGCCTATAATGCTCCCATAAAGGCAATCTCCTGCTCACAAGATGTGCACTTTTTGGATTAGAGAAGTACTCAAAAAACTATTTACCAATGGCAAAAAGAAAACTTTTAATGGCTGACTGCCTTTGGTGCTTTAAAGATCTGAAAAATGTTGTGGTTTGAACTTCCTTTCTCTTTGAAAGCAAATGCTTAAGACTGCAAAATTGTTACACCCCAGCACAAACAGAGGGGCAGCTGACAGCACTAGCGCACTAAATTTGGAGCCCCATACCATCAGCTGTTTTGTACCACTGAAGTGCAGAGAAAAATAAACAGACATGGCCCCATGACTGTACAAAACCAAGGACTGCTGGGGTTATTTAGACTGGCTTCAAAAAAACTTTAAGCAAGAGTGCAAAAATTATAATTTAATGAAGAGGATGATCCAAATACTCAGTTCAGAATATTTATTCACCACCACAGGCCATGTAAACGGGCAAACCAGTTACCCTCCCAAACGCATCACCCAGTATGTTAACTTCTGCTGGGCAGCTGGTGACCAGTTGGAACTCATCTCCTCAGCTGGGCCCTCAGGCTCAGTGGTTTGTAAATAATCATAATGTTCAGAGTCACCTTGAGCACATCATGGTGTGGGAGGTAGTGGGATGGACTGATGGAGTATGTTACCAAAGCCAATAACCGGATGAGGGCGAAATGGATGGTAGTAATTAGGGAGAGAAGCTGCAGTGCAGGCTCCAGCCTCATGATAAAGTCACACTAAGCAAAGCAAAGGACCCACACAAATCAGAAAGCCAGTAATGCTCACTTTATGGCACCACAGGACCCAAAACATCCGCTGTGCTTGTCAAGTCTTGTCTCATGGCAACAATGCCTTTAAGCCCTTAAAAAAACTCAGCAAACTTCCAGATTAAATGCAGTTAAGATCTTCCTTACTGTCACACTGAGGACACCTCAACACTCCTCTGACACTGGAAAGGTCCCTATATTTTTATAAGCCCACGTCATTTGGATTTTTTTCACCTCAGCTCTGTTGGGGCCACCCTGATGTTGCCTACTGCTCACCCAGGCAGCAAAAGGCACACCACTTCCACCATGTTCCTAAAAGGAAAAAGACAGGGGTTTCACAATCAGCACTTCTATCAGGTAGGAAATTCTGATTTCCATCCCCTAGCAAGTGCTCTCTCTATGCTGAATCTGAGAGGCATCCAGTGAAAAACAGAGTGCTGTAAGAAAGCTGTATCACGATCACCAATTCTGGGTAATAAGAATTCTGCACCTCTGAGCCGCAGTTCGTGTACTTGACTTAGTATGTTCCGTAACTGTGTTGCCTTTCTTTGTACCTTACTGACATTTCTTTGTAAATGTCAGTTACATGATGTAACTGACATTTTTCCCCCTCTCACAGAACCAAAACTACGCAGTGTCTTCCTGACTTAACTGCTAACTATTTGCTTTCTTTTCCAATGGGTCAGATGCTTTTTAATTGGTAAGATGCTGACAGAGGAAATGGACTTGTGCAGGACTCTGTCTTTCATCTGCAGGATGGCACATTAAAGATCAAAGGCTACCAAGTTCTTGGAGTAAACCGGTATGCTCCAGCAAGAGAAGTCTTTGAAATGAGGAGGGAGCTGCTGGAGGTGGATCAGAGCTACCTCACCTTATCTGGCCACTGCTGCAGGAACAGCAGCTACCGCTCACTGACAGAGATGTTACAAAAATACAATTCTGGCCATTGACAAGCAGCAGAATGGAGGCGGGGTAACATGGTGTGAGTAGGTAGTGAACAGAAAAATGAGCCCAGTGAAGCCTATGTTTTCAAAGAAGTAGATGTGAAACACCATCGTCAAAAATAAGGGAAGAACACTGGGTGCTGCACACATCTTATACCTGTACTCAACGCCCATCTGACTCAATAAATGAATAAAATCAGTGCAAGCTGGCATATGTCAACACTTTCCTCGGCCAGAGCAGGTGAAAGCTGTGCAGCCATACAGAGCAAAGGCCAGCACATGAAAGGTCAGGTATGGCCTGCATGTGGCTTCATTTTAAGCACAAACGTACTTTAAGTACAAAGTACAAGTAAGAAAGCCAGAAGACAGACCTCCCAGACAAAAGCCTTTCAAATGTATTTGTCAGCAGAGACAGCAGTGAGTGCTGTGCTAAGCTTCC
The DNA here is from genome assembly GCA_028565055.1 of Phoeniculus purpureus. NCBI lineage: Eukaryota > Metazoa > Chordata > Aves > Bucerotiformes > Phoeniculidae > Phoeniculus > Phoeniculus purpureus. Next base: position 11,029,816 of record JAOXOE010000343.1, on the reverse strand, counting down.
AGTCCCACAGAAACCTGTATCTTAGGGAATATTGACAAAGAGTCAGAGACAAGTAACTTTGAAAAAGGCAAAAGGGATCTGCTTTCAAGCTTGTAAGGATGTCAATTTTCTTCTCTGCATCTCCACTGGAAAATTTTCTGGACTCTAAAAACTGAAAATGGTTGGTTTGAAACTACTGCCTTAGTGATCCAATAGCAATGCAAAAACACAAAGCAGTGTTTTTGAGTGAAGCAAATCACTCAAAAATAAGCTGTATCTTACAGTTTACTCACTTCCCACACTACAAGCTGAGCTCTTAGTGAATCAGTTTACATCAGTTAAGTAAACTGGACATGCTGGGCAACAGTGAGCATCCTTTCTCCATCAGTAACGCTGCTGGCAAGTCAGAAACAGTGAATTTTTTGCACTGCTTTGCAGAAAATAGTTAAATCGGCACTTAAGACTTCATGCCATTGAAGCATTTATTTTTCAACAAACTGCTCATAAGTGTCTAGTATTTCTCCTTCATCCTTTTCCAGAATGCCTGTGAAAACGGTATGGAAATAGACGGTGGTTTTGCAAATAATAATCCTGTACTTCATTCTTCTTTGGAACGAAAGGTATTTGTACACCTGGAATTATCCTTAGTTAATGTTTCATGCAGGCACTTTTATTCTGCACTTCATCAGGAAGGATCTAATCAAAAAAACACACATGCAGTCAAAGTCTAAACTAAGGCAGAAAAGTTCTGTGGGAAGTCTGAAAGAGAAAGGATACTATAGATAAGAGCAGAGAGGCTCTACAGGGCTAAATTGATCAGTTGAGGCCAATGGGTATGAGCTTCAAAAACGCAGTCAGGTTCTACACCTGGATCCCAACCACCCAATGCAATGCTACAGCCTTGGGGTAGAGAGACTGGAAAGCTGCTTGACAGGAAGAAACCTGTGAATATTGATTGGCAACTGGATAAATATGAAAAGGAGGTTGTACAAAGGTGGGCATTTCTTCTCACAAGTAACAAGAGATAGGACACGAGGAAATGGTCTCAAGCTGTGTCAGGGGAAGTTTAGGTTAGACATTATGAAAAACTTTTTCATTGAAAGGATCATCAGGCATTGGAACTGGCTGCCCAGAGCAGTGGTTGAATCACCATCCCTAAACGTGTTTTAAAGCCATGGAGCTTAAGGAAAAGTAACAGAACTTAAGCAAATTATATAATGGTGGGGTCTGTACAGTTAGGTTAGTGGTTGGACTTGATAATCTTGACTGTCTTTTCCAACTTAAACAATTCTGTGATTCTGTGGGGTAACTGGAGGGCTGTTCAGACACTGACATTTCATGGTTTATTTAGGTCTCCGGTTCTGACAGCAGTTGTTTTTTTTTTAATTCTCAGGCTAATGGCTGTCTGAAAAGGCAGTGGCAGTGACTAAAACCATAGATACAGCAATATCATGTCAGTAGAAAATCAAGCAAGCAAAAGGAAGTGTAATCTGATGATCTAATTGCATATTAACACTCCTGTTTCCCCCTCCTCCAAACCCAGAGGTTTCCAAGTACAAATAAGACGCGGTACAAACAGCAAGTTACATTAGCTTGTTAAAATCTAGGTCATTCCACATTTTCCATGATTTTTTTTTAGGAAGCACATGTTCTGATATGCCATTTAAACTGGAACTGTGCTCAGCAATAATGTATGTTGTTTAAAAAAAAAAAAAAATCACAGATTTCTGAAAGCAGCTAAAAAGCAAAATCTGTTTGAAAATGCTCAGTTTTATGCAGAGAGCTTTCTACATGAACCAGCAGATATACTGAAATTTTCTATTTATATGACAACTTACATCCATGTTTAACAAATTTGAAGAAATAAACCACGTAACTGGCTTGTGAAACACATCACAGTTTTAGAACTGACAAAACTCATACAGAGGTAAATGTCTCATCTACAGGAAGTCAGTTCATAGAAACTGCACTTTCAGAGCAGGAGCCTTGCAGATATGCCTACTTTGCATATAAAATGTCACTTATCTTCAAACAGCTGTAAGCCTGGTCATATCATATCAGCCTTTGTTATACAACCAAGTTCTCCATGCAGCAGCAAAATGAGCTAAGATTAAAAAGAAATCAGTTCACACCAAATCAAATAGGAAATCAGCTTTGCTGGTTTTGTGGAAACATAACCAAAAGTTCCTGAAATAAATCACACGGTCAGTTCAAATCAAACTCCAAAGTTTTATTTTGGGAATTTCTCTCCATGAGGCAGAACATGGTTGTTCAAACCCCTTTCAAAACTTCAATTTTGAACCCATGTTTTAAAACACAGTATTTTCTTCTCTCCTTTCTAATGCTGTCTTAGTCCACCAGAATGCCACTGGTGGAGTGAGGACAACACAGTTTCTCTGTTTCTGAAATAAGCAGCAGAAGTACTTGGTTGCTCTGTGACCCTTTTTTCAGTGAATATCTAGTGATATTATGGCTGGAATACCTCTGGAGAGGGCCCTCCACCCTAGAGTCTGGGAGTCAGGACTGCCTGGTAAAACAGTAAATGCACCTGGTCTCCCACTGCACTGGTAACTGTTTTGGAAGGGGGAATCATTTCCACCCCACAGACCTCAGTATTACTTTCCAGCAACCTGATGGACAAATGTAATCTAGAGTAACAGTTCTGACATGAATTAAACTACTTCAGAAGCAAGCAAACGGTTGGTTTGTGCTGCACAGGGCTATTCCTCCCTGCTTCCATCCCTTCCTGGAAGTTGGCTATCTCTGCAGCTATAGAACTAACCAACTACTCCAGACACACAAAACCTGCCTGTTCTAAACAGTGAAGTGTAAGAGAGTCCAAACAGACACAGCCATGGAGGGTGGAAGTTAATGGCAGTGAGAAACAGAGAACTGGATGGCATTGTGAAGAAAGGCAAGGGCAGGATGAAAAAAGAAGGTACTAACAAATTGAGGGACAGCACTGATCCTAGCTCTAGATTATGTATTTTACCCTGTAACAGCATGGAGCACTGCAGGGGATGGACTCCTCATTTGAAGGCTCATTCTTGTAATCTCTAGTATAATCTGAAACTTTCAGCAGTGATAAGTCCTGTTGGTCTTCATAACCTATTTACTCTGCACCTTACATGCTATACAATGCAAATATCTATTGGGCTAGCTGCCAGGCAGATGATACCTCTAAGAACTCTGGTGCTTATCTGCAAATGTTTTATGAGATCTTTGACTTCTTCCCAGGTCTCAGTGTGCATGGCTTGTTGTGAAACTCCAGTGAATGCCCTGTGTCACTGGTGAATGCAATGCCTGGTATCCAACATCCACTGCAGCTACCATAGATATCTAACCCAAATTAATCATTTGTGCAGTCTCAAGAACTCTCCATGTGGTCTACAGGCCACTAAGCACAGTACAAACAACTATTTAGAAGTTAAGGCTGTAGGGCTCAGGCAGACATGTTAAAGGAAGTTAAGCCGCTTCTCAGAAGAAAGTCTTTGGAGTCAGTACAGAGTTACAAATTAGGAAAATTATGTCCTTGGGGGTGTGTGGTTTGATTTTTGATTCCTTCACATAAGGTCACACTTGGATTTTCTCACTCAAACAGGTAAGTTATATGTATTTACTGACCTCTCCCAGACACTTCCCTGACTATTTGACTTGTGAGTCTTGCAGAAGACATTAATTATTTCAAAACAGTACCACAGAAAACAAAAAACAATCTCTTGATCGTATACTCAGTAGATGTTTGCTTCTTCAACACAACTTAATGTAAATGTAATTAAAAACACTGTGTAGTTAATGTTAATTCCAAAAAAAACCAGGGCATTTCCATCAGCATACTGTACTAATAATGTGGTTGTGCTAATAACATACACTTATGGTCAACACCAAGACTTTGTTAGCTTTCTTGTTTATAAGGTACTAAAGTCTATGATTTAGAGTCTCTGACCTCTCACAATGGCATCAACAGCAGTCCTTTGCACCCATGCTGCACCTTTCATCTTGCAGCACTTCTGACACGAGATTTTTCATTGCATCTCTGTGACACCCAGGTAGGCGTCCAGGCACACTTCAAAGTCAGGGGAGTGGCATCAAGGGGATATGACACAGCTTGGCCCAAATCCCAGGGGAACAGCTGGAAATGTGAGCTCTCCCACTGCTTGTTCTGAATGTCCAAACAATAAAACTTACCCTCAAAATGAGCTTCATAATGCATTAATCAAATTGTTTAACCCCCTACTAAGTTTGCAAATGGCATGGGCAGGCAATAAGCTCACTAATTCTTTTTGATGCATTATTCATGACTTGTTCTCCTCTTCTGGCAATCATTCTTAAGGAAAAAAACAAAAAAGTCAAAAAAAGAGGTTTGTTTTAAAGCCATTATTGCAAAATAACTTTGAATTGACAGCTTTTAGCACTTTCTTTACAGTTTGCCTGTTTGATCCCAACCACTACGCTGCATATGACATACAGCGGTTTCTCTGTAGGTCCCAAGTACCTGAGTGACCTCGGAAGAAAGTGGCAGCAGGACTCTGCTTGCTTTTAGTTTTCAAGGACTGGACAATGTTATGTCTCCATACCTCGTTCTGCTGGCAAATAAAACTGCCCAAGCAATAACCAGTGATAGCAACTGAAAACAATGACTTTGGGGCTTGCTATATGACAGCTAGAAATGAAAAACCTCCTGCTGTTCTCACTGATAATTAAGGAACTACTGCAGACAGGCCTCGAGATCAGAATAGCACTCTCCACCTGGCCTTTGTTACCCCATGAGCAGCAGAGAACTCCCAATCACATTTGCAATTTGTATTTAATGGTGTCATTCTGAGCTTCAGAAGAAGCCAGCCCCTTTATGATAATGCTGATGCAAATGGTATATGTACAGTACAAACCAGGCCACGCGATATGTATATGTATATGAGCAGCTCAGAAACTGAGCTAAAAGGAAAACTGATAGGGATGGTGATAGATTTTTGAGTGCACAGGGTAACCATGCTATTATTTGCTGAGTGAGTTATTTGAGGTTGTGCTCCACTCCATTGCATGGAAGTAGTTTATTCATTTATTTTGAAGCAAGTACATCCAAGAAAATTTTTCACAGGAGCTGGGATTTTTACATAAATTCAGCTCTCCCACAGCCAAGTTCTAAATAAAACACTAATTATTGTGAATCTTGAGATAAGACAATGAGAGTCAAACACTCTCACCAGCATACTGATAGGGAGAATCTCTCTTGAGGTGCTGTTAAGCTTTCAGGATGAAAATGCTGTGTTGTGTATATTTGTGAGTGGGTGCACATGCCTGGAGAAAAAGAAATAAATGAGTACATGGTGTGCACACTCATAGATAGTTGTGTATATAAGGAACATTCACCCAAAACATTTGGGACTATCTTCCTGAAGATCTTACTCTATGAAGAAAGCTACATAGTAGTTTATTTAATAAAAGATATGTAACATTGTAAATAATTCAGAATGGAAATGGGTTGCAGTAGGAAATCATTAAAATAGGTTAGAGATTATTTATTTCTTTAATCTTATAGTCATTTGCCTGGCCATGAATTCAAACTAGCTTGTGTAGTGGTGGAACATACAAGGTTAGCTCACTCAATTGGAGTAACTCTGTAACATAGCTTTGTCCTAAAATGCTACTGAATTAGGGCCCAAGGGTCAACAGGAGGCTCTTCCCCGGCTATAGCAGTTTTGGAAGTGACTGCAGAGGCTGAGCTTCTTAGTTCTGATGGTCATCACTTCTGCATTTTTTCACTTCCTAAAACTAAACAGACTTGCTACAGCAAACATCTCATATGGGGCAAGGGTGCCAGTCACAAACAATGTTCTGCAAATATTCTCTAGCCTCACCATAAATCTCTCTTAAGGGCAGCTGCCTTGGGATGCAGCTATTCCTAGTGGTGTTTCCTACTCCAAACACAGAAAAGTCTCAAGGTAAAAAAAAGTCCAATGTCTTTGTTTCTCACTTCTCAATTGCAGATACCTAGAAGTATTATGTTTTGTTAAAAAAGCTCTGCCTTGAACACTCTACTTCCAGATACTCTCCCCACTTTCGAACACAAGGTATGAACAGCACGTATTAGAAGGATCTATATCTTACAGCATTTTTAAGCACCTCCTCTTCCCTGGTCAGGCAAGGTCCATTTTCCCCCTAAATTTTTACAGTGATCTCTTACTTCTGACTGATATAGCTCTCCTGTCTGTTTTACAGCATTGCTCAGAGCACATAACATTACTTCAGGCAAATTTTACTTCCCTTATCAGTCTCAGAAGATGTCCACAGACACTTGACAGCCTTTTCAGAACTATCTGTTGGCAAGCCCATTCTTCTATGCTGCTTCCATTCAGGCCCATCATTAAAATTATTACAATTCTGGAGAGCAACACCATGACTGGATCAGCAAGTCACTATATTTTCAGTAACATAAGCCCAACACCAATGCCATACAGATATATACATATAACATACCCATGCTTTTCTCTGCAACAGTGTCTTGTCAGACATATAGTTTGTCCCTGCCTTGGTTTCCTGACTTACATGTACCACTAGGCTGGCTAAAAAGCATCACTCCTGACCTGCAAGAGTCTCCCAGCTCAGTAGATTTCTGCCTTTTCAATTGAACACTTTCCCAGACAGCCGTAAGAAACAGGGGATAATCAAAACTCCTCTAGAAGACCAATCCTGCAACTCTGCTATCAAATAAAACATTAGATATTTTGACCACAATACTGTCAAAGTGGTAAGTGATTACATGTACCATCCACACAATAAAATCCCTTCCACAGGAACCCAGCCAGAGAGAAGGCTTGTATAAAACTAATCTCTTGCTTGCTAATTTTTTTTTTTTTAATCCTGGTCCAGAGCACACTGAACCCAGAAGGATGTTTTGTATGGGTTGACATGGATTTTGAATCAAACTGACTTTGTGTGAAGCAAACTGCCTACATGCACCTGCAATACTCCGTTTGCTGAGCAAACTCCTTTCACTTTAACTTCTGCTGTGTGTTGCTAACAAGGCACAGCTACTGGCATTTAAATCACCTTTTCCCTTGTCATTTCTATCCTTAGTTTTCCCTTTTTCCTCCCCTCAATTATGATTTATAGAAGACTTAGTAGGAAGGTATGTTGTTCTTAAACGGCAATGGAAATGCATTTTTGAGTATCATGGCTTATTTAAATTTAAAGGGCTAGGAAGCAAAATGCAATTAACACAACCATAACAAACATGATTAATGTCAGCCGCTTCTCCCCATTGTTGTATTTTCCTTTCACTTTCCTCTTCACAGATGGGTGAAGGCACACGCTAATTCTTTTGGTGTCTTTACTCAAGGTGCATAGGAAAAAGTGCCTATGGTCTGCTTAGAAAACAAAGAGTTTCTCAGCAAAACAGAATGGCTTAGGGCAAGAAGAAAGTTGTTTCAGATGCAACACTCGTGAGTAAGTATTAGTGTGCACTGTCCTACCAAAAACCTAATGATAGGCCCTATATCGTGCAGCCTCACACAAGACCGGCAAGTATTTCCACACACCCCCATTGCTGTAGCGAACAAGCACCTGCGTGGAAAGCAGGGAGTGGGCACGTCAGACAAAAATCGCGTTTTCTGTGCAAACGCAGCGAGCAAGGATTAGGTGGATGAGTTGCATGCAAGGGACACCGACGGCGATGCAGCGGACGCCGGGGGAATTAGCCTGGTACTAGAGCCAGGGGACGGGACGGCCCCGGCACCAGCCCCGCTCACGCCTCAAGCACGGGGGTGGCAGCTGCTCCTACTGCGTGTGCCCTGGGCTCCTGCCCGTACCCATCACCGCAGGCTCTAGCCTCCGGCGCCCAGACCCCTCACTGAGGGAAAGGAGCAGGGCGGAAGGGGGTGCTCCGAGCTGCTGCGGCACACCGGAGGGCGGCGGCAGCCGGTCCCCCCTCCTCGGTCCCCCCGGTGTCCGCCGCTGCACTGCGGCAGGGACCGCTACACCCTAAGCCGCCCTGTCAGAGCGGGGAACCGGCAGAACCGCCGATCGCGTTATGTAATCCCGGACTGTCTTATGCTGAGGGGCGAGGGAGACAGAACACGAGCCCCGCGCAGACGACGGAGTGCGGAACTCACCGCGCTCCCAGGCCGTCTCCGGGACACGCACCCCTATCGGCGCTGGGGCCGCGATGCTCCGGGGGCCGGCACGGCACCGCACATCCCGGGCCACCGCGCAGAGGACTGGGCACGGCCTTGCGGCGGGGGTCGCCCCGGGGAGGAGCTGCCTTACCTGCTCCCCGAAGTCGATGGCGATGTTGGTGATGCCAAGCGGGACCAGGAAGCGGATGAGGGGCCAGTAGTTAGTGAGAGCTGGAAATTTCACCATAGTCCCAGCTGCGCGGTGACCCCCGGCGCATCTGCCGCGGCAGGAGGCGTTCGAACAGCTGGACAGGCCAGGTCTCCAGGGCTTCGGGCAGCAGCGTGTGGTTGGTGTAGGCCAGGGTTTGGACCGTGACCTTCCAGGCGGCACCCCACTCCACGCCGTGTTCATCGACCAACAGGCGCATCAACTCTGCGACGGCAATGGACGGATGGGTGTCATTGAGCTGGATGGAGTTGGAGTCATCAAACTTGGTCAGGTCATCGCCGTGATGGGTGAGGAAGTTGTGGACGATTTCTTGCAGGGAGGCAGAAACAAAGAAGTACTGCTGGCGCACACGCAAGACTTTGCCTTCATAGGTGGTGTCATTGGGATAGAGCACACGGCAGATA
>JAOXOE010000343.1:10992394-11020990 GCA_028565055.1 Phoeniculus purpureus | reverse complement strand
ATAGAGTGTCTAATCAGGGGGCCAGGTAAGACAGAGAAGTCTGTCCTGAGCTTGGCATCTGACAAGGTTGTGGGTCTTTTTCCTTTTTAATTATAATCGTGTGTTTAAACTGACTATTAGCCCAAGAGTTTAAGTTTCTGAAAATCAGTGAAGAAGATTTTTTGCTGGTTTTTTTCAGTGGTGAAAATTCAGCAAGGAAAGCAAACCAGACCAGAACAATAGAGTGGCAGGAGCAGTGGATAGAGCTCTGTGATCAGTAGGTGTAATACCTTTTTCCTTTGGGATGTAGGTGTGGAAGAAGGGTAAACTACTTTATTTTTCCAGTATGAGAAATTTTTGGAAAGACCTGGTCTGCTGGAACTTCTTTTTTTTTTTTCACAGTCACTTTTCGGAATTTATGGTAAATTTAGCAATCAGGAAGTGGAGTCATCCTTCCTAAGTGATGATGATCTTATATGACTTGAGAATTGCTATGAATGTTGGCTTCTCACATCAAAAAGAATAAACAGAGTGTTTTCAACTTAAAGGCCACCAAGTTCACAAGACAAATAAACTCAATACAGAATAAAAATGATTGCATTCGTGCCTCTTTGCACAACAGTATGCCTCACATGGTCTCTCAATTATTTGAATGTAAGTAGATTTTATCAGCTGTGAGTACCATGATTATACTTCTTTTTCTCATATTATTAAAATGATTTAGTGCTCTTAGTTATGTTCTGGTTAATTTTTTAAATGATTCAAAGTTGTTAACAGAAAGAAAAAACGTGTTATCTGTCCAGGGTATGATGGACTCAGTTATCACTGGTATACCAGTATAAAATAGCCATTGAGACATCTTCATATATGACAGTACTTTAGTAGTTCCCAATGTTTGGAATAAAAAATAAGGGCAGTATTGATAATCTGCTTGAATAATGTTGAATTGTTAATGGTCCCTTCCAACCCCTAACATCCTATGATCCTATGATCCTATGATTACTGGCAAACAACCTACTTAAGCTCAAAACCTGTGACCTCTTTGACAGCCAAATCTCTTGTAGGAATATCAAACATACAGCTCACTTTAGTAAAAGCAGCAAAGTTCAGTGGTAACACGATCGCTCTGTAAATGTCTGGTATCACCTTCTATTCAAGGAAAATTGTGTGGTACACATTTACTCAAAAGACAATCCATCAAGAGGCCTGTGTAAGCCAGGAAGTGTGTGTTCACATCAAATATTTCATCCATAATTCGTATTTTTTCATTCTGAAACTTGCTTTAGAGTAGCATAACATGGATATTTGTGGGTGTGTGGGGCAGGGGAAGGCTTTCCTAGCTGAGACCCACACATCTGGAATTCTCTCTCCATAGTCATCAACTGGCCAAGTAAATATCCTGTGTGGGACCTCGTCCTTTTCTCTCTATCATGGCTTCCCTATAATTGTTAGTTTGTGTTGTTTAAATATAAGGGGAAAAGAGGACAATGTTTTGTGTTCAGAGGGCCTTTCAGGTGGGTGCTGCTCTAATTATTTCTGTGTTATGCAGTTCGACTTGGCCTGAGTGACATTCTAGCCAACAGTTACTGAGGAAAGACAAGTTTTCCCAGAAAGCTTGCTGTTTATTATCTCAAGCAAACTACAAGAATCTGAACCTTCACTAAGTTTTGCCTGGCCGTCCCAGTAATCTCTCTTGCATTCTGATCCTCTGAGAGTATCTGCAGAGTGTCAGTTGGCCATGTGATGTCCTCTGCTTATGCTGACATAAACCTGGAGCTGCTGCAGTGACTCTATGTTGTGCAGTCTGTGCTGTTTAGATTGTATTTATAAATCCTGTCTTCTTATGTGTGTTTGCTTCGAAGAGGAATACAGAGAGAAGAAAAACTTACTCTTCTAATATTTTTCAGTCCATTGTGCAAATTATAATAAGCCTTGGGGTTCAAGTACTGACCTGGGGTTGGCTAGGTTGTTTTCCCTCTTGTGATTAATTGGCACAGTGAGTTTGTGTTACCAGAACCATGGCTGCAACACAGAGAATGAACTGAGACAGACTATGAGTTTTGTTTTGCAGACAGGCCAGACTTATTTTTGGTGGCATTGGCTTGGTCGTGTTTCAGAAATCTCATTCCATAAGGGTTTTTCCTGCCTTCAAAACCTCAGTTGTTTTAACAACAACAATAAGAAATTATAACTGTCTGCATTGGTAAGAGAGCTAACTTGATCAAATTGGAAGGCTTGTGTTACCCAGGACAACGTGCTTCAGTGCTCTTGTCTAGAAACCGTGATCTTAGGACCTGCAGGGATTTCTGGATGGCAGAGTACCAGTGGCTACAGCATTTTGCAAAACAGCTGTCATTACAAGTAATGTAGAAGTAGAGTTGATTCTAGGCTTCTGTTCTTGGTTTTCTTGCAGATGGATAGGAAGCTTAAATATAAACCCAGTGTTTCACCTGGCACAGCGTTAGGGTTAAGGTTAGCAGGAAGGCTGATGGTACCACCTTTATAGTGTGCTTCCAATCCTGATCCATGACTAGCTCTGTAGTTTCTTCTGTATTATCCAGCCAGTCTCTGATAGAACCTGAGTTGCCTGGTATAAAGTGACTTAAGCTCTCAAGAGCATCTTTTCTTTACATTAGCCTGCTTACAGATTTGCTTATGGGGCAGGAAAAGGAAATGTTACAAACAACCCCCACTGCTGCCTTGAGGCAAGTGACTAATATACCTTAATGAATAGAACCCTTTCAGTGGTTTAAAGCAAATGCTTCAGAGTTTAGACTTGTCAATTTGATATTGCTCTATAACGAAAAATATTGAGATTCTTTGATTTTTGCTTACATTCATTGTAGAAAGGACAATGAAGAAGTTGTTAGGGAAAGAAGAGAGATAGGATATATTTCATACTAGAAGTACTTAGTGCTGGGGCTCTGTTTTCATTGTATTTTGCTGTCTAATGAATCTGAAAATAAAAGTGTAATTTAATAGAAAAATAAAGTAAATGCAGATATTTCTATTCAGTAATGTCACCAGCACCTACAGGAAGCATGTTATCCTGTTAGATTTATTCTGTTGAACACAACCAGACAGCTCATGCTGAGTAAGACTGGGGCTCCTGTTCAAACAGCAGTGGTAAGACTGTGGGAGTGGAATCTCCTGTATGAAGGGAAAATTTTAAGGGTAATACACATAAAATCTGTGAAAACATAATACACTGGGCTCTTTGTGCTTTAGAAACATGCAATGATATTTTTTTTTTTTACTTTCAGAGTTTTGCACCAAAGTAGCAGCTAGGGAAGGTTGCTCACTCTGGGAAAAGCTTTTTGTCTTCTGATTCCACCTCGATGTGGTGTATGCTTTGCTTTTTAACTCGACAGGCAGACTGTAGTAGCAACCTGAGAGTCTTCAGAAGTAGCCATCAAAATGAAACTCGTTCCTTACTCGAAGGGGAGACCGATTGAATATGGAGCATCACTACATCAAGTTCCTTCCATTATCTTTTCTGGGTCAGACTTTCACCACTTAGAAAGTTGTGTACCCAGACCATGTGTGCAGTGACAGAGCTCTTTCTGTGACATTCCCCAGCTATAGGCATGATACTGAGGATTGTCTCTCTGGTTTATCTTACAGCATGCCAGTTCTGAAGAGGCGAAATAACAAGGTTTCACTCCTTTGAAAGTCTCCATCTGGGGCAAGCACTGACAGGAGAAGGTAAGGCAGCATCATATGACAATAAAACTCTTAAAAAATGTGGTGCTTTATATTTACTAGAGCCTCATGGATTAAAGGAGAATTTAACAGTAAGAGAAACTTCATAGTGTTGAGCCTATGTGATGACAAATTGAAAATATCCAGCATATTCTATTATTAGTGTCTTTTTATTCCTCTGACCCCTGTGATTTTGTATGTGAAAGTGTACGCAGTTAAACTGTTTGAAACGAGGTGGGAATAAAGGTGTGGGGACTGTTCAGACAGTCTTTCTTCATTCCTGTCTACAGTTCTAGTTTGGCTCCTTTATTCTGTGCATTAATGCAGTCTTTAAATAGATCACCACGTCCTTTTTTTTAATTCTGAGGTAACATTGAAGATCAGCCCTTGCAAGACTGCTATGACACCAAAGCCATTAAATGCCATGTGTCTGAGGCAATAATGAAAAGGACATTTTTTTTGTTCATAAACACTGATATCTACTGTTCATAGTAAAACACTTCTCATACGTGAAAATGCCAGTAAGTTACCAAAAGAAAAAAAAATCCCTCACTGAAGCAGGGGGTTCTTCAATAGCCAGAGAAGTTATGGACCATGACCCTGTCAGGTATCTGAGTGTCTTGATAGAGTTTGAAATCTCATCTTCCGATGTTTCTGATAGGGCTTGAGCGAGGAGCTGGCACGGTGAGGGGAGACAGCTAGGTTTCCCACTGGCAATTAGCAGATAAGGAGGGTCTTGGGCATATGATGAGACTTAGAAGTGCATCTGGGCAATTCAGAGGTAGTGAGAAGCTGTTGCATAGCTGTCTAATGTGCTCTTATTCCCATTCCCTGTGCCTCACCTACTGGCAGGAGCTTTGTGAACATTTCTGTTTTGTACTTCTTACAGATACTTGCATGACCTGTGCAAAAGGCGTTGCCCTGACTTGGAAGATTAGAATCAAAACAGAGAGATTAAAGTCAAAGCTCTTTAACTTGAAGTAAGCTCTTGGTAACTTTGCGTACATGGTCTGAGATGAGCACATCATTTCCTTTTCCAACACTAGTTGCCTGAAGCAAGAACACTCAAGCCCAATGTGATCTTCCCTACAACTGCATCTTCTGACTTTTTGTCATTCTTATTTTCAGGGAACTTTCAGTGAGCTGAATCACTAGATGGGTCATTGTACATAGCACAGATCACAGAGTCACAGAACATTAGGGATTGGACGGGACCTTGAAAGATCATCTAGTCCAATCCCCCTGCCACAGCAGGATCACCTAGACCCAAGTTGCACAGGGACATATCCAGATGGGTTTTAAACGTCTCCAGAGAAGGAGACTCCACAAGCACCCTGGGCAGCCTGTTCCAGTGCTCCATCACCCTCAATGAAGAAGTTCCTTCTCACATTTATGTGGAACCTCCTATGTTGCAGCCTAAACCCATTGCCCCTGTCCTATGACTAGATGACATTGAGAAGAGTCTGGCTCCGTCCCCCTGACATCCACCCTTCACATCACCCCAGGATGCTGATAACATCTTTGGGGAGGTAGGAGTTTTACTGCTCTGAATGCATAGATTATGACTAGTACAAAGGCTTATATTTTGTCTGGATTCCACAGTGATTGTAAAAGATCCATTCCTTTTTAACCCTGTAATGGTAGTCCCATTTCAGCAGATCTCATATCGTGCTGCAAAGCACTGAGAATTGTCTTTTTCTTGTTAAATCAGGAGGAAAGTCTCATCCTGCTTCTTAGAAATTATAGAATCGATTCAATCTGAACTGCAAATGCATGCAGGTTGAGAAAGAACTCAGTATCGAAGATGTAGCTTAAGTCTTTTGGCAACTGAGGAAGTAGTGTTAGAAAATAGAGATGTTGGTTAACTTTCTGGCAGCACTGCTGTTTGTCTTGCAGTACCAGACAAAACTTGTCTCTGTTTAGAATCTAGAGAATGGTGGAATCAAGCCAAGAACACCAAAGGTTATTTCTCGTACTGCACCAGCAGAACAAAAAATCAGAATTAAGTGATAGCAGAACAGAAGGGAGACAAAAAACTTACAAGGATCAAAATAGACTCTGAACAAGAGTTCCAGATCTATGATAGGATTAAGAAGTGTGCACTACAGATGTGCTTCTTCCAGTTTACTTTACATTGTTTTGGCAGTTGATGAACAAAACAGTTGTATTTTGATGGTCCTTTGTTTTCAGATATTTTTCTGCAGGAAGTCTTGTTCTAAGTTTACTCTAGATCTAAAGGGTGATTTGACACTGATTGGTAGTAGTTTTTTTAAAATTCTACTGCTGAGTCTTATCCAAATGAAATGTTTCTTACTTGGGAGGTCACACGAGAAACAGCAAATGACTCTGGCCTTCACCAGTAAACAGAGGAAGCCTTGTTTCTTTCACTCATCTTCACTACCCGTGTTTTTCTTACAGTATTTAAGTAATTTAATTGTATGCTCCTGTCCCCTTTAGGTCCCAAGATTCTGTCTGCTGTGGTCAGGTCTTTCCTGCCTCCTTTTGGAAAACAGGACTTTGACTTCATAATGTCATGTAGTAAAGATTAAATTAATGCAGGAAAAGCTTGTAGAAAATAACATTTTTGTATTTCTGTAATGAACTTACAACATCATGGAAAACGAAATAGAGGTCATTGATCTAAAAAGCAGTGTATTTGCAAATCAATCGATACAACTGCCTAAAAGCATTCACTAGCTTTACCTTATCATTAATAGTTTGGTTTGTAGATTTGCTGCACGTAGCTTTTTCATTATTATTATTTGCAGATTTTTTTTGCAGTGTTCATTATCTTCCAGTGTTCAAAGCATGCTGTGAACACGGCTATGTTGTCACGCTTCATCTGGGTAGAAAGGGGTTTTGGTTTGGGATTTCCTCCCTCACAGAAAGGAAGGATTTTGTTTTCAAGTGAATGGTAAACTGCGTTTTTCCAACTCTCATGCAAGTACGGGAAAGCACACACGTAAGATGTCTGGCAAGGCCCGCTCTAAACTCCCACTCTAAACAGGTAGGCTTTACAATCTGCTCTTAGGAAAGGGTAAAGCAATTTTTAAAATTTGAGTTATTTTAATGTGATTACATGTCAAGTGAATGTACTTCTTGAATGCAACCTGAAATGCACTTCCAAAAGTTATAGTTGTTTCCTTTTTCAGGAATCCATTATGGCTTTAAATTTGAAAATTAATTTCCCTTATTTTGGGGTAAAAGTATTTTTGAGATTTATGTCCCTTAAATAAAATTCCCATACTAACACTTTGTACAAGCCTTTTGACTTGTTGTACCAGTTAGACAGCTTTATTTGGCATGTGAAAATCTTATTGCTGGTTAGAATAAATGATTCTGGAAATGATATAGAAGTAACTATTCCTTCAGTGTTTTGGAAAACATTGTTCACTTATACTCCTCTAGGATGAGCAAACTGTTATTAGCATATGAGTTCTATCTATTTCCATTCTCGTGATTCTATGCTCTTAACTAGTGAGGGAGATGTCTCTCCTTATTGTTTTATACACTTCTACAACAACAAAAGTGAACATCAGCTACTACCACAGCTTCATGTAATAGCAGCTGAATATCTGTTATTTTTCTTCTTCTTCTCCAAATTAAATTCTGGATGATTCTCACTGGTTGACTTTTCCAGTGGAGGTGTTACTAAATTG
Source organism: Phoeniculus purpureus (assembly GCA_028565055.1). NCBI lineage: Eukaryota > Metazoa > Chordata > Aves > Bucerotiformes > Phoeniculidae > Phoeniculus > Phoeniculus purpureus. Next base: position 11,013,650 of record JAOXOE010000343.1, on the reverse strand, counting down.
TTTTAATTCTTGTGCAGGACAGAAAGATCTAATCCCATCAGCCAATTATGTTCTAATCAATCTATAGCAAGATCCCTTTAGTGGTCTGTAGGAAAAGATCTTTAACTAAAACAGGGTTTGGACATTGAACTCAACATGAACAAATGAGACCTTCAATCTCATGGGCTTCTAAAGTTCATTTTACTTAGTGTTTCAGGTGGTTGCTGTCCTCAAAACCTTAAGTGAAACGTGCATCATGTGCACAAGTACTAGGCGTGTGGTGAATCAGCAGTGTGCCAAACTTGGCAGCGCGCTCCCTAAGCCCGGGAATGGAGCAGGGAAACCGTGGAAATGTGTGGGCAACAGCCTCTCAGTCCCTCCCAAAAGAGCACTCTGGCAGGAAATAATGTCTCTGTTGCCGGTCTAAAACGAAGCTTTGCACCTGCTGATCATCCTGTGCTCACAGACTGTGTCAGGAAAAGGGCTGCCACCATAAGGGATGGGGAGAAGGAAGCCAAGGGGGATCCCTAGACTGGCAGTTCAGGGGCCTCTCTGACCAGAGCCCATCTGCAGTGCCCACATCAGCCAAGTGGGAAAGAGCTGGAGATGGTGACTAAGTCTAACCAAGAGTTTGGATCATGAGACAATATCGTGGCCGTGAGGCAGTTTAAAGATCAAACCATGAAGGCAGTCTAGTTCAGGATTAGGGTTGGGTCCAGTGGTCACCCAGCAGGCCTACAGCAAGAAGGCTACGCTGAGTTTAAGCCTGGAAGTTGGCCTGTGTGTCACGGCCATGGCAAGGGCCATGGAAACCAACAGTCTTCTACCATAGCCCAGGGATGAGCCTGAATGCAGCTCCTGGGCCCAAGGGTGAGGGAGCAGCCTCAAGTGAGGCTGGTCACAGTATTTAAGGTGTATTAGTGCACTCAGAGCCCTGGCAGAATGGGGCTATATTGTGATGTCTTTGTGCTTTGTAATGTCTGTGTGCTATTCCTTTGTTATCCTGGGTGCTTCTTCCTCCATAATGGAGCCACCAGTATATGAAAATAGCATAGATAAGACATTCTTCTTCTAATATACTAAATTCTTAATAAAGACTGTACTCCCGAAGGGCAAATAACCGCTTCATTTGAGATCTTCATGATGTATATTCCTTAAGGTCCCCTTTCACCATGCTGCTAACATGTTCTTTAAACATCACAAGCACAACAAACCAGATACAGGTAAGGTGTTCCATCATGAGGTGAAGGTGTGGTTTATGAAAGTAAAAATCTACAGTCTGCACAGCAGCAGCAAAGAAAAGACTAAGCTTTTATTTAGTTTGGGTGTTTCTTGTTTCTTAAAACATCTTAAAATTCAAGAGGGAGTTATGCATGTAGAGGAAAAAGTAGAATGTCTGTCATCTTACAATTTGCTGGTGGGAGGAAAGAGATGAAGGCTCTTGACTCTTGTACCTGAAGCTATCCTAGTAAGACTCTCCCCTTCAGGGACAGTGTTTTGTGTTGTAAAGCTAAGACCAAAAAAAAAAGGTATGAAGCTGTGACCCTCAGCCACTGCCATAATGTGTCAAAGAGGGAATGGGAATGACAAGAAACTTGAAGTTGAGCCATGAGCAGCTGAAGTGGAAAAAAACTGGGCTTGTTGGGGGATAAATGCTCTCCATGAATAAGGTCAAAGCTTCTGTCAACAGGTTCACATTTCTGTAGATATGGGCCAAGCAGTTTTATGGAATTTTTTTAGTGTGTGATTGAAGTCTTATGTGATAAGACTTCGTGTGATAATTTCTTATCTTTTGGTGACTGGCCTGCTTAATCTTGTGTGGTAATATGTGTACAATCAGTTTGAAATAATGTTGATGTTGGACTGCTGCATACATACTTCAGTTGACACTCTACATTCAGGGTGCTGTACCTGGTAGAAACATGTCTGTAAGGACTTAGTGGAGAACTAGTATAAACATGTAATGCAGAGTGGGATAAAAGGGGGTTGCAAGAGGCACTGAGCACCTCCTGAGGAAGAAACATGTCTGAACAACTTGCCAGGAGTTAGGTTTCCAAATCAGTGATGCACTGTAGTGCATATCTTGTATCATAGTTAATGTCCTTGAGGCTGGTGGGGAACCTACACAGATGTCTGGATTCTAACTAAACGAAAGTCAAAATGGCCTCTTTGCCATGCTGATAAAAGTTAAAATGTGACTCATTTTTTAATCTGTGAAGATTGCTTATACCTATTTGTTTTCTGTTGTGTGTCTTTGGTGTAAATATATATAATAACATCTTAAAGAAGGTACACGTTTGCATTATGGAAGGAGGTAACCTGCAAATCATGTGTTTTTTAAAGAATTTATTTTACTTGAAAAACTAAAGGATTATTTACTACTTCTGGTGCCATTTATTGTAGGTGATTAAGAGATGATCACTTTGGTTGCTGTCGCTGAAGACACTGGAACCTGGAGAAACAATTCTTAGCACATTCACAAACATCAACAGTACATTCTTGTGGTAGTTGCCTAGTTCAGAGTGAAAAATGAAGAAGTTTGGCTCAAAATGATAGCTTATTGTAGAATAAACCTCTTTCTGATTAATTCTAGATATTTCATGGTTTCATCCTTGGGCATAGAGAAACTGGTTTTTGCTGTGTCAAACTATCACACTGAACAAGACATGGTTTTCTATGGTACTTAATGATGTATTGGACCGGGATTTCTAGAGTGCTAACCTGAGTTTTAATCCACTTGGCACTAGAATCCAGCTGATCATCAATTAAATAAGAATATGAATATGTTCTTGATAGTATCAATGATTTATTTCCTCTTTACTTTAAAAATGGTCACTTCAGTTTTGAGGTTCCTCTAACCATATAGGTTGATATTACTGGTTAAGCTGGAAACTAGTAGCAGTTGTTTTGAAAACAGATAAACTTTGATAAATTTATTTCAATAGCAGTGCAGGAACCACAAAGCTATGTTCTGTAGTCTCAGCACAGGGAACACTTAATTGCTTGAGTACTTACTTGAGTACAGCTGTTCAAATCTGTGCAACCTTTAGCTTAGCTATGCATTGATGCCTCTCCTACATACCTGTGCTCTGCATGTTGCTGGCAAGTATTTAACTATGTGTCTGTTCAGCACAAGCACGGGTGGCCAGTGTATGAGCCTGCGATTCAGTTGTGGTTTGAGAGTTACCTCACTGAGCATTCATGGGGCAAATCAATATGATTTGAGTCCCTCTCTCCATTTGTTATTTTTGTGCCTCTGTCCTAAGACTGTTGACTGACTGAAGGGTTGTGCTCTGGTTAGGCGAGTGGCAGTTGAACTGCCAAAGCAGTGTCTTACCCCTGCTAACAGGGAGGCTTGTTAGTCAAATCATAATGAGCTCCACTGAAGGAAGAGGATGGCAGTAAATTTCTTGTGCTGTACTTTTCTGTCTAGAAGTTGTCATAATACTCAGGTCCATGTCTGAGTGAAAATAAGTTCTCTGTCTTACAGTTGATCTGAAATGTGACTTTGCATTTGGGGTGCTTTTCAGCATCACTAGAGGGATATGATGTCACCCACCTTTCTCCTTTTGCCAGAGGATTGCAGACTACTTGCATGAAAACATTTCTGTGAAAGCGGTGTATGCCAGGACTCTATTTTGTGGCCCCTGTTCATGAAGAAGTGTGTATTCTGTCCATTTGGAGCCATGCTAGGAGGCTGCTGTGGCAATTAAAACTTTAAAGACAAAAAAAGGGTAAATACCAGTATTTGTGACTTAAAACAGAAGTCTCTGAGTTTAGCCTGCATGCCACTTTCACAGCCTAAAAATGAATGAAATAACTGTAAGTAGGCTTCAGTTAGATCTAAACCTAGACAGACCCTGCAGTTGCCTATGAAGACCAGCTAAGGCTTGTAGTGCATTGAGAAATGCAAGTGGTTTTTATTTTCCATTCCATGCTAGCTGCAACAGATGAGCTGAGGAGAAGCCCTAGGCAAGCTAAGTGTTAGACATTTTCAAGGAGTGATCCCTCAATGCAGATGAGGACAAAATGTTCAAAACAACAGGCTGAACCTGCATGTTTTTCAGGGCTTTCTTGGAAGCTGAGGTGAAGCAGTAATATTCAGTACAATTTGCTAAGAGTAGATTCCAGTTTGGGAGATTGTAGGGCAATAAGTGAAATGCAAGTCCAGTTACAAGTTAAGCATTGCATGAGGTTAGTTCCCTTTCACACAGATAGGAGCACCCTCCTTGAGTGTTCTAATAAAGAGAGATTTCTAATAAAGCAGCCAGTTACTGCTTTTTTTGTCACCAACGCCCTCAAGTTGTGCTGCTTGTCAAGCAAGCAGATTAATTTTGTCAGCTCGCAGAGTGTGGCCAGATGCCATTCAGAAAGCATTTTCCCACCTTCCTAGCAGGTCTGAAGATGCATGCTGAGTAATGAAATTGCTGGTGTTTTAAACTTAGTGATGGCTCTGCTGGTAAGAAGTTGTGCTTAGAAATACAATCTAGCATCAACTTGGTCTTCACTCCTTCAGGAGTCAATCCTTGGAGTAAGGAGGAGAAAAACCACCTTGAAATACCCAACAAAAATAGCTCTGTGAAACCATTTCTGAAGAGAAAAGGAGAGAAAACAGACAGATGCACTTTGTTGACCCTTCATTCTCTTCTCCTACGCTCTCCTCCCACAACATCTTAGATCATTAAGCTCCTGTATAATTAAAACTTGGTCCAAGTCACACTAATTCTGTTTACTGGCCACAGTGAAGGATATAAATACTTAATCGCTTCCTTACCCAGTGACTGCTTCCTGCTGGTGGTTTGCAGTTCCAGAGGACTTGGTCCCTTGGTGAGCTCTCTGCACAGCTGCTCACCCTGTTTGAAGGAGCCTTGCTCCAAAGTGGTCCCCTGCCACAGCGCATTTATTTCCACAGATTCCTCCTCCTGTTTTGTCAAAGAGAATGATGTCACTTTCTATAAACAAAGGCCATAGAAGGGCTATTGTCAGTGCACATAATTACTGGAATTACATTCACAGAATGAAATTTAAAAGGGAAGAGACTGTCTTTTGAAGTTTTCCTAAGGGACTGCTGTTCTAACGGGCAACTTGAAGCTACAGCACTGAACAGTGCAAAATTAGGTCTTGAGCATAAATCCACTGAAGTCATAGCAATGGTTAATTGATGGCAATGTAATTAATACAAAATGTTCTATCTTCCACGTGGAATGTAAAATGTCTATTGGTAAGCTTCGGAGGATGCAGAAGTGTTGCCTGCATTAAGACTTCATGGGCATGTAGATCCATCCAACACCCTCCTCACTCTGTAGGATGAAATAACCAGGAGAGGGAAAGCAGAGAAAAGAGAGAACCTTCCTAATTCACATAATCACAGTCTTTTGAAATTGTCATAAGTAGCGGGCCTGAAATAAGTAAATACTCAAACTCTGGTAGGATCAACAATGCCCTGAATCTGTGGAGGATATATACTGGTATGCTTCAAAGACTGCCTGGAGATGATTCTTTGAGACACTAAGCACCCAGAGCTGTTATTCTTGCCTGCTGTGGGCCTCCACAACTCCAAGAATTAGTCCATGACCTGCTGCTTCCTCTGTGCAAGCAGAAGGGGCAGATTAACAAACTAAATAGAAGCAGTGCAGTCACAGCTTCGGGAATACTTACTGAGTGTTTAGAGTAAGTTACTCTTGTCTTTTTCCTTATGAAAGCTGAGTGCTGCTATAATCAAATAAGATTGCATTGTATTTTGCTGATGCAAACCTGTGCAACTGGGTGAGGTGCCTTGAGGTGCCAGATACTAGTTACATGAACCCTTAAGGCTATTTAATAAAACTTTACAAGTGGCAGTGACTAATCTAATGTTTAAGCTCTACTCATTGGCACAAAATACATCAGTCCTGTCAGAATATACAGGGGCTTGCTGTACTTTGAAGTGAGTCTGCTTTCATTTGGAGTGTTTTTAATAATTCTTTAAGCTATTTTGGTACGAAGACTAATACTTGCACACTTCCTTGCAAAGAAGCTCTGACTCACCATGAGTGGGGACAAGAGTGAGGACAGCTAAACCCCCACATGTGCAAGAGCCTCCCTCTGGAGAGCCACAAACAGGACTGGCAGATAGGTTTTGACATGTCAGAAGGGCATGGCTGTTTGAGTGGGCAAGACAAGCAGGCAAAGCATGCAGGAAGTTCACAGTCCCCCTCCTGGCTCAAGAGGCAAATTTAGCCAGTGGTCACCACCACCCCTGTAACCTAACTATGGTGTCCACTCAGCTGAAAGCTGCCATGAGGAGGAATGTGGTGACCCAGGTGGAGCTCCCACACAAATGTGCAGCTGTCCAGGTCTCTGGCTGCAGGGAGTGTCAGAGCCTCTGACTTGTACTGAGGGCAGCAGCAACATCACTTGTCTGTGGTGTGAGCGGGTGAAAGATCTGCTGGGCATGGCAGTGGAGTTGAAAGAGAAGGTGGAGAGTTTGAGGAGCATCATGGTGTGTGAGAGGGATATAGATTGGTGGAGCCACATCCTACTATCCCTGCAGCAAAGACAGTGCATGGAGGCTCCACAAGAACTTGAGGTTCCCGTATGCTCCTGCCACCACATGAAGAAGGGAACCTAGGTGTTGGTGGGGAATTGAAACTGGTCCCTGCTTGGGGCAGCAGGTGAACCACCGCCATGACCTCCCTCCCTTTCCAGTTACCCTTGCACAATGGGTAAGGTGCTTTGAGAGTCAGGCTACAGAGGAGAGACATGAAGATTCATGCAAAGGGTTACCAAGGGAGATCAGTCAGCTCCACACACTAGGACTGCTGCTGTTAGGAAAAACAGGAGGGTGACTGTGGTAGGAGATTTGCTTCTGAGGGTAGCAGAGGGGCCAGTATGCTGAGCAGACCTAATCCCATGGGGAAATCTGGGCCTCCCTGAGGCCTGGACTAAGGATATTACGAGAAAGCTGGTGCCTAGTCTGGTACAATCCTCTGATTATTGCCTGCTACTGCTTTTGCAGTCTGGCAGTGATGAGGTTAATGAGAGGGACATCAAGGGCAAAAAGAACAGATTCTATGGGTATATTGGTGCAAAGGTAAAGAAAATATGGCCCCCCTCTGGAAAGAAACAGTTAGTTGACCTGGTTAGCCAGGATATGGAGAAGGCTGAAGTGCTCAATGAATTCTTTACCTCTGTGCTCACAGTAAGGCTCTCACCATGCTCTCCATGGCACAGCAGTCACAGGCTGGGACTGTGAGAAGGAAGCACCGCCCGTGATAGGGGCTGATCTGGTTCACGACCTTATAAAGAGTCTGAAGACTCACAAGTCCATGGTTCTTGATGGAATTCAACCAAGGGTTCTGAGGGAACTGGTGGATGTACTTGCTGGACCATTAACCATCATATTTAAGAAATCACTAAGACTAAGAAATCATTAATCATAAGTAAGTCAGTCCTGTGAAGTTTCTGCCAATTGGAGAAGGTTAAACATAGGCTACATTTTTAAAAAGGGAAAAGAAACAGCGATGCGGGGTACTACAGGCCAGTCTGTGTAACCTCTGTGCCTGGCATCATAGAATCAGTACGTTTGGAAAGGACTTTAGTGATCATCTACTCCAATATTCATGCAATGGGTTGGCACTAGGTGACGTCTTCCAACCTAAGCCCTTCTATTATTTTATGTTTAGTGTGTGGCATTCAGTCCGTACTGGTACACCACCTGAATGTTTTGTAGAAGTATTGGCTTTTTCTAGTTTTACATGGAATATTAAAATAACTTTAATGCAGCAGCCATATTAGTCATACCTTGAAGCTTGTTTAAAAACTCTCTGGAATACCAGCTAGAGACAGATCTATTTTAACCAAGCCTGTGTGAAGTAGAGGCCATTATACATATGTGAGTTTTAACATATATCTGCTTTGGCTTTAATCATTCACTGCAACGGATTGATTTTGCCCTAGAAGTGCCTGTGCATTTAATTCCTGCTTAATGTTTCTTTGGTTTAGATTTAACAGTTTACATAGTTTTGTTTTAATCTGTAGCACTTAGTTAGCATTGGAATGGTTTTGTCTTGTTCTCCTGCACTTGGTGCCTTTGCATGTCCCCCCCTACATTCCTACAACTGGTTCATCACCTTCTGCAAGGCCACGTAATGTCTGTCAGGTTTTTCCCTCCCATGCTGTGGAAGTGGAAATGCAGCGAATTGCTCTGTAGCAGTGTTTTTCATTTATATTTTATTATTACATGCAGTTTTCTAGAAGAGACAAAGTGGGGGTCAGGTCTGTTGGATATTTATTTAACAAACTGAATGTGAGACACTGTCTCCTACACAGCCAGCAGTTTTTCCTCCCTGGCTGCCGCCTTCTTCTCCTGGGAAGATACCCACAAAGTCAGAAAGGAAGAGTGACCTACTCTAGCTGTCAGCCTGAAGCTGCAGATGTTTTTTTTAAAACAAAGCTGTGGAACTGTGGTGTGACTACTATTTTACCTACCTCAGCTTTGGTTTCAACCAAAATCCCGTCATCTTATAATTGGTCTTATCCAAATACTGAGTCACCGGGTGTAGTAGTAATGGTCTGACAAGAAAGAGATGTGTGTCATCTGAGTATTGCTAGTAAGCTTGTGTTATCTGACCACTTTATCTGGCTGTTTAGTGTTGGAAAGTACATGTTTGCAGGGTGCTCTGGATCTAAGGTTCATCTTGTTTAGAAAGAATTTAAGCCCTTCTAGTACAGGACTATAGTTTTACTATAGGACCCTGTTGTCTGTCTGATGGGAAACCACTTCTGCTTAGGAGAACAAGATGATGCAGAGTGGACCAGAAGACAGAAAAATATGCTTTGTTCTGTGTCCACCAAAGAGAGAAGTTACCACTAAAAAAATAAAACTCTGAGAAAGATGGTGAGACTTCCACACAGATTCTGTTTTCTGTTTCCAGGCTTGCTTGGAAAGGCTTGTTTGTATTTTTAAAAAATACTAAATTTTTGGAAACTTTATGTAAGAAATCCACACTTTGAAGCCACATACTTGATTTTACCACAACGGTTATCACTGTAAATAACCTTTGCACAACAACAGTCTGTGTAATGATAGGAATCAGCTGTCTTGGTGCTTTTCCATTTCATTTCAGAACTTTCAGGTTCTGCGTTTTAGTTGTCATAATGTGTTGCTGAGTGGAAACAGGAGACAAAAACTGTCCTATACAAATATAAATATTTTTCAAGCTGCTAAGAAAGGGAAAGGAATAGTGAGAGTTATTTTCTGAGTGTTTTATGAACATTTATGCTTTTGTTATATTAAAGACAGTATGCACACCGTCTAAAAAGAGAAACGAGCGGTTTCTGAGTCTTGTGCTGAACCTTAACAGTTTCAGTAAAAATTCCAAGACTCGGAAATTTCTAGAGATGACTGGAAGTGTTTGTGGACTTAAATGGAACTTAAATAATTGCTTCCTCCTTTTCTTTAGCTTCTGTAATAATTTAGAGTACCCTGCATATATGTAACACAAACAGGGACATGCTTGTAGAGCTAGTTTTAGAAGCGCTGATTGTTTTAATTATATTTCTTAGCGAGATAAGACATTTCTTCTAAGGATGAGAGAGTGAGCTTAAGCCTGTAGTCTTAGCCCAGAAAGCTGACTGATGCATTTATTTGGGTGGCTTATTTGTTGCTTGCGTAGTTATCTGTGATTTACATGGTTCAGTGGATACACACTCTAAGGTATAAATCTGCTTCACACTGTAAGTTATAAATCTGCAAACTGCACAGGTACTTCAGCTGTGCTACTTATTCCATTGTGGTGAGTGCCACTAGCATTGAATCACAGAATCATAGAATCCTTGGAGTTGGAAAGGAGCTCAAGAGATCAACTCCCTTCCTACCAAAAGCAGGGCTGTCTAAAGCACAGTGCACAGGGCTGCATCCAGGTGGAGTTTGAATATCTCCAGGGAAGGAGACTCCACAGCCACTCTGGACACCCTGTAACTATTCTTGTTGATCAGGCTACCATCGTTGGCTGGGCTTCGCATATTGTCAGGAAATGAGGAAGCAGTGCTTTTCCCCTCACTCCTTGTATGGACTGCAGTGATTTATCCTTCAGGCACCTGCCTGTGAATGTGATAGGACAGAAGGAATTGCTAAAGGTGACTGCAGTGGGGAAGGCAGTGCTTGGCTTTTATGTCTTCTGATTTGGAGGACAAGTGATGTGCTTCTGTTGTGGAGAGGACCGTGCATATTTTCCCAATATGTCTTTAGGCAGCTTAATCTTTAATCTGCATATTAGAAGTAATGGGTATTGTGGAATCCAGCTCTAAGCATTGTCCCTTTGCTAGTGTCATTTTGGAAGACAGATATGATTCGTCTTGTATGGCCAGCAGTTACTGCTACACAGCAGCTATTACTGTCAATATTGCTATTGCAGGATCTTCCCTAAGTTGACCAAAGTACTGATGCTGAGGAATTGCTACAGTTCAGTGTATCTGAGACTGACAGTGAAGCTAGGATCTCAGAAGCAGGGCTTTCCATGCTGCCATGTAAATCATGCAGATATATGCCAAAAGCTATTGCCTTCATTTCTGATTGTGGGTTATTCCCTTATGTTTGACAAAGGAAGTAACTTTAACAGATCAGATCTTAAGGAAACCAAAGAAGTGTTAAATTTTTTCCCATGCTCATCAGTGTTTCCTAATGGTGTCCACATGCATTAAGATATTGTTTTGTTTCCTTAGGCTAAAAAGTTTGCCGGACTCAACATTGATTTATTTAGCAGTCATTTTTAAAGCCACTGCTAGTGTGTCACATGGCTATAAAGTCACATAAATCACCTGTGGTAACAGTTGTCTCAATTAACTATTTTGTCCCATTTCCTGCATACAAGTAACAGGCTTATTTTTACAGAAGGTAATGTGCATGAAAGTGTGCTAGACCCTTTGCCAATGGTGCAGAGAAACAAAATCAAACCTAACAGCAGAAGTGTAAAAACCAGGAGAGCAAAAACTTCAGCTTTCTGGCTAGCGAGTGATACAGTGTCAGTGTAACTGTTGACCTTCCCAACAGATTATAACCCAGTTTTACAAACAGCTGTTACTATGGACCATGCTGCAGCATTAGTTTTGTGCTCAACTTCAATTGCGCTTTTTCTGGAGTCAAAAGTAGAATCAGAGTATGAATGCAGATGCCTTTCATACTGTATGATACTGTGCTTTTCAATAAATACATGGGAAGACAGCATCATGGTTGTGACCTTTGTTTTTATTTAGGTAGAGGAGGGTAGGTTGAGCAGAGGTCATTCCCTCTGGTGCATATCGTGTGATGTTAATATGCAACTGTCTTACACCTGAAGTCCATGAGACTATTGCAAACAAGTTGCTTAAGAAAACCTTTTCAGAGCAATCACTATGTGAAAATTGACCTTTGTCACAGGGATAGCACTGTGTAGCAGTCTAGAATGGAATGGGCTGCCCAGGGTGGTGGTAGAGTCACCATCCCTGGATAAGTTTAAAAGACGCTTAGATGTAGTGTTGAGGTATATGATTTAGGGGTGAATCTGTAGAGTAGGACTGATGGTTGGACTCAATGATCCCAAGGGTCTTTCCCAACCTGAATGATTCTATGAAAATCACCCTTCAGATTTAAGGTTTACTACAGAGCAATGAGAGCTAACCATATCAGACTGAGATACACAAACCGACTCTTTTCTTTGTGAAAATTAGATAGCAAAAATCAGTTTATTAACTCTCAGTGAACATAGAAAAATAGAATCATTATGGCTGGAAAAGACCTTCATGATCAAGTCCAGCCCTCATCCCAACATCTCCCTAACCCCTAGACCATGGCCTCAAGTGCTTTAGCTACTTGTTTTTTAAATACTTCCAGAGACAGTGACTTCACCATCTCCCTGGGCAGCCTGTTCCAATGCCCAATCACACTCTCAGGAAAGAACTTCTTCCTACTATCCAATCTAAACCTCCCCTGATGCAACTTGAGGCCATTTCCTCTCGTCCTACCATAGTAATTTGGAAGAAGAGACCAGCACCAGCCAGCCTTGCTACAACCTCCTTTTAGGTAGGTATAGAGAGCAGTAAGGTCTTCTTTTAGCCTTCTCTTCTCTAGACTAAATAACCCCAGTTCCCTCAGCCGCTCTTCATAGGGCCTGTTTTCTAGACCTCTCACCAGCCTTGTTGCCCTTCCCTGAGCCTGCTTCAGCACCCCTATGTCCTTCTTATACTGTAGCACCCAAAACTGAACACAGTACTCAAGGTGCAGTCTCATGAGTGCATAGTACAGGGACACAATCACCTCCTACTCCTGCTGGTTGCACTGTTCATTATCCAGGCTAGGATGCCGTTTGCCTTCTTGGACACCTGGGCGCAAAGCTGGCTCATATTTAGCCGGCTGTCAACCAACACCTCTAGGTCCTTTTCTGCCAGGCAGCTCTCCAGCCACTCTCCCCCAAACCTGTAGCACTGCTGGGGGTTATTGTGACCAAAGTGAACTGCTGCAACATCTGCTACATATAATTTCTCACTTTAATGGGAAGGCTTTAATCAGAAGTCTGTGCTATATACAGGAGGGGGTGTTTTGATTTGAAATCAATTAGACAACTTTAGACACTGTCTACCGTTTTATTGAAAGAAAGGAGAATGAAGCTCTTGAGTCACAGCCTCTCTGTTGCTGTATTTGTATAGGAGAACTCAACTTCCAGCAGGAACAAAAGTGGGTGCAGCACTTGACTTTAAGTGCTGTGATCAGGAGACCAGAACAGTTTAATTAGGCTTCTTGTGTATGTCTAGGGTTGAGAGTACTTGACAGTAAGTAGTTTGACACCCAGACTACTCACCAGAGCCAGTATAACAAAAAACCTACCCTTTAAATTATTTGGCTGATGATACCATATCACTCAGAGTGTAGTAATCAAGGCAGGTTGTGAAGAGTTGCAACAGAACCTCATGGTACTGAATCACTGTTGAAATTCCCTGTAGAGAGGTATGAAGTGATGCTCAAGGGGCAGGAGGAGGCAAAAACTCCCATCTTGCACCCACAGCTCTGTTTGTCTTTCCCATATTTCTGATATTTTTATAGTCACCTGTATTATTGTCAGCTCAAAGCATAGTAATGATCAGTCAAGAACAGACAGCACTGGGCCTCTGCTTAAATCTATAGTATGCCTATATCTGGCACCTTGTGTACTGTTATGGTATTGCTTCCTTCCCTGCACTCCTCTTTTCCACTTAGTCCTTCCCCCAGACTGCTTCCAAAAGAGATAATAAAACTGAAGGATGAAAGAACAGAGGTCTGTAATGACTTCTATGTGAGAAATAATCTAACAGACTTCAACTCTTGAGGCTTGAAGGGAGAGAGCTCATGAGAAGCAGATGTCATATATAGTATTTCAAGTTTCTCAGACAATGTCAGTGAGGTTTGATTGTTTAGTGATGCCCCTGATGCAGATGTAGGGGACACTGGATGAGATTTACAGCGCTCAGGTTCAGAACTGCTTGTTAAGCAGTAGAGATCCCTTGATAGGAATTCCTTGATAGGGGTAGACTGGAGAAATTTGTGGAAGAGACCTCTATCCTGTTTTATTAAATACGAGCTAATCGATGCTCAGGAATTGTGTCCAAGCTGAGAATCACTGGAGGCTGCAAGCACTTCTTCAGAGAGGATCACTCCCTACTCAGTCTGGTCACTTTTTTCTAAGTGTGTGCCTTTTGACCGGTGTCAGTGACTAAAACAGGTCTGGGTTTAGCCAGTGTGACTGTCCCTGGCTTCTGAGAGGCGTCTGCACCTCAACTTTGTCTTGTCAGATGGTCTTTCCTAAAAGAGGTGATGTGTACTAGAGACCCTAGGTACAAGCAATCACCAGTAAACCTAACCAGTGATTTGACACATCTGCTATTGGGTTAGCAGAAGTACAGGGTATTTTGGGTATGCATCCTGCTGCAAAAGTGACAAGTGGTATGATCAAGTCTTCTCTGTCCATGTCAGCTTCCTTTTTATTTAGAATGCAGCCTTCAAAGCAAATCATTACGGCAGGAATAAAGGTGGCTATTTTGCTTGTTCAGCAATCCAAGAAACGTGCACTGCTTTGCAGTAGGTGAGGCAAGCAAGCATGCCCCTAAGAGTGTCTTCACTTGGAGAGCCTGCTTCTGCTCTTTCTGCATGTGGGGATGTGTGTGTGTGTGTGTGTGTATGTACATACATGACCATACAGATATCCCATCAAATTCTTTACCTGGACTACACAGTCACAAAGTAAATTCAGCTACAGCCCACTGGCTCAACAGCACAGGGACAACCAAATCTTTTGAGTTTGGCATTATGATGAAACCAGTGTACATAAAACATACCTGCGTATGCATCAGATGGCCAAGAAATTTTTCAGGTTATTTTTGTTTCCAGAGAAGACTGTTACATCTGTAAAAGAGACATTTCATAAATACGCTCTGCAAAAACTTTTACATCCTCAGTAAGGATGTCAATAAGGTATAAGACACTCCAGTCCTGTCACAGAGCAGAGTGGGACGTGTGAGTTCAAATTAAGTTTAATTGCCATTGAGATTAATCTGGGTTTCTCAGCTAAGTACTATAAGTATACCCCTAGTAATTTATTCTTTTCCCTTTAAAAATGCTTAACTGATTCCTCATTGCAATGTTGAGCTAGTGGAAAAACCCTGTGTCATAGCAATGTTATTTTTTTATGAGCTCTGAGTAGGAATGTTTTATAATTAATAAAAACAGGCTTTGCATTATTTTGCAAAACTACCTAAATTTCAGCACAGCTAGAACTAAGTAATGAGCTACTTTAAGTTTAGGTTGCTTGTTGTTACTTACAAACCCAGTAATGTTGTCGTGATCTCATGAGATAACGTGGACAAAATAGTCAGTGTAGAGGTTGCATTTTTGTGCTGATAGGCTGTCACAACCAGTGCCGAAGCTTTGAGGGACATATTTTTTCACTGGTCTCAGCAAAAGGTGTCACAGAGCAAAGAGAAAGTTAAAGAATAGCTGATCTGGCTAGGGTGGTGGCACCATCCAACACAGAGAGAGATGTATGGCAGGAATTACCTTCTAGTCAAGCTGCCAGAGGTTTCTCTCCCCTCATCTTCACCAGTTTTTACTCCCTTTAAGCACATTCTCACTGGTACATTTTTCCTTTCCCCCCTTGGAAACATTGGAAATACCATAAACCACCAACCCCCTCTATTTTAGCAAATTCAAAGTTCTATCACAGTATCTCTACGCCTTTATTTTCTGCATAACACAGTAACACAGCAGTCTTTTATAACCCAGGGGTAGACTGCTTTACTGCCCTTCTCATCCTTCCTTGTAGGAAAGGAGAAACTAAGTTTTTAAAATGCTCATTTTACCATTTCTACAACAAGGCTGAAGCTTTTTATAGCCCCAGCTATCACATCAGCTGAGCCATCCAGTTCACTGTCGGTAGGCTGGGACGGTGCTCTTTAACCTTTTCTTACAGAAAATCCGACCCACAACTTGCAGTTTAAAATGCTAGACTCTGTAAAAGTACTGCCCAGTTTTTGATGCGGTGTAAACCCAGAGTACTGTGAAGTTAGGGAAAACAGAAATCCTAAAGTAGCCATGTGGTGGCAAGTGCTGTGGCTGCTGCCTTTCCAGCTGGCTTATACAAAAGAGCTTGGATGAGTCTCTTTTCCTTACAGCTAATGTGGCATAATACGTAGAAGCTACGATGTCAGTCTTCCTCTGGCATATCCTAAACGTCCACATTTTGAGCTGCCTGACAGTTAAGTATAGGCCAGTCATATTCTTATAGCTGAAAAAAACAGTGCTAAATACACATTTTATAGACAAAAAGGAGAACTAGTAATTTGGTTTAGTATCTTGATGAAAGTGAGCTACTAAGTATGCCTGAACTTGTGTAACTGGCGTGAGGCTTCTGGAAGTTCCCTTGTAAAGCCCCAAAACTTGGCATACAGATGTTAACTCTGAGAAACGGACAGGTTGCTGATGAGCACTGCAAGCAGAGTAGATGCTTGTCTGGTCTTCATGCCGTCCAGAAAAAGACCAAGGTATTTGAAATGTGTCCAACCAGAATCACATTTATTTACAAAAGTATCCTCCTACAAAGATTTCCATAGCAGTTTAGTGGTATCTTGAAGCAAGAACACATGAAGCAGGATGGGGAGGAAAGCTTTTACTAACTTCTTTCCAGAAGATCAACAGAAGCTTTGAAAATTGTGTTTTATGTCAGGTTGCCTTTAACATCTGAAAGAGGGCCCAGGCTGCACGACTATGACTCCCCTATTGGTAAGGCTTGTTTCGTTAAATACAAGCAGTTCTTACAAGAGCCACAAGGGCTCTAACAGACCCTGATAGCCCTAACCAGCCTCACCTGGTCTGGCCACCCTCTGCTTCATATCAGCTCAGCCCTGGACCTTCAGCTCTTCCTAAGATGCCCCACAGGAGTCTTGCCACGCTCTTGGCTGGAGACAGACACTGCTATTCCTGACCTGTAGACTGATGTCCTAGTTTAGCCTGAGTCTGGGCTGCCCCTAGTCCACCCCATTACCTGGTTGGGCTTGTGGGATGGCCCTGATCTGCCCGTGGTGCCCCAATCCTGAGCCAGCAGACAATCCTTGGTGTGGTCTGAAATCCTCCTTTGTGGGCAAGCAACTAAAATGTTTGAGCCTGTTTGAACTGCTGAAGCAGGGATGTTTGTTGGTAGCAAATCACAACCATCTTCTCATGCAGATGAAGGTATTCTTTCAGTTGTATAGAAGTGTGAATGGTAAAGAAAGAGCTGCCTAGACTCACTGTGTTTGCTTCTGTGTATATGAAGGTACAAAAGCTTAAGAGCAGGTTATGGAAGCTCCAGGAGCTGACTATAGCTGTTTGGGCTCAGGTTTCCATTGCCTGTCAGCTCAACAGGAATCTGTGAGGATCACACAACACCCAGGATGCAGGGTGGCAGGGATTGCTACCTTTTCATACTTGTCTTTCTCTGGAGTTCCATCAGGGGAAGTCTGTCTGGGGATTAAAGCCACAGTACACCCACGGGTCCTTATTCTGAAGGCAGGCCCTGGAAGTTAGAGATTTAAGGAGAATTTTTTTTCTCATATTTCAAAAATAGTCACTGTAAGCCAGAATCCAGCGTTGTATCGCCATTGCTTGCTGAGCTATGCCTGTGCATGGGACCTTGCATTTTGAGCAAGACCCTACCCTCCCACTGCAGTCTAGTTTCTGTTTAGAAGGCAGTCGTTAACTTTACAGTTAAAGTTAAAGTCTGATCCCATATACTCAGATCATTATTCAGTTTATGATACAAAGAGTACATGGCACTGGATAGCTGAAGGTAGAATTTGAGGCCAGTTGTTAGCAGAATCACTTCATGATGTGAGCTGGTACCCTGGAACAGCAGTTTGTATTCATAAACCGGTAGTGCAAGTCTGTGTGTGTGTGTGTGTGTGTGTTTGCGTGTGTAAACCTGTGGTGAACCTATGGCTCTTGGACTGCAAACTGTCCATTTCAGCGGCAGATATTAGTATCCATGCTGACTTGTGAGCTGGCTTAGGCTTGCTTGCTCTTCTTGATTTACTTTTCTCTAAATGCTATTGTATTTTTTCTTGGTATGAGTCTGCTCTAGGTAAAATTAGGGTTAATTAATTGCTGGATACTTGAAATACTTCAGCTTTCTTGTTCAGCTGAAGTGTCCTAGCATATCCTTCCCAAATGAAAAACAAAACTCTTGAGTGCTGCTGAATGTCCTGGAAGGGGAGGATCAGGGCTCGCAAGAGGTGCTGGTGGCATGTGGCAGGTAGCCAGCTAGGGATTCAGCATCCTGTCAGGGGCAGAAACCAGCCTGGTGGTGTTTGTTGTCTCCTGCATGACCTCAGCTGTTGTTTACGCTTACCTGAACCAGCGTGTGCATGTCACTGGTGTTAACAACTGGGGCCCAGGTTTTGTAAGAGCTGGGTGCTTCAGCAGCTGGTAATTTACTTCCTGCCTGTAGATAATAGTTCCAGGGAGGTGGGAGTAAACTCCAGCTACAGCCATGCTTGTGTAACCTTGGCCTGAAGGCACTCGTGCTTCAGTGTGTTGTAGCCTTCCTTATGAGGGAATAGTGACCCAGAAGGGCCCATGCAAGTCTCTTAATGTAGCCAAAGTGGTGGCAAGAAAAATGATTGTATGGATCCCTTCTTGGGGTGGGGGTGGTGGGAAAGTTTAAATCTTGCAATATTTTAGTACCAGATCAGGAAAAAAAAAATCTTCAGTGAAAACCAACTGGTTTATCTTTAGTCTCAAGCTTTTTCCTTCCCTTTTTATAATCCTCTGTACTTGTACCCTAGCCCTTGGCCACTTTGTTGAAAAAAACCACTTTTTAAAATTTTATGTTCCTTCAGCAATTATTCTGTACACCTTATACTGGTATTTTTATCAGCTGTTATCTTTGGCAGCCACTGGAGTAGCTTAAAGCTAAACTATCTGATGGTCTGGTATAGGCGTTAATATTGCTGTAATTTCAGTCTGCAAGCAGATTCCCTCCTCCTTCAGTCTTGCTGCATATATTGGCAGAAAATTAAGAGAAGCTTGTTCATAGTACTTATTATTTGTCCTTTATCGGTGATAATGCTTAGGAAACAGTGTGCTCATTTGCACTACTTGCCAGCAGTACTGACAGGTCTGAAACAGGCAATAGAAGTAAAACATCACTGTTTGAATGGGCTCCATCCCTGGATTTGTTTTCCTCCTCACAAAAATTTGGAAAACAGTGTTTTTCTGTTCTGAGTCACTGACTTCCAGAAAGAAAGGGTGACTTCTGTTTTCTTTTCCTGTTGCCATCTTTTTTTGGCTTCTTTTTTCCCCTTAATGAACCTACATAAAGCACTAATTGAGCAAAAAAGGTTTTGGTTCACAGCCAGCCAGACCAACCAATACTACCCATTTCTTGGTTTTTTCCAGAATTTTATTTGGCAAGCAGGATGGGTGCTTGTGGGAGGAAAGAAATGGAATTAAATTTGGGGAAATACAGGATGGAGCTTGGAAGGGTGTGTCCCCAAAGATGTGTGCCCTTGTGTCACACTTGTGAGTTGGGTAATTGCATATTTAGCTTCCTGCCTGAATACATGTGTGGGAGCAAATGTACGGTTTGTCTGCCATATGGGCCATGCATGCACAAAAGGCATCATCATTTCCAGACTGTTTTGAACCTACTGCACAGGAAAGGCTTGCTCTGTGATGTCAGCCACTATGGTGACTAACATACTCAGTCCTGGGTTTGTCTGTCTAGCAAAACTGGTGATAGTTGTGATGTTAAATAAGTTTTGGGGTATACTAGCATCCATGAAGCAAGGATACTCTGTTGATCTCAGGCCCCAGGAGAGCTTGGCTAATAGCCACCTTACTCCACTGTGTGGTATAACAAGTACTTCCTTGGTACTGCCTGTGTCCTTCTTGTGGAAAAATACCCCTACTAGTGTATTTTTGTTGTTGATACTGCTGCTTGGATAGCTTGATATAAAGTTGGAAGTGTAGGAGCTAAATGGGGGAAGAACGAGGGCATGCACAGGTCAGCATTCAGTGACAGTGAGGACAGACACAGAAAGATGATTTGTTCTTGTAAACAGCTTGTATCGCTAGTTAACGAAAAGAATAAATTTAATGCTGTTTTTCATGTTTCTATTCTGTATTCCCAGCCTCCCACCTGGTGATGCTCATCTTCCATTTGGAGTCTTTCTGGTTACAGCTATGAAAAATAAGCTATTTCTGATATGCCAATAAATAAGCTTGCTTGCTCGTCCTGAAAAACAGCTCCCTACAATTATGATTGTGGTGACTGCACGTAATGAATGACAGAGTCGGGAATGAAAAGTTTTGCTGTCCTAACAAACCTTTTAAAATGTTGTAAGACTGCAAAATAAGCACTGTGCTTTACTTGCAGTTTACATTTCAGATGCTTCAAAACACATAAAGAAAAACTAACTTCTACCACAACAGCGGGTGATACTGCGACGCAGTGGCAAAACGGGGTTTTGTTTGCTGTATGTGTTTGTTGTGCTTCGCAGGCCTGGGGGATTGAAGCTAGGGTCTTTTTGCTCTGTGTCTGCCAGGATTTTAAGTTAATTTAGGAGTCGGTATCTTTAAATCCTAATGCAGGGTTATTGCTGTCAGAAATGCAGCTATAGGTGAATGTGAATTAACGTTGTCTTGTTTCCTCTGGTGGACTTGAATTAGATGTGCTGTCCACACAACTAACTTAGACACCTGGGCATCCTCTTTCCTATCTGAGATATATGTTCTCGTTTCTAAAATTAGTTGTAAGATACAAGCATTATGGAATTAATTAAACTCTAAGCTAACACTCCGATACTCCTCTTAGGGCTGTGACATGTTTAAAAAACAGTTGTGAAACGTCTGGCTTTCTGAAAGGGTTTCCGTGGTTCTGGAGAGAATTTGGCAAGCCAGTAGCCTGACTCTAGTAGGCGTAACTTATTTTTTTTAATAGATCTGACTATTGCCCACTGCTGATCTTCTAGACAGGTGGGGAGGAAGCTGTATTCTATAGTCCAAGGGGAATGAAGAAAGTCTACAAGGCCTTGGGACGTTTGGTAAAAGAGTCTGGAGCACAAATTGTATATTCTTCATTACTTCCATTTTAGGGTGAGGACACAGGCTGGAATATAAGGACTCAGTCCATTAATGCCTGGCTATGAGACTGGTGTTTAAGGCAGGGCTTTGGATTCTTTGATAACGACTGATTCTATAAAATACCGGATCTGATGGGTACATATGGGCAAAGTTTATCTCAGAGGGGAAAAAGGGTTCTGGGGCAGGAATTGGCAGGGCTCATTCGGAGGGCTTTAAACTAGATTCACGGAGGGGTGGGATAGTTGATGGGTTCACACCAGTGGGACAAAAGTCTGAATGAAAACCAGGTGGCCTTTCGCTGTCCTAGGGTGAAATCTTAGCGCTCAGCTCGCTCCCTAAAATGCCTGTACACCAATGGACGCAGCATGGAGAATAAGCAGGGGGAGTTAGAAATCTGTGTCCAGTCAGGTGATTATGATCTGGTGGCAATTACAGAGACCTGATGAGACAGCTCGCATAACTGGAATATGGTCATGGACAATGAGACAGAGTCTAGTTGCAGACCTGTACCTCATGGAGTCCCCCAAGGGTCAGTACTGGGACCAGTCCTATTCAATGTATTCATTAATGATTTGGATGAGGGATAAGGGTGCACTGACAGCAAGTTTGCTGATGACACAAAGCTGGGTGGTGTCGCCGACACCCCAGCAGACTGTGCTGCCATTCAGCGAGACC
>JAOXOE010000343.1:10967734-10990626 GCA_028565055.1 Phoeniculus purpureus | reverse complement strand
TGACCTCATTAATGTCTATAAATATGTGAGGGGTGGGTGTCAGGAGGATGGAGCCAGGCTCTTTTCAGTGTCATCTAGTGATAGAATAAGGGGTAATGGGTGGAAGCTGGAACATAGGAGGTTCCATATAAATATCAGAAGAAACATCTTCATAGTGAGGGTGACGGAGCATTGGAACAGGCTGCCTAGGGGCGTTGTGGAGTCTCGCTCTCTGGAGATGTTTAAAACCTGTGCGACTTGGTCTAGGTGATCCTGCTGTGGTGGGGGGATTGGAGTAGATGATTTTTCGAGGTCCCTTCCAATCCCTAGTGATTCTATGATTCTATGAACAGATCTTGGGCAGTGCAGCCAGTCCTAGGCACACTTGGAGTTGAATTGTTTTCTATGACAACTTAAACTCCTTCAGGATTCACCTGTTTCAAAGGTGGGAGTTCAAAGCCTCATCTAGTCAGATTGTGTGGATTCTAAGAAGGATTGTGTGACTTCTGGAAAATGCAGTTCAGCCACATGTGGTGCTTGTTGCAATGTTTGCCGTATCTCTCCCTGGCTAGTTCCCAGGACCCAAAACCTTCCAGTAGCTAGTGCTCTAGCTCTGACTTGGTGTTAGTGGTGTCTACTGCAAGTCCTCAGGCTTAAATGAAGCACTTCTGAGGCAATTTCCATTTTAAGGTGATTAGGCTGCTTATTTTTCTGCTTTGTCCTTAAATTAACTATAACATGATGGTAACACAAGCAGTCAAATAGATGCCTACAACTTTAATATGTGTGTACACACATATATCATGTGGATGTGTTTTGAAGGGCAGATGTGTAACTCTGTGTGCACTGAAAGCATGAATTCCATTTCATTTAATCCCATATAACTGTCCTCATAGATTTTATTCTGAATAGTACTGGTGCTGTGAGGCAGCAAGTAATAGGAGTCTGTCCCCTGTCTGAGTTTAGCTCTGAAAAGCTTTATTCAAGGCTGAGGGATGACATTCCATCAAGTGAGGTTTTTCCTTTTTATCTTTCCCCTCTTTGGCTGTGTTGGCCTGAGTTGCAGTGATTTCTCTGCTGCACAGTGCCTCATGATGTACCATTCTTCTGGTTTTTTTTCCCTCTAAGTTGAAATTTAGTCATATGCCAAGGCAAGAATTACTCAGACATGAGTAAAACATGCCGTGGTTTAGTCTTTTAAATTTCTTAAAGAAGAAAGAAAACTGCAAGAAAGCAAACTGCCCTCTGTCTGGGTGCTTCTCATGGGTTTAGATCATGGGTTTGAACTTCATCCCATATAACAATTCTTCCCAAGAGCATAGA
Source organism: Phoeniculus purpureus (assembly GCA_028565055.1). Classification (NCBI taxonomy): domain Eukaryota; kingdom Metazoa; phylum Chordata; class Aves; order Bucerotiformes; family Phoeniculidae; genus Phoeniculus; species Phoeniculus purpureus. The sequence continues at coordinate 10,989,324 of JAOXOE010000343.1, read as the reverse complement.
CCTGCTTGCTCTCTCTCTCTCATGAGAAGAGCAGGTCTTCTTCTGAATGCCTCATGGCTTAATTTTCAATGTTTCATCCATATGGGATTTAATTCTAAGGTTGTTTGGGGAACTAATAACTGGAGAAGAAAGATGCAAAGATGCAGTAAAACTCTAGTAATTTGACTATAATGCACAGACAGACCAGCCACTGCGCACTGTTCACCTGCAGCTCTGCAGAACCAGTTGGGCTGGGGCCGTTTCACAGTTTTTATTCTTTTTGTTTGTTTGTTTAGTTTTGGAGCTGTATCTTGTCGATCTAGCTAAGCTTGGTGGTGTCAGTAGTGGAACCAAATATCTTTGCTACAACAGCATGCCGCTTTCTCCCTTCTGTTTACAGGTGGGGTTTGGGCTCTTTGGTTTTTTCTTCTTTGGTAACAGAATTTTCCATTTTGTGGCTCCTCTTTTGCCATAACTATTGAAAGGCTTAGTTTACCCTATTCTTTGTTTTTTAAGCCTGATAAAAGAGAGGAGGAAATCTGGCCAGTGGATGAGAATCCAGGAGAATACATATTTCTTAGCAGAGAAGGCAACTAATGAGTTTTATTAACAAGCTACGGTTTGTAATTTGTAAGGTCAGAGTTTGTCTTGAGGGGACTCTGTGTTCTTGAAAGAGAAACCATTAAATGCAAATGACAGACTGGTGTGCATTAGGTGACTAGTGCACAGATTCTCATCCCTGAGTGGAAATGTAAAACATGGCAATCGAATGTCTTAATTTCACTATTGGATTTCTGAAAAGCCAGAAGGTATTTTAATTTTTCAGGATTTTATCAAACTGCAGTAGAATCTGACTTGGCAAATGCTATGCAAACTGTGTCTGTTGGAGAGGAGGTGATAATGGCAAATTGTAAGCAGAACTGTCACTGTTTAGTTTCGTCCACATCACAAAAAGGAAGAAAACTACATTTGAGATTCCTTAATACCCTGCTGGTGAATTTTGGTACCTGCCATGATCGCTAGGTGGTACCTAGAAAGTAAGAATTTACGGCAGGGAATATCTTCCTCCTCTTAAACTTCAAAGTGCTTCTCAGTCAGAATTCACCTCTGTCCACGGGATAGCTTCTGTGTTGTTTTGTACTGCTGTGGTTATTGGTAGGGAACAGAGATGTTTTATTACTTTCCTGGCATGCGGGCTGGAAATTCTTTTTCTGCTCTGATATAGAAGCAAAATGAATGTAGTGTGTGAAACCTCGTCTGAAAATGTTGAGACTGTTCTCTTGGTCAAATACATTTGAGAGCTGTCTTTACTCTCTTGGCAAGGAGGCAGGAAGGAATATAGACCTGGACAGTGTCTGAATGCCTCCTGAGAAGCCCAGTCACCATGAGTGTGCCCTATGAGTGGCAGAAACTCGCTGGAGTAGAATCTATGCCTTCAGTAAATCTTCTTGCTAAGGCTGTTAATGGTGGCCATCCAAGTGGGTTAAGCTTTCTGTGAAGTCTGTGTGTTTCTTTCATAAATTACCTTAGCTGGTTGTTTTGCTTGAGATAGAGTTCATCAAAATCAAAACATCTTTAGGTGTAGTGTTGTTTCTGCTTCTTCCTCTCCTGTGCAACAAAACACAGGACTGTGTTTACTGTCAATGTTTTGTGGTCAAGACTAAAGCCTTTAAAGTGACCTGTATGGTTAGTTGCTAATTTGAAATGTGTCACTTCAAAAAGTTCAGGTATCGAAGGGTGTTTTTAACAGATAGTCATAACTTAGGTTGTGGTTGTTGACTTCCAGCAAGCCATGTGGAATGTGTGAGCTGCAGCGGTTCCTTGTTCAGAGGAGAGGGTCTAGTCCAGCATAGCCTTTGAAGAGGCTGGGATTTGTCTTCAGGACTAGAAGCACTTCTTGGAGATGGTGTCATGGCTAGTTATTTTTATGAACTGGATGGTTATAAGAATTTCTTAAATACACAGAATTGTCAGTGTGTTCTGTCTATTGGTGGGGCTGGGTCCAGTAGATGGACAGAGGGGAGACTGCTGCAGTGTCATGCCCTTGGCCTCAGCCATTGGTGGGGACAGAAGCTATGTTCACTGTGTATGCACCACCTTGCACGTATGTCACACATGCATACCTGGCTGACCGTGCAGATCAGCACAGGCAGGCATGTAAGGGACACCTGTGGCCTCATCCTGCTCTCTGGCTGAACAAGATGTCATTTAGTGTGAAATATTAAAAAATAATTACATGTGTCTCTCTATACACACCTTTAGCTATACATTATAAATACAATAATTATGTGATGTAACATTGACATAAGATATATTAATTACTAATAATTACAGAATTCCAGTCAATAACTATTATTTACTAGTTGCAAAAAAACCTGTGTATATGCACACATACGTAACATGCGGATTTCTCTGACAGCTGCTCAGGCAGCTACTCGGTAGCTGCCATAGACTCCATTTCCCCAGTTTCTGGCACATAAACACGAGCTTACAGGGCCCACAGCCCTTCTCCTAGTACTGGTGCAGACCTCTGCACACAACTGGCAAGAACTCCTGGGTTAAGCACCCGTGGTTTGGCCGTTAGAGAGATGCAAGCTCACAAGGTGGGTTTCTGTGATAATTCCAGGCCCTTTTGATTCCCTTATCCCTCAATTTTTCCATGGCCCACCCGCTCCTCCCAAAAACTGTAGTAATTCCTATGCAACCCCCAAATGCTTTTCCCTTGCATCCCATGACCCCAGTACTCCTAGGCAGTGTCCAAAAGATGCTCTGGAGAGGGGCTGCTTCTATATCTTCTTAATGGGTCGATGTGTGGATGGTGGCTCCCCTGGAACTTGTAGAGATGGGCCTTTGGGCTGATGGCTCCTAGGATGAGCCTGGGAGTAGCTGGGACAGGGGATTATTTGGGGTTTCCTAGTGCTGTTCTATCTCTCTGTACTGTGTGCAGATGAGTTTTATCACAAAACTGAAGGCCAGGTGTAGAACATGCAGAAATCCTGGCTTGCTGGGTCAGAACAACAATTGCTTTGCAGGAGAAGCCTGTTCTATCTGAGGCTTCTAGTGCAATCAAGTTAATTAAGAACAACTCTTGTATTCACGATCCACAAGGACGAGAGTGCCTAGAGAAGCTGGAGGAGGAAAATTAAATCATAAATATCCTTTTCAGCTGTTGTCCCAAGCCTGAGAAGAGAAGAAAGAAGGGGTTGGAGGTGGGGTGAGGGAGATGTGTGTGTGAGGATGGATGTGTCTTTATTATAATATTTTTTGTAGATACTGTCATAGCCTGTGTGTGAGAGACATAACAAACCACAGCAACCTGGGCTGATCTGCAGTGCCAGGACCCCTACACAAGGACTGAGCCTGTCCACATTCCAGAGCTCACATGCTAGTTAGCTGCTCCTACACACTGCTGACTATCCATGCCTTTCTGTTCTTTGTGTAGGGTCTGAATCCCAGCAAGACTTTCACTGCTGTTGTGTAAGCAGCACCCAAACATGGGCATTTAGCTTCTCTAAAAGCTTTCTTTGGGTTAGTATCAAGCTTGTTTTATGTTGTGGAGTACACTTTATTTTAGAATTAAGATACTCGTTAGCACTTTGTCCATTCCTACAGGAGCAAATACATATTACCCATTTACTCTATTACAATATCTTAATGGATTTGTAAGGCAAAAAATCCGAGACAAACCAAATTTTAAATTCTCAGTGTTGTCTTTTGCTGATAAGACCACAGGGGAGTTCAACCACCTTCCCTGAGACAGTTGTGTTCATTAAAAGAACAGCCACTAATATTTTGCATTAATTGAAATGACCCATCTTCACAGTTAAACTTCAAGTTAATCTTTCTGTGGCTTTTTAGAAGGTCAGCAGACTGTTGCAGATTTCTTAAGTGGTTTCTTCTTGTAATACTTCTGAGGTAAGTAAGGTGGGTGGACAATGGAGGTGGGCAGCTTTCTGGTAGAGGGGGGAAAAACAGTAGAACCCAATTAGGGTTGTTTTGGTGGTTTTTTTGGTTATGTGAGGTGCTTTAATATTGGGATTTTTTTTAGTCTTTTTGAGGATGAAGTGCTAGGTTTGGAGTTTTCTTGTTGTTCAAATGTTTTGTTGTTTGGTTTATTTTGAAGAGCACATAGATATTTATAGCACTTCAGGTTTAAAGAGCATCTGTCATCATAACTGCAAGCACTCACCTCTTTCTTGACTTCTATTCCAGTAACACCAGGTGCCTGAGAAGATTTTATGTATTAAATTAGCTTGAAAAGCTTGACTTGTTACTTACCTACATTTAATCAGACTCTCAAGCAGCAGAGGCAGGTTTTGTCTTACAAAACTGAATGGCTTTGACCAGCAGACTGCCTTCCTCATCTTCACCAGAATAGGAAGGGCACCTGTAAAGAACAGCTATTTTCAGTTGTATAGCTCAGATTTAATTGAAGGGCAAGTATCTCTGTGCTTTTACTAAGACAGAAGTATTTGGGAGTAGAAAGAGGAAGATAAGAATGCAATAGGGTAAATAAAATTTTTTCCTCTTTTTTTTCCTGGCTTTAGGAAAACAGGTGTGGGCTTTGGACACTGTCTTTTGTAGTCTTCACGGACAAATTCCCTGAAGTCTTAGAGGGAAGGTAAATGCTGTCATATAGTGCTCTCATATCCACAAAAGGCCACTTCTGAAACTGAAGGATCTACCAAAAAAAAAAATCACTTCTGCTTGAATTAATGAAATGATTGACAAGGTAAGAGTCCTCTGTGTGATCAGAGTAAGGTATGATTGTCCATTTTATCAGCAGATATGTGGTGGCAAGATGTGAGCATATTGACTTCCCATTGTAAGGCGTTAGAAGGAGTTCTAAGACTTGTCAGAAAAGTATCGGTCTGTTTTAATACCAGAAAGCTGTATTCTCTTTTAAAGTTGTCAGAGCCACTGCAGCTGTCTTCTCCAAAATTTTTATATCTGTACTTGTCATAGAGAGTGGAGACTCCATTTCTGCTCAGACTCAAAGCCTTCTTCCACTCCAGGCTTGAGCTCACCCCTTTGATTTGTATTAAAAATCTCACTTGTTTCATGAAGACTGTACTAAATGTGAGCTTAGTTCATTCAACCTCAAACTTGCTTTCTTAATCCATAAAAGTAGTTTGTAATTCAGAAAGTTCTTTAAGTGATGCTACCTAGGTTTTATGATTATGAACCCTGAAATGTCCTCCTAAAACTTTCTGGCCCATCTGGGAACTATTACACTTAAGAACTGGGAGGTCCTGTTAACTTTAAACTATCAAACACCCAAGCAGTGGTCTTCCTAGCAGAAAGTGGTGACAATTTTCAAGTGGCAAAATATTCCTCTTACTAACCAGAGACAAAATTAGCAAACAGTAAAAGGGGAGACCTGCATGCAATCTGTTTAATTATTTTTCTTCCTTATCTAACATCTAATTTTCCAAGTTGATAGGTGAGTGACACGCTGAAGTGGCTGTGCTTCCGCCCCCAGCCTTATGAAAGCAGGATCTTCATAAGTAGACAGAAGATTTAACTTTGTTCTGTACAGTATTATTAAAGGGAAAGAGTGAAAATAGTTGATAATGAGATCATATCAGGTCTCAGGGTGAATCTGTATGTTGTAGATCACTCACAAGTGTTGGCAGAATCCTGCAAGGAAGTCATCCTGACTCCTTTCTCCCCTGCTTTTGGTTGTAAAAATGAAATTATGCAGGTCATCAAGACTTAAGCTTCTCTTCCATTAAAACAAATATTTCCACTTATGGAAATATTGGCCCTTTTCTGTGGCAAAGCAGATAATCCATTCCCTGTGGTGCATTTGTTTAGATTTATGTTGTCAAAAAATATGGATGGCCCTTTAATGGGAAGAAGGGAATGATGGGGAGAGAAGGCTCAGTGGGAGCAGTTGGCGTTCTGTGACCGTGCATGTGCTCATGTAGCCTTGCTTGCACGGTAGTGTATGTACACCCTTTGCACGAGCTTTGAACTAGAGCTTGGAATTGAGGAAGGGGGTAATATTGCTGTCAACATGGAACCAAGTGTTTAACATATCCAAGGATATCCTCAAGCTTATTAAAGGGCATCTGTTGCCCTCTAGTGTTGTTCTCTGCACTTCTACTCCCACTTCAGAGCATATCTCCTCTCAGAAGTACTGGGAGAGGGGAAATGTATGGCTGTAGCTGGAGCATTTAGTGGCATCAAATGTACAAGGGGCCAGGAAAGTAACATGTTTGCATTACTCTTCTCCATACATCATCATGGGTGCGATTGTGTAAGTAGAAGCTGAGCACAGAGGCAAATCCAAGATGTGCTGCTCTTGGTTGTAAGGTGTTACCCAGGTGCTGTGATAGGCTTATGCAAATAGGTTCAGCAGCCAGGCAAGGGCAAGCTCTTAAATATGACCCGTCCTACAGCAACAGGTGAGTATGTGCTGAAACGTATAGCATAACAATGTGGAAAAGTTGACTAAGTGTGTCAGGTTTAACTTGGCTGCGAGCTGGCATCAAGCCCCAAGGTACACCAGACAGCTCTTTAGGTTTCATTGAAATGTTTACAGTTACTGGAAGGCTGGGAGTGAAAGCAGGTTGGCAGCAAACTGTACTACCAAGACCTAGCTGTGGGCTAGAGTCACTGTTCATAGTGTTTAAAATAAACCTTTTGATTTCTTTAAGTGAACGTTAAACTGGCTTCAAAGTCTTTAAGATGACAAAGATTCTTGTGCCCTAGAGAAAATTGTTCATCAAAGAGATGTGAGAGATGTAATGGGAACCTGTGACAGCCAGTCTAGACAGTCCTTGAGACATTGTGGTTTCAGTGAGTGTGCTGATGAGAAAGCAGGGCACTCAGCTGCAGCAACCAGTAGTGACCTCAAGGACACTTAGTAGAAGCTCCTTAGCAGATAAAAATCTGCTCAGCTGCACAATACTTATCTAGTGTGATATGGTCTCTAAAATAATGGAGAAAATGCTAAGTGTGGGTATTCTGTCTAAGAGACTGCTCAGCAGACTTTTAGCAGTGCTGCCATAGCCTGAGTTTGTTTTTATGAAACATCTAACCGAGCCAGAGTTTGGGGGTCTTTCATATGCTATAAGGTCTGGAGTTCAGGATGCAAGGTTGGCTTATTTTATGTACATGTGCACATAACGCTTGCAAACTGGAAACCAGAGATTAGGTAAACTGGGATACTTGTGCTAGTGTGGGCAGAGCTTCAGAAGCTGAAATGGCTGTTTCCCCAGATAAAATGGCCCTTCCTACCTGAATACTTCATGCTGAGTTGGAAGGCCTTTACTTTGTAGCTCTTTCAGTAATTTTTTTACTTACAGAAGTAAGTAGACCTGGACTGAATCCAGTGCTATGTGTTGGCTAAGGCCACCAGATTAATTTGCCTCTATAATGGGCTAACAAGCTGCTAATGTAGGAGAGTTTTGATGAAAGGCATAAGCATGCAATTATTCTCTACTTGTAGTGTATTTCTGTGAGAAATTGCCTTGAAAGAAAGTTAATTTGTATCCTAGAGGCAGTTTCCTGTCACCCTGTGAAAGATGTGAACACTGTATTCCTAACTCTAATTGTAAAATAGTCCAGAAATTACTTGCAGTGACTGCAGGAGGGATGTTCAGAGTGTGTGTGAAATAGACACCTAATAAAATAATAAAGTGCCAAGACCTGAGTCCTCCAATTCTGACTATTCATTTTTCTTGGTAGGTGTGGGCTTTCATTTTCAATATTTTAGTTAAATGAGTACGATGTTAATATGGTACTTGCAGACAGAGAGACTGTGGTGTGTCTGAGCAGTTTTTGGTTTTGTTTCAATTCCTGGAGGACGAATCCCAGAGCTAAAGTCATAAAGACCTGGAAAATATCTCTTCTCATTGATGCAGTGTAGTTGCTGCAATAGCAGAAACTGTGGGGAAACCGATATGAAACTTTGGTGTCATCTGTTTATCAGCAGTTGTACCTAATGGAACAATTAAAGCTTTTGGCTTCGTGAGAAGACTCTTAAAAGGTGCTAGAATTTATTTTCCCTTTTAATCAATTTATACTTCTCTGTGATGCTGGAGAGGCTATTTGAATGGTATTTATTTTCCTAAGATCAGCATACGTTTGTCAGAAACAGATACTGAGACATTTTTGTAGCTTGCCAGTGATGCAAACTTTAATGCAGGCAATGGAAGCTTAAGGGTATGCATGAGTTCCCGACTGGCCATGAAAAGTGGTGCTGCATATTTGTGGCCATATAGCATGTATGAACACTCATTGTGATCACGTGGCAGTTTGGTGTTGCATAAATAATCCTGGTGTCACTTGACAATGAGAGGGCCTGTCTTTGACGTGGCAACCTGATACAGATATCTCAAACTAACCTGTGATAGTGTGAACAGGCAACCTGTACATGGTCTGTGTAACCCCAGATTTTTCCAAGGCCTAAGTTTCTCAAGGTTTTTTGCCCTGCTGTCTGTAGAACCAATGAGTCAATCGACAAGAAAACTTGTATAACAAACCTTCTGACCAGGAAAAAATACAAGTAGATTCTCAGTTAACAAATAGCAGGTATTTAGTCCATGAAATGTGTGTTGGCAATAACTGCTTCATCACTGTTCAGTAAGGCTGCTTTCACTGATAAGGGTTTCTCATGAACAAACACAGAAAGACTGTCTATGCTTTTATGTGTCCAAACAGGACATGTGGTTCAGATCTAACCTTAGCATTTCTGCAATCATCATTTTGAGGACAGGTGAGGGTGCAAAAGTTCTTTCAGCTTATATGCAAACTTACAAGGTAACTCACTCCACTGCAAGGGCAAGATTGAATACAGAATCACAGAATTACTAAGCCTGGAGAAGACTTCTGAGGTCATCAAGTCCAGTCTATGACCTAACAGCACCACAACCTAGACCATGGCACTAAATGCCACATCCAGTCTTTTCTTAAACACCTCCCTGGGCAGTCCATTCCAATGTCTAAGCATCCTTTCCATGAGATAGTGCTTCCTAACAGCCAGCCTAAGCCTCCTCTGGTGCAGCTTCAGGCCATGCCCTCTTGTCTTACCACTAGTTGCCTGGGAGAAGAGCCTAACCCCCATCTGCCTACAACTTCCCTTCACGTAGTTACAGAGAGTGATAAGGTCCCCCCTGAGTCTTCTCCAGGCTAAACAACCCCAGCTGCCTCAGCCTCTCCTCATCAGACTTTCCCTCTAGTCCCTTCACCAGCCTCATTGCTCTCCTCTGGACCTGCTCCGGCACCTCAACATTTTTCTTGAAGTGAGTGGCCCAGAACTGCCCCCAGAACTTGAGGTGAGACCTCACCAGTGCTGAGTGCTGGGGAAGAATTACATCTCTGGTCCTGCTGGCCACACTATTCCTTACACAAGCCAGGATGCCATTGACCTTTTGTACCACCTGGGCACACTGCCGGCTCCTGTTCAGCTGGTTGTCAAACAGTACTCCCATGTCCCTCTCTGCCAGGCATCTCTCCAGCCACTCATCCCCCAGTCTGTAGCTGCAGGGGTTTATTGTGGCTAATGGGCAGGGCCCTGCGCTTGGCCCTGTTAAGCCTCATCCTGTTGGCCTCTTCTCATTGACTCAGCCTGTCCAGATCTCTGCAGCATCCTCCTAACCTGCAGCCAATCAATGGTCCCCTCCAACTTGGTGTCATCTGTGAATTTACTAAAGGTAGACTTGATCCCCTCATCCAGGTCATCGATAAAGATGTTGACTAGAACTGGGCCCAGTACTGATGTCTAGGGGACACCACTAGTCGCTGGACACCAACTGGATGCAGCACCATTCACAACCATGCTCTGTGCCTGGTCATTCAGCTAGTTTTTAACTCGGCAGAAGGTGTACTCATCCAAGCCATGGGCTGCTAGCTTTTCCAGGAGAATGCTATGGGAGACTGTGTCAAAGGCTTTGCTGAAGTCTAGGTAGACCTCATCCACTTGACGGATTCGTCAACCACTGCATGTGTCAACAGTGATGTATTTTCTTGTCAGTAAAACCATGTCTGACAACTGCCTGTGAGATCAAGATGTCTTTTTCTGGGGGGAAGAAGGGATCTTTTCGAAGTGATTCATCCTCTAAAAAGGAACGAGGATCTGCTGATTGCATGCTACTCTTCATCTTCTGGGTGCCATTTTATTCTTGGCCCAGACACAGTGACTGAGCAAAGTGTTTAACAGAGAAGACATTAACCATGAAGTAATTATTACAAAAATTACTTATTTAATGTGCCTCTCTACCTTGCATGCCTCTTGCTTTTGGCAGTGTGGGTCTGACACAGCTATGACCATTTGTATGGACTATGTTATTGTTCCTTTTCTCAAAGGTGGAATCTTTTCCAACAGATGTTTCCAGTTATTTTAGACTTTTTGGAGACACCCTAGCTGTCAGTTTGTGGGGGAGCTACAGCTGTCCATTCAGTTTGTTCACGCAAAGTGTTTTAATTGGGTGGGTAGACAGTGCTGATAACAGTAAGAGTTTCTATTCAACATTCATCTGTTAATATCCAAGAGTTGTTATCAGAATATATTCTACAGGAAGAGGCTGTCTAGATAAATGCTTGGTTTGAGGAGTTTGTTTTATAGTAACAGTTCTGTTGTTGGAGATTTTTCTTTCAGAAACGATTGGGCTCCAGAAACTTGAGCGAACAATGCTGCAGGTGTGTAGGATTTCTAAAAAATAACTGGTTTGAGTGTTGGCGTTTTTTTGTTTTGTTTTTTTTTTTTTAAATAGAAACTTAGTCTCCCAAGTCTTTTGTGGTCGCATTTCCTTCTATGTCTCAAATAAGTAAATTGTCTCAATTGTAATATTGTAAATTGTCTCAATATATACCAAAAAGGTTACTAGTTTAAACAGCAAATGGCAAGATCATTGTGCCAGATGACAATGATTTATCTGTATTTATTCTGTAATTTTGCCTTTACCTATGTTGGAGCCATGTGTAAAATCTACACATTTTATGTAGCGACAGAGTATTGGTAATTGCAGTGCTACTGAATGAGTAATGTCGTTGCTCAGTAATGTGTTGCATTGAAATAATGAGGCTTTTGTAGATAATACACTTATTAACCAGCCTTAGTGTGACATGAACTGAAAACTTAGTTGTGGGAATAAATCCTAGACGATGCTGAACAAACATAATTGAAGTAAATCCTTCATTCTGATCTCATTACTTCTGGTTTTGTTTTGAAATGCATGGATGCAATTGCTTTAAATAACGGCATTTTTGCTAGAACACTATTTTATTGGGTGTTTTAACAAGCATAAAGCAAATAAAAGCAGTGTGTGACCTTAAAAGTGGTGTTCTTCAACACAACATACCTATGATGTCCTTCCTGTAGAAAGTCATTGTCATTTTCTTCCCTACAGCTACATGAATTTGTCCCGTGCTATTTTGTAAGGAAAATGTCTGAAATGCCCTTCAGTAGATACACTGAGAGTACTGGGCACTTCCAAGCATAAGCAATGTTTGTAGAGATTGTGACTTTCCTCACTAGACAGCTGTGGAAGGAGCCGAAAGCCATGTGGAAACACTTGAGAGGGAGTAAGAACGAAGCACATGTCAGAGGAGTGGTAGGTAGGAGGTAGAGCTGGTGTTGCCATGTAAGCAAGGCACAATGCCCAGCTCCTGTCGAAGCTGGTCGTGTGGCTCACACAAGTAAGAGCAATTATCTGTGTGACTAAGCTAGAATGTCCTGTTTCTTTGTTCATCTTTAACAGCAGCTTGACACGTGGTTTCAGTGGAAGAATTTTATGGTTTCTCTGGAGCACATTAAAGTCTGGGAATAAATTCAGTACTGGACAAGTTACCTAACAGGGGAAAATAGTGTCTGGTAGGACAGGTCTGTATGAGGAATGACATCACTCTGGGCAATTAGCTGTGCTGATGTGATGCAACTCACTGCATTGAGATTTACAGCTGCACTGTTACAGTGTAAGTAGAACGACAGTAGGAGGCCAAAGGTTTTTGATGAGGGAAGACAGATGCTTATTTCAGCATTAGTCACTTGTGCTTTTCAAGGAACAATACAGCAATTTTGTTCAATCTCCTGTTGTCTCCAGTGGTATTAAAGAGAACAAGTGACTTTCTTTGGTTTAGCAGTAAGAATTATAGACGCGTGCCCTGTTTCACAGTTTTAAAAGCAGCGAAATAGCCAAGGTCTAGCAGTTGGCTGAGCTGCTGTTTCACAAAGCATAAAGCAAATAACTTGACACAGGGCAAGTGATGTAATGAGTGGGTTTAACTGGAGTGCTCTCTGTATTACCTGATTTATTAAACTGGGCATCTTGCATTAGGGATAATGAGAAGAGGGGGCAGGAATGCTGAACTGCCATGCATGTAGTTGTGGACTGGAGCAGTTGTGGAACTGAGGCTGAATTGATATGAATGTGACCCACAAGGACTGTGGTTCACATGAATACATGCTTCATCAGAGCAAGTCCCATTTTCAGTAGGTTATGAAATCAGGAAGAACCATGCTGTAGGATGTTACCTGGATTGCAATCTATTGCAGGATTTTTTTATGTACTAGGTATCACCTGGATGTTGTTAAAACTGCTGTCTGCATTCCTTATACTCAGTGTTTTCTGCTGCAACTTTGCCCAAGTGACTGAATTCAGTCTCAGTTCAGTGAAGGCTCTGATGCAGGAACAGCATGAGAGCAGGGGAGAGTTCATTTGTTCAGTTGTTGAGAGAAGGATGTGTCCAGTGTGTCATTCTGCAGAGGCCAGCCTTTTTAATGTAAGGATTTCTTTGTCTTTTTAAGGGATAGTCAGGACTTCAGTGGTACGTTGAGTGAAGCAGTACATGCCATCCTCTCCTTTTGCTCAGGTTTATAGCCATAGGAGAGTTTAGAGAACATTACTCTGTCCCCATTCATTGCTCTGTAACTTTATAGTGGTCATTTGGCTTTCTTTTAGCAAAAGTAACAGGTATGTTCTCGGTCTTTTCTACAACATTTTGTATTTACAAACTGTGACAGAATGTGAAAAGTGAAAGTAAGTGTTTTATGTGTGTGCTATCAACTGGGCTTGACTGCAGGGTAAGGTATGGTGATGGGCATGGTAAAAGAGTTGTTTAACTCCACAGAAACTTCCATGAAAGCCCAACACTTAAGCCACGGATTAGTTTCTCTGTTACTGGCTGCGAGACTACTTTGTGTTTTTTTTTTTTAAACTTGAATACTCAGTTTCAGTTGCTAAAGGTTATCAATGATACGCTTGTCACAAAAATATTTTGAGTAAGTGAAGACTTAAGAAGTGACTGAAGAGCTGAGAAACTGTTTCTTAGGCAAATATATTTGGTAAAAAATTTTGGAAGAGTCTTCTGTCCTGACCTATCTTAAATAGTTATGTATGAAGAGTATAGCTATCAGATCATTCTTATTAGTGCATGCTGCTGTCTGACTCCTTTAACTTCTGTGTTTAACTTCTTTGTGAGTCACAGCTGCTTTGGTTTCCCCAAGTGTCTTGTTTCTTATCTCATTTATCTACAATGCCCTTTATATAAATCAACTAGACAAAAATCTTCACCCTAAGTGTAGTTAGTGTGGGTAAATGTACGTTTCCTTTAGTGAAGTTTGCCCTGCTATTCTGTCTGAAATTCTCAAGTGTTTGTAGGTACTTGTGTACTGCAGATGACCTAAAATTCAGTCCAGGCTATTGGGGTTTTTTTAAGTAGCTAAAATCTTTCCTATGCCTTTCAGCAAGAGTAGGAGCTTGTATCTGCTCAGTCTTTCTACACCACTAGAAAACATTTTGATACTTGTGGGGTTTCACTTAGGTAGTTTCTCTCCAATAGAAGCATCTAATTTATTCTGGTAATCCTCAACCCTGACCAGGTAAGACTTCACAGAAGAGATGCCATTTTCTAGGTCAGGAAAAAGTTCTGGATTCTTTCTGAGGGGCCAGGTCTGTTGGTGATTGTGGTTTAACTTGTGCAAGATGCGCTATGTTTGAGGCACTGACTTGCTGGCTGAGGGATGAGGTGAGCAGGCTGCACACCATCAGAAAGGACAGAGAAGGCACTGACAGGGTCTTCATAGCCTTTGCAGAGGTTAGAGCCCAAGCCACGCAAAACAAGGAAGGTGGCACAGGTTGAAGGAGGGATGGACAGTGAGCCTTAGAAATGGGGATCTTTGAAGCTTTTGGCTTCAGCAGCAGAAGGAAGGTTCCTTCTTCAATTTGATCTGAATTTATGAAATTGGCACTGTGCCCTAATAGCCAACACAGGAGAACAAACTCCTTTAAGGGACACACCAGATGAAGCTGGGTCTGAGCAGAGCATTAGTACCAAGAGGAAGTGGTGGGCACTAGTGGCCTTAAATTAATTTTCACATGAGATAAGCACTCAACTACCAGTTAAAGATGTCACAGGAGAGTGGTAGCTCACTGTATTCCAGATGCCTGGGATGACTGCTAACATTCATCTAGCCTTCAGATTAGTGCCCAGAAGGCCATCACTGAAGGGTAACAATGATCCCACCAGATAAGACCTAGAACACATCAAGAAGGGACTATGGAGATCTGGAGGCAAAGGTAAAGGATATGAGTGCTCAGTCCTGCTGATGAAGGGGAAAGACTTGCATGTCTCTTGCAAATCAACTTCTGCTCTGGTTGCAGAAGGTGCTTTGGCTTTTGTGATTTTTACATCCCTTTTCAAGGAATGGACAGATGGGATCCATCTGATACAATGGGATAAAATCCTTTCTCAACAGACCTCACAATTTTGTAAAGAGGGTTTTAAACTAATTATGGAGTGATAACAGCTTGCTCTTGGGGAGCAACAGAGATTAGGTTGGTGAAAACATGGAGCAAGGTGATTAGAAAGCCCTTAAGAAGGGCAAAACTAATCACAAGGGGACAATTCCAGGCACTTGCAAGCAAAGTGGGAAACTAGGCACACAAGCTCTGTGTGTGGATTTAGGGCTGCAGTGACATTGGAATAACTAAGACACTGTGAAACACATTGCATGACAGTGTACAGGCTCTTTGATAAGGATGGCTGGGAAAAGGAGTGGACCTCATTTGAATGAAGGAGTGTTACAAAAACACGAGATCCTGATGTGAAACATGTAGCAGTTTGGGACACTCGTATCTGACACTGGGTACTGGCTCTTCAGAACGAAACCCGGACAAGTTCTTGTCCTTTGCTAATAACTAGATGCTTTAACTGCTAAATGTAATAATAGATAATTAGCTTATATTATAAGACTCTATCTAGTCTTATAATAGCTATAAGACTACTAAACCACAGAAATAACATAGTCCCTTATGAAAACAGAGAACCTCAGGTGCCACATCCAGGTTTGTGACTGTAGTACTTACCATTGACATCACATTGCTCTTTAGAGTGGACTGTCTGCAGTGCTGTGAGAAGGATCCAGCTGTAGGGTTGGAAGTGAAGTGCCATCAACAGCCACACCTCCAGTGAGGTATCTGAAATAGGGATATTTCACACTTTCTTGGTTATGTCTCCATGAAGCAGAAAATCATTAGCCCTGCAGAGTCCTCTTGCCAAGGCAATGCAGGGATTGAAACAGGATCAGCAGTCTCCCTGTTACTTTCCCTCTTCATTCCTCCAGAGTCAATGCAGGTGAATCTGTGTGTGTGAGTTAGCACTGGTTCAGCACAGCTGGCTCTTAGTGAATAAAAGACATAGTGCCAAAAAGCCACCCTGCTTTGCATTCAGATTTTTTTCCTCCTACTCTTTCTGGAAAAAGGAGCAAATTTCCAAGCAAAGGGGATATTGCAGAATGTTTTGCAGTTTATGGTGTGCCTTCCTTTCTGGAATATCCTAGCTAATGTGTCTAGCAGGTGCAGACATTAACGTTTTTACCTTTCACTTAAAGAAAAGCTCTAGTAAATATATATTTCAGTTCACTTAACACTTGCTCAGATCTGTGACAGATGGAATGAGATTGCATTATTAGGACAAGATGCAATTTCCACATGTCTCACAGCTGAGGTTTGCTGTAGAAATGGGACTTACTGTTAAGTCTTACTTCAATCTCACTTCCTTTTAAAGGACTGCTGCTGTAGGTAAGAAAAGCAAAGCACCAGAATATATTCTGGGGAAAAAATAGTAATAAAGGATTCTGATACAGAATGCTGAATAGTTCTCCTCTTTCTAAACCAATCTATTATGGCCTTGCCACCAAAGTTGAGGTAGAATGATGTCTCTAAGTTCATTTATTTGCATGATCAGCTAGACTGGAAAACTGGCAAGTCTTGTAAATAGCAAAATCAAGAGAAAGGCAGCAACCTTTACTGTCCTATTTAGTTGCAAACTTTCATATGACAGAAATAGGCTTGTACAGCTATTGCTGCTAAGAATTTTGAAGATCCTTTTCCTCTCCAACTTGCTGATTTTTACTTCCAACCTGTTTGTACCTATTTAAATTTAGAATTGCACTCAAATTTCATATAATGTTAATGACATGTTATAAAAGACATTTTGAATTGCATTCTAAATGAAAGTGAGAAATGAAAGCAAGAAGTGATAAATCTACTGATGGCTAGGCTGGCATTAGCTCTGCTAAGTAAGTCTATTTTTTTCCAAAGCTTCTAAACCGGTAGTGTTTCTTCTAATATTGCTTCTTAAGGAGGAAGAACTGCAGTCTTCTGAGATCTAGAAGATGGAAGGACTGTTTTCTTCACAAATTTCTGCTGGAATAAAGCTGTTGTCTTAATATTTGTGTAACTGTGTTTTAAAAGCTATCGATGCAGGGACTTCCTTATTCTGCAAATCAAATGATCAAGGTTATATTTAGGGAAGACTTAGTTTTATAAAACTACTTTTTGTCTTTTGTTTGAACTCATTACTTTGGTGGAAATAGTTTTGAACAGTGAAATACTTGCAAGAAAACTTGGAAATAGCTTTCCTCTTTTTTTGAAATATTTTAGTTTGAAAGGAAAACAAGTTTAGTTTCTCTGTTAAGTCACAGACCTCATAAACCTGTTTCTTAAAGGAGTCCTAAGACTGTTCTCCCACAAAAGATGTGAGAAAAGACTGCTGAGAAACAGTGGTTAAGTCTTCATAGTCTAATAACAAAGCTAAAACTATGGAAGAATGCGCTATCACCACTGAAAAGAATACAGGATAATAACTTAAAGAGCACACTAAGTGTCATACACGTGTCAGTCCTCAGTTACAAACTCACAGCATACTAAGTGTTCACTTACCCCTCCACGTAAGGGCTCCTAATTCCAGATAAGCTGCTTTGGCTGGTGACTTGGCTGAGATGGGGGAAGGTTTCCATATAGGTAAGTTGTTAAACTGGTGATTCCCCTTTCTTACCCTGAATCTTAGGGGTTTTTATCCTGTTTTACTTGACTCTGGATAAGACCATGCCTGATTAGATTACACCACCAGGGATGCTTTCCATGAGTGAGATTTACTTCTTTTTACCTCTTTTGCTGATCTTGGGATCATTTGGATACACAAGGTTGCTGTCTGGAGCTGATACCAAAATCTTTGCAGTTTACCTTTGATTTACTTTCTTGGGAAGTGGAATAGTGGTTTGAATTGAGACTCGGGGCATATTGCTTGAGGGATTTCCGAGCTCTGTTCAGATTTTGGTTCTTTGAATGATGCAGCACTGTGCTGTTTGGTCTTTGGCTAATGGACATCTCAGAGCTGTCTTTCACAGAATAGGTCTCAGGGTGATCCAAGGCCGAGTTGCTTTTACGACCACGTCGTATGCATTGGACATTACCAAAACTTGTTTCCATACCATGTACCAGAACTATCCACGGACCAATCATAGAACAAGACGGATTTTGAACAAGAGGGAATTAAAACAAGAGGGAATTAGAACAAGAGGGAACAGTTTCAAGTTACAGTGGGGTAGGTTTAGACTTGATCTTAGGAAGATTTTTTTCACAGAAAGGGTGGTCAGGCACTGGAATAGGCTTCCCAGGGAGGTGGTTGAGTTGCCGTCCCTGGATGATTTTAAAGATGGTTTGGATTAGGTGTTGGGGGATATGGTTTAGGAGTGAACTTGTAAGGTAGGGTAGATGGTTGGACTCTATGATCCCTGGGGTCTTTTCCAACCAGAGTGATTCTGTGATTCGCTGATTAACCTACCTGTACTGAGCCCACATCCCTGAGCTCCAGATCAACACAACTCATAAGCACATCCAGGGATGGTGATTCAACCAGTAACCTGGGCAGCCTGTTCAAAGGCCTAATGATCCTTTCAAAAAAGAAGTTTCCTGACCTCCAAACTACTCCCACATATCTTGAGGCCTCTTCTTGTCCTATCACTTGCAAATAAGGTGGATAGCAGAAAGGTGGAGCCAGATTTAATGGCCTCTCTGGTTTCTAGCATGATGAGAGAGGACTGTCATGAATGCAGAATTAGGATGTCTTTCAAGTGTCTTCTGTGTTCAATAAAGCTAAGATTTTTTGATACCCAGGAATGTCTAAGGTATATCTACTGAAGTCTGCCTGTGTCCCTGAAATAAAATTGCAGTCCAAAGTCTGTTTTGATTTGGGTTGTTTTGTGGTTGGTTGGTCTTTTTAGGGGATTTGCTGAAATGCTAGTTTTTAAACTTAAGTGGAGGGATGCTGCCAGCTTTTGTATTGCTTGTGGGATACCACAAGATGGCAATATTATTTCTCTGCTTAATGAGACAAGTGCCAATTACAAACTATCAATCATGTAATAAATGGAAAGGCTAAAGGAGATTACTTCCTTCTTGGGGAAGGCTGGCGTGTGTTAGGTTCTCATCTCTTATTAGACCAATTGAAATCTTGAATAAGCGAAAAATTATATCTTAGCCAATTTTCATGTTGCAATCAAACACGTAGTGCCAGGTGATACTATGCCAAGTTTGGGTTCACTTGGTAGGCTTTCTGTAGAAACAACGCTGAGCCTTTAGGGCATGAAGCACGTGCCCAATAAATGAAAAACCAAACCACACTGCCCCGTTCAGTCCCTATTTCACAAATGTAACTAGACTTCAGTTTTAGAATTAAATGTCCTTTTCTTCTACCATCAGTCTAAGCACTTATCTAGTGTTCTGGGTTGGCATTCAATGCCGCAGTGTGACTTCTAGGAATTGCACTGACAGCAGAGTGCAAGGATCATACGCTGTGGGCTGCTCACAGTTGTTTAATAGTGCAGCTTCTGCATGTTGCAAAATTAACTGTGGTGCTGCCTTGCCAAATCTAATGCAGAAGTTCCAAGAGCAAAATAAAGGAAATAAAATATTACTAGCTGTGCAGTTACCTTTGGACAGTCTCCAAGCTGAAGACATTTTTTCACTGTAAACTACTAGAAGTCTCCATGTCAGACTGACTATTTTTTTGGACCTACCACAGGGACCCAATGAGTGCCAAATCCAGAGGGAGAGAAGAATTATTGTCAAATACTGAAGGAAACCCAGCAAGTGTGGTCTCATCACTACATAAATCTGCACTTAAGCCAGTTTTGCTGCATGATTTCTTTGTCAGAACCTTTCTTTAAAGTTCCAGTGTCAAGAATGTGAAGCCAGAACAAAACTGTGTGAAAGACTGCCTTGGACAAGTGTATTTTCAACTCTGGGAGCAAGTGCAGTACATTCTTACTCAGAAGGATAAGCATCTTGTAATTAACTATTTTCTCACTTAAGAACGGTTGATTTATTCCAGTGTCATGTATCAACATGGACGCTAGTCAGTAGTAGCTACTGGCACTAGAAGATCTCGCATGAGGAATGTCAGTGTTGCACATGAAAATAGAAAGAAGACCCCATTATAGATGAACTGAGTTGTGGGGTTTGTATCTCATGTTACTCTGCAGCAAAACTGCAGCTTTCTGTCCCAGGACCTGGCTCTTAAAGAAGGCTGGATGTCATGCAAAAGCCAAGCAGGTGCTTACTGTCTTCTCCCTGAGAGCAACAAGAAGTGTAGCCTCTGCCTTTGGGTCCAGCAGATCCACTTTTTAGTTTAGACTCAGACCCTCATTCTTTGAATGATGATGTATTCCAAGGGCTCCGTTGGTAACACCCTACCTTCCTGTGCAACTTGGTCTAGGTGATCTTGCTCTGGCAGGGGGATTGCACTAGATCATCTTTCGAGGTCTCTTCCAATCCCTAATGTTCACAAGGGAATTGGATGATAAAATACTTATGTACAACTGGATTTAGAAAACTGCCTGTGAACCTCTTGAATATTCCAACATAGACCACCTCAGGTAATTACCATCCTGTAACCAATTGTGTTCAAAGCAGTGAAGTGGCTGGCAGTGACCTTTAACGAGAGTTTGCTAGAACAGTAGCATCTAACATGAATGAAAATAAGTCAATAGAAAATAGGCTGAGAGGAATATGAAGATAAATCTTGTTAATTTGGTAAAACATTTGAAGTAGTAAATTTCTCCAACTTCTTGGTGTAATACATCCTTTCTCATAAATGAATATTAAAGACAGAAAATCAATCATATTTAAATGCATTTAATGGTTCTTACTTGTTATAACTGCAATTTGTGGTTGACTGTTTCTGATAATCATGACTCTCACACCTCTTAGAGCAGAATACAGGCAATTGTGGTCACTGGCCAACAAGTAGCTTTTGCTTTATTCATGCTTTTTACGTCAGTATATTTTGCTACATTCCTCAGAAAGGAAGTGTCTGAACTAAACTACCTGAGCATTAAGCTGAACTTGTGACTATGTCAAGAGTAGGGCAAATAGCAAGTCTATAGGCACCCTACTGATCCGCTTAAAATGTTCTGGGTTTATTTTTCTTTAAAGAACAACCAAAATGACCAGTTCTTGAACATGCAAGTGTTGGGAATAATTCTGCTGCAAACTGTGCCAAGTCATCCAGTTAATCTCTTCAATTTCTAACCTCAGTGAACAAAGAGAAGTTAAAAGTCTGACATGGAGCAAATTGAATCAACATACCATGACATTATAATGAGTTGAAAATGTGATGTCAGTCTGCTTGTAAATTCCAGCCAGCAGGAGCTGTTCATGGTTCACTGATAAATAAGAAGATAACTTAGCCAAGCTGTATGTCATGTTAAAGCATGGGATTTAGGTATTCTGCACCAAAAGTACAATTTACAGGGATGCAAAGCTACTGCTACCAAAGCACATGCTGGGAAGGCTCTCATGCCATTAAGTATGACATGGTGTGCTTATGCTGTTCCAGGCTAGGGTGAAAAAGCAGATTTACTTCTCTTGAATGGAGCCAGCTGGCCGCATATTTGTGGTGACATCTGGCATGGGACTTGTCAGTGCCATAAGAAAAACTGCCTAAGCCTTTGTTCCTCTTCAATGCAGGTAGCAGCAACACATACAACCTTCTGCCTTTGTTCTTCTGGTGTTGTGTTTCTTTGGCTTAATAATCTGCAGAGTTTATGGGTCAGGCAGTCAGTTCAGCATAGAGCTGTATTAAGCGGCAACTGAACAGAGCCCTGTATGTGACTGTGAGCAGACGAGGCGCCTTCTTTCTGACAGGGGTAAAAAAAAAACCAAACCAAACAAAACCACAACCAAAAAACCAAAAAATATCGGAGAGGACAGGGCAGTTACCATAAGACATGGTTGCTACAAGGACAAAGGCCAGTAGAAAAACAGTGGGCACCCAAACAGAGGCCACACACAAGCATGCAGAGGTTCAGGCAGGTGGTT
>JAOXOE010000343.1:10923085-10967634 GCA_028565055.1 Phoeniculus purpureus | reverse complement strand
ATCCTGCTGTTGCAGGTGGATTGGACTAGATGATCTTTTGAGGTCCCTTCCAATCCATTATGATTCTATGATTCTATGATTCTATTTAATTTGCTTCATATTAATTTTATTGACCTAGTCCTGTGTACTTTGGGCTCTACTAAGAAGTCTCTAACGATACCACGCATTGAGGTTGCAATCCTACATCTACCCTTTTCTGTTCTACAATTAATACTTTGTTCATTGACTGGGTGATCAATCTTTGAACACATTGCAAACCACATGGCAAGCAGATAAGCAAAATGATAATCACAACAAAAACATAGATGCCTATTTCAAGTAGGCTTTGCAGTCAGTCAGTTAAACCAAATCCCTTGAATATGTTGTTTATCCAATCTTTCTTGCTGCCAGTTTATAGTCTTTTAACTCCATTTTGCTCTGACTTCTCAGCTCACAGTTCTTGTCTGCTCAATGTGGCAGCTACCGTTCCGCTTCTGGCCAGCAGTGGCTTCCGGGCATGTTCCACACCTTCTGGGCTGTGGCACAGACTGCACTTACCCTTTGTGGGAAGTGGTGAGGTGGGGTGTCTGCAGCTGGCTGCCTCCTCCGGGGTCCCCTCAGGGGTTTGCAGGACAGGAACAACGGGAACAGTGATGGGTCCTCTCATGGCACTTTGTGGACAGCTCCACCACTGGGTTCCATGGATGCTCAGCAGGTGGATACTGTTGCTGGGGTGGCCGCTGCCGCTGCTTCGCCTCCCACCTTTGCACGGCAAAATGCCCACAGGTAATGGGCCCGCCACTGGAAAAATTGTTTTAACAATAACCGTAATAACAATTTCAACAACCATTTTAATTATAACCATAATGACAATTACAACAATTATTGAAAATATAACTTCTAACATTCCAACTATAACCAAAAGTGAAATAACTACTAACCAGAATAACAAAAACACAGAAAATCCCAGAGTACCAGGAGAGGAAGGAAGCGTAGGCGATTCCTGACAAGAAGAGGGAAGGGATGATGATTCTTCACTAAGAGAGGAGGTAGGGGGTCCCACCCATGATAGGGATTCTTCTAGAATAGAAGGGGTACTGACACTTGTGTCGCTAGGGGAGGTAGGGAGTTCTCCTTGAATGGAAGAGGTACTGATGGTCATGCTGATAGCAGAGTGGGTAGGAAGATCTGGAATGAGAGAGGTAATGAAGCTGATATTGATAGAGGAAGGGGTGTAGGGTCCTTGCCCTGATATAGGTTCTTCTTATCCGGAGGAGGAGGGGGTACTGATGCCAATGCACATACTGATTCTGAGGAGGGAGGAAAGAGGTTTTTATTATCAGGCCATTGTCTTAGTTGGGGGAAAAATCGCTGATGGTGTGGGGCACAAGAGCCCTCCTCACAACACACTATACACAACAGTATGGTTGCCCCTGCAACTGCAATACATACAAGAACATTTACAGCTACAAGGTCGCCGTCCATTTCCATTGTTCAACTTTCTTTTGGAGTGTTAAATGGAATATGGGATAAAACACAGTAAAAACAGAAGGCTGGCTAAACCGCATAAACATCCAATCCTACCTTAATTATTGTTTTCATCCATTCTGTCAAACTCCTATCATTCAAGAACTTACTCAACCATTTTCTGTCTTCTTCAACTTACACTGAGCCCCTTTTTATAGGGTCTCTTGCTCCCCTCTCTGGAGCCTCAGTTTCCTCAAAGTTTCAATTTCAGAGCTGTCTGCAACTCCTTTATCTTCTAATTTATCTTTCCCTTTTTGTATGTTTTTCTAAAATGAAGGCAGTGTTTACTGAACTTCTGCAGGGCCCTTGCAGATAGGGAAACAAACACGGCACAACAACAGTACCACAAACAATGCACCTAACATTAATAATCCAATTTGCCAATCCAATTAACCAATCTTTTTTGTCCCACTTGTTTAACTATTAATTTATCCCAAACAAATCCCACGTCTTCTTGCATTTTCTGTGTAGTTTGTATCAATTCTTATATGCGTTCGTGGATTGATTTACAGTGATTTGCTGGGTTCATCTAACATATACCATCAAATTGTTCATATCTGTGTCCATTAGCTAGAAGCTAAAAATCTATTAGAGCTCTATTTTTGCAGCATTACATGTCTTACATCCTTAACATCAGTTAAAAATCGGCAAGAGTACTGACACTGTAAATGCCATAAAGTACTGAGGCTTCCAGCTGCAGCAACTTGTGGAGGTAAAACAAAAGACACAGTTCTAATTGAAAGAGACTAAAAGACTTCCTGATCATTACAATCTGGGGCAAAAGCATGAATCATTTTGTCTATGACTAACATGGGTATGGTTTACAATCATTGTAATGTTTGGTATTACCAGTGTTAATAAGGACTCCCTACAAGTCTTGAAAGTATACCTGGCCACGCATGGTCTCTACAAATCAGGAAAATAAATTTGGTCCAATGACACCACTTAGAGATGTATAGGAGTTACATCCTGCACATGAATCTCATCTGGATGATATATTTTTGCATTCAAAACTTGCACAGCTATCCATAACAATGGAATTTAAAAGGCCAATCTCCTGTGGTTCTGTTGGAGATTGTGGAAACTAGTTGTTCAAAGATCCAATTGATTGAAACATCTTTTGATAGAAGCATTGCTATTGCAATATGATAGACTCACTTCTGAATTTTTTGAGGCGTGACATCCAGTAAGGCCAAGATCTCACTAAGCAAGTGTGAAAAGGATCTTCAGGAGTAGCCAGAGACAGGTTAGCCAACATTCTGTGTAGGCAAAAGAGCTAAAAACATATTCCAAAAACAACAATGCCATGCTTAAATAATACAGCCTGATTGCTGACCACTAGTGAAATCCTGTATAGTGGAAAAATCATAAAATGACATTTGAATGTCAGCACAATTTGCAGGGGTGTTAGTGACACCACCCAGCTTTGTGTCATCAGCAAACTTGCTAACAGTGCACTCTAATCCCTCAGCCAAGTCATTAATGAATACATTGAACAGGACTGGTCCCAGTACCAACCCTTGAAGGACCCCATTAGATACAGGCCTCCAACTAGATCCTGTCCCATTGACCACTACTCTCTGGCTTCTATTCTGCAGCCAGTTCACAATCCACCGCACTACCCAATCATCTAGACCACACTGCCTCAGTTTGGCTGCAAGGATGCTGTGTGAAATGCAAAATGACTGGAGTATATACTTTATTCTACAAAATGGCTCAGTTATATACCTTCTTCACCAGCTATGTTCTACCAATCATCTTTGTCTTACTTCATTTGGAAGTTACATGATTGGTTAGTTGTATTTTTTTTCACCACAGACAATTTGCACAATAGCTTACAGAGTCCTTCCAGAAGAATGCCTCACATTTAATCTCACTAAAATGGGACACCATTCTTTTGCAACATGTAATATAGAAATATATCCTAATGTCATCAGTAACACTGCTAACAGTTTTTGACTCCTCATTACTTCATGAGAAAATAAAATAATAAAAATGTAGATATAATAATTTCAGCACTCTGATGTTGATTGTAATTACAAGTTCTGTTCAGTAAAATTTTATTTAGGTTAAATTTCCATGGCCTTTCTTTTTATAATTGACACTCCTCGCTTACAAGCAGAGTCTAATTAGATTCCATGTCACTCAGTAAAATTGGAAACTTCATTCAAATGTAAATCACACTAGTTTGGGAATGTACAACCTGAATAAGCAGATGTTCTGAATAGGATCTTTTTAAAGACAAGCATGCTAAGTTATCTGAAACAAAGTCATCTGTGAAATGATTTCAATGTGTTTTTATAGTTGACTTCACATAAATTACCGTGTTGCATTTTGTCTTCCGCCTGTTTCAGAAAATAAGTTTCATTTCCAGCTTTTATACTAGTTCCTCAAATTAAAAAAGGTCTGTAAAGTATGTTGATTTTTGTTGTGTTGCAAATTTATATGACTATGACTTTTGAAATGAGTAGGAGAAAATTACTGTTTACAACCTGGAACATATATTAGAATTTATACCAAGCACCTAAATTGAATGAGGGGACTTCAGGACAGACTTAGCTTCTATCTGTCACAAACACCCAAACCAGATTGCCTGCAAATGTTGTAGCACTAGGTTTATTGCAGTATATGCAGTATATTCCAGCTCTGTTCTGGAAGCAGCAGTCTCCTTTACTTCTCCAGTTTGAGACATGAATAGAAAGAACCACATCACTGCACAAAACAATAGCTTGTCTAATATAATTACAGAGAAATGCCCAAGTCTCAACACCACAATGTGTCACCCCACGCAAGATGATGGGGGAAAGTACAGCTACAGAATAGGTACATGGAGGAAAATCACAGATGAAAGGGAAACAACTGGTTTCACCTCACTCTCCATTTTCCTATCTAGTATCATGGCTGTAAGCAGTCTTTGAGGAGCTCTATTTCCCCATTTCACACACACACAATATGATTGCTCCTCTGCCACACTGCAACATAAATTTTTATATCTGATCTGCACAGCTTCCCACTAGATTCCCCCACAGAATGAAGAAACAGATTGACTTCATGGTTTCCATGGAATATCAGGATATAAAATACTCATTACCAATCCAAATGAATTGCTTAAAGAAAGCATAAGAGTTTGTAAGTCTTTGGAGCTTCATTAGGGTAATATTTAACTGTGCACGTGTAACTGTTTGCATGAGAGGGTGTCCTGACAACTTTGTGTCCTCTATTCGCCGTGCAGTGAACAATCCAGTGTACCTTGCTGTCACACACCAATACCCACACCCAGTTTGATATAATCTCAATCTTTATGAGAGAGCAGTCCATCACATTGTCATGACTCCAGTGAGTACAGCATTCCACTCTCACTACGTTCCAGAATGTGGCACTTGCATAAATTAATTTTCGTCCATCTAGTGGCCCATCCTTCTGGACCATATTGTCTCAATTCAGATACAAGAATTGTAGGAGATGATGTGAGAATTCTTAATAAAGCCAACATAGATTATACTTACTGGTCCTTAGATAAATTCATTTTACCACAGAAAGCAGTCAGGTGTGTCAGATGTGACTCACTTCTGGTATTTCTGTGCTGACATACTGTGCAGTAATCTCCTCTACCCTTCCTGTGTCCAGAAATTTTTCCAGAGGACTGAGCGTGGCTGTGAGGAGAGGAGGCAGCAGTGACCAATTCACGTCTGGGTGCCTGGGTTTTTTGGCTTTTTTGGTTTTTCTTTCCCTTCTTTTCACGGGAGGGGTTGCTGCTGGGCAGCTCCTGAAGAGAGGAGGGGCAGCAGGCTCGGGTAACCTACTTGCCTGAGCTCAGTGACTTAGCAGGGGGAGGGGTTGCAACGGAAGCCACAGGACAACCAGGCAGAACTCGGCTGGTGGCTGCAAGGAGAGGAAGCGCCACCTAGCTTACACAGGGGGAAAAAAAAAATTGGAGACGAAAGGGCGGTTACCATAAGACATGGTTACTACTTGGACAAAGTGCAGTAGAAAAACAGTGGGCACCCAAACAGAGGCCACACACAAGCATGCAGAAGTTCGGGCAAGTGGTTGCAGTCAGTGCTGGAGCCTGGCACTCAATATGGAGGATGGCAGGGACAACACTTGTGTTAGGTGTGAGCAGATCAGAGACCTGATGAACATGGTGGCTGAGGTGGAAAGACTGAGAGCTACAAGAGACTGCAAAAGGGAAATTGACTATTTCCATGATGTAATATCTACAAAACCTGAACTTGGGTTAACTCTTAGTGGATCAGGGGGTCCAATATCCTCCCATCAGCCAGTCTCTCAGCCTCCATGTAGTAACTCACAGGAGCAGGGTCAATGAGAACAGGTCTCCCCCCAACAGAACAAATGCAAACAGAGCAAGTGTGCTAACTTGAGAAGTTCACCACTTACAGTGCACTTGCAGAATAGGTATGAGGCTCTGCAGGAGGAACAGGTCATCAGCAAAGATGAGGACTTCAAAAGCCCAGTAACCGCACCAAAGACAGGTTGCCTCAGGCCGGACATCAAAACCAATCCGGAAAAGAAACCTCGAAGGGTCATTGTTATAGGAGACTCCCTACTGAAGGGAACAGAGGGCCCAATATGCAGACCAAACCCATTTCAAAGAGAGGTCTGCTGCCTCCCTGGTGCCCAAGTAAGGGACATGTTAGGTAAAATTCCCAACCTTTTGAGTCCAGAGACTACTACCCACTTCTGGTCTTTCAAGTGAGCAGTGACAATGCAACAATGAGATGCTCACGATCAATTAAAAGAGATTTCAAGACCTTAGGACAACTACTAAAGGGATCAGAAGCTCAAGTTTCTTCTCTTGCTTAATCCAAACCCATAAAACAGATCTGTGATTCCTTAGCAAGCCTGTTACACGATGTACATCTGCTACTGGGAGCACAGGAAAGGTCATTTTGGACTCATGCTGTTACCTAGGTGGTAACATAATTCTAGGAATGTTTTTTACTGGAAGAGTAGTTAGGCAATGGAACAGGCTGCCCAGGGAGGGCGTTGAGTCACCATCCCTGTATGTGTTTAAAGATCATTTAGCTATGGTGCTTAAAGATCTGGGCAGAGTTGGGTTGTTGGTTGGGCTTGATCTCAACGGTTGTCTTTCCCAACATAAATTATTGTGTGGCTGTGCAGAATGTCTCAACCATAGCTCAACTGATAATTAGGACTGTTCAAGAAATCATTGGCATTTGGAGTGATCAACATGGACCCTGTATTGGCACTGCCAGTGGGCCAGCCTCCTCTCTACTCTTCACGTTCATTTGGGCCTGCCCAAATTCAGTCTTCCTGCTAATTAGGGCTGGCCCCCATCTGTCTTCATGCTAATTGTAGACTGGGAAACCAGTATGGAGGAATTACGCTGTTCTGCCACTCGACACATGAAAAAGACCCTATGGACCTGCAAGACATCACCAGGACTGCTGGTGGTGACCATCTTAGTTGCTCTCTTTGTTCTGTTTCTTCTCCACATCTCTCTTAGTTCTTCTCTCTCTCAAGCATGCTTGTAGTGCTAACTATTAATTGCTGGAATCTTCCTAATATTTGGCCTCATTTGTACCTTAATCCTGACCTCAATAACCTTCTCACAATCCCGGAGCTGAATTCAGCTGCACCCAGCCCCTCTGAAGACCAGCTGGAACACAAGAGAGCTCAGCTTTCCTGTTAAATTCCTAAGACAGTTACTCTCAGCATCTGTGCGGCAACCGGGTTATGACATTAAAACTGGTGTCATGGACAGAATTGTCCTGGGTCAGGAATGTCAGAAAAGACTGAGATAGCAGAGTCTCTGAGAATGGTTTTAAAACGAGAATTCGTAGGCAGCTGATTTGAGGAGCCGCTGAAGGTAGCTGCTGAGGAGGAGCCTCTTTGACTAGAACGGTCCTCTGAGGTCCTCTAGTGTTTAAACTCGGAACAACAGGGCCAGGATCAAAATTGGTGGCATTTGCTCTCTGAGGGACATGGATTGGAAAGCCAAGTATCCCCTCAGCTGATCCCCAGATATTGCTTACTTTTTTGGAAAGATTTGGCTCCCGTTCCTCACCTTGTTTGGGTTTGGGAGAATTGGCGTGACCCCCAAAGTAAAACTGGTCGGGTCGCTGCCTTATGGTCGGAACCAAAGCTGCACCCAGGCCAAGGAAAATCTGTAGTTTGTGCCATCTTGGGAGCTGCTGTAATGGCTGTGCCCGAGCAACGGGCGCAACACTGGGAGGCAGAGATTCAAGTTACGTCTTCGCTGCAAGTATCAGTGAAATTCTTGCAGGAAGAATGAATGCAGTCTGCTAGATAGTGAGCATTTCTCTTTGAATCACAGAATGTTACAGGTTGGAAGGGACCTCTAAAGGTCATCGAAGTCCAACATCCTCCTGCTGGAGCAGGATAAGCCTGCAGTGTCTGGTGTACCCAAACTGTCTTCCACCCCAGTACAAATGAGGCCCAACCCTGCTGAGTTACTCTAACATTCCATCTCTATGTCTCTTTGCCCATTATGCAGGTGCTTATGCAATGGAAATTCAAGAGAGGTTTGCAGCACCATGGAGGAATGGAGCATTGAACCGGACTCCAAAGGAATTTATCCCTGAAAGGAATTGCAACAGGCTAAAGATAAGATTTGACATAAGACCCTTGTGACTGCTGGCTAACACGGAGCACACACATGATGCAAATGATGGGATGTCACCACAGATTATAACAAAGGAGGTACCCTATGGAGTCACAGAGTTGACTAAAATACACCAAGAATATAGCTGAGCTCAAAGGGAAAAGGAGATGTGTAGAGGGTATCTCTCACTGGAGGCAACTGGGTCCTCCTCACAGAAAATGAAGCAGGAGGGTTCTGGTGTGTTTTTGAACAAAGTAAATTGAACAGCCCCTTGGTCTCTGATGCAGTGAGCAGCCTGCTGGGCAGGGGGCTTGACCCTTTAATAAGGGTCAATCTGGCAGCAGTTGCTGATCATTTCACAGAAAGTGTACCAAGGGCTGGATGCTGTAGATGGAGTAAGGTTTGTGTGTTGTGGGGTACGCTACACACCAGAACAGGGTGCTGTTGCAGGGATTAGCTGTGTGCCTTCTACAGTGCTGTTGAATGTTATCTTGATTTTCATGGCACCTGTAAAAAGTACAACGTGGCCAATATTGCTGCATGAAAAGGTAGCTACTTGCTCCTGGCAGGGCTCACTGACTTTGGCTGTGCTCCACACAGTCCCTCGTCCATCTGGATTGATTGGCTTCTGAAAGAGGATTTAAAGTACATGCTTCCCACCTGCATGTCCTCTGAGAACTCAGTCAAATAAAAAAAGTTATTCAGAGGCACTTGAACACTTGCAGTGTTGGGCAGTTCCTCACAAACATCAAAGATGGGCACAAGAACCAGCACAAGGGTTCAGCAGGTTGTCAACAAGTGGAGCTTGGTACCTGTCTTAAGTGATGTTAATCTCAGTATATTAAAGAAGTCAACCCAGCTCCCTCTCTCCTATACAAGGAAGAATGTGGGAGCATGCACATTTTGTGCAGTTCTTCTAGTTAGTGGTTTGAAAGAACTGTACATTAAGAGCTCCCTACTGAGCTTACTGAATGTTATGTAACAGCCTTATTATCTGGGATTGGCGTTAAGTGTTCATTTTCTCTTGCGTGCTCACACTGGTAGGTGAAAACTTACCGGCTGGGCTTTTTATGTTGTTGGCTTGAGCGTAGGTGGTGCTAAAGGAAGACAAAAATCCTTTTTAAATGAGCTCAGAGTAAACCATTGCAGTTGGAAGAGTGCTTGGGACTATTTTGGATTGCATTGTTTTGGCTTCAGAAATATTTCAGTCAAATTACAGCCTAGTATTTGAACTGCCTATGGAACTTTATAAAAAGCAAAACCTATTATGTCATTTTTCTTCTCTTCCCTCCTGTTTAGTGGAAGGGAACAGGGAAGGTATGGGATAGAATTATGAGAACAGTCCCCAGGACACATTTTTGCTAGCATAACAGCTTGAGAATAGTTGACAGTTTCTTAGCTTTGATTACTAAATCTGTTGTTTTCCCTGCAAGGTATCAGTACTTTATGTTCTTTAGATACTAACATATGTATGGGGGGTGGCTGCTTTAGATATTTACATTTTTAAGAAGTTCTGATAAAGCTGGTGACAAATAATTTAGGATTCCACGTTTCTAGACTGTGCCTAATTTTTTCTTTCTTCTCGAGTGAATTGCTTCACATATAGGATGCTCATTTGTACAAATAATTGTGCAAGATGAATCAGAGCAAGGGAAAGGACCAGTTCAACTAATGAACTAAGATTGGTCAGAGGAATAGGTCTGAAGATGAACAGCGGAAAAGGATGCCTTTCTCCAGGTTGTACTAAATGCTGAATGCAGGCTGTGCTGTCATTGCCAAGCTTTAGAAATCTTTCAAAATTGTAATGGTAGCATCCTTTTGGGGAGGAGTTGTCCAATATAAGCTACCAACTCAAAATAATGCAGTACTTTGAACCCAGGAGTCAAGTTAAATGCGTGTCACCTCTAGAAGACAAATGTGATCATCTGTGCTGTTGCTCAGTTTTTCAACGGAGGCATTTGTTGCTTAATCACATTTCACTTGGGTGTTTAAATAAGTTTGCAAGGTTAATACATTGTTTTCTGGTAAGTTGATGGGCATTTGCCCATGTAAAACTTGTCAGTGTTTCTACAAAGCCTCTTTCCTCTCCTTTCTCCCTCCTCCCTTCAGCTTCGTGCTGCTGCCTGAAATACCTTGGATGGCTGTTTGGAGGGGAAAGGCGCTGGTGTATCCACCAGCATTGTTTGATTGCAAATGTTAACAGTAGTGATGGAGTTACAGCAGCTAAATGGGAGGATTGCTGTTAAAGAGCAGCATTTGATATATGGTCACACAACAGTTGTGGTTGGAAGGGACCAACTAGATCAAACAGTTCATGGCCCCACTCAAAGTGATGCCAAGTGGTGTAGCCTCTTGGGTTTTGAGTATCTCCAAGTATGGAAACTCCTCCAAATTAAGCAACCTCATATGAGCAAATGTAGTGAGTTCATGATGAGGTTTTGGGGTATGAAGAGGGCAGTGGGGAATGACTGTGGAGACATCATCTGTGCAGAGGAGCCAAGGCTGTCCCAGGCCAGACACGGCCGGTTCTGGCTGATTCCAGCAGGGCCAGCGCAGGGCACAGCTGAGCCCCTCAGGCACGGTGGGGTGAAAGGCTGGGGGAAGGCCAGGCTGGAAAAGGACAAAATGCTTCCTGGCAGCCAGGGCTGGGAAACTGTCTGAAAAACAACCTTGTGAGCCCTGAGGGAACAGCAACCCAGGGTAAATTTCCCCTCCCAACCAAGTGAGTACTGACTATTGAGGCCACATCTTGAGTATTGAAGCTACGTCTTGAGTACAGTGTCTAGTTTTGGGTACCTCAATGCAAGAGAGATTTGGAGGTGCTGGAGCAGATGCAGAGGAGGGCAACTAAGCTGGTAAAGGGCCTGGAAAATTAATCTTATGAGGAAGGACTGAAAGAGCTGAGGGTCTTTAGTTTGAAGAAGAGGAAGCCTCATCACTCTCTACAGCTACCTGAAAGGACGTTGTGAGAGGTTGGTGCTGGTCTCTTCTCGCAAGCAATTAGTGATAGAACAAGAGGGAATGGGTTCAAGTTACAACAGGGTAGGTTTAGATTTCATATTAGGAACATTTTTTTCACAGAAAGGGTGGTCAGGCACTGGAACGGGCTTCCCAGGGAGGTGGTTGAGTTGCCGTCTCTGGATATGTTTAAAGATCATTTGGATGAGTTGTTGAGGGATATGGTTTGGGGGTGAACTTGTAAGGCAGGGTAGATGGTTGGACTCGATGATCCCTGGGATCTTTTCCAACCAGAGTGATTCTGTGGTCTAGGGAGTTATCACATGGCAAGTACAGGACAACAGGGGGATCAAGCCCAGCCAACATGGGTTCATGAAGGACAAGTCCTGTTTAACCAACCTGATCTCCTTCTAGTGACCCACCTAGCGGATGAGGGAAAAGTAGCGAATGTTGTCTACCTGGACTTCAGTCCGGCATTTGGCACAGTTTCCCACAACATTCTTGTCACTGTTGAGATAGACAAAGCAACACAGAGTTCAAGCTGGTGTGCAAGCAGTAGTTAGTAGGTCCTTTATTCAGCTTAGCTCGTTCTTTTGTACCCTTTCCATACGTATGTATTCTTCTTTCACTGGTACAACACACGTACAAGCAAGCGGTCATTGGTGTTCAGCTACACACACCCCTTGCTCTATATCTATGCCAAGTTTCCCCTGGTGCTGTTAACTTGTTCCTCAAAGTTGCTATGTCTCTGGCCATCGCTAACTCCCTAACCTCTGGACATTGCTACATCTCCGGACATCTCTGACTCTCTAACTTGTTCTCAAAGGTACACCTTAATCTACCCAAGGTCAAATTCTTCTGCCTTAATCAAAGGGTCTACAGACCTGCTGTAGTCCCCCACACATTCTGCTGGAAAAACTGGCGGCTCATGGCTAGACATGTGAGCTCCTCACTGGGTTAAAAACTGACTAGAAGGCCAAGCCCAGAGAGTTGTGGTGAATGGGGTTAAATCCACTTGGCGACTGGTCACATGTGGTGTCCCTCAGGGCTCAATTTTGGGGCCAGTCTTGTTTGACCTCTATCAATGACCTGGATTAAGTGATCGAATGCACCCTCAGTAAATTTGCAGATGACATAAAATTAAGCAGGAATGTTGATCTGCTTGAGGGTAGGGAGGCTCTGCAGAAGGATTTGGACAGGCTGGAGCAATGGGCTGAGGCCAGTGGGATGAGGTTTAACAAAGCCAAGTGATGGGTCATGCACTTCAGACACGACTACCCTCAGCAGCACTACAGGCTTGGGGAAGAGTGGCTAGAGAGCTGCCTGGCAGAAAAGGACCCGGGGGTGTTGGTTGACAGACAGCTGAACAGCAGCCAACAGTGTGCCCAGGAGGCCAAGAAGGCCAACAGTATCCTGGCCTGGATCAGGAATGGTGTAACCAGTAGGAGTAGGAAGGTCATCCTGCCCCGTACACTGCACTCATGACACTGCACCTTGAGTACTGGGTTGAGTTTTGGATGCCATAGTATAAGAAGGATATTGAGGTGCTGGAGCGAGTCCAGAGAAGGGCAGTGAGGCTGGGGAGACATCTGAAAAACAAGACCTATGAAGAGCAGCTGAGGGAACTGGGATTATTTAATCTAGAGAAGAGGAGGCTAAAAGACGACCTTACTGCTGTCTACAACTACCTCAAAGGAGGTTGCAGCGAGGCTGGTGCTGATCTCTTCTATACAATTACTAATGATAGGAGGAGAGGAAATGTCCTCAAGTTGCATGAGGGGAGGTTTAGATCGGATATAAGGAAGAATTTCTTTACGGAGAGAGTGGTTGGCACTGGAACAGGCTGCCCAGGGAGATGGCAGAGTCACCATCCCTGGAGGTGTTTAAAAGAATTAGTAGCTAAAGCACTTGAGGCCATGGTTTAGGGGTTAGGGAGATGTTGGAATGAGGTTGGACTTGATGATCCTGGAGGTCCTTTCCAGACATAATGATCCTATGAGTCTATATTAGGTGGAACACAGCGGAACATTTAACAGCTGTATCACACTGTCTAATTTTTTGCATCTTCTGAGAAATGAGTTGAAAGCTGAAAATGTGATAACAGGTAGCCCATGGAGGAGAAAGGGTTTCTGGTTTAAAACAGAGACTATGGAACGATTGTTTTGGAAAACATTTTCTACCAGCTCTGCAGCAGTCACTCATATGAAGAAATCATCAGTATAAATTGTGTCTTTCACAGGAAAAAAAAGATAAATATTAATTTTATGTTTTAAAAATAACTCTGCTATGTGTGTGTCATTCCAATGTCATCTTTAATTACTGAGAGACCTAGAACTTTTCAGCTCAAAGAGGAGAAGGTTATGAGGAGACTTAATCACTGTATATAAATACATGGAGACTGAGCGTCAAGAAGAAACAGACAATCTCTTTTCATTTGCAACCTCTGATAGGACAAAGGGTGATGGGTGTAAGTTGGACCACAAGAAGTTCCATCTCAGTATGAGGAAAAACTTCTTTACTGTAAGGGTTACTGAGCATAGGAATGAGCTGCCCAGGTTGGTTTGTGGAGTCTGCTTCTCTGGAGACTTTTAATACCTGTCTGGATGCGTTTCTATGTAACCTATTAGGTTCTGTGGTCCTGCTCAAGCAGGGGGTTTGGACTCGATGACCTCTGCAGGTCCCTTCCATCCCCTAATGGTCTGTGTATCTGTGTACTAGAG
Organism: Phoeniculus purpureus; assembly: GCA_028565055.1. NCBI lineage: Eukaryota > Metazoa > Chordata > Aves > Bucerotiformes > Phoeniculidae > Phoeniculus > Phoeniculus purpureus. The sequence goes on along the minus strand of JAOXOE010000343.1, from coordinate 10,953,843 downwards.
TTTGAAGAAAGAACTTTTGCAGTAGCGAGCCTCATTCTATGAGGAAAACCACCAGTTTCATGATTTAGGTTGGCATTTTGCACTTAAGCCTTTGTGGCAACTATATTTTTCTCAATATCCCATCTTTGGAACTCTGAGCAACAGGAAGCCCAGTGCAAACCAATCCAACACCCAACTTGGATCGAAGGGTGATAGAAAACACTTTTTTTCAGAAATATAAATCTGTATACGCTACTGACTGCAGTACAAACATTCTAAACGAGATCTATGTCCTACACCCTTTCCAAACCACTTTGGAGTGGAAATGTTAAACCATTGGCAAAGCATTAGTATTTTTTATCACAACTTGATAGCCTCACTCATGCAGTAAGGTGGGTGTAATCTAGTAGCAGAGGTTGATTTCACTCCACATACACTCATGGCCCTCACTGTAAGTCCATGAAATCCTGCATCCCACTCATGAGATAAAATGCATGTCCCTCATTGTGTGTTGCTCAAGGCAGGGAATTTTTGCACTCCTCCAACTGATTTACATCCAAGTCCAATCCAGCTGTTACAATCAAAAGTGTCAGTGTAAAGGTAGATGTCTATCATAGTGAAAGCTGAAGACAATTAAATGAGAAGTTCCTTGCTACAATTGCTTGGGTTTACTTCTCTGCTAGTGAAGGACATATTCTTTATATTCCTCTGGGAAAATCCTTCATAATTATATTTTTTATGATCTTGGTTGCACTAGAAGTGCGACTAGCCTTAGTTTTTGTAGACAGTTATGTTTGTCCAAATGGATAGCAAAGAAGATGACATCTTTCACAAGATTCTTCTCTGAATCTTGTGGAATCTAGCAACCTGCATGTATAAGTTGTCCTGCTTTCAACTCAGATGTCTTGCTCCCAGCGCTGGACAGGGCACTGATCCTGCTGCTCTGACAGCAGTATTTTACAACTAAATAACCTGACTCTGCTGTAAACCTTCCTATCAGGAAGGTTAAACCCTTCTCTCTACTCCATTGTAACACTGATGCTTTTGTCTGTGCTTTCTCTTTCTTGTCTCTTTTCTCCTCCCAGTTCTTATTGCTCTTGTTATCCCATTGTTTAAATGTCAGTATTGTCGTTTTTCATAGTCCTAACTCCAATGTCAGAACTTCTTCTGGTTCCCTTTCTATCCCTGACCATGAGCTTCACATATGTCAAACAGATTGTATGATCCTTTTAGAAAAAAATAAAGGCAAGTTTCTTTTTAGTAAAATAACGAAAGGTCTAGGTGATCCTGCTGTGGCAGGGGGGTTGGACTAAATGATCTTTCGAGGTCCCTTCAAATCCCTAATGTTCTATGATTCTAAAAAACAGAAGTCCCACCTGTTCTCAGACCAGACTGCTTCCTTCTGTTGCTGTTTCCATTATTTCCATTGCTCACCCACTGCTGAGATACTGTTGGGTTTGTTTTTTCTTGCACCCCCAGTCCCCTTTTCCTGTGCAGGATGCCAAGCACACAGGAAGGAAGGAAAGGGAGACATAGTTACAGTATTAATTAGAATACAGACAGAATAAATTTCTTTATGATGCTGGCACCTCCCTTCCAGTATGCATGAGTGAGTGGGGAAAAAGTTTTGCAAAAGTGATCAAAAAACCCCTCAGAGTGTTATATACACACAGTTCTGAGCTAACAAAATGTCTTTACTTCAGTCTGTAGTAAGTTACCTTGAAGTTACAGGAACTGTTCATGTGCATAAAGTTGGATAAAGTTCACATGCTGAATTGAATTACAAGTCCAAGTTCTCTTCCCTATTGTATAATAGTTTTTTGAAGTAAAACAATACTCTTTGTAAATCATAAAATGAAAGAAACCAAGAAGGAAACTTAGGAAGAACAATGAGTACTTTATACCTTCCCCCCCTTCTCCTTTTCCTTAGATTTGGCAGGATCCTTCAGGAATGGAAAACATAACATTAACCAGCGTACACGAACGGATTTCTCAAAATTTGTGCTGTTAGTAATCTCGGAGCCAGACTCTGAAAGGGCCTTGAACGCAGGCACGACTACAATGTTCCTGTCCACCTTCCCGGTGTTTAAGTGTTTTAATGAGCCCAAAGTGCAGACAAGACGCTGCTGGGGGAAAAGCAGTTGTACGTATAAATGACTCGGATAGCCACGCAGTTGCAAAGATTGTTCGTTCTTACGTGCCTTTGCTTGTGTGAAACTGAAAAACCTTAAAAATGTGGCCTTGAAGGATATTTTTTTTAAGCAGCTATTCAACTTGGGTCTAGTTTTGTATGCAGTAATTACATACATACATGGCCTGATGGTTATCTGACACAAGTTTTTCTGCCAAGGGAGACATTCTGCTAGTCATAGCACACACCGGTGTAAGTCTGCTGTGCCTATCCCTGTCTTTCTGTCACTGCAGTTCTTGAGAACTCTTGTCATGGATGGGGTGTGTCTTGTGTTAGGGTCTGCACGAATGGAGCATACGTCGGTCTTTCCTGCTCCCAAAAGCAACCCTCCACAACCAATTTGTATGTCTGATAGGATTTTGTTTTCTCAGACTTGGGAGGGTTTTTTTGAGCGTCGGCTAAGTATATGGTTTGATTTTACATTTATGACAACACAGTGCTTAAGAGGTTTTTCATATTGTGTACCCAAACTTCAGCCTTAGCGATGAAAGTATCTCTCTTTGTTTATTCTGCACTGTTAAGAAAAAATCCTGTGAAATCATTAGTGGTGTAGCTGTCTTTGGTCTCTTAGTATCTCATAGTATCTTTCAATTAAGCATGGAGTGAGTTTGTTTTCCTTTTGTGGTTAGACCATCAGAGATTGAAATGGATGTGTTCATGAAGCGTAATCACAGGCAACCATATGGATAGCTTCAAAGGTGTCAGTGCTCATATTTACAGTACAGTAAAAGTTAAGAGTGAAGACACTCTTCACTTACCTATGGAGTACTTAAGGAAGAATGTGCATGCAGGGGTGGTAACTTACTGCTCTAGAGTGGGGAGGTTGGTGGCTTCACAACAGCTATGGGCAATCTGTTCCACTCCTCTGCTGGCACATGCAGTTTGCAGTTCTCTTTTTGTGGTTTATACTCGTTGCTTACCCTCATCCCGCTATGCACTATCATCAAGAGCCTGACTCCATCTGCTAGGTGACCTCCCTATACATACTGGAAAACTGCTACTAGGTCTTTCTAACCCCTGCTGTTCTACAGACTGGAAAAGCTCAAGTCGCTCAGCCCTCCTCACAGGACAATGTGCCAACCTCCCAAACCTCACTTTATGTTATTGATATCCGTCCTGTATCAAGGTTCCAAGGTCAGACACAGCAGATTGGAAATGAAATCTTGCAAGTACTGAGCAGAGGGAGAGAATTTCACCCCTTGGAGGCCTGACTGTGTGCTGTTAACACAGTTCAGGGTGCTGCAGCCAAGGTGCACCACTGCCTCATGCCCAGCTTGTGCCTGCCAAGGCCCCCAGGTCCCTTCCCATGGAGCTGCTCTCAGACAGGCAGGAACTGGTCTGTGTCCTTGTCCCAGAGCTTCCCGCCGAGGGGAAGCACTTGGTATCTGTCCATTTTGTAGTACCCTAACAGAGAAATCAAATCTGGACAGCGTCGGTGCAATCTGCGCACAATTCCTGTAGCAGTCCTTCAACATTTGCTGATCAAACAATCCCCGCTCTCTGTGTATTAAAATGCTATATATAAAAGTACAGGGATTTCATCTTGTTATCCTAGCTATGTACTTACTTAACATTGATCAATCCTTAACCTTCAGAGCCAAAACCCAAATAAAACTCAGTAAGAGGCAGAACAGTGAGACAGTGAGTGGAGATTGAATTTTAAATGCAGGTCCAGATTAGCAGTTGACTGTAGCCAAGGTCCAAACAAACAATGCATCTTCAAACTCAAAAGTAGGTGGGGGTCAGGGTCTTGGCTCAGGTTCACTTTTTGCTCATGAACATGCATCTTGAACACCATATACATCACTTTAGTACCGTGTCCTGAGGTGCATCAAACCACAGAAAAACAATGAGCAGAGAGTGAAGTTCTGTGGAACCTGCTGTTGATGTGAATCTGGCTTTATCTCCTGCAAAACCTCTTACAGAGCTTTTTTTTCCCCTTTTTTTTCTTTAATCAGTCTCCAGATCCTATTAAACAGGAACAAAAAGACGAAGAGGAAGTACACAGTATCTGCCTTCTATAAAGCAGACTGTATTTATTTGTGTAAGTGAGACAGAATCTCAATGTCTTCAGTGTTTCTTAAAAGCAGATTTAAGCAAATCAGTCAGGCAGCCAGCCAGGCAGAATGTGCATTTTTAGGCACTGACACAAAGACGGTGTCAAGACACATTAAACTTGGATGTCTAGAAATAATATATATGAGATTTAAAAAAAGAATACCGAAATATCATCTTGCCACAGCTATGGCTGATTATTTGATACAGGGCAAAGAAGAATTGCATCGTAAGCCATAAAGGGTGATGAAAAATGCTTTGAAATATTAAGCTAATACAGTATCCTGGGCTGAATGCCATCTGACTGCTACTTCTCAGACTCTTCGCTATCATGCATAAGCTGAATCTCGTCTACAAAGAAATTGATTCAGACCGCCTTCCTTGAAGAAATGTAGCTTAATTATTTACTTGTGTGGAAAACGTGCTTAAACGGTACAGCATCTCAATAGGAGACAGTTTGTATCGACAGAATAATTATGTCGGTTTCCCCCTTTGTGTGTGCAGTAGTGGGAATTAAGCATCTTGCCCACAAAATATCAGTGTTACGATTAGTAACTGACTTTGTTGTTAAACCTGAGTGCTGAGGTGGGAACCGTGTTTTCGTATGCTTTGAGACAAGCAGCAATCGTAGGTAAGCTTTGGTCTGAAGCACTGGGAGAGGTTGTTCTCGGTAGATGGTGCTGTTGAGTCTTAAACCAGTTCCCAGGAGCAGACGCGAGTTCCCTTCCCAGGTGACCAGTAGAGGTACAGTAAAGGTTTGGCCTCTGAGGGTACTGCAGACAGCCCTAAGCTTGTTTTGGTTTGGGGTTTTTTTTTTAATTAAGAATGGTCAGGAATCATAGAGTTATAGAATGCAGTGGGTTGGAAGGGACCTTTAAAAGTCATCCAGTCCAGCACCTCCTGCAGTGACCAGGATCATCTCCAAGTAGATCAGGTTGCACAGAGCCTCATCCAGCCTGACCCTGATGGGGCTCCAGCACCTCTCTGGGAATCTGTTCCAGTGTTTCACCACCCTAATTGTAAAAAAACTTCTTCCTTTCACCTTTGTCTGCTGTGCTTTAGTTTAAAACCATCACCCCTTGTCACAATAGGCCTTGTTCTGGTTCTGCTCCAAAAGGTTAATGATCTGCTTGTGCTGAGGACTCCTGAGCTGGACACACCACTCCAGGTTGGGTCTCGCAAGAGCAGAGTATAGGAGGAGAATCACCCACCTCAACCTGCTGGCCACACTTCCTTTGATGATTTGCATTCTGTGCTGCAAGGGGACGCTATTGGCTCGTGTCCAGCCTTTCAGTGGCCAGTACCCCCAAGTCCTTATCCTCAGGGCTTCTCTCAATCACATCATATCTCAGCTTCTACTGATGTAGAAGATTGCCCCAACCCAGGTGTGGGACTTCACACTTGGCCTTGTTGAACCCCATGAGGTTCATACTGGCCCACTTCTCCAACTTGTCCAGTCCCTCTAGATGACATGCTGTCCCTCTGGCTCAACAACCTCAGCATTTGGCTTGCTGAGGGTGCACTTGATCCCACTGTCCATCTCATTGATGAACATGTTGAAGAGCACTGGCCTCACTATGGACCCCTGAGGGATGCCATTTGACACCAATCTCTACCTGAACATGCAGCCATCAGCGATGTTTTATGAGGCTGTAAAACGTGTATCAAACGTGTCATGCAGTTCAAGACAAACTGGACTCTGCAGGATAAATCAACTGCACTGCCAACTCAGGAAAGAAAATGTCAGGTGTCTGCTGAATTATTGGTGCTTGTGGCCTTTAATTGCCTGTAAAAAGGGTACGACTGTGTCTTATCTCGTATTGTGCTTTTCCTCAGCCTATTTGAATGGCAACTCTTGCACAAATTGCATTAAAGGGAAAGAGCTGCAGAAGGGTTCTGCTGGTAAGTGCATGAAAAGAGCACGATGCTGCATTTGAGTTCTCTGTTGTTACTTCAGTACCTGACATGCAGAACTGCAAACAGCAGATGTTCTTTCAGGCCTGACAGAAAAGCATGAAGGCATGTGTGTTTGCAACTGGGCTGTCTGGATTCCAGTTGTGCAACAAAGAGTCTGAGAGCAGCTCTGGTCAGTTTTGTTATGTTCCCCAAAACTAGCTATTTTGGACTTTTGCACAGTAGATCCTGGATCTCAGTTCTGCTCAGCCAGCTGGTCCCTTACAACCTGTTCACAGCTGAGACTGAGTAAGAAATATAGGCTCCCTCAGGATAGTTGGAGGTAAGGCAGCCCTGAGACAGTGGAAAATTAGGGCAGGATTAATTTACAGTCCAAGTCTGGGCCAGTCTTAGCTATTTAAGTAGCCTACATAATAGATTAACTGAGCGGATTTGACCAGTTTAATGAGCAACAGCGCGTTTGTCAAACAAATAGATATAATTAAAGCAACAGACTGCTGCCCCGTAGCATGTTTCCAGATGGCAGCACAATCTTTAGTCTTTTTTTGTAAGCAATCCCTACAGTTGACTTAGTGTGGTGACTTAATTCAACATGTGTAGAGATCACAATCACAGCAGCATCCCTTTTGTCCAGTCCCTCCTGGGCACATCTCTTCATCCAGAGGAGTTGATAAAGTCTAGCTGAGCATAAAATAGTATTTTTTGTATCACATCTGCCTGGCTACAACCCCCTGCCATGAAATCCTCTCTTTGCTATGTGCTATTAAGCACAATCAATCTCTTACGCATTTTTTTCAGGCCAGAGAAGATGGTTGTGATTCAGAGGTGTCCTGGTTTTGATTTCTCAGAGTCTTAAAAAAAAATAAAAGCCATGAAAAAAACGAGGGCAATATTATAGTAAAGAAAAGGAACAAGTTTTGTTACTAGAGAACAAGAAACAGTTAGGAAAAGGAAAAAACTTTTAAAACCCCGACTTGTAAACTGCTGGCAAATTAATCATCTCTACCCCAACCATAATCACAACGAGCAAATGGTGCCTAACAAAGGACTTCCGAAGAACCAAAACCAGGCTCCTCCCCACCACCTTACAAAGAGCAAAAGTTACCCATGTGAGAACAAAGAGGGAAGAGAAACGTTCAAAAAATAATAAAGACAAAATAGGGCAGAAATTATAATGGATGGGGGAAGTAAGAAGGGAAAAAGGAAGTCTCTTTTTAGCCCCATACTCATTTAAATCTTTTTTAAAGACTGGATCAAGAATGAGGGAAGATGGGGAAAAACACAAGGGAGAAAAGTTAGGAGTTATCAGGGAAAAGGATGCAGTGGGATTATGCACCAGATCCACATGGCTGCAGCAAGGTGGAAGAGAAGACAGTAAGAGCAGCTGCCTGTAGTGTGGCTCAGGGAGGAAAGAGGCAGTTCAGCCCTCTCCTGTGCCGCGTGTGGCGCCGTGGAGAAGGAATATCTATTGGTTGTCACATTGGTCTGTGAAGATATGAGAGGCTGTTTTGCTCTTATTCCGTATTAAAGCTATCCTTGACTTTTATAAAGCCACAAACAAATGTAGAGATTGTGGCAGGAGGAGTATGTGGCCATGCAGACGTGGTATTAAACTGAACATTGTATTTCTTAAGTAGCTTACACTTCTATGCAGGAAAGCTGCTTTACAACCCATTTAGATGAAGATTAACTTGTTTAGTGTTCATTCCCTGTAGAACAGTCACTAAAATCTATTTAGTCTGAGAGAAATGCAAGAGTGTTTTAAGTGGTTTGCCTTAATTTGAATACTGCTGACAATAAGGGACAGAGACTCTTGGGAACTAGTCCAGACAGCCGACTGTTTACATAGCACTTGAGTCACTAGGTTGGACTGCCATTTCCTTCGTCTTGCAGGCACAAGACTATTCCAGCCTTCTTGAAATTGCTCTTAAGACCTGGATCTATAGAAGCTCCATAGAAGACTGAATATGTTTAATTAAGTGGTTGCTGAAATAAGACTGGACACAAACATTACAGAACTTATAAATTGGTGATTGAATCTGAGTCTATAAGCCCGACACCAGATACACAGCCCTTTTGCTCGAAGTCCGGCTGCTTTTAAGAAGCAGGTCAGATGCATGAATATCTTGATTTATTTATATGCAACATGTGCAGAGTCTTTTAAATTGATGGTGATAAATTCATAAACTGAAGGGTGGGTGTCAGGAGGATGGAGCCAGGCTCTTCTCAATGTCATCTAGTGATAGGACAAGGGGCAATGGGTGTAAGCTGGAACAGAGGAGACTCCACATAAATATGAGAAGGAACAACTTCGCAGTGAGGGTGACAGGGCACTGGAACAGGCTGCTCAGGGGGGTTGTGGAGTCTCTTTTTCTGGAGACATTGAAAACCTACCTGCACATGTTCCTGTGCAACTTGGTCTAGGTAATCCTGCTGTGGCAGGAGGATTAGACTAGATGATCTTTTGAGGTCCCTTCCAATCCCTAATATTCTGTGATTCTGTGACTTTAGGAGGCTTTAGTAGTTATAAAGCAGAAAAAAAATTATCTAAGTTGTTAATACAGTTACAACTCAAGGAACTTATTCCCCTAGAGGAGGGCTAAGGCAGTATTCTTTTCGATCTTTCGAGGACCCTTCCAATCCCTAATGATTCTATGATTCCTTTAAATGTAAGCTGTGTCCTTGTTGCTGCCAGTTGCATTCTTGGCAGGAGGGGCCCATGTGGCTGTAACTTTGCAAGAGTGTCCAATGATCTCACATGTCAAAACCCTCTTGCTTTGAAAGTGAGAGGGAGGATCTTGCACTGCACTTTAAGTCCAAAATGAGAGTGGAGGAGTTTGCAGCGTGGGACACAGTTAAGGGAATTACAAAATATTTATTTTTTCTATTTATGAAGCATTTCAGTGATTACTAGCCACATATATTTTTCATAACACTGCAAGCTGCTTTCTTCTGTTCTCCCATCTGGACAGCAAACCCCAGAATGTGGTTGCTGCCCCTGCCTGCCTTCACTGCTTTCAGTTTCAGAAAGAACCAGTGGGAAGACCTTCTAGTTTGGTCCCTCCCATCCAATGCTGGTGTTCAGCCCAAAGAGGTTAGCCTCTGCTATGGTCAAACTTAAATCTACCCTCTTTTAGCTTGAAATCATTCCCCGTTGTCCGTCAACATCATCATTACCAACCTGCAAAAGCAGTAGCAGGCAATAATCATAGGGCCGTACTAGACAAGGGAGCTTCATTGCAACATCCTTGCCCAGGTTCTAGGGAGGCCGCAGACTTCCCTCTGGGACAGGTCTGCTCAGCATAATGACCCCTCTGCTCCTCTCAGAAGGGAGTATCCTACCGCAGTCACCCTCCTGTTTGTCTTAACAGTAGCAGTCCTAGCGTGTGGAGCTGACTGATATCCCTTGGCAACCCCCTGCGTGAACCTTCATCTCTCCTCTGTAGCCTGACTCTCAAGTTCCAGACCCCATACCCATTGTGCAAGGGCAACTGGGAATGGAGGGAGGTCATGGCAGTGTTTCACCTGCTTCCTCAAGCAGGGACCAGTTTCGATCCCCCACCAACACCTAGGTCCCCTTCTTCTACCTGGTGGCAGGAGCATAGGGGAGCCTCAAGTTCTTGTGGAGCCTTGATGCACTGCCTTTGCTGCAGGGATGGTAGGATGTGGCTCCACCAATCTATCTCCCTCTCACACACTACGATGCTCCTCAACTTCTTCACCTTCTCTTTTCAGCTGGCTGCACCTCTCCCATCTCTGCTGCCCACCCACTACTGCTGGTCCAAGAAGCTTCCACATGTTGGCTTCAAAAAAATCAAATGCCATATTGAATATTAATTTTTAGGAGTAATTTATTAATTACAGGAGGCTAGTGTGTTTGGACAGTGAGAGGAGAGAACATTCTAGTTTTAGAAGTGTTAAGTATCCTAGAGAATTCCTAGTACACGTAAATTTTGGATGCTAAAGCTTCCTGAACCCCAGACCTCTAGAGTACAGAGTATGTCTGCATTACTTGCTGTATAAAATGAAAAATTATAGTTCCTTTTGTCTTGGCTTTTTCTTGCTTTGGTTTTAGTTCACTGTAAATGATTAAAACCTACTGATAGTATCGCCTCTCCCCTCTATTTTATTAGTTCATGATGAATTCTGTTTTCTGGCTGACATCAGTACACTGTCATGGTTAGAACCTCTTCCAATGCTTGGCTGGCTTGTGGCTTGCTTGCTGAAAAATGTATTTACATCAGGATTTTTGGAAAGACACAAGATGTGATGTTATGGGGTGTGGGGAGTAGTTGTTTTGTTTCTGCAGAACCTGACCTTTGAGGTATCTACCTTGTCTGATATGTGACTCACTGGAAAAAATAATGTGAATTGTTCTGGTGAGTTTTTTCTCCTTATTCTTTCGTTACACCTTTTACAGCATAGTAGGATAGTGGATAGTGGCAGCCTGTGCACACAGTGGGGTGAGACATCCAGCAGAGGGTATATTACCTTTGAGAAAACTGTCGGATATTCCCTCGTTCATTTTTGTTTCCTTTTCAGGCACATCTTACAGTTACGTGCTGCTGCATGCAAGTCCTCTCAGATTATTAAGTTTGACCTTAAGGATGTTCAAGTCTCTGTATCTCAAACAGCATCAGAGTTTGACACCACGTAAGAGTTATTTCTCACCACAGTGTGCAAAATCTAAAAACTCAAGCCTTTTGTAAAAAAAACCTTTCTACTGGAGCAAGGAGGATGTCTCTGTTTTATGATCACCATAACAGCATTAAAAAATTAAGAATTCAGCTACCTACAAAACTAGAGACCATTCTAAATCTCACCTTTCCCCACAAATGCTTACATTCGTTTAAACATACTGAGTGTCATATGGTAACGGTTCTGCACACAGAGCAAGGGGATATAGTTATTGTCAGAGACAGATGCAAAATTTGAAGACATTAAATTATGATTTTCACTTCTGTACTTCTCCCAGTGCCAGAGAGGAGGTTATTCTCTACCAAAAAACCAAATTAAATAATTTGGAAACTGCTCACTGGCAGTTCCATCTGTCAGAAGATGTTCCCTCTGCAGTGGAGGTTGTTTATTCTAAAAAAGGGGCTGCATATATCATTAACTTACATGTGCAGTCTAAGAAAATTTCCAGAACGCCAACAAAAACTGTGGTTATGATGATCCATGACTTGCTGCACTGATTTACATTCTGGTCTGTTTCACATAGCGCATAACAAGAGATCACTTGGAGAAATTATGTTCTGTGTTAAACTGTTAGTAAATCACGGTCTTTTGCCTCATGTCTCATATGTAAGAGCTCGGTTCCTGAGACAAATAATAGGACAGCGAGGAGTCCTGCCTAGTTTATAACACTTCTCCTTTCTGAGTATGTTCTTAGAATGCTCAAGCATCCTCACTCCCCATGGTTCGATGTTTGGCACCTACATAAAAGCATGTTGCTTACTGGATAGCAAACTTAATTTAGAATGCGTTGTCTATAGTCAAATTATCTCCTACATGTTGAGACTGCTAGTTGGCTGTATGGATGACCAGCAAACTTAGACTTCCAGGTATTTGAAGACTCTCTTCCTGAGATGTTATTGGAAAAACCTATGTTCATCTTCAGGTTTCCTAATGGACAGTGAAATGTACATCACTGAATATCTTTCTTCCTTTTTCTTTCTTTTCTTAACAGAATGCTATCCCTGTTTTAGTGGTGCCCAGGTCACCACTAAATCTTGTCCCTCAGCAACATACCTACATGTCTTTTAAATACTTCCAGGGATGGTGACTCCACCACTTTCCTGAGCAGCCTGTTCCGGTGCTTTGCAACCCTTTCTATAAAGAAGTTTCTCCTAATCACACACAGAACATTAGATATTGGAAGGGACCGCGAAAGATCATCTAGTCCAATCTCTCTGCCACAGCAGGATCACCTAGACCAAGTTGCACAGGAACATATCCAGGCAGGTTTTAAACATCCAGCCTAAAACCCCCTTGGGCAACTTGAGCTATTTGCTCTTGTCCTATATTTGTTATTGGGAAAAGAGACTGACTCCACTGTACTACAGCCTCTTCTCAGGTAGCTGTAAAGAGCAATAAAGTCTCCCCTCAGCCTCCTTTTCCTCAGGCTAAACAACCCCAGTACCCTCATGGGACTTGTGCTCTAGATCCTTCATCAGCATCATTATCCTTCTTTGGACACATTCCTCAGTGTCCTTGTGGGGATTTTTTTCTGTTCTAAGATTCTCCCCAGCTCAGTAGAGCTGAGGGATGGGCCAGGTGAGCTAACCCAGATTGCCCAAAGGGCTATTCCAGACCATATTGCATCAGCCAAGATGTAAAAGCCAGAAAGAAGGAAGGGAGGGGGCATTTGCTGATGGCATTTTGTTCTACAGAGTAACTCCTATGTACTAGGCTCTACTTACTAGAATGATGGCCAAACATCATCTGCTGATGGGAAGTAGAGAATAATCTTTATTATTTGTGCTTGCTTTCATGTGCAGCTTTTGCTTTCTGCTTTACTAAGCTGTTGTTGTCTTTACCCACCAGCCTTTTGTTATGTTTCTCTCTCCCCTCTGTCCATCCAAGAAGGAGCAGCCATAAGGCGGTTTTAGTGGGCACCTGGCCCCTAGCCAGGGCCAAACCACCACAATATTCTTGTCCATACATACAATGTGTAGCATCTGTTCCTTAAAAATAAACCTTAACTTGGTTGTGATCATGAAACAAACCCTAACATTGGAGTCACCTGACTTGGGAAATGACTGGTAACACATTTTATAATTGAGCACCTGAGCGTGAGACTGGACCGTTTGAAATAACAAAGAGTTTCAAAGGCAGCCCTAGCAAAAAATTGTTAACTGTTATTTTGACAGATGACCTCTGTTGCAAAATTTATTAGTGAATGCAGGGAAAGGATGGTGGCAAAGACCAAAACAAGTAAGTTACCCAAGTGTTCTTAGTTGTGCTGCCTGTTAGATGCGTGTATTCATGTATTGATGAGATGGAAGAGCTTCCTTCATCAGATGGGACCAGTGCAGTCCCGTCATCCACAGTGACATAGGGACAGCCGTAGGGGTGCCAGGTACACTGTCCCAGGGGAGAGGGAATGTAATACTAGAGAGAGCAGGGGAGGAGGACAGCAGCACTCAATTGCTCTGCAGAAAATTGTTATGTTTCTGAGCGCAAAGCCACTTGTAACTTTTCATATTGAGGTTGCCAAATACAGTGGGAAGTTAGCTGCTTTTGGTGCAGCAGTCAAAGGGTCAAATTTTTTCCTCTGCAGCTCCAGCACAGCTCTGTCGCAGTCTGCTGAGCTCTGCCAGCCAAACTGAAGAGGAGGATTTGGCTTGCAGCCTACTTTTAATCTGCACGTATGGTATCAATTTTGGAAGCATTTTCTGGTTACAAAAGGGTAACCCTCACAGTTACAAAAGGGTAGAAAAATATATTTATTGTCTTCTCCGGTTAAAAAATGACGTTTGTTAACTCATTTGTGTTAATTCTTTACTTGAAAAGTGCAATGAAAATCCATCTTCAGTTTTGCCACAGGACAGGCCTTTTTATTGGTAAGTACGTCTGCTGTCTAGCCTAAGAGAAAGGCTTCTCTGGAGAAACCAGCAGATGTCAGTTTTCTCCTACATGCATAGCAGTCCACTGGGACACTAACTTGCATGTCTCCCTTTTGACTTTAAGCGCTGGAGTCTCCTGTCCATCAGCTTTTTTCCACCTTTTTATCTTGGCATGTTCATTTAGTTGTTGTTTGCTTGGAAATGAAGACTGTCATGGAGTATGGGATGTTGGCAATAATCGTGTTTGCTTCCAACAGCTGCTGAACTGGGAGTATTTCCTCCTGCTCACTGAAATCTTCAGGTGTTGTGGTGAGTGCATTAGCCACCATCCATTGCTAACTGTCTGGTCCCACTCATGAGCTCTGACCCTCTCAGAGCTCCATTTCAAGCACCATCATACCTTTCTTAATTGCTGGCTTACTAAAAGATTTTCCTGATGTGGTTTTGAGACACATTCCATGGTTTTGGTCCCTTCGGCAATGTTTTATTGTCACCCCTGTCTTCCTCCTGCTTCTGAGGAAAACCAGTAGTTCCTGGGTCTCCCCAGGGCACAGGACTGTGAGCAGTTCCCTGTGGAGAGGATCTCAGCTTTCCTGTGTAACTGCAGATAGCATTCATGTTTTCTTCAGAATCTGAGGAAACTTACAGATGACAGGCAATTAATTGAGGCAATTCCAGGAATTGTTTGTTTGTTTGTTTCTAATTTTTCTTCTTTCTTTGTCCATTTTGATACCCTCTTTTTGTGCACTCTTCTTCTTTCTTACCTCTTTAATCTCTCTTGATCCTTGCTCAGCATCCAAAATCAAGAATCCCATGTGGCTCTATAGAACTATTACTTCCCAACTCTTTTAGTGCTCCTAAGAATTGTCTTCAGTATAAATTACTTCAGTAAATAGCATGAAATAACCAGTTAAGAAGCAACTGAACAACAGTGGGAGGCTGAATATGGTAAATTTAGCATTAGTTTTTGCAAAACTTAGCTTTAGTTTTGCTACTAGGAAATTAAATAAATAGAGTACATAAGAGGTGAGAAAACTCTGAAGTAGGGAGATGGGCCAAGGTTGCTGGGTGCACAGTCATAAGGGCAGCCCTATCATACACCAGCGAGCAGATAACACCAGCCACCTTGAATTTCTGCTGACAGCTGTCCATACGTGCCAATACTAGTAGTGTCCATTAACCAAGCACTGGAAATTCTCATTATTTTCAGAAAATTGGCACTGCAATTGCTTCTAGCAATTCCCATAGACTCCTTGGCCCTGTATCACCAGTAGTTCAGAATGATTAAAATAGGAAGCAATGCAGAAGGTCTGTCATGCTTTCTAGAGCACAGTGCTGCTCTGGTGCTCTGTATGGTTCAGAACCCGACCACCATAGTTTTAATGTTTGATTTTGGATAGTGGTGTGAAGAGTGGGAAACCTTAGCTAACCAGGCCATCAAACACAAGCATGCCAAATGCCTTGTGTGTCTGAGGTTTATCACTGTACCATAGGGCAAGCTCTGGCAGTTGTATGCATTGACCGTTTAGATCTGCAGGAGCCATTTGACAATAGTTTCTGAGCAATGCTGGATAGGTTTGCGGTATGTCCAGAGCCTCAAGCTATGTTGTATTTCATGGCACACTCGCAGCTTTTAAACACTGATTTGATGAGTCTCTGCGTTAGTCTTGTATCTTCAGTGGGTTGAACAAGGCTATTGAAACATTTTCCTGAAGCTGAAGAATATTTATTCAAGAGAAATTATCACAGCATATTTAAAATTTTTTCCCACAAAAGACTAATTTCCAGGGACAATTAAAATGTAAAAACAAAAAGACAGAAAACAAGCGTGGGTAATGCCCTCACACATCCAGAGCTAGATTAATCAAGCAAAAATTGTTTTAATAGATTCATCCAGTGAAAATGACATTTCTGTACACAGTGTGCTTTGACTTCTTTTTCTCTTGCTCCATCAAACAGTACAGAAAAGCACACAACTGTGCTCAGCAAACACTGTTGTTTGGTATTACCTCGGTTTTGTTGTAGCACTGGAATTTGTTAAAACAGCATGTTCTGTATATTGCCAGCAGGTCATTGGTGCTTGCCTGAGTCAAGTTCCTGACCTTTGTTTCATCCTGCCAAGTCTGCTAGATTGCCTCATGTCGGAGACTGTTAAAATATTTAGCATCACTAATATATCTAGCATTATTTTTCTCAGAGCTGAGAATATCTTCACAGGAGTGAAGTTAACAACAAGAACTTCACCAACAGGTAGGTGTTTTAGCTGTTCTTCTCTTTCCTATTCACAGGGAAAGGTGTCAACATAGTAATGAAGACATGAACTTCATGCAAAGATCTTCATGAAATATCAACACCTTGGACCCGTTCTAAGTTTGATTTAAAGTAGTTAAGTGTCCACTGTCTCTTTCTTTGGGGGACCTTTCTGTCCAGTTCCTATGTGCATCAAAGGACAGATCTGTGCATTTCCTCTGAAGATCATCTGCTCTACCGTGCCAGTAGTACTGAATGAGGTATTTTAATGTGGAGATTGTTAACGGTGAAATGAGTTTGGGAGTTTAACACTGGGCAAGGGAATATGAGATGTTAAATAGCAACATCCCTAATAATGAAGCTGTGCAGCTTAGAGGATATAACTTTTTCAGGCATTTGTTAGAGCCCAAGAGAATGCAGTTCATGGCAATGAGATTTCAAAAGTACATAAGCAGGTATGTGCATTACAGGAATCTCTCGAAGAAGATGGTTTGAGTTTAGAGACCATTTACCTCAACAATGCTTCAAGAGTGAAGAACACCACTTGGTAGTTTAAACTTTGCCTTAATAGAGAACTATAATATTGGCGATTCTTACAGACAATAATTTTCATGGAGTAGAAACACTTCTAATAGAACTGCAAGACTGAGAGCTATCCATTACTGAAATCGTGCTGTGTCCATGCTGTGCTGGAATCATAGAATAGTTTGCATTGGAAGGCAGGCCATCTAGTCCAACCCTCAGGCAATGAACAGGGTTGTTTTCAACTAGATCAGGTTGCCCAGAACCAAATCCTACTTGACCTTGGATGTTTCCAGGGTGATGTGAGATGTGATGCAGTTCTGCAGTGCTGCTTCACTCTCCTGTGTCTTCTGCTATGTGGTATGCATCTATAAGACCATGAGAGGAGTCAGGCATAATGCCTAGCTTTTGCATTTAATCTGCGTAATTATTATAGTAACTTCACTTTGCAAGAATGACCGGTGCATTGTCTTTTCCAATGTACTTTTGTTATTTTCCCCTTGTCCAGAACCACTTCCCAAATAAATATTTTACCTTTCTTGTCATCATTCTTTGTATAAAACCTTGCTCTTCCATCACTGAGGACCCATGCACCAGTGTTAATCACATACAAACTATTTTGCACAACGACATTAAAAGTAATCGAAGGAGAATCTGGCATTTCAGTATTAAAAATTAGAAATAAAGTTTTAATAAACAGAATTGGAAGTGCAAGTAACTCACAAATTTTAAAAACAAAATTGATGAAGCATTGTTTATGTGAAAAAATACTTGGTTAACTTGCTTTACTGGTTAAGTAATCCAGCCTGCAGGTCTTTGAAATGAAATTAAGGACACAACTTCACAAAACTTTTGAGAATGTGGTATCTACGTTTCAGTGCTGGGCTCGAGGTGTGTTGGGCTTCAGAAGAAATCTTAGAAAATTATAAATGTGGCATCTATGGCCAACTGAGCCAAGGTGCTCTGCTCGCGTTGGTATAGACCTCTTGCACAATTTTGGTGTTACGTGCAAATTTACTGAGGGAATCAGCATTCATCTTACACTAACTTGATCTTTTCATTCATTTTGGAAAGCAACTTCAATGTTGTTAGCGTAATGGCTTTTGTAACCCAACACATGTGTGTCATTTAGCAACTTGCTGGATCACTGCATCCCTTGTGGCAACGTAGACTCTGCTACACAGTGAAGAAGGCCACAGATCTTTACTTGATCTGCGTTGCCTGCTTTGGCTGCATCACATTCCCTCTGCTGAACTTTTTTTGTGCAGCATAGCCTCCAGTGGGCTGAATGATAGTGGCATTTTGCCAGTCAGTCTCTTCCTTCTCCTAAGGGTGGGGTCAATGGTTGCTCTAAGAGGATGGCAGAAAATGAGAGTGGCTTCAGCTTCCCTGTCTTTCTTTATGCAGGCATAGGGCAGAAAGAGGACCCAAAACCTTTCACAGATTTATGGGGGAGCTGTAGACCTCAAATATTTCCCAGTGCAAGCAAGAAGAGAGTGTGCAGCTAACATGTGTGATAGTAAACTCCTTTACTCATCCTGTTATTGAAATTTCCCCTTTCTCATTTTACCACCTTCTTATTCCTTCTCTTTCCAGTTGTGGAAACTACTTCAGAAGTTTGTCATGTTATTGAGTGTGTGCCACAGCTGAAAGTTCAGCTTCTCCCAAAATATCCTTGCCTCAGTTCCTTTGGCAAAGTGACTGGAGCTTCAATTAGTTTGAATGATCCATTCAAGGTATCTGGGTGCCATTTTTCAACTTTGAATGAGCCAAGATGATCTTTCAAGGTCCCTTCCAATCCCTGATGTTCTGTGATTCTGTGAAGACCAACTATCACAAAATCTGCAACAGATTTGATTTGCTTAAATGTGACACCACAGTATCCAAACCAACAAGAAGACTTGTCACGAGGGGTTTCTCAAAATGGGTGGACCAATAATCAAAAGATAATTAAAATTATTAGCAAAATATGATTTTGAAGTGTGTCACTTTTTTCCCCAGCTCTCTGTTGTCTTGTACTGTAAAGTATGAGTAGAAATAAATATCCTAAAAACCCAGGCCTATCTGCAGTCTCGATAGAAGCAACTAGCGTGAAAGAACAGTAACACCAGCTCTGGGGTTTCTTCTGTTGTTTAAGCGCAAAATAAATCAAGAGGAGGCCCACAAAGGGAAGACTGTTTGGTTTTGGGGACTGCTCTTGATTTTCTGCTGGAAAATCAAGATCAGGAATCCATCTGTAATTAAAGGCAAACAGAAAATATGCAGGATTTTCACATACATGCTTTTCCTACTCGTAGTTCAGCGTGTTCTATATACTGTATTCTTTTCCTTTAATTCCACTGTCTCAAATTATGTGCAGACAGCTTCAGCTGCAGGGAAAGGTGGGAGTGCTTAGGCTATCTAGACTTTAACTGTTTCACTTCTACCACCTTCTTTATCAAAAGTATTCAACAGAAATGTGTTTCTGTGTGATTCTGTTTGTAAGGGTTTGTGGGGTTTGTGGATTTGGGGGTTTTGTTGTTGTGGCGTTGTTGTTGTTAGGGTTTTTTTTATGTTAGGACATCCTAGTGAAGATGTTGGTCTGGCTTCTCTGAAAATGAAGACATGCTTTTAGCTTTAATGAACATGGTACTTTTCCCTTCCCTGCTTCTATTGTAGCTCTCTTTTGTTTTGCAGTGATTTTCCACAGAAATGTCATTTGAGTGAATGAGGAGGTTTTGTCACTGTGATGATGATGTAGTTTCCTAGATGTAGTTTCTCATAAAGATATTAGTATCGGCAGATTGGGTATTACAGTAAACTAGACTAGCCTGAGTATGCAGTAGGACCGCATCATTCTGAATGGTGATACTCAAGTTCCCCTCTCCTCACACAGTGAAGACTGGGGTTGAATTACGTAAATTCTTAGACTTCTAACAGCAGCACCCTGTAAGTTGAACTCTTCCTCATGCTTTTGGCTTTTTGAGACATATTGCTGAGATTGTATAGCCCAATGAATCCGTGTCTGATATCTAGTTTTTAATAGAGGAAAAGGTTTTTGATGATCTATGCGGTTGCATTTAATTAAATAGTTCTGCCCCGAGATCCTCTTTACCTAATGCTTGAAGAACACTTACTTACACTTTGCCCCTTAAGCATACTTTCCATGACTGAAGAAGCTCTGTGTGCAGAGGTGCATTTTATAGCTTAGTGGTTTTTACTATAGTACTTACCAATAAGAAATACAATTTTCAAGCAAGTAGAATGGAGCTGCTTCTGAAAGATTTTCACTTCTTAAAACTGAATCCAAGTGAGCTTTTGATTTCATGGAAAAATAGCCTTCTAACAATTAACACGTAAATAGTATCTTCTTAGAAGGAATCCTATTAACATTTTGCTTTTAACAGCTTTGCTGTAAAGTTTGATTTAAAAATATGTAAGAAATCTTTAACCCTGTAACTTTAAAATTGGCAGTAAATGACCACTGTAATTTTCAAGTAGCTATTTTGTATTTTGGTACAGATTGTTGCAGCTTTAATTTCCAGATGAAGAATATTTTTACTTTTTCCTATTCCTGTTTTCAAAAAGTGTAGAATATTGTGAACAGGTTGGATTTTTTCTACTTACAGCAGTGCAAGAAATATTATCTTAAATATTCAAAGACTAATTTTTTTTTAAGTCTCATTTTTTTAATGACAGAATTTTTTCCAGGTATCCTTGTTTGGGTTAGTTTCTTATTTTCCTTTCTTTTTTTTTTTTTTAGTGGTTATTGACTCTGAGTGTTTTCTGAGCTTCTTAAAATTATTTCTACCATGTTTGTTCCTACCTGCCAAACATTTATCAATAGTTTCCTAGAAAAGTTGTAGTTCTGCTGAGATTTGGATTTCAGGCTTCAAGCCTGCTGATCTGAAATCATTTAGTATGAGAAAGACCAATTTTTCTTTCTAGTCTCAAGTCTCCTTTTGCTGCATGTTGCTCAATGTGGTCAATCTGTTTCCATAACAGAGATCATCATTTGGTCTTGAGTAGCTGAACTTCTCTTGAAATATAAGACTTCTGAGCATTTCCAAACTAGAAAGAGGTACTTATGGATGAACTGTGTGCTCATGAGGACAAGCAAACTGTTCTTTTGAGCATGAGCTCATGCAGGGATAAATGTTGTCTTGTACGAGGACCCCCACTGCCTGACCTGCACTTTTACTGAAGTCCAAGAAGAAAGGAAAAGTTTGTGGAATTTCCACACCCTGTGGAGTTTAATAAGTGTGTTGATAAAGTAAAGAAGAAATAAAAGTGGAGTGCATGCAATTTTGAGTCATCTGCTAACTGACTATAAATCTACAGCAGTCTATTTATCACTCCCACCAAGCCTACAGCAATTCAAACATGCAAGACAATACAGCTGCCTGCGCCTGTATGCAGGGTTTTTAGAAGGGTCAGAAGCTGAAACTAAACCAACAATATTGAGCTGCTGCATAAAAGGCAAAACCAGCAGTCTGAGGGAGAAATCGCAAAGTGGCCCGCAGCACTGCCCAAGATGGTCTAATTCTGCTAAGGTTTAATTTGGCTATTGCACCTAGTTCTTGGTAGTGCACTTAGAGACACAGGCTAAGAAGAGAAAATCCAAGACCACTCATGAGGATGACCAGGGGTCTTAACAACATTTGTCTTAAGGAAGGACATGATGAAGTGGTTTTTTGTCTCAAAGACAGAAAGACTGACAGGGAGGTATGATAACTGTGCTCACATATGTGAGCACTTCATGACCATGGTGGCTGGAACAAGATCTGTTGAGGTGCAGCAAGGAGGACTCAAGTTTGATATTAGCAAAAAGTTTCTCACAACAAGCATATGGAAGTACTAGAGAAGTTGTCTTCATCAACAAAAGCCTTGCAACTGGATTAGATAAGCATTAGCCAGGAACAGTTTATGTAATCCCTGCTTTTCCCAAGTGATCTTCTGGGACTGCCACTAACCTTGAGATTTCTGTTGGAAAACCAGTTTCTCCTTTCCCATGCCTGACTAATGCAGTGTGTTTTTTCCCAGGCTTTGCAGTGATGTGGCCTAAAAGCAATCATATCTACTTAAGCACCCAATCCTACTGTAATTTGTTAACTATTACAGGTTAGATTTTTTTGTTAAGAGCTTCTAAATTTTATAAATATCTTACCTAAAGATATACAGTTACCAAAGTTTTAGCAAGATCTTCAGAAAGGCTTGGAGCAGGGAGAGCTGTCTTGAATAAGGAATGTGTCTCTAGGTGTTGGTGTAGCTTTTCAGGACATGCCAATCCCAAGAGAGCTTGTGAGATCGGTCACTTTGCCTCCACCAACTAATCTAAAATATTAAAGTGCTTACAGAGAGCTCGTGACTGTAAAGTCTGAAGTTTTTTTATATCCCCTTGCACTTTCCTTCAGCTCAGACTTGCTGTTCTATTTAGTAAGGCAAAAGAGCACACATATTTCAAATTAATACTAATGCAGTAATAAAGCTGAGTTGCACTGTTCTGACAAATCAGGGTGCAAGCGTGCAGGGTTAGGAGTCCTGGGGTATCTGGGGCACTGTTTGACTGAGCTGCAGGGGCCTCACTGTAGGCTGATAACTCAGGGTGCCAGGTCAGTGGTGAGATATCTTCTTTAAGTGTTAGCCAGAATTTTTTGGCAGGCAGCAGGGAAGTGGATGTAGGACTCGAAGGTCAAATGTTGTTCCAAGCTTGTCACAAGTATGCATTAGGGAACAACATTGTGGGGGTGGACAGCAGGGGGATGCTAGATTTAAGCAGGAGGCTGGTGCCTGACAGCACCATCACTGCAGACAAGAGCATGGATTAAAAAAGACAGAACTACAATGCTGTTTGTCTTCAGACTTTTGAAATGGTGAAATAACCATAGGGCTGCCCATAATACACCAGTGTTAACCCACATCTCTATCCAGTACAGAAAATATGATCCTGCACTTCAAAAGTTATGAGACATGTCTGCTGAATGTCATACAGATTCCTGATAGTTTGGTTTTGAAAGCCCAAGGAGCACCCAACTCTGATAAGGAGTTAGCGTCTCCTTATTTCTAAGTGAATAGATGTAGGGGTTTGAGTTCCTGCTTGTGTGTTTGTCATTGCCCTGTATGTCTGTATGCTGTATTTTTGTGTGGCACGTGTTATTGCAGTCTTTGTGAGTTTTGTTAAGTCCTTTGATATTTGTTAATTACAGACAATAATCTGTGAAATAAGGAATTCTGAATAAATCCCCTTAGGATGCAAATTGAAACATTGGGAAAAGGTGTGGGGAAGACTCTCTCACTCAAAACCAGCTGATAGAATAGTATGATGGTTTCTGGCCGAAGTATCAGGAAAATGGCCAAAGGATGGAACTTTAAGATACAATGAGATATTTCAACAAGTGTTATTTTGTAGGCAGGAGGGCAAATGGGTTGAAGAAACCATCCAGAATGGCAAGAGAAATGTGGACTAATTTCATGGGAGTCTATCATTTTGGCTTTGCAGAGAGAAGGAATGAATAAAATTTAGAGTAGTGTGGATACACCTGTAGTATTGGGAAGAGGTGCTTAAAAAGGGGAAAGGAGCAAGAAGATGATTTAGAGTTTATGACTGGGAGACCAGCCTGATAAGGATGATGTTGTCAGTAATATAAGCAGGAGAGAAAACATGATAAAAGGCAAAGGGAAATCTTTCAAAGGCACAAAAGAACTCTGAGAGAGAATGTGATGCACCTTGATTACTGTGTCCAGTTTTGGTCACCACAGTACAAGAAGGACATTGAGGCGCTGGAGCGAGTCCAGAGAAGGACAACCAAGCTGATGAAGGGGCTGGAAGACATGTCTGTCACAAGTGGTCTTACAAAATTGGATAGTCTTGGACAATGGCATCACAAGGAGGTTTGTAGTGTTATAAACACTAGTTGTTGTATGTATGTGGACCTGAATGGTAGAATTTCAACTACTCTAGGAAAATTTTACAAGAGGCTACTAAAAAATAGTACTTTTTGAGGATGTGAGAAAGTCTAGAATCATCTCACTTTACGGTTACCACATTAGACTTGGTCAAAGAGATTGTTTATCATAATTATTGCAGCAATAATCATTTGTATTCTCACTTGTTTAATATTCAGTGTTGTAGTGTTGTACACAGATATATTGGAAGAATAAATATATCTAAATGAGGCTTACTGGTTGCAAAGACATGAAAGCCTCTATATAGAAGTATATTAGGGATAACTTGTCTTAGTTTATTAAACTTCTACAGCTACATGGCTCTTCTTCTTGAGGCCAAGAGAGTGAAACGTACAGCTGTAAGAATAAGTAACCACAAAATGTCTTCAAGGACATTTGCTTCTTTAGCAAGTGTCTTTCTTTCATAGAAAATAACATTCCAGATAAGACAAAGGCGAGGCTTGAAGGCCAAGTTTGCCACTGATCAACAAGTAGTTCAAAACTGTTACAAACTGAAATAATGACCACATTCAGGGAAAACACCTAAAAGTTCATGGAAAGTTCACCCATCAGACCCCATGGAACATTCACCCCATCAGATGCTGCTAGAGACCACCAGAGACTTTCCAAAAAGACCCTGAAAGAACTTCTAGAATCCTTTGGAGTTTCCATAATGACTATGCAAATATTATAATTAGTCCCAGAAAATGGAATGCAAATGCATGGAGTTCCCAATAAATGTAATAAATATGTATGTCTTCTGTGCATGAAAGTCATATAATTGCTCTAGTAGTCATGCACTACAGATAGAGTGATCCCAATGCATCCAGTGCTGCAAGTAAAGAATGTCTGCCTTCTAAAAATTAAACAAAGGTGTTAGAAGGGTCCTTATGTTGCTGGATTTTGCAGTATCACTTTCTTTTGCCCATATTCGTTCTGCGTGAGTCCACATAGGAAGCAGCAAGTTATAGTTGTTGGCACATTGAATTATTTCAATAAGATAATTTCAGAGGATTCTTTCTCTCCATTTCTCATATCTTCCAAGTGTCAGCAATGTCAGAGAAAAGAAGGACATGTAGATGCATTGCTTATTTGTGGGCTTAGAGCTTTGTTGGGGTTTTTAATTTATTTTCATTTTTACTTACTCTCTACTAGCCTCTTGCTAAAATAGCTGAAACATCTGTCTCACTTCACTGAGGAGAATCATTTACAAATCTCAGATTTACCAACAGTACCAGTTGCACCCAGCAAAGCTCACTCTTGGTCTTGTTAATTACTCAGGCATTTTGATTAGCAGAAAATGGCTTCTTAAGTTAGTTATTTATTAAGTCAAGCCTTTTGCAGATATCATTTCAATAAATACATGGCTATTTGTTTGTTTGTTTGTTAAAGTAAAAATCATCTTCAAACTGGACCTAGCTGAAAACCAATGGATCAGAAAGAGGGAGTGGTTTGTCTGTCTTTTGTTGTAAACTGATGGATGGACATACCCTCTTCATTGAACTTTAAGCCAAAAGAAGTGCATTTGGTTTCTGTAGCTGTACAATTTTCAACTAATGAAACAAGTAGAGCTCGAGAAGTTGCTGTTGGAAGCAGTTACAGTGGGCAGAAGGGGACCATCCTACTAGCATTTGGGTGTTTTGCTCTTGTCTTTTTCTTGTTGTTTGAACATTTGTATTTTTCTTTTCCCATGAATTTTCCCTCTTTTGGCTAGGTTGTTCCCTTGGTCTCCTGCTGAGAAAGAAGCATTGAACTTGCAGTGCTGAAAAGATGATCAATGGTAGGCTAAACCTTAAACCACCGCAGTTTATTTGCAGGGGGAGGAGCATAGTGAATTGCTGCATTGGAGAATTCTAGGCAAATGGTGTGTGAAATTGTTGACAAATTGCCCTCATTAAGCTCACTAAATGAATGCTTTCATGGGAACATTGGCTTGATATGACCATGCATAAAGTAGCTTCTACTTGAAATTGCTTGTGCTGCTATTCTTATCTGTTAAACCCTTGTAACAGCTTTAAGGTCCTGATAAAGCCAACCATTGTAGCTGTCTTCACTATTCAGGTCATGGGATGTGAAGGAAAATTGCTGAGGGTGACTTCCATGAGTATTTCTGTATTATTCATTAATATATTCATTATAATGAATCATCCTGAGCCAGGTCACCAGAGTTCATAAATGCCAAGAAATGGATTTAGAAATGCCTTAAGTTCCTCAGACTCTTTAACCTGATAATTGTCAATAAAAGGGACAGTAAAAGGACAACAGTTGCAGAAGCTTCTGTGGTAGAAAGTGCAACTTGTTTACTGTTTAGCCTTGTTGATGGCAGAAAGCTTTCTGAAAAACTATGTCTTAAGGGTAGGTGATTTTGTTTGATGGTCTAGTACATTTGCTGTCATTTGAGTACAGACAGTGTGCCCTACACACTTGCCTTACCAAGTTGAATTCTGTCCATCATCCTGAATATGCCCCACTGGGCAAACAATGAAATGCTTGGCTGTTACAGGGAGAACTTCACAGACTAGAGACCTTCAAAGACAAAAGTCAGGCCATGACTGAGTGTTCAGTCTTGTACTACACACAGTGTTTGACTGCTACCAGGGTTTACTATAGTAAGAAGGAAGGTGTCTGTGAAAAAAGCTGCCAGTGTGAACTCTTTACCTTTTCTTCTCTAGGCTTTTTTTTATGTTTTGGATGTTTTGTTGTTTGGTTGGTTGGTTTTTAGTCTTTTGTCTCTGATCATGTCAGAATAGCCTGGGATCTGTGCCATAAGCTTGTCAGAGTGGCAACTTATCTAATGTACTTTTTATTTACAAGGCCCACTCGACAGTTGAACTTCCTGTCTCACAAAGTACCACCCTATACTCTACCTCATGAGCAAAAATATGACCTGGTAATGGGATTCATTTTAGTTGTGGTGCATCAGATTTTGAGTTTGCAGGGAAACTGCTGTATTCCTCTCATGGAGGCTGTGTTCTTTACAAATCCTGTAAAATTGTTTACATACAGCTATATACATGAGTTTGTGTGAGATTATGTTTCCAGTCTGTCTCAGAAATTTCCTATATGCAAGAATGACTGCTGCAATGAATGTGCCACCTTCAAGGAATTAGAAGTGGGATTGCTGCCATGCATGGCCCTTTCAGGTGGTTGACTGCCATGAGTTGCACAGCACACAACCAGACGTAAGATGCTGGGAGGGTGTGAAGGGAGTCGTTTGCAGTAGCTAAAGTCAAGCATAGCTGGGACACCAAGCAGGGCCACCTGTTAGTTTCAGCCTGTGTGTGCTCTCCCACAGCTGGGGACAGGCATTGCCCCACACTTGCTCTCCCACAGCTGAGGAAGGATGGTGTGGCTGGATGTGCTGGCTCCAGCTGCCCAGCCACGAGCTGGAGGAGTTACAAAGACAAGTTTCTGTGTCATAGAGAGACAGATTTTTTTTTTTTTCTTTAACATCTTTCTCTGAATGAGTTCCTACCAAGTGTTTGAGGTGGGGTTTTTAAACCCTTCCAGCTAGATAACTGGAAAAAAAAAGTACTTGGTTTTATGTCTTTGCTGGCAGTTTGCAGGCCTGTATGTGAGGCTGTCCTTTGAAGAGCTGTTACCACACTACTCTGATATCTTCTCAACATCTGTTATGCTATATATTAAGAATTGACAGTTCAGAGAATGATTAAAGAACACACATAATATATGCCAAAATCTTATAGCAGGTTAATTTAGGAAATATATTGTGAGAGAATCCACTGAAGGGCTACATGGGTAAATAGGGGGCTGGAGCTCAGTGGCAGACGATGAGACTTGGGGACCTTGGGATGTTTACCCTGCAGAAGAAAAAGGCTTGGGGCAGGATGGCTAACATGCACCTGAAGAAGCTTACAGAGAAGATGTGGTCAGACTTTTCTCAAAGGCACATAGTGGAAAGGCAAAAGGCAATAGTCATGAGCTGCTAGGGTAAATCCTGGAAGGACATAAACAGTTCTGCCTCAAGAGAGGAGGTCAGCCATTGGAAGGGCTTCCTGGACAGGTGGTGGAATCTGTTTGCAGGAAGATTTTCAAGACTCAACTGGAAAAGTTAATCATAGAATGTATTGGGTTAGAACTGATTTCTAAAGGCCATTTAATCCAAAACCCCTAAAACAAGCAGAGACATCCCTAACTAGAACAGATTGCTCAAAGAGCCCCATCAAGCCTGATCTTAAAGGTCCATGTTGTTGTGCTTAAAGTTTTATTGTGGGCAAAAGGGAACATACTGTAAATACAGCAATTGGAATTGTTAGTCTCTTTAAATCTGAACAATCTAATGAAAATACAGCAAACAATTGCTAGTCATTTTCAGTTAAAATTATAACAGTCACAATCCACATTACCTAATTAAAATTAGGAAAGCATAAATACAGCTAAAACTGTTACACATAATATCTTGGCGTGATACTCAGTGTTCTGCCACCACATAGCCCCACGACCCAGTACTGCCATTGCCAATTTCTTTGTAGTGAGTTTGCAAGGCCTCAGGGTGCAGTGTCTGCATTTTTTTTATCTCTCTGAGCTTTGTTTTAACTTAATTTAGACATAATAGAATGCTTTCTTATGAGAAAATAGCTATTGTCAATTAGTTTTACTTTTATTATGGCATGGTGCAGCCATATCTATAAGATATGTAAAAGCCATGAACAACTATTGCAGGAAGAACAAGACAGTTAACCTCATAGTGGATGCCTTAAGTGCCACATAGAATTTAGTTTGCATGGCTAAAATTGTCTTTTTTAACTCTCTTGATTCCTTGTTATGCTGCTTATTGGCTTAGTTGGTGCTTTCACAGTGCTAAACACACCACTGTTCTCTGAAGAAAAGATCGGAGACGATAAACTAGCTAATACCTGTGATAACTGCTGGCAAAATGAATTCCTGTTCCTTAGGACTGGTGAGCCTCAAAAAGTGACTGTGGAGCATTCCTTGCACAGCACGTGTGGCTAGAGGGGACACTCCAGGCTTTTATTATCTAAGTCAGTCACTGGGCTTTCCTTTTATGTCCTGACCAAGGCCTGTAGATCTAAAAAACACAGCAAGAATAGTAATAGGAGGCTCAGAGGCTTCGTATGTTCCTTGCTGACCAGAGCTCTTGTAAGATAACAAAAATGCTCAGTTCCTTGCTGACTAAAGGATTGCATGAGCAAGCTACATCATATTGAGTCACTGTTAACAGAGGACCACTATTATTCAGCTATTTGCCAGTTTTTATTCAGCTAAATTGTTTGTAGGAACTATGAGAGATCACTCACATGTCATGTTTATAAACATAAACTCTGCCTTTCACCCTAGGGAATGTTTTATTTTTTGTCAGGGGAAAGAAATCGTTATTTGTAGTCTAGTTATCTACGTGAGGAGCCTCATCTAGTCCACCACTTTGAAATGAAGAGCTCAGCAAAGGCCTCGTGCAAGTATCTACTGCACAGGCCAGTAGAGACACCGCAGTTCTTGCAGGTATGATTTTTCCTGCTTCAGGACTTCATAGAGAGAAAAGGCTTTTTCCCATTTTGCAGTGAAGTAGATGAGGTTTCAGCTGCTCCTTTGGGTGTTGATCTGCAATAATTTATGACACCTAACATCCTAGATAAACCAATGAGTTGGGTAGCTTTGTTTTTGGAGTAAAATGTAGTGTTTGAGCAGATGCTAATTGCTCCATCTTTGTAGATACCCTGATAATTCTGTTGCAATATATAGCTGGCAGGCAAATGGTAATTTTTGTCCTGTCACCTGCAATTTTGACAGTCACTGCACAAAACCTCAAATGAATAGCAAGAGGATGTCTTTTGACAGCAAGTCTGAAGTTTTGAATTGTTAATTATTCCCATAATTAATTGTCTCATTTTTACATTTCCATTTGATTTCCATTTTAAAATTCCTTAAATCCAACTGTATCCTGTGGTACTTACTAGCTCTGTTATCAGCTCTCTACATTAAGGAATATTCTCTATGAGTAGGGACAGGTGCCTGTAGAAACCACACATAGGTTCTGATAACTCAGAGGCCTCTTCCACTAATTTTTCTTCTTTCATTTTACATTCACTATTGCGCATCCATTCATAAACATCTGTACAAACTCGTAAGTAGCTTCACATCTTAAAGGATTCCCTTTAGGATGGTGTTCGTGGAGCATCTCTTAAGAGGAAAGTTTGACCAAGAAGCCCTGGAACATGGAGCCTATGGAAGAGCAGAGCTTGCTCCTGCTACCAGCTCATGCTGTGCAAGAGAGATGGAGAGATGGCACAAGGGCTGCCCCTCAAGGAGCAAGCACAGCCAGCAAGAGACTGGAGAAGCCCTCACCAGGGGTCTGCTCAGTGCTACAGAGGAAAAGCAGACACCCTGAGGGGCCAGTCAAGGGCCTTCTCCTGTGGGATGAAGCAGCTTCCTCCCCCTAGATGTGGGGCACGAGGACCACCTCCATGGAACATTAGTAGTGGGCACCTGGCCCAGATGGCCCAAAGGAGGTCTGGCCAGGGGCCATGCTCAGTGCTACAGAGGCAGGTAAAAAACCCCTAGAGGCACCAACTAGTCCCTAGTCCCCCCTGGGGGTAAAAAAAACCCTCATCCCCCTAGCTGCAGGTGGTGCATGAGCAGCAGGCAGTGACCCAACCCCCAAGGGAGCAAAGCAGCGCTGACAAGGGGTCATGCTCAGAGGAAGGCAAAAAAACCCCTGTGGACAAGTCTGACCAACCTGCCCTGGGGGGAAAAATTCTTTCCTGGCCCTAGCACTGGTGATTGGCTACTCCCTGAGCAGGCGAGCAAGACCTGCTTCCTCATCCTATGGCTGGTCACGTCTCCCAGGAGATTCCCAAGCCCTCTTCTCCCTCATCCTGGAACCACCTCAGTCAGGGGCTTCCCAGACTGGCCAAAGGTCCCTGTCCTAAATGACCCAAGGTGAGGGCAAGAACCCTTCCTGGCCCTGACAAGGTGCTCCAAAGCACTGGGGAAGGGGCTGGGACAGCTGTGCATCCTATTTCTTATGGCTGCTGCCATGGGCTTCACAAATGACGAGGGCAGCAAGCTCTGCCATGCTCCTCTACTGCCAACAATGCTCTCCCTTGACCTTGGCACTGCTCTCCAGCTGAAAAAGTCTGAAGGCTTCAAGCAGCTCCAGGGACTGCTAGGTCTTCTCGGGGGCAGCAACACTGTAGTGTCTCCCATCATCCTCCCTTACGCCCTGCAGAGTAACTCCAGTAGCTCCTCAAGCATCCAGGCCCAGCTCTGGAAGTGGGCACAGGGCACTGTAGCTACTGTACTCCTTACAGGACCAGGAGGGGAACACTATAACTAACGATGAGGAAAAGGCTGAGGTTCTGAATACCTTCTTTGCC
>JAOXOE010000343.1:10898714-10922985 GCA_028565055.1 Phoeniculus purpureus | reverse complement strand
TCAGCAAACTTGCTGACAGTGCACCCTAATCCCTCATCCAAGTCATCAATGAATAGATTGAACAGGACTGGTCCCAGAACCGACCCCTGGGGGACTCCACTAGATACAGGCCTCCAACTAGACACTGCCCCATTGACCACCACTCTCTGCCTTCTATCCTGCAGCCAGTTCATGATCCACCTCACTACCCAATCATCTGGACCACACTGACTCAGTTTGGCTGTGAGGATGCTATGTGAGACACTGTCAAATGCCTTACTGAGGTCAAGACAGACCACATCCACCACTCTGCCATCATCTGTCCACCTGTTTATGCCCTCATAAAAGGCTATCAGGTTGGTCAAGCACAACTTTCCCTTTGTGAAGCCATGCTGACTGTCCCTAATAACCCTCCTGTTCTTGATGTGCCTGGAGACAACCTCTAGAACAAATTGTTCCTTAACCTTTCCTGGGATGGAGGTGAGGCTGACTGGTCTATAGTTACCTGGGTCCTCCTCCTTACCCTTTTTGAAGATTGGAGTGACATTTGCTATTCTCCAGTCCCTTAGCACCTCTCCTGATCCCCATGACTTGGAAAAGATGATGGAGAGTGGCTTAGCAATGACTTCCGCCTTCTCCATTAGTACGCACGGGTGCATCCTATCTGGGCCCATGGATCTGTGTACATCCAGTTTGCTCAACTTATTCCTAACCCAATCCTCATTAACCAAGGCAGGCTCCTCTCTTGCCTTGACTTCCTCTGGAGCCTCAGCAGTCCGGGGCTTGATATCAAGCCCTCGGAAGTACCAACAGAGCAAAGAAGGTGTTCAGTATCCCTGCTTTCTCTGTATCCTCTGTCTCCAGGGCACCCACCTCACTCAGCAGGGGGCCTACATGGCCTCTAGTTTTAGGTTTTCCTGCAATGTATTTAAAGAATCCATTTTGCCCTTGAGCTCTCTTGCAAGTTTTAAATCCAAGGAGGCCTTGGCTTTTCTAGTTGCATCTCTACATTCTCTCACCAGAGCCTTATAAACAGCTCTCTGTTTAACCACACATGTCTTCTGGCTCCCTTCCTTGACTTCCTACCTGTTGGAATGCTCTTTTCTTGCGCTTCAAAAAAAGTGGTCTTTGAATGTTAACCAGCTACCATGAGCCCCTTTACCTGCCTGTACCCTGTCCCATGGGATTTCCCCTAGCAATTGCTTGAAAAGACCAAAGTTGGCCCTCCTGAAGTCCAGGGTTGCGATTCTGCAAGGTGTTCTGTTCTTACCACACAAGACCCTGAACTCCACCATCTCATGGTCACTGCAAGCAAGGCTGCCCTCAACCTTCACTCCTTCAGCCAGACCCTCCTTGTTGGTGAGTGCAATGTCCAGCAGCGCTCCCATCCTACTGAGCTCCTCCACTATTTGCATCAGAAAATTGTCACCAATGCACTGAAGGAACTCTTGGACTGTAGGTGGCTGACTGAGTAGGTCATCCAGCAAATATCAGGGTAGTTAAAATCCCCCATGAGAACCAGGGCCTGTACCCGTGAGGCTGCTGTCAGCTGCCTGTAAAGACCTCATCAACTTCCTCATTCTCATCTGGTGGCCTGTAATAGACACCCACAACAGTGTCACCCATGCCAGCCTGCCCCTTAATCCTCACCCACAAACTCCCAACTCTCTCTTCATCCGCCCCGGACAGAACTCAATACGTTCCAGCTGCTCTCTCATGTAGAGAGAAACTCCTCCACCCCACCTTGCTGACCTGTTCCTCCTGAAAAGGACATAGCCATCCATAACCACATTCCAGTTATGCGAGCTGTCCCACCAGTTTTCTAATTCCTCCTGCTTATTCCCCATGCTGCGTGCATTGCTGTACAGGCATTTCAGGGAGCGAGCTGAGTGCTATGATTTCACCCTAGGACAGTGAGAGGCTGCCTGGTTTTCATTAAGACCAGAGCTCTGTCCCACTGGTGCTTGCCCATCAACTATCCCACCCGCCCTTGAATCTAGTTTAAAGTCCTCTGAATGAGGACTGCCAAAAGGGTCCTGCCAACTCCTGTCCCAGGACCCTTTTTCCTCTCTGAGATAAACACCTCCTATATGTATCTGCAAGTTCTGGTGTCTAATAAAACCAGTTATTTCAAAAAGCCCAAAGCCCTGCCTGTAACACCAGTCTCGTAGCCAGGCATTAATGGACTGAGTCCTTCTGTTGTGGCCTGTGTCCTCACCCCAAAATGGAAGTAAGGACGAGAATACAATTTGTGCCCCAGCTGTTTGGAAATTATACATTATTTTTTTCCCCATGATTTGAGTTAAGGATGTCACAATTACAACCCCAATAGGCTTCCAGCATGGCACAGCAGCTATCATCTGTGTCTATGCATACAAATCTAAGACAGTGTGTAGAATGGGGCAGTACAGGGAACACCCACCAGCCCCATGGCACCTGCATAAATTCCTAAAAGATTTCAAAGTAAAGTGACTGCTCACAAATGATCCTTTAGCCATGTTGTGTTACAGTTTGCAGGAGAGACTGCAGCATGTGATGGCACTGGAGAGGGTGATGAAGATGATGACAAACACAGCAAGTTTCCCTCAGTGGCCTAAGATGAAACCACTAAAAGCCAAGAGAAATGCTGCAGGACTAAGTGCGTGCTATTTCAGAGTGAGGTTGTGTCAAGTTTCACAGCCAAATTTAAGTGATCCGGAAAGCTGTAGCTATGATTTAAAAGTTAAAAATAGTTTAAAAATGCTTGTAGAGATTTTACTCTTGGAAGTTTGAGAAATATTGTTCTGAAGTGCTGGTGCTACATGTCTGTAAACTCTTAAATCTTCAGTCTGATTCCTGTGAAACATTTTGTCTAATTACCTTTCCTTGGGGTTGGAGTTTGTGCAAATTACCATTTGTTTTATCGTGTCCTGACAAATGTTGGGTGGAATGAAATTCAGAGCTCCTATGGGTGTTATGTTGGCACATTTTAATTTGATTTAAAGAAGAAAAAGCCCTACAAAAAGCCCTGAGAGCCTTCCTCTGGATTCTAGGGCAGAAGGACAGCATGGACTTGTAAGTTAACATATAATGCCTCCTGAAAGCAGTTTGACTGACAAAGCTTGTAGGTAGGTAGGTGACTTCAATGCTAATTCTCAGTGGTAGTTTGCTCAGCAGTTATGAGTTAATAAATGGTATTTGTGTTTATTGTATACTGTTTGCACTGGTACAAATCTGAGGTCCAAGGAGTGTGATTTGTCCAAAGCATCTAGTCAAACTTGGCTTTTATTTTGGGTGAATGAATTGCTATATTGCATCTTTAAAGGATGGATCTTTAAATATATTGCATCTTTAAAGCCTAAGTATGGCTGCTGATTTCCAAACATACTGTGGGAGCCTGTGGTCTCTGGAGGTGCAGACTGTAGAGTCATACATCTTAGGTTTCAGAGACTCAGACCAGCATAATGTGTATTGTGGAAACAGTAGAAGAAAAGGAGTGTTTTCTTTCCTCTTGCATGATCATGTGGTTCTTTGAGGTTTGTATTAGTTCTTTTTTGGATCTCTTCTTGATGTAACTAGCATATAATTTATTAAGAAAACCCTATCTGAAGGTGTAACAGAAAGTAATGATCATCTGGTAGAAAAGCCATATGCGTGTGTCCTTCTGGGTTGAGAAGCCAAATTTGACTGATGTAATTTGTGTAAGAATTAATGGCTTAAATTTTTCAGACTTTCTTAAAAGAAATTCATTGCAATGCACTTTTGGACCATACACAGATATGCACATATGATTAGAGGCTGGAAGGGACCTCTGGGGGTCTCAAGTGCAACCTCATTAATTGAGCAGGATCATAGAACCTAATACTGGTTACACCAAAATGCAACAATGCAAAAGACTAACGGCTCTTATTCTGTACTTAACTTGCTTTTTAGCTCTGGTGGTTTTTTTCTGATTTATTAGTTTTGTTTGGCATTTTGTCTCATGTTTCACTTCAGCAATACAAACAGTGGATTTGGCCATAATGTCCATTAATTCCTAAGGTAACTGTCACTACTTGCTGAAGACAGGTGTCACTCAATTAAAACTTGATGTTAAAAAAACCCTGCTGTAATTTTCCAGGGTGAATATAAGAAGTCCACCTGGTTTTATCAGATCTTAGAATGTGTAAAATAGAGCACAAAAATGTCATGCACCAGAATCAAAAATCAATTAAGTTGAAAAAAGAAACCCAACAAAAAAACCAAACCTCGCCTCATGCCAAACTAGTAACTCTCGCAGACCAGAGTGAAATTAGGGACTTACTGCCGGAACACACTTTTGTCTGTCCCATGGGTCAGAGAGCATTGTGCAGTCAGGACAGGATTTGTGTATGTGGTCCTGGAAGGGGTTTTGCAGTCTTAAATGCTTATAGGTGGTCTATTCTTGGGTGTTTAAATGGCATTGCTTCAGTTCTGAATGACTTGTGATGTCTCTTGCTTTTCCGCAGAGTAATTGGTGGGCAGAATCCAAAGTTTGCTTTTTGCTGGTTCACGGTTTCCTTTCCAGTGTTTATCAAATAGTTTCATTTGGGTGAGGTGCCTTCAGTGTGTTTAGCCTTACTTGTGTTCTGCAAGTTTTTGCCACCCCGAAATACACCAATTAATGTGTTTGGTTATTGAATCGGTATGCTTAAAAAGAAAAATACAATAATTAGCTGTACAAGCACCAGAGAAAAGCTATTGCTTTTTTGCACCAATACTGAAATACAGATAAAGGGCACCTGGTTCCATGCAGTTTTCTCATCTTGTTTCTCTGGAGAGTCTTTAGCATCTTTTTATTAAATATTTATTCAGATCTAATAGCGAAATTGAGGATGCAAACACCCATGTTCAACTTAGTATCTACCTGGATTACAAGGTCTTTCTCTGTCAAGACATTTCCCAGCCTGAGCATGTGCTGGTGTGTAGGGTGTTCATCCTCAGATACAAGAGGTGGCATTTTCTTGTGTTGAGCTAATTTCATGAGGTTCTTGTGAGCCCTTAGCTTCATAAGGTCTCTCGGAATGGCAGTGATCTTCCAGTGTATCAACTAATTTTTATATCGTCTGGGAGCTTGTTGAGGGTACACCATCTCCATTATCAAACACAAGTCATTTGGAGAATAATTACTTACGTGTTTGCTCTGGCATGAGGGTGGAATCTGCAGTAGACAAATCTAGCATATTGGAAGTAAATAGCTTTGTTTTGCACTTAAAAAATAATGTAGTGTCTACTAGTCTAGTAAAAACACAGTTTTCCAGTTTTTAATACTAGAAGGTATAGTATTCCTGCTTCCCCACTCCTATGTGAATGGAGGGTTTCAGAGTGGACAGTGAGGAAGGCTTGTTTCAGAATGGAGGGTTTCAGAGTGGACAGTGAGGAAGGCTTGTTTCAGGGCTGTGTGCAGTAATAGAAGACTTCAACAGTATTGTAAAGTGTGAAAAGTACAACTGCAGGAAGAACTGGTATCTAACTAAAGTACTAACCACTATGGGTTTGGGTTTTTCCCTTAATTTGTAGTTTTAACTTCTCACAAGCAGTTTAAATGATTTAGAGTTCAAGCAGATTTAAATGGTAAAGAGTTGTCTGGCATTTCAGTTTCTACAGAAACATACAATTCTAAATAACATGTTGCTGTTGGATGTGCTGGCAATAAGCATCCTACCCTGGGTGAAATATTTCTGTTTGACCCTTGAAGGCTTTCTTGAATGTAGTGTTTACAGAGATGCTATGGATGTTACGGGTGGAGGTATTTAACTGCAGGACGCATGAACTTTGTGAAAACAACCTATGCAACAGTTGACCAGCTAGTACCTCTGGTATCGCTGACTTCCTTTTCCCCCCAAAAGATTTTTATTTCTTTCATTAGAGGAAATCCTGTTTATTTGGTTATTGGCTATTGCAGGTGTTTCAAGTTTGCCATCCTCTTTCTGAGAGAGCATTTGGCATGTCATTCTTTTTCTCCTCTACCACAACCCTAGCTGGCTTTGCAGAGGAGCTCTTTTGAGGCAGTAGTTTCTGTAAAGACCACAGACCATTACTCCAGGTCTTGTCACATCTTTAGAATACTACTTAGTTGCTCTTGAGATGACATAACTTCTCAGGTTTGCTTAACTTAAATGAATGTAAGAAAGAATGAAAATACAGTTTTCACCTCACCCACCTACTAACAGCTGTTTACTTGTTTACTTCAGGCATTTAGTAATATCCTTTCACTCCACAATCATCTTTCAAATCTGAGCATGTTAAATAAAGCAACTTCATGTGGAGAACAACTCACTAGGTTATGAAGCAACTTATGTTTGTACATTCTCTAGTCATTTCCCATTAGTTTTAAATCCTTGTTCTGGTTTAAAAAGCAGACCCCCTCCTTGCATCTAAACATTATGAAAACTAGACATACTGTAACCCAGAAGCCCAAGGAATGCCTGATGGAAATAACAAATCAGAAAAGCCTCTTGCTAACATTCCTATGATTATAGGTCTTCTCAAGGGACAGAAATGAGGTGTCAGCTAGCTTTCTGTTAACAGTCTAGTTTTTGGTCCAAAGGCTTGACTGATGCACTGTTTGTGGGGATGGGTAACTTCTTAAAACAAAATGCTATTAATTACATTTGTTGTCTCTATTATCTTGTGGTTGGTCCCTGTTAGTAGTCACTGAGTGACGTGAGTGAAGGAAGAGAAGTGACTCATTCTTAGATCCTCATGAGTAAAGAAAGAGCCAGTTATGCTTTACCCTGCTCTGCTCTTCTGTGATGTATCTACCTGTGTTTGCTTTGTATTTGGGGTTTTTTCTGTTAGTAACTTGTACATGGCTTCTGATGGTGCTGTTGTAAGAAATTCAGGGAAAAATGTCAAGGAATAAAATGAGAGATGAAGTATTAATTGGTTCTGTCTTACAATAAAAAAATGAAAGGTCAAGAACAGCAACAGAAGTAGTTTTTAAATGGTATATTGCATCAGTGAGCATGATATAGTGGAAACAGCAGTTACCTTGCTTTCCTCTTCATTTGAGCAAGTGACTTGAATAAATGATGTGAAATCATAAGAGATGCACATGCTATAAAGTTAAAAGGTTTGACTCTTACCCCACAGTGTACAAAATTAACATCAGCTGGGATTGTACCTGGTTCTGACATGGAAGTCTTTCTATTCTGCTGTTGATACTTGTATTTGTTCTCTCCTTCTCACCCGCTCCAACCTCTCTTTCTTCCTTTGCAGGCAAAGGCAGTTCAAGCATCTCATCCGACATAAGTTCAAGTACAGATCAAACGCCCACCAAAGCCCAGAAGAATGCAGCTACCAGTGAAGGTAGGCCAGTAGGTACTTACTATCCAGGTCAGGTCCCCCAAACATAATCCCAGCAATTTCCAGAAAAGCAACCCCTCCTCCTCCTCGCTTCTTCTGTCTGTAATACTGTTAGCATACTGGAACTAAAACAGTTGTTGTTCCCCATATAGTTTCCTGCTTGCTGTATTTTTTGATTTAAACATGTGGCTTAAGGTAATTCTATAGAACAAAAAAAGAGGTTTTGAGTAATTTTGCAGTTTACTTTTCCAGCAAAGTGGTTTTTTATTCTCAAGATTTGATGTAATTTGATTTTGAACTCATTTTTGGGAATGTACTTAATGGAAGCTTCTTGGCAGCATCCTAAGTTAAAGCTGAGCTGCTTATATTCATGCTAAAATTAAAATCCGAGATTTCTGTGCCAAGTCTTCAAAAGGTGCAGCTATGGACATAAACTTAATAAGAAACTAGTGAAACCAGCACACCTTACCTGCAGGTACTGGAGTATATGATCATATAGGACTAAATTTCTAACGTCTGGGGAAGGAGATGTCGTGTATGTCAGTATTAATACCATGTTTTACTAAATGGCCTGTGAACAGAGAAATGCTGATCTGTCTGTCCATCCCTGCTACAGCCTTGCAGAGCACACCTGCTTGCATGTTAGATGACAGTATATGTGCCCTAGTTTTTACAAGAATGTCTTTGAAGGCTGAGAGGAAATAATGAAGTCTGTATGTAGTTTATGATGTAAGTTGAAAGGATTTTTTTTAAATGATGATTTCATGTGCCTTACCTAGCATTTCTGCTCAGCTGTTGTAAGAAGTTGCCTGTACTTGAAATAATGATTATTATTTAATAATTACCACTTCCATCATAGATTATGAGCTCTGAGTCTGGCTTTATTTCTTATGGTTAAAAGAAAGTAGTTCTATTTTAGCAAGTCTGACTATGAGTGTAGAATCTGTTCCACTTTGTGTAAGTAATAAATCACAAGAGTTTATTGTTGGACATATGTAATCCCATCTCGAGTGAACATTAGAATCTGTTTTAGCATGTTCAATAAATTTAACAGTAAATAAATAATTGATAAAGTTGAAGAGTAAACTATGTTTCTCTAAGTCTTACATTCAAAATTTTTGAGGCACCTGAAGAAGCTGAATTGTCAAGACATGAAATAGATTTAGGAATTGCATAAATGCATTTTGACTTAGCTGTATGACAGCCAGATAAACAAAATCATGAAAGAACAGTGGAAACTCTGAAGTCAGTATTTAACAGTTGCTTCAAACTTCAATTTTACTTAGGTCAGTAAAGCATGATGCTTCTTTTCCTTATTTTCAATAATGAAAAATAAATCTTTACCAGTCCAAGATTTATGTTCTTAATCTTTTCCATTGTAGAGCTAGTAAATATCAATGTTGACCCTGAAATCAACTGTTCTGCAGCTGATTAATTCATTAGCAAGGGAGGCTGAAGTGCAGGCCAGGCCAGCAAATGCTGTAGTAATGATATGTATTTCTGTGTTCTCATGCAAAATCATAAAAAATTCAGAGCAGTGAAGTTCTGTATTCCACACTTGGAAGCCTGTGATCTAGTAACTGTGGATCAATTTAATTAGATTGCCTTAATGTGGCTTGATGTATAATCTTGCAGATATTTTGAATGTCGTAACCAGGGAGTGCAAGGCAAGTGAGAGGAGTGACATGGTGTTGGGTAAAAACAGGAATTGTTGAAATCAGTGCTGTTAATTGGAAGGCATGTTTATCAACCAGGGCATGTCTGGAGTTTTTTACTAATGCTGATCTTTCAGCTAAATAGATATACTTTCTGCAAGATGAGTTATTTATTCAAAAGTATTTTATATTATTGAATTATAGTGTCTAGGGACCAGTTAGGAACAGGAGCCTGATTGTAATAGGTGCTGTACAAGCAGTGGCAGTTAAGTCTTTTTGTTGGGGTGTTAACTAACAGTTATAAAATGCTAAGTAAACTTTACCTTTATAGCACTCCATGCTCTAGTATTTGCTTGTCATGGTACAGTAGAGTCTGCCCACCCCTGAGATTGGTAAACATGTCTTACTCTTCACCATGACGCTAGTTTATCACAGGGACAGAATGGCCTAGTCCTGCCCTTTGCATTAGCCTTGTGTTGTAAACTCAAGCACTGCATGCTGTCCTATGAGTGAGGTGTGTTGTGTGCTGAGCTGTATGTGTCCCTAGGGAAGGAGCAGAAAGGACTGTTAGAACTTTTCTTTGTTTCATATGCTGGTGAAGGTAATCTTAACCAGTGGAGACGGCTTCCTTGCATTCCTTAAATTTCTCTTGGCAGCTGAGTTCCTGAGTGCCCAGCTCTGTGGTGAGCATAGAATGTGTTTTGAGGCTGTAGGATTTCCACAGCTCCTGCTTTCCAGCTTTGCAAACAGACTTTTTTTTTTTTCCATCAAATTTTGCACAGCATGTCTTCCCTTCTGTTTCTGGGAGACAGTTGACACTACTTGAATTGGAATCAATGAAATGCCGTGCAACAACTAAAAAGGAAACCTGTGGGACTGATTCATACAAGTTCTGTGAGTCTCTACAGAAAAGAAGCAGCTACATGAAGTACTTCTTAGGCAGGTCTGAATTCCCAAGATCTTGAGAAAGGGACTCTTGCTTGCAAAAGGTAGTACCTGGCAGCAAGTGTTAACATTGCCATCAGTTTGAACAATCTAAATGAACTGCACTTTTCATCTTGTCTACTACAACCATTTTTCTTTTCCAGCTTCAGTGCCATGATGTTTCAACTCTAGGATGCAAATGAGAAATGGGTAACAATTTGCTTGAAGTGACTTGCGTGCTATTCCAGTCCTAGATATGCTGTTAAGGAAACATCAGATACATCTTTGGATGTGAATGAGAGACTCAGTTATGGTCAAAATATGCATGGTGGATTATGAACATCTGTAGAGTTGTGGAATAATATTTCAAAGAGAGAATCCTAGTAATGCTACTACTGAATGAGCCTGGGTGAACTGCACATCCTCTGGCAGTGAAGAACAGACAGGATATGTTGGTATCATTAGCTAAACCAACTTCACTTAGTGATGCATTGCAGAGCTAACAACTACCCTGTTCCTGTTGTGTAGAGGAGTGAAGGTAGTAGATGGCAGACCATGCAACTTCCTAAATTCAAATATGAGGTACCGGTGGTACACATGAGGACTGTGAAGGTGTGGCTATACTGGTGCAGAAGCTGAAGTCCAGTTTCTGGCAAAGGGCCATTGCCAGAAATTAAAAATCTGGTCTTCTCTGTAAATAGCAGCATGCTGTAGGGACTATTTGCTTGGCTTGGCTCAGAAGAAAGCATGGGAATGCTTGCGCACTGATGCCTCTACACTGTCTCATCTTCTGAGGATACACTTTTCTTTAGCTTTAATAATTGCTGCCTTTTACTACTTTTCCAGTCTCAGACACTGTCTGCAGTTTTTTTACTCCATCAATCAATTCCAGGTAGAAACTGAACACATGGTTTTCTTTCTTATCCTCCATTGCCCTTTTGGCAAATAGAGTAAATAGATTTTTTTTTTTGTGGGGCATTTAAATGCAATTTTCTAGATACTGTCTCAGCTCCAATATTCTTGTCTAAGTCTTGAGTTAAAAGATTAAGCTGAATGTTTTTGCATGAACTTACTTTGATCAGTGGCCTTTCTCTTAATTCTGATTGCAGAGTAAGGAGTACTATGTCTACGCTGAATTCCTCATGTAAAATGGACTCTTTTTCAAATAATAGTAACTGTACAACTGTTGAGTGGTAATCCAGAGACAGCTTTAAATTTAGAGCTTCTGTATGAGCTCTGTATACTAGTCGTAATTTATTTCTCAGGTTCTATAAAATCAAATTGATTTATTAGGTCAGAAGCAAAATGCTGTTGCAGCGAAGGAGCTCAGTGCTGAAATAGCTCTGCATACATCCTGTTAAATGTACGTATTTTTAATTTTATGGTAATACAGTCAAGTCAGCTGTTGTATTATGCAGGATTCTGTACTTTTGTACTGAAGTACTGTCTAAGTAGAGCTGCTGTGCACCGATCCATGTCTGAATCTGATAACTCCTGAATTTGCTCTTGCTTTCTTGGAACTGGGCTGATGTTCAGCTGGCGTTGAGTGAACTATGGCTCCTTTGAGACTGTGATGAAACCAGAGACCAGGTGAATTTCCTAGAGATGTTACTTTTCTAGGAATGGAGTTTTTACAGAATTGTGGAGTGTTAGGGATTGTAAAGGACTTGCTGGAGATAATCTATTCTAAGTTCCCTACTAGAGCAATTTCTCCTACAGCAGATAACCACAGGAACTTGTCCAGGTATGTTTTTATTGTCTCCAGAGACATAGACTCTGCAGCCTCTCTGAGCAGCCTGTTCCAGTGCTCTATCACACTCGCCATAGAAAAAAGTTTTCCTTATGTTCAAATGGCATCTCATGTGTTTTCAGTTCATGGCCATTGCCCCTTGTTTAGTTGCTGGGCACTACTGTGAAGAGCCAGGTCCCATTGTTCAAACACTCTCTTTTGGTTACTTACAAGCATTTATTTCTAGAAAAGTGAAATGTTATGTTATCTCATGTGCTGAAATAGACAATTTTTTGAAGCCAAAAAATTGGAAGACTAAAAGGGAGGTGGAAGGTTTGACTTAATACATCCAAAACTGTACACACTTTTGCAGAATAGATAAAGCTGACTATTCAAATTCCCTTAACATATCTGAATACATAAGCAAATATAATCACTTCAAGCAGTATGTGGAGGGGCAAAGTTGTATAGAGGTTGCCCTTGAGTGCTGTTTTTCATGTTTGACCACATCTTGTTATGCTTTTGTTAGCTAATGGGCAGTGTTCTGCAGTGCTGTTTGGTTACAATGGCATTGTTATAGTTAGCCAGCATTTAAATCAGCATTCACATAAAAGGTAGAAGTAGTCGGGACATTGGCCAGGCTGAGCTACATGTTGAAATCTTATGTTATTCTGGCTAATTTGTACTGAAATGCTATAGCCAAATGTTTAAAACCTGCCGAAACAATCCTAAGAACAAATTGGAAAGGTACATAAAACTGCAGTCTTGTTTGATCTGCTGCCTGAAATGTTCAGACCTAGCAGAAATGATCCAAATTGAAAAACGTTGCAATAGCTTTTCCAAAATAGGGTCTGATTCTTAGTAAGAGTGATTACATTTAATTCAGTTACCTGTAAGTCAGATTTTAAGGAATCTGAGATCCCAAAGGTAATTTTTATCTATAAAGTGCTGTACCAAACTACTTAACTATCGTTATATTGGGTGGGGGGGTGTTCAAGCACTAAATTGTTCTTTCTGTTACTGCCTGTGCTACATATTTGAAGTACTTTCCTTCTGTAAAACGTAAAGAAATCTTGAAGTATCTGGTGATTGCCCAAGATTTGTTAGTCTAAAACCCATCTTTCTTAACTGCTGGACTGCCTCCTAAGGCTGCTTGAAGAATATATACAATCTGATAATACATATTTAAGTATGTTTGGCTTACCCATTTTCCAGAATTTATAAACTGAACTAGCAAGTTTCCCAAGACTAATTCTACTACTTGATCAAAATAGTGAAACAAAGCAGGACCAGAAAATTTTGCCTTTAAGTTAAGTTACAGTTAAGATCATGTAGTTCAAATTTATTGCACAAAATATCCTGCCTCATTTTTCTGTATCTTATCTGTTAATGTCAGCTTGTTAAATGACTGTAATTTCAAATACTGATACTGCCAAGAGTGCCAAAACTAGCAGCGTGCTTGAGAAGAATCTGCTTAAAGTTGTGGACTCATACTCTTCTATCATTGTACTGATCATTGTACCATAGTGCCTGCTACTGTGTTTTTCTCAAGGTACTGAAGTTTGGTGTCTCCTTGTTTCTGCAACACTTCTCCAATTTTTCTGAAGAAGGGAAACTTGAGATTGGCTGATAAAAATGGCAGTTTGGGGATGGGAAATGGGAATTCTTATATTAATTCTAACTGCAGGATCACCATTCGTATGGGTAGTTATGGTAGACTAGGCTGGAACTTCTACTTACAATTTGATGATTAGCT
Source organism: Phoeniculus purpureus (assembly GCA_028565055.1). Taxonomy (NCBI): domain Eukaryota; kingdom Metazoa; phylum Chordata; class Aves; order Bucerotiformes; family Phoeniculidae; genus Phoeniculus; species Phoeniculus purpureus. Next base: position 10,909,637 of record JAOXOE010000343.1, on the reverse strand, counting down.
GTCTGCATATTCCTCTAACTTGAATCAGCCAGATTCAACATAGAATGTGATGTGGTGATATATCTGCTGCAAGTTCAGCAGCAGTTCACTGTGATACTTCCTTTCATATTTAAGGTTACTTTTCGTCTTGAACTGTGGTAGATCAGGAGTTTGTGTCTCTTGAACCTCAAAATATAATTGTTGGTTTTAGTGGTCTTTGGTTTTTTTCTGATACAGGAAGACAAGTGTCCACAGCAGCCTGTTGGCTCTACTGAACTAGGAAATTTCTACTTGCTTGTTCTGATTTCATGTGTATACAGGCATGCCAGGATTGCTTTAGAGATGCAGTGTAAATCCTTCTTTGAGATGTGGTAGTCAATTTGGTAATCAATTAGGAGACACATAGCCTACCTGTGATGTGTTTATGCTGCTTTACAGATGTGTAGGTGTGAAGACACTTGGTAGCTTTACTGGATGACAGTAGCCTGTCACCCTACTTACAATGACATGGATATATCATTATTATCAGAGGCATGATAGTGAAATGTCAGCTGATACCAGCACCTTATCTTACCTATAGTGCTTTAGTTTTGCCCTAACATGAAGTCCACTTCCACCCTGTGTGAAAGGTTAAAAACCCAAATGACCATATTGACCAATTAATTTAGCTAAGATGCTAATGGGCAGAAATAAAGACAGTACAGGAGGGTATGAAAAAAACAAACCCAAACCTGGAACTTCAAAGCCCCTCCTGGCGCCCCAAACCCTCTCTGGTCACAGAAAACACACATTTAGCATGTAGTTTTCAAAGCAAGCAACAGCATTTGAAACTGTAACACTTGTCTATCAAAGAGAGTGAAATTTTACAGCTATTCAGTGTTTGGGGGAAGTCTTTCTTGTTCTTTACAGGTCAATAGTGCTAGGTGAGAATCTCTGAAAGACAAGCACAATAGAAGTTGAGACTGAAATTTGTAATATTTAAGTGAAGCTTGGTACAGAAATGGCACAGTTCAATTGCATTCCTACTCTCATTGGAAGAGGTATAGAAAACGCTTAATGTTTTCTTTAATGTAGCGTGATGCTCACACATGCAAGTTAGATGAACAAAATCCTTTTATTTCTGCCTGCTTTCTTCTGGCAACAATACCTCTGTGAATGGCCTAGTTTTACCATTGCTCTAGTTAGGTTTGGAAGATGGCATGAACTAATTTACTAGAAACCTGTTGGATGATGGAAGGGTCACCAGTTTAAAAACCTGTATGCCTGGCACCTCTTTCTTCATGTTCAAAGCTTGTTTTTCTGGGCACTGTATTCCCTTTGTCACATGAATTATATTGGACCCCATCCTTCTCAAAGTTCGTCTGGAAATGTCTTACCACTCTTTCTGCCTACACCAGTCATCCACTTTCTGAATATGAGATGAAGTTGTCTTTGCTGCCAGCCTGTTATTTTCCTCAGTATGTTGGCCAAGCTAAAATGATACACATTCATATTACAGGCTACTTGCCGCCAGTCTGTAGTCACGTTATATGCATATATGTGTATGTACATATTGCTCAAGCTGCAAACCTCCAAAGCAAACACAGAGAGGAAATCAAAATTTAATTAATCCTCTCTGAGGATGTATAAAGTATGGCTGCACTGAGGTTTACAAGTTGAGAGTGAGAGAGAACATTGGTTGTGTGGGAGTAAGGAGCCACTGGTATGTTCAGCCCCTTCCTATTGCGTTGATCAGCTGGCTGGAGTTGCTTAGCATGAAGACCTCAAGGTGTTTTTTAATGATAGCTAGACACATAACTTTGCAGAACCATGGTTAACTACAGAGCCACAGGGCATTCTTGGCAGTCTGCATGCACAGAATTAAAGACAAATGAGTTACTGGTTTCTCTGGAGCCCTCAGAGCTGTGCATTTACTTCATGTAATGTAGTCAAAACATCTTAGCTGAGACTGAACAAAGCTCTGAGGTCTTCACTTTTGGAAATAGGTCTACAACCTAATCTCCATACTATCCGTTGTTCTTGGTGGAAAGGGCTGGTTTACGGACAGTGCTTATTTCTCTTGTACTACTACTTTTCTTCTTCGTGCTGGATTTGGGCTTGCCAGCAAGAGAAATCAATGTCTCTTTAAGGCTTTGTCAGTTTATTTAGTTGGGTTGAAGGGAGGAGATGTGCAGAGGTGGCTGATGGCTTTCTTGAAACACCTAATGGCTGCACTGAGGTAATTTTCATGTTAATTGATGATGTTTATTTTTTATCTCTCTAGCTGTGGAATACAGAGTCCCTGTAGGGTAGTGTTTGTCAGAAGCTTGTATCTTTGGGGTACCCGATCCAAATGGTGTTGTTACAAACCCTGCAACATTTAGTTTTGCTGTGTTTAAGGAGACTTGTAAGAGCTTAGCCTTGAAAACCTTAGGTGTGACCATGAATGTGAGCTGAGATTGCTTGCAGAGGTACTAAACGTGATGAAGAAACTGCTTCCTAATTCCTCAGTATCATCCTTCTACTGCTTGCACAGATGCTGTGGTTTAAACTGAGATAGATGCAAGGGTGAACAGCTTGTGAAAAATAAATAAAGTATGGAACAAAACCCTACCATCCCCACATTCACACCACAAACCTCCAAACCCTAGAAATTAAGGGCAGATGAGGAATTGTTGATGTTTTGCAACCATCTGTGAAAAGGAATATACACAGGGTTTCTAAGGGGGGGAAGGAAAATGAGAATGAAAGTCTGAGTGGTAAGAGTTCTTGTCTGGTCAGGAGGAGTGAGATAGAGTAGGAAATATCCAAAGTAGATGAATACTTAATCACAGAATCAATGTCTTCTGGTTTTAAATGTCTCTGAAACCCATTGCTCTGCTCTCAGTCCAGTCTGATGCCCTTCACTGTGGTATGTGATAACTTCTATTTTTAGATTCTCTGCCTGTTGAATAGCAGAGATTTGTGTGGTGAATCAAAAGGCTTCAATGTAAGACTGTATTGTAAAATTTTATTTCAGGTTGGATTTCAAAAATCAACTTACAAGCATATGCAACTTAGGTTCAGCAGTAGTTGTGGCTTCAAACTCAAGAACTCTTGCCAGTAGGAAATTCTGTAAAACTTTAACTTACCTTTGTCATGCTTATGAATTGTAACACTCTATATTTCAGAGCTTTATAACCTCAATTAAGACTAGAGGGTGCTTGTTCAAGGAGCTCCTGCTTATATTTTGTGGTCAGTCTAACTGTGGTGCCACTGTTTCAGGTGTAGTCCTCACAGAATATTTCTGGATAGAGTGGTGTTTGCCTGTCTTTCTGATGTATCGAGACAGCTTTCAGGTAGGTGGCATGTAATGACTCTTCAGCTGACTAAGAGTTCTTGGGGATGAAATGATGGCCTGTCAAGCAACTAAGTAATTTTGGCATTGTCCCAGCGTCTTACATGTTAACTTTAAGTTTTCCTTTACATGCAAGAGTATGTGAAAAATGGTGGCCCATAACTTTAAGTACATTGTGACTATCTGGACTCCTAGTATTGAAAAATATGTCATCACAAGAGCAAATTCCTTTTGTGGATTTTGCTGTGAATAATCATCACACGATTATCTTTCGGCAGAGTCCCTTGTTCCTGTCGTGTGGGGACCTGTCTTGAATGAGGGATGAAATAATAGTATTTTGTCTTGTAAATGACTACTGTACAGTCCCACACAGAAGAAAAGCTTGAAAAAAGGGCTCTGATGTTTGTTTTCCCTATTCTGGGGTGCTTGACTCTACCATCTTACTAGTACAGAATCAGAATTATTTAGCTTTGAAAAGACCTTCAAGTTCATAGTCCAACCATTAACCAAACTCTATCAAGACCACCTCTAAACCAAGTCCTTAAGCTCTATATCTACACAGCTTTTAAACGTGCCCGGGGATGTTCATTCAGTCACCTCCCTGGGCAGCCCATTCCAATGCTTGATGACCCTTTCAATGAAGTAGTTTTTCCTGATGTCTAAAGTAAACTTCCCCTGCTTAGTCCAACTTTGCAGGCAACTGAATGAAAGAGTAGTTAAACTTCTGGCATTTGGATTCAGCTACTAGTTTTGTTTCAGACTAATTCATGTTGCCTGGCTTCTGCAACTCTTCCCAGTTTGTGGTATTATAGACTTAGAATTTTGAACTAACTCTTCATGTACGTTGTTTTACCTACCTAAGGCTCTGTGTCTAGTGCAGATCAGATGAGTTCCTATGACCATCGAGTGCCTGGGTATGTGAATGCATTCTTATGGAGTTGTGAACAAACAAGAAACAAAATGTATCTGTCAGCTTCACAGCCGTCTTCCTCTGTTAACTATCATTTCCAGAAACTTAGGATCCCATATGCTGTGACCTCTAAGTAGGAAAGGGAATGGGTTTGTAGTTTGCCTTGCCTGCTGAACTTGGGCCAAATAGTGACTAATGAACATAGCAGATGTTTCTACTTTTGAAGGCTTTTTTTGGAAAGAACATTATTCACCAATTTATCCTTCCTCTGAGGAGATAAGAGGACAGCAGTACAGCTGAGATCTGACAATTCATTACATAAAGAAGAAAATATTAAAGTTGACCCTTGCTGACAGTCGGATTTCAATCTAACATTCTGCTGTTTGCTCAGAAAAGCACATCCTTGTACATGTTTCTTCAAAACTTCCACCTACTGTGCTGTGTGTTGATGTCAGCCATGTTTTTAGCAATTTGGTATGTAGTGGTCCAGATTTTGTGTGCAAATCCGGAGTTGTTCTACTGACTTAATAGTGTTACTCCAAATGCATAGTAGAGCTATGGATCTGAAAGGTTGTAGCAAATTCCTTCTCTGACTTGTTGCTAAGCTCTCCAAGACATTCATCTGTACTTAATCATGTTAAGCAGGAGACAGGATGGTTATTTTGCTTACCAGAAAGTACATGGACCTTTTTGCAGGCAACCTTATTTCTAAAGTTTTGTGTGTTTCAGTGGATGTCCTTCTACCTTATCTTCCTGGCAGGAAGGTATAGGTAGTAGCTGTAAGGGCCTCTGTCTCATATAGCCAACAAAAAGGACACAGTTGCAGTTGCTTGTGGTCATTTTTAGTAGTAGTTTAAGTTATGCAAGAAGATAATGAAAAAGAGAATACAAGCATAAGAGTATCCTCTTAGTCTTCATTCTTTGCAGCGCTTGCCTAGAGCCTCACTCTCTAGGTTAAAGGAATCTCTGGGTGAAAGATTCATGGGTACCTCCTCATGCTGAGACCAGGACAGTAAGTGGCAGCTTCTGCAGACAGCAGGGTTTTGCACTACTCTTCTCTTTCTCTCATTATTCTCCTAATGCCCAGCACCCAGACCTTGCTCCAAACACTTCAGTTCCCTCATCCTTCTACTCAGAGTTTGGGATGCCCGGGTGGTATGTATGTCAAGATCTTATGACTTTGAAAATTGATTCCTTTGGTCACTGTCTGTCCCATTGTTCAGGAAATACACTGAACTGCAAAGGGTGAGGGCAAGAGTGATGTAATCATCACAAAGCCATTAATCAGTACAGTCACTGTGCTTTTCCAGGTGGAAAATACTAACAACAGTTAGTTATGTTCACATCTGCATAGAACATGTTCAATAAATTATGCACAAAATCAAACACTGAAGTGAGCAGCATTATTTAGGGCATGCTTGCAGAAATAGGGGAAAAAACAAACCTGCTTGACAAGCAGGTAGTTGCATCATTCCTACTGATTGCTTGCAGATTTGTGCTGAGGCAAGAGACTGGAACAGTATGGGTTTGTGAACCAGTTGGTTGTCATGAGCCACCCAGTTTATGTGAGAATAGTCTCCCTGGAGAAGGCAGCGTGGATGTGTGCTTTATGAGCTCTCCAGATTGTTCATTTTTACCTATAAGGTTCAGAAGATGTTAAGCTTAAAGATCAGTGGCCTTCCAGTGCTGATATCTGAGTTTGAGCAAATCACACACTGAGATGAATATAGGAGTTAAATGTGAGAGTGAGCTATGCTTGTTTCTTTTCAACATCAAATTTTAAACAATAGGCTGACCTTGTAATGGGAGGGCTGCTTTGGACTAAAAAGAGGCTGTTCTTGATATTCAGATAAATCAGGTTTAGTCTGTACTCTCTGTCCCTATCTCAGTGAAGTATCTATTTCAATCAGTTGGGAAAAGCACCAATGCACTTAATTTTTGAGCAACAGGGATTGCTTTGTGTTTGTAACTGAATGTGTCCGTCCTCCTGTAGTGATTTGTGTGTGTGTGCGCTGACTGCTGCAATCTGCAGTGTGGGCTAGAGTCCTTTCTAGATGAAAATCTAGGTGTTTCTAGTGTAATTCATTGCATGCAATGCATCTTCCATGTAAAATAAAAGTTCCTTCTAGAGCTGTGATGGTATGTGCCCTGCACAGGCTTTGTGGAAGAGCAGAGACAGTCCTTTTACTTTTCTGTGGCAGGATGCACTCGCCCTGAGCTGAATAACAGAACCAGGTCTGGCAAAAACTAAGTGGGGTGTTTCAGTCTGGTCACTGTAATTAGAGGTTGTTTCAGTTTAGCACCCTGTGTAATTGGACCGTATATATGAAAGAAGTTTCTCCCTCACTTAGAAGCATTGTCCCACAACATATGTTTGCTTATAGGTGGTCTAATAGTAAGATTTAACTATGTCACTTCTTTCTTATTATTCATACAATGGACTGTGTGTTTATGTCAGTGTTAAACTAATTCTCAGATGTCCAGTGTGATCTGGGCCTTATTTCATGAGCTTGTTTACATATGGGCCACAGTGATAACAGCATGAAGAGCTTCTGAGCTGCTGCTGTTCTTGTGTGGCTTTGGTTTGTTTCATGAGACTTAAGGTGGGAAGAAAGCTCTTGACCTAAATACTGTAATAATATTTCACTTGTCACTTTGTTAGATGTTTTCATGAGGTCATCAGTGTACTGGAAGACAAAAAGAAGCTTAAAGATGAGTTCTGAAGTTGTTTAGCTGAACTTGGAATATCTTTCTTGGAGCAAGACAGAAGAATAGAATAGTGGAAAAAAGGCTGCAGCTGAAAGGGTGGAAAGCTGAATGAGTTTTACAACCATAAATGGTAAAAGTAACCTTGCTGTGCTGCCAGCAAGCAGAGCAATAGAATACGGTTTTGATTTACAGGAACAGCTCAGCAAGGGCCTTGCAGAGTGCTTCATGCCTGCTATAAAAATGTGATTAGCTATAAAATGGAAGAGATTTAACAAGAAAATGCAACAGTGCTGATGCTTAAACGCAAAACATGGGTGCCTACTTTTACAGTTCTGGAAACTCAGGCTAGTTTGGAAAAAGTGGTTTCTGCATTTCCAATTTTGACTTAGCTGAATATGTTAAATTTTGGTTCTTTGCTCATTCATTGTGAGGTCTCTAAGATTAAGCAATATTTACTTGTGTAATTATTTCTTCAGATAATTATCTCCTAGGAGCTTACAGTAACTAGGTAGGGGGGAGGTGCTTTCCCTTAATTCCAGTATTCTGTCTCATTATATAGCCCGTACAGTCTCTTCCTGTCTGTCCTGTGCTTTATTCAAAAAGACGTAGGATATACCCTCAGTAAGTTCACTGATAATATGAAACGGGGAGGGGTGGCTGATACACCAAAAGCCATTTGGAGGTATCAGAAATAGACATCTGAGAAGCTGGATTTAACCTGCCATATATAAGTGCAAAATAGCAATGTGTTTTCTAAGTGTGTACAATTGAAAGCTAATAAACACTAATTTATACTTAAACATATAACTGTTGATATGGTCCTGCAGGTATTTCAGTTCTAAACCCTTTATTTCAAGGTTTTGAAACCTTGCACAATGGTAAAACTGTGTTCCAGCCCATCTGGAGGATATTATCTGCAAAAGGTCAGGGGTAAAAGCTCAGTGCTAGAAGTCTTTACTTATCTTTTTTGTTTGCATGCTACAGAACTTAAAAATATGTAAAGGTCATAAATGTGATAGAATCATAGAATCATTTAGATTGGAAAAGACTCTTTAGATCATAGAATCATAGAGTGGCCAGGGTTGGAAAGGACCTTGAAGATCATCTAGTTCCAACCCCTCTGCAGAGGCAGGGACACCTTCACTGATCTGGTTACTCAGGGACCCATCCAACCTGGCCTTGAATACTTCCAGTGATGAGGCAGCCACAACTTCCTTGGGCAACCTGTTTCAGCATGTCAGCACCCTCACAGGAAAGAATTTGTTCCTAATGTCCAATCTCAATCTCCCGTCTGTAAGTCTGTAGCCATTTCGCCATGTCCTCTCACTAAATGTCCTGTGAAAAGCCCTACCCTAACTTTCTTGTAGCCCCCTTCAGATTCTGGAAAGCTGCTAGAAGGTGACCTTGGAGCCTCCTCTTCTCCAGGCTGAACAACCTCAGCTTGCTTAGCCTGTTCTTATGGGGAGGTGTTCCAGGCCTCTGATCATTGCAGTTGCTCTCCTCTGGACACATTCCAGGAGCTCTCTGTCCTCCTTATGTTGAGGACTCCAGAACTGTATCATCAAATCTGACTGTTAACCTAACAGTGCTAAGCCTACTGCTAAGCACATCATCTACATGTCTTTTAAATACCTCTAGGGATGGGGGCCACGACTTCCCTGGGCAGCCTGTTCCAGTGCATTGGGAAATTTTTCACATTGTCCAACTGAAACCTCTCCTGGTTTAACTTGAGGCCATTTCCTTTTGTTCTGTTGCTTGTTACAGACACACCTTGCCACAACCTCCTCTCAGGTCTCACCTGGGTCTCATGTTCTCCAGGCTGAACACATCTAGCTCCCTTAGGCTGATTAGTAAATCTTCGCTGCAAAGACTGAGAGGATTCATACAGTGAAAGTGTTGATTTTCTGTAGCACTGTGCTTAACATATGATCGCTGTGGAGAAAAAGGATGGCTAAAATCTCAGAGATAAAATTCCTCTTTTTTCTTCACCGTGGTTACTGTTATTCGTTAGTATCATGATATACTGTGAAACTATAGCACTGGCACAATCTTATGACTCTCTAATTATGCTTACCTCAGGGTCATGATACAGATGCAGAGTTGAATTTGGAGGACCTTTTGGCATAAATGTAACTGTAGCTTTCTTCCCTGTCTCATGTACTCTTTAAACCCTCAAGGTTTAAAAACTTAAAATTAAGCCTAAAATCAAGCCCAAAAATGCAATATTGGTCACTGAATAATTCTTTCTGGAATTATTTCTTTAATACAAGAAAGCCAATTTGCATAGGATCTGAATACAATTCTGGTTTTAAGCAGGAAAAAGCTGGATTGAATACAGTGTATTTACCTTGAAAAGAGGAAAAGATTTAGCCAGGTCAAGTTTCAAAGTTAGTGATGTTTCTTGGTAGCGCAGAAGTACCAAGAAGTTAAAAATTTGAACAGTTCTGCTAACTGAAGATTTAACTTACTGTTGACTGAGGTGAATGATTTGCTTTTCCAAATAACCAGCTAGTTACTCACAGGCGAAAGTAATTTATGGAAACTAGAAAAGAAAATAAAAATGAGTGCATCTGAAATTATACATCCAGAGTAGAGCCAGGACCCCACAGCTGCATACGATGAGAGTGTAATCCTGATAGTATCTGTGTATGTGCTGTTGCTGTATGGAACTGAACTCTTATAGTATGCCCCATACAATGTAAGGGGTCTTCTTGCAAAACTTAAATGTGTCCACTTTAAACATACTGGTTTTGTCACATAGCTGAGGAAAATAATGCACAGCTGTGTCTTTGGGTTTTGTAGGGTTTGCCTTTTTTTCCCCTACTGACCATTAAGATGTGGTGGGAGAATGATACTTTTCATTTTTTCTTTCAATGGAAGAGTAGCTTGAAAAGGATGGTCATGCTGTCACTGTGTGTTTGAACAAAGTGGTTCCTTGCAATTTTATGGGTGTCTTGTATGAATTCATGAGTTTGACCTGCCCTGTTCTTGTTCCACTCTCTCACTTCCCCAGCCAAAATGTGAAAACCTCTTCCCCATAATTAAGCACATCTGTTTACTTCCTTGTAGTGATTCCTTCCTTTCCTTTGTTTTGTTACACACCAGTCAGGTCAGCCTTCAGAGTAGGTGGAATGATCACTGGTGATGGCTTGGAAATTTGACTTACCAAAATTCAGATGTATACTGAGGTGCAAAACAAAAATTAAGTTCGTAAAGTGTGACAGTCTCCTTGCCTTAGTATTTTCTTTCCTTAAGAAATGAAAAGCTGCTTAGCAATTCAGAGCTTAACACCTGTACTTCAAATTTACTGGTGCTCTGAGTTAGCTTAGTGCATTTTACCTAGAGTTTACCTGGAGCCCAAATCAGGGATATCACTAGGTTGCTCCCTAACCTGGTGAGATCAGCTGACTATAACCCACTGCTGATCTCCCAGACAGGTGGGGAGGAAGCTGTATTCCATAGCCTGAGGGGAATGAAGAAAAACCTTAAGGCATTAGGACATTAATGGTGAAAGACTCTGAGGCACAAATTGTATTCTCGTCATTTCTTCCATTTTGGAGTGAGGATACAGGCTGGAATAAAAGGACTCAGTCCATTAATGCCTAGCTATGAGACTGGTGTTACAGGCAGGGCTTTGGGTTATTTGATAATAATTACAGGTCCACATGGAAGGAATTTATCTCAGAGGGGAAAAAGGGTTCTGGGGCAGGAGTTAGCAGGACTCATTCAGAGGAATTTAAACTAGATTTAGGGTAGGGTGGGGCACCAGTGGGACAGAGCTCTGGACTTAATGAAAATCAGGTGGCCTCTTGCTGTCCTGGGGTGAAATTAGAGCACTCAGCTCATTCCCTGAAACGCCTGTACACCAATGCACACAGCATGGGGAATAAGCAGGAGGAGTTAGAAATCTGTGTCCAATCAGGTGATTATTAAGTTCTGGGCCCCTCAACTTAAGAAGGACATTGAAGTGCTTGAGCGTGTCCAGAGAAGGGCAACGAGGCTGGTGAGA
>JAOXOE010000343.1:10867436-10897172 GCA_028565055.1 Phoeniculus purpureus | reverse complement strand
CATGCACTTCGGTCACAACAACCCCCAGCAACACTACAGGCTTGGAGAAGAGTGGCTGGAGAGCTGCCTGGTGGAGAGGGATGTGGCAATGCCAGACTTTTCCGGCAGAGAGAAACAAGAGGGAAGAGAGCATGCATTAAAGGTATTTAAATATCAGTTGTTTTGCAAATATGGTAAAATAATGAGTTTTGTGTTTGCACGGGGATTCCATAAATATTGCTTGCATTTGTGGATGAATTATTTCAGATTGGGGCAGGGAAGGTCTGTTTGGCTCTTAATATTAATGAAGCTGTGTTAGCACCCTTTTTGAGCAACCTTTTCAAACAGAGTACTTTAGGAGCCATAAGTAAGTCTCAAGCTTCTTTTACTGATGGCACTGCCATGATCTGGCAATAGTTACCTCACAGCTGTCTAACTGCAGAGTGCCTGAAGAGTTTGAGTAGGAACTGCCATCAGAACATGGCATGTTTCAAAACACTGCTGCTTGGGTTTATTTCATATCTCCCACTTTTCCTAACAAGCAGCCTGACATTTGTTCATGGTACCTTGTCTTTGTTACAAGAACAATTGCTGTTAGACCTATTTCAAGTAGAAATTAATATTTTACAGAAACATATTGTGACCCAAGAAGGTGCAATGTGGTAATTGGAGTGGAAGCCTCCAGCCCAAGTGTGAGGTATTAGGTAGCTGGGTGATAAATCTTCTTGCTGACAGCCTGCTTTCTCTGACCATTCCAGCATTACTGAAGGAGAAAAACAAAGCTTTTTGCAAAGGGGATACATACGCCACCCGGTGAGATTTTTCAGGCCTCTGAAGATATTTTATTCACAGCAGAAGTCAGAGTACCATTTGCTTGGTTTCTTCAAACTCCCCCCACCTTACCCCTGAGTGGCTGCAGTTCAGTCTGAGACCTCTGCTAAAAGCCTTGCTCTGAAACCTGAGGTTGCTCCCGCTGAACTGTGGAAAGCTGCTGTCCCACAAAGGAGGATGGGCTTTGTGTGAGAAGGGACCAATGTTGCATTGGTATCATGACTGTTTCAGGCAACACGGAAGGAAATGTTTTGAAACAGGACCAGTAGGTATGCCATCTGCCAGTTGCTGAGTGGTGGTGTAGTGGCTTTGCTTTAAAGACCATGGTGTGTTTTTTTTTCGAAGACAACTTAAGTCTCAAGCCAAAGCATGGCTTAGTGAATGTATTGTGTCAAAGATGCTTAAACTGGCAAAAATGTGGAAGCACATGGTACCGCATTTTTTATTACAGTCAGAGGAAGAATTTTCAGAAGTGTATTTCATAAGTAGCAAATGACAGCCTTTAAAGGAATTGCGGTAGCACTTGGAGCACACTTGGCCTTTCATGAAGATGTTCAATGAAACGCAAATGCAGGTACTGGATGTTAATGCATAGGGAGACTAGGTTTTAAACAATGAACATCAGCCCCAAAATTACAATGACTTGAATAAATGTTGAAAGCTGCTGCTGTGAGGTTTTGAACATCTCCAGAGAAGGAAACTCCATGACCCCTCTGGGCAGCCCATTTCAGTGCTCTGTCACCCTCACTGTGAAGACGTTCTTCTCAGATTGATGTGGAACCTCCTAGGTTCCAGCTTACAGCTGTTGCCCCATGTCCTGTCACTAGATGACACTGAGAAGATCCTGGCTCCATCCTCCTGACACCCACCCTTCACATATTTATAAATAGTAATGAGATGACTCCTCAGTCTCCTTTTCTCCAAGCTAAAGAGATCCAGCTCCCTCAGCCTTTCCTCATAAGGGAGGTGTTCAACTCCATCAAGTACTTTGTGGTCTGGAAGCCATCAGTTCTCTCTCCAAATAACCTTAATGAAAATGATGAGACTCTGTCTTAAGGTAGATTATTGGCTAAGGCCTGCAGTTTGCCTCTGGCATTTTACCTCACCTTGGAATCTGAAATTTGAGACAACTTTATATTCTTCGAAGAATCTAATTTATTCGTTAGTGATTTTCTAACGGACATCTTTTGTGCAAAGTGGGGGTATTTTTTTCCTAATGAAATAATCTTTTTTTTAAGATATCTTTAAAATACTGGAGTAATACCGTGTCATTATTTGGGTGCAGACTGAAGTGATGATGATAGTTGACAGCTGTATTTCTTGAGCCACTGGAAACTGTCATGTTTCAGTAGAGAAACTTTGTCACTCCGAAAAAGTGTAATGGGAATGCTCATACACATCTGACACACAAGTTTCAATGCAGTGCAGAGAATTCCAGTGAAACAAAAGTACTTTGCAAAAAGGTCTTACATGACAACTTTTCTACATGCAAGGTTTCAAATTAGGCCTTGTACATGAAGAATCCCAACTTGGACTCAGGGCTTTTGAGCTCATAATGAAGTCACATTTTAGTTTTACAACTAGAAAATTGCTTTGGTTTAAATGAACAATTTATATTGTTGTAATAGACATTTGGTGTGTGCTTAGCTTGGAAACCTATATTCGTCCTTTATGTGGAGATGCTAGCATTGTGTGTTTTCTGAAAACACAGCAGCAACCTGTAAATGTAGAATAATAATCTGAAGAGCAGTTTTGATGCATCTGTGGCACACAGGACAATGGATGGTTTGGCTGAATATTACAGCAGACACCAGGACAGTATCAGCTTGATAGTAAATGGAATCTGCCTGTATTTTAATCAGAAGTAATTATTGAAAATCTTGTAAAATAATAAGCTAAGCTCTTATTTTGGATAAAGATCAAAACAGTTCAAATGCAATACTGTGTTTAAACAAGTTTTCTGCCAAATATGACACATTATAATGTATAAAAAGTTTTTATCTGATTTCTAGGTATTGGTACGATACAAGTACTTTTCTGAGCTTATTCCCCCCAGATCCATGCCAAAATTGGGAAGGTTGTCAACACAGTTGGCTCCAAAGGCAGTATCATAGATTCTCCTTCACTGTAAATATGTAAGTTTAGAAAAAAGGAAACATTATTAACATTATTAAATAATTCAGATTATTTTGTCAGGATTAGCTGTTCTGGAAGCACGAAAGAAAAATTTAGTGACTTGTGGCTGTTGGTTATTTCTCTGAAATCACCTAGAGGTTGTGAACTCTTTTCTCCTCCACTGCTTGCAGTGGATTGTTCAGTGTTTATAGACGTTGCTGTCACGTAAGGTTCAGTCCCATTTGGAAGGAAGTGTGTCTATAAATGCATTGGTTTCGGTCACTGTTGCTTCTAATAAAAATTCTTGATGTGGAGACCTATGTTACTAAATGTGCATCAACTGGATAGTGCTCTCTGACCATATATAGTCATTCTCTGCCTGAGAAAATGTACTTTAGTGAAAGTAGTATAGAAGCTATCTAAACGTAATCCCCTGGCTTCAAGTGTCTTGGTTCTTCGTCCTGAGAGTGCATACCTGCTAAAAAATTGGCAAATAGCTTTCTTCCAGCAGCACAGCTGGCAGACTGTTGGCTGAGCACCAATATAAGAAGTTATGTCGTTCACTTTTGTTCATATGATTCTAGCTTAACTCTAGGCTTCTGAAGCATTGCTTTGGGCCCTTACCCTCAGTGTGATGGCACTCACTTGGCAAGAATTTAAAATGTGTCTGAACTTTGGCTATTAATTTCGTAATTGTATTAGTCACAGACAGGAATTGTGATAAATACATTAGTGCAGAAGGAATGTACCATTAGGTAGAGAGCTTTATTCTTTCTAGTAAATTATTTTTTTAATGAAAGTGAATTACATGACTCAGTAATTAGCTGTGATTTATTTAACAATAGTGCAATTTATTCTCAAAAGCCTTACAGTCAATGGATGGTTACAGGAGGAAGATTCTGTGTTCATAACTTAATTCAGGGATTTAATGGTCTCTTATTGCCATCCAATACCTAAAATACACTGTACATTCTTTTGGATAGGGACACTGATAAATGTGAGCCATTTTTAGTGTATTACCTCCGATATTCTAAGTCAAGCTCTGTCAGCTGATGCAAACTGCTTTGCTGTGTTGTGTGGCCAAGCAGTGTGTCAGGAACGTATTTTGTCCATGTAAACTATGTAGTGACTGGTGGTCTGACTTCATTCACACGTGTGTAAGATTTCTGATTGGTTTTATTGAAAAGTATTACTGAAAGCAGTCTGTATGGTTCAGGAAGACTGGTCTGTCACAGACTTGGGCTTCTTAAGAGCCTTCTGTAAATGCCTTGCTTCTGTACTGGGAATAATGGTCTTTCATCATGGATGTGACCAACATGTTCTAGTTTAATCTTTCACAGGCGTGGATTACGTGACCTCGCGCTATTGGTTGGACGCAGCCCACGTGACTATAAGACGGAAGTGACTGTGTTGGTCGGCCCCCCTGGGTGTGGCAAGAGCCGCTGGGCCAATGAGCAAGAAGGAACTAAGTTCTATAAGATGAAAGGTGATTGGTGGGATGGTTACTGTGGAGAAGACATCGTCATCATAGACGACTTCTATGGTTGGCTGCCCTACTGCGAGATGCTGCGTATAATGGACAGATACCCTCATAAAGTGCCTGTTAAGGGGTCGTTTGTGGAGTTTGTGAGCAGGAAATTGATTATCACCAGCAATGCAATGCCTGATACCTGGTATAAAGGTGTGGCTGATATGACAGCCTTTTTCAGGCGTATAAATGTGTTCTATTGGTGGGATGCTGGTGAAATGAGGCCTGTGCCTGAGTTTGCGATTAAATACCGCATCAATTACTGACCTAAGCCCAGGGGGCGGGCTTGCGCAGCAAGCCCCCCCCTAAACACTTATTGCCCGACGGACACAGCGTTGGTTAGCAAGTTGAGTGTTTGTTTCCAAGTTTGTTCTGGCTCTAGGAGGAGTAAATTTTCTCCTGCTGTTGTTCAATTGATGTGGCATTTCAAGGACACTGAATGCTTGAGGACATAGGGACATAGAGAGTAAGCATGACTAAAGGTTGGAGTCTCTATACAGGTATTAAAGTGGCCCCTGGGAGGATGGTATAAAATTAAAGGCCCACTTGGTGACATCACACAAGCTGGCTAGTTGCTTTATACAGATAATGCATACTTCAGTTTTTAAGTGAAAGTTACCGGTCAAAACTTACTATGTGAAAATGAGTTGGTGATTGGAAAGCTGAGTGGACGTTTTAAGATCATAACATTAATGAAGTATCTAATGGACTATCTAGAAGTGATTTCATAGGAACAATTTAAGAATTCTAGGAACTGAGCCTTGAAAGAGAAAATAAAGCTGTAAATCAGGAGAACAGATTCAACATGAGCAAAACCAATGTAGATCAGAATTCTCAGTGAATATGTTTGCTGCATACACAGTATTAAACCCCAACATTTAGTATTGATTTAGAACAGGCTTGTTGCAGTATAATCAGGTTTTTATGACCTAATATATATTATGATCAGTGGTTTCCTTACACTAAAATTTTTCTCTGCTGTATTGTCTACTCAGACAGAAGTGCAGCTGAGTGTGGTCCAAAGCTCAGACCCTTTCTTCTACTGTGGGGAAAAAAACAACAGCAAAACATAAATGAACTTTTACAGTGTAGGTGTATTTCTATTAGAATATATTTAGATTGGTCAGCTGTTAGTCTTGACATTGATTTTCAGAGTACTTGGTTCACTTAGCAATGCCAAAAGTTAAGTCCTTGACACATGTTTTTATGTGCTCAAGCATCTCTTAACATTTTTTGCCCTGTTAATGTTAAAAAAAAATTCTTTCCAAGTGTTAAGCTTGCGATTAGTCTGCCTAAAGATTTGATGATGACAATAACTCACCTGAGGGCTTGTTTTATTACAGACTTTGGCTATTTAATAACTTTAGATTGTTTTGGAAATTCCAACCAAATTGTTCTGCTCCTCTGTGGAATTCAGTCTTGCTTTAAAAGGCACCAACTCTGAAATATAGTTTGTAGCAACCCTCACAATGCCTCCTTTTTCTGAGTTTTAACCCATCAAAAAGCCAACCATATCTGGTATATTTAGGTAGATGTAGATATAGAAGGCAGATTGAGAGGAAAGATTGCCAGTCATATTTTTGACCCCCACAGGCATCAAGGAGTGTGTCTGATTTCTATGTGACATGCTCTGGTTCTGTTCTGTTCCCCATAACTTTCAAGCTAGTTCACGTGAGGCCTGTCTACTTTGCAGTTGGTAAACACCAGTCTCTCTTAGCACTGTAGGTCTGATGAAAATCTAATGTTGCTGTACACTATGAGGAGCTGTGAAGCAGTATAAATTCCACGTGTCTGTCCAAGGAGTGTGACAGATGAGTCCTTGATAGGTCTCATTTGATGTTAAATTACTCTTCATGATTGACCAAAGATCATCTCTGCAGCGTGTTAGCATATTTAAACCATTTGTTCACTCTCTGCTATTATTTGTTGTTTTAAACCCCTTTCATAAATCTCTTCAAAACTTGCTCATCTTGTATTTGCTTCCACTCTTCAGAAAAAAGGTTGTAGATTCAGTATTGAAAAGTTGGTTCTGGCAAACGTAAAATAAGTATTTTTTCCAGTAATTTTGCAGCTGTTTGCTTTTAACATCTAGACTTTCTCTCCCACTAGTCAGCTACTGTTCCTTTAGTTGTGTATGAACAGTTTTTCTGACTAGTAGCATGCATCCTTCATGGAAGGGAGAGAGTAGTTCTTTATTATCTAAACTGAAGGCAGATTTCAAGTCTTAGAGCACAGATCTGAACTCTGAAGTTTCTTGTGTGGTGACAGCATTCAGCTGGCATCTGTGTTGAGCAGCATGTCCTATACTGTGTGAGTGACCAGTATCTAGTCCCAAGATGCTAAGAATAATATGTAATTACCACTTTGTCATTCAAATCTTTTAGCTGAATTTTGATGGGGACTCTTTTTATTCTGGAAAAGAGCATCTGTTACAGGTAAGCTGAATTATGATGGAATTTTCTTTTTAAAGGGAATTAAGACCTCAGTATGCTTTTTCCAGATGTCTTCCTGGGGATATCTATTGCAAATACGTACATTTGTAAGGAAAACTAGTTTTCTAAGAGTCAACACTACCACAGCAAGCATCTGTCTCGTTTTTATCTATGTCTGCAGCTGCCTGTCTTGGGTAACCAGATGATTTTTGTATTCTCACCTGTTTGTGCATTTAATAGCCTAGGGTTTGACCATATGTGGTCATCAAATTATAGTGGTCAGCTGCTGAGACTAGTTAAGTCATTTAGCTGTTAAGGCCTGTAATGAATTAAGCAGCATGAAGTGAGGCCAGTCTTCCCTACACAGCTGTCACACTTGCATCCCTTTCCAACAGAAAGACATGTTATTTGCTTACGTAGTGCATGAGCTGGCAAACACTTTTTGGGTTTCTGTGCTTGCCTTGGAACGGCTGCAGTGTTGAAAGGGCTGAAAGAACAGTGGGAGCCAAGTGAATTACCCAGAACTCCACAGGACTAATTTTTGCAATTAATCTAAAAACTGGAAATCAGATCTGCAAGACAAGACTCCTGAGGAAGAATGCTGTGCCATTGCAGTAAAGCTCCCCATAGCATTTTTTTACTTGAAATATTAATGGATTTACTAGCAGTTTAGTTTTGGTTTGTGCTTTGTTGGTTTCTTTATGTTTGAGATTTTTATTGTTGAGTTTATTGTTTTCCGGTTTGTTTGGTTTTTTTAAAGTAATGGAAGACATGGTCTTTGTTCATTATGTACAGATTTAGGTATTGCATGGCAGATTACCCCTATCTAGCACAAAAAGAGAAAAAAATAGAAAAGCTTTCATATTCTGGGGCAGATTTGCCTGTTTGTTTGAAACAGAACAGCTGTCTGGAAATGTTCAACTTGAAATCTGAAGTGAGGGGAAAGATTGCTTTTGCTTTGCTGCACCTCTTTGTTTCTTTTTTCTTTTTTGGTAGGTAAAGCAGGGAGGTGCTTTGAAACTTTATTCTTTTGTTTATTCAGCATTTGTGGGTTTTTCTGATAAGGAGAGTTTTGTATGATGTATCCCTTTCTACAGGGAAAAAGCCTGGCATGTTAATACAACAAAATACCAGCAATAATTTTATCCTCAGATGTGTCACTGTGGACTAAAGAGGAAGCCAAATGTTCACAAGAACATAAGACTATATGTCAGAAAGAGACCTTGTCTTTTGCGAAAACTTTGGTCAAGATCATATCAAGACATGCATGCCTTTCCCAATTTTTTTGTGTTAAGAAATAGCACCAAGATAAAGAATTAATTTTAATTATTTGTACAGAAGTTAATGCCCTATTAATTATCTTATAATATTCACTCATCACAGTAACACAATTTCCAGGAATGAAATAAATAGTGTTGTTGGAGATATGGTGTACTTGAAATACATGGCTGTATTTGTCTCTCTCTCAAACTTGCTGCTAATGCTTCCTCATTTGTGGCAGCAATATTTTAAATAAGCAGCACGCTGTTACTAGTACCTGAACCTTCTTGGTGACAGCTTTTCAAAGATTAGCATCATTTACTATCCAGCTTCATTTAACATTCAAGTGGAAACAATGGCAGCTCCACAAATCTCATGATAAAGTATTACAGGAAAGTAGACTGGGATGTAAGTGGATAAGTGAAGGATTTGCTAAACAATTTGCAGATGCTAGAAGCACCAGAGATTCAAATGAAAAAGCAAACTAACAAGTATGCACACTGTGGGCCAAGTTTGCAGAGGCCTCTATTTGGCATCTTATGTGCTGTTTGGTTACTTCACCCAGGACTGACTGAAGCCAACTAGGAGTCCAAAATATAGAGTCTTCCTACCGTAATGCACAGAGGCCTGGACCCATAAATCAGGTGTTAACTGTCTGCAGTAACTGGAATCTGCAAATGATTGAAAGCTGCTTTCTTCCTCCCATGTCATATAAGCAATGTTTTTTGAGTATTTTTATGCATAGACAGTGCTGAAATCAAGACATCTTTATTTCCCCTTAAAGAATAGCTACGTGTTCTTTCAGAACTGCACCTATACAGTATAGAGCTTGAGTGCAGTGATAGCAAAAAAATCCCAACAGTTTGTGACATTAACACCTGCACCTAGAAGTGCAATTCGTGTCATTTCCCACAATCAGATTCACAGGACTATGTCTATCTGTCTTTTAAATAACTCCATGGATGGTGACTCCACCATTGACTGCACTGGGCAGTCTATTCCAATGTTTGAAAACCCTTTTATTGAATAAATTCTTCCTAACATCAGCCTAAAGCTCATCTGGTGAGCTTGCAATCATTCAAAGTCTGGAAACTGGCTTTTGGAAGCTGTAAAAGTATAGTTGGACTTCTAGGAACTACTGGTGGGGTGGGCTCACTGTAATGCTGAATATTATCAGGAATGGTAAGGAAAAGCCCTATCAAATGTTGAGATATACTGATTGCTTGAGCCAAGAGTCAAAGTGCATTTATATTAGCAGTATCTTGAGACTTGCAGTAACATTGAGTTACTAGTGTGAGTTGCCCTGGTTGTGGGTACTGAACTCTTACTAAAGTGTTTTAATTTGTTCAGACATCTTTCTAGGAGATCAGCTAGACCTGGAATATTCCAAAAGTGAATAATTTATCGAGATAGCTTCCAAACTGTAGTCATTGGTCAAAGACTGGAAATGAAGGAAGTGGAAAATTCATGGATTTAGGAGTCTTTCGGAAGTCTTTGGTCTTCAGCCTTCTTCCATCCTCTTGTTTCCATTAGAAGGCAACACTTTTGGTGTTAAAGTAAAATGTTTTTCTACATTTGTTTACTGTTTAAGGTAGCACAATACATCAGTGAATGCCGGGGTGTATATCTGTTGCTAAAGGCTTTAAGACTCAAAGAAACACACAGTTACATATAGCTAATGTAGATCTGTGCTAGAAAATGGTACATCTTTGAGTATATATCCTATTGTGGTACTTTCCTATAAAAATCAAGTACTGTTCTCCTAAACTATAGAATAATCCAAGTTGGTAGACAACTTTAGTGGATAAGCTGAATTGCCTGTTCTAAGCAGGGTCAGCTATGTCACAGGTAGTTCACAGATGTCTATCCAGATGGGTTTTGTAAACCTCCAAGGACAGTGGCTGCACAAGCGTGGAACATCCTGCTCTACCTCTTGACTTTTCTCAGGGCAAAAAAAGGCCTTCCTTTTTATGGCATCTGAACCCTTTATTTCAATTTATGCTCATTGCCTTTTGTTGTCACACCATGCATGGCTCTAAAGAGCCTGCCTCTATCTTCATGGTAATGTGTTTGTAGGAAGGGGGAACTGGTGTTAGCCCTCTCTTCTCTAGGCTGAAGCCCAGGTTCCTCAGCCTGTCCTCACAGACTCTAGTACTCCTGATCACCTTGAAGGTATTCTTGATCATGCTCCAGTTTTTCAATGTCTGGTATTAGGGAGTGCAAAACTGGAAGTATTGGAGATGTAGTCTCTTGAATGCTGAGCAAAAAAGGTTCTTAACTGGAAAGTATCTAACCTGTGCCATTGTATGGTGTTAATCCAGCTCAGTACAGGATTTTGAAGGATGTAATGAAGCCCCTTGTTCTGTTCTTGCAGACTGCCTAGATTCCTAAGGATTGCAGTCTCTTCTCTCAACTGTGTTGATAGTTTTCCCTAGTTTGGCATAACCTGCAAGCTTGGTGAGCCTGCACTCCGTCACCTTCTCCAGGTCATTGATGAAGATGTTAAACAGGAGAGGTCCCAGAATTGACCCCTCTGGTGCTTGTTACTAGCCTGGGTAGAGTAAAGCCAAGTAATCACCACTTTAGGTGCAATCATCCAACCAGTTTTATTACATCTGGTTGTCCAGTCATCCAGACATTGTGCCAGCTTGTTTACAAGTATTAAATGGTTTAAAAAAGTATCACTTTTTCTTCTGTATGCCCAGAAATAGATTCCAAGAGAGGACCCACCTGAACTCTGGAATTTGCACCTCTCCCATCTGAGAGGTCACTTGCATAGGATTTGGATGGGCACAGCTCAACAAATTGTTCATTGCAGGACAGTTATTCTGCTGCAGTAGCAGTTTCTCACACCAGAGACTTTGCCTTGTAAAGGTTTTCGTATGTACCAGCAGAGCTGAAAACCGGGCAGATTTTCCTGTTTCCCATAGCTAATAGAGATTAAGAGCATAGTAGGATTGAATACTGAACAGGCAAATTGTTTTGACACAAAGCATCATGCCAATACCAGATCCTAAACTGGCCAAAGCATTCAGTGGGGTGTTGCATTTAGAAGATGCTTTGTGTGGTGCAGAAAACTTTCTTTTGATGAACTTTCAAAACAACTATTGAACTGGCTGGTGGTTTCCTAACTGCTAAGTACAAGTGTTAAATATCTGGCAGAGATGTTCCTTCTGCCTTTCAGGAGGCATGAAGAATTTCTTCATCTATTACTCCATTGCTGTTACTTATAGTTAGTGCTTGGTTTTGTCAGCTTAATTCACCCTTTCTGGGACTAGACCCATGGCTTGCTTGCAAAGCATCAAGGCTCACTGCAGCTTCTGCCAAGTCTCCTCTCACTGGTCCCCTGTGGCTTTGATACAGCAGCATTAGGAAGGGCCATTATTCAGCCTCTTCTTCTGTTTGTGTCCTTGTGCTTTAATGCAGCACAAGGCCCTGGAAAGCAATAGATTTTGGCTGCTGAATAGCTCCTTCCTTATAGATGTTCTCCCCAGTTGCCTGTGCAGCTGTGTGTGCCCTTACCGGGTGGTATCCACATTCTGCTGTGGCAGCTGGTATAAGGCTGTTGCACAGAGCTGATGCTCCTAAGGTCTGCAGCAGCATTCCTCCTCTTCCCCATCTGCTCTGTCAATTTGGACTCAGCTGGTGCCAGTTTTCACCACATTCCTTGTGTGCCCAAAGTGGGACTCAGTATTTCCAGCAAAGATGAGTGATTTACTTAATTTGACTCCTCTACAGGCTCTGTACAGTCTAATGTGTTTAAAAAACAAAAAAGGCAAGAGAAGGCTTAAAATGCTTTTGATTCTGTTGGCTGGATATGTGCAGCTGCCTAGACACCACAGTTTTAACAATTTTTGCTGTGGTTTGTACAGATTGATGTGTCCTGCCAAGGAATGTCAGCCACAGAAAACTGAAGATGAAACCAAACAGGGACTGTTAAAACTCATAGCAGCGAACAACTTAGTTGCAGTTTAGAATAATATTTAATTTAGGGGGGATTCAGTTAGATTGTCTGATTATTTTTTCACTTGAAGCCTCAGCAGCTGAGAAGCAGCAGCTCTTCATGTACATGCTGTGAATCCCTAGACCCATCTCATAGCTACATGTGCCTTGTAGCATTTTTGCTGCAATAGAAAAAGCAGTGCATTCCTGAGGACTTACTCTATTTCTGCTTGTCTTCTAAATTCTGTATTCAGTTGGCTAATTTAAATCTGTATTTAATTGACTGAGAGTCAAGTTTCTGTGCCCTGGGAGGAGAGTTTATCTCTGTTCAATCTATATTCTTACTCTAACACATCTAGTAAACTTTTATGAAAGCAAACTTCTCTCTTTTTGCAAATGGATGGTGGGTAGTACAAGTTTAGAAAAATGTGGGGTTTCATACAGTCTGAGAACACGGAAGTCAAAATCTGCTGTGAAGGTAGTTCAGTGTTATGCTACTCCAATCAGGAAACATTTTTCATTTGATTGTTAGCATTTCAGTTGTTTCATGCAGTTGGAACTTCTATTTCTGTTTTGACTTCTAATACTATTTTGCTATTACTTGATGCAAGAGAGCATTTATTTCACAATGAAAAAACCCTATGGCATTATCAAAAATTATCAACTATTATGCTAACTTCTTCCTAAATTTGGGCAAATGATTATACTATTGTGCACAAGACAGTTATTTCAAGAGAAGAACATCTTGCTGAAGTGTTTTCACTGAAGTTTTTCTAATTATTATTCTCTAAAACAGAGCTAATATGGACCCATGTTGTTGAACTGTGCCCTGAACATGTATTAGAGTTGGGACCAATGTCATTAGGGATGGAGGAAAAGCTCCAGTGTCTCTTCACTTTGAACTCCACAGTTGCTCATTTCCAGGTATGGCAGCTTTTCACTACTTTGGCCTCATCTGAGACTATTGCCTGCCTTTAAAGAGCATTCATTAGAAGTTGTCTCAAAGGGCCTCTATGCTTAGTTTCGTATTTGCGAAACTGAAAATGCCAATTCCTTCTAGTTCTATGAATGATATGCTGCCAGGCTTAAAGTTTTTCCATATGTATCAGATGCCTCTTGTAGATCTCGTGCTCCTTCCACCTGCTCACCTGAAAAGTCCCCCTGGGTACACATTGCAGCTTGGTCATGTCCTCTTTATGGGAAGTTCGAAAGTGTCAGACCCAGCTGGGACGGCTGGGTACAAGGTATGAGCAGAGGGGAAAAGGGGTTTTTTCCCTCTGTGCCAACTCTGTTGTGGCTCATTCTGCACCATCTGTGAGTAACCACCTTTGTTGCAAGGGACTGGCTGCGAATTATGTTGAACTGGCTGCGTGTTAGGCTGTCCAGGTCTTCTGCTGCCTTGGCCATGTGTAAATGTCATTCTTGGGGCAGGACCCAGTGTTTGCACTTGATGGGATTTGCACTGACCTGACAAGATCCTTCTGCATACCAGTCCTATCCCCAGCACACTGACTACTCACCCTGAACTGGTAATGTCCAGATGCTTGCAGACAGTGCATTCAGTCCTGTCACCCATGTCCTTAGTGAAGGTGTTGAACAAGTCTTGAACTGTTAATTTCGGTATCAACCTGGAGACTTTTAAATTATGTAGCTGGTTTCAGATGAGGGATCAATATGCTCCATGTAGGTACAAGTGAAGAATAAAATTAGTATAAATTAGTAGATGGAGTGATTAAACTGCAGTTAACCACCAGAGCCAGCTGGTTGCCAAAATACCACATTTTAGTGACACTGCACCAGTAACTGTTTGTGAGGAGTGAATAAAATGTACTTCCTGCTCATGCAACACAAGAGGAATCACTTAAACCAGCACCTGCCCTAGTTTATATTTACTGCTTCATCCTATGAGCTGATAACCTTCCTGACAGCATACTAGGACAGCATGCAGTTGGATTTGATAGGGTGCCACATGCTTGAGGCTGCTCTTCACTGCTGGCTGCCTTCTGGGGAAACAAAGGAAACTGTTCAGCCCCACCCTGTCCAGCCATTTTTCTTTCTCCTGCAGGGAATGCAGATGCACACACATACCATCCTTCCAAATGTTAGGCAACAACCCTAAAATTCCCTAAGATACCAGGCCAAGTTATTCAGAGTTGCTTAGTGTGTTGAAATGACATTGGTCTGCACACAAAAAAATGGCACGTTTTTGAAGTGCAATTGTTTCAAGCAAGTAAGCTACTCTTATTCTCTGTAAAAATGCTCTAATAGAAAGTACCTCCACCCATTTCCATGAATTACTGATACTAGCTTCAAGCTTATATTTAGCTTTGGACAGAAATAAAACTACAGCTTTTCTCAGCTTTTGCTCTAGATGTGTTCCTGGTTTAGCCCTCTCCAGGCATAGATGTGAGTACCAGTTTTGCCTATATGAAGAATTCTTCCTGTAAAAGTTCTAATGAAACATGGGCAATGTTGTGATTTGTGTGAAGCTATATGGGTTCAGTGAGAATTTGTGGCCTGTCTCAGGTTAGAGTGTGTCTCCAAATGATTTGCTTTGATTTCTCTTTTTAAAGCATGTTAGTATGGGATGCTCCTAAACAAACTTTGTACCAGCACCACTCACTGGTCATATGTTTAGGAGTCCAGAAGAGAATAAACACAGAATTACTAAGATGGGAAAGGACCTCTGAGATCATCAACCACCCAACTATCTACCTGATCTTAAGGGCAAGTTTTTCCACCAAGATAAATGTGTCTGGAACTGAGAGTTAATTTTAAATGAAAAATTATCCCTGACCTGTTTATGTACAAGGCTTTTTTTTGTTCTCTGTTCTCCCTGCTGTGACTAGTTTGTCTCTTTAGCCTCACAGAAGATGAGGGTAAGATGCTTAAACCGGCATAAGCTAGCCAGAAAAGAAGAAATCAAAGTGACCTCAATGCCAAGGAAATATTGAAACCCCATGAAATTTCCAGAGATCCTGCAGATGTGGGTACCTAATAATGGCCTTTTTCTCCATTAATAACTTATTAGCATTCTGTTTTGAGACTAATCTGTCAGGCTGTGAAAAGCTGATCTGCGTATACTTATGGAGGGAAATAAGAAAAGCTGAGTAGAACTATGTGTAGATTCTGTGGGTATGTATTTGATGTTGTTTAGGTATGTGGCTCAAAACAGTAATTTGAGGAGCATGATGAGAGGTTGGCAGTTAACTATCTCAGTGATAACATGCCTACTCTCATACTGAGAGATACGTTTCTGTGTAAGCTGCTATCAGCCTGGTTTGATGTGTCCATGGTACTTCCAGACACTACAGACTTGTGGACAATTGTAGCGAGGAGGTTTTTTTTCATAACACCTCAGCAACAAAATAATGGGGTTTTTTTTAAAGCTTGTTTAATGAGCACATAGCTGAATAATTACATCAGTTGGTGTAAGAGAAGTGCAGTGTTGGGTATCTGAAATGAAACTTGAGTTGTTAATACATAACATCCAGTTCTCTTTATGTTCATTGACTCAACTGTAGCTGGTTTGTTTGTTTAAAAAGCCTAATTGTCCTAATTTTTGTCAGGCTACATTGTGTCACTGTCCTAAATGACAGTCCTAGCTGGTTTAGAATGCATGAAGTATGTCAGCAATGCATTTTGGAAGCACATAACCATAATATGTAAGACTGTTGCATAAATGCAATACATCTCAGTGCACGAGAGTTGGAAGCAAATGACTTCCAGCACTTAAAAGGCATGGTCAACCTTCATGGCAGCTGAAAGCGAACCTCATGCTTGTGTAGGACCTAGTGAATCAGAAACAGCCTTCAATAAACAGTTAAGCAGTTCAGTTCAGCATTTAAATTCTGCATGTTTTGATTTAATTCCCCTTTTAACTTGTTTATGAAATTTTTGCTGAAAATCTCATTTACCTTTTGTGGGATGTTGATGAATTTTAATGGTGTACTAAACTATAGACCAGAAATAATGACCTGTTTAAATAGATGGTGAAGATGTGCTGGGTAGTCTCAAATCATCCTCTGGAGCAAGCATTTTTTCAAAGAATTTTCAAAGAAAGCAGGGAGATGTGCAGAGGTGTAATGAGAGTGTGTAATACAGAGCTGCAAATCCTTCCAAATGTTGGAATTGAAAACTGCACTGCTTTGCTCAGTGTTTTTGGACAGGTAAAGCAGAAGGTGCACATGGAGGGAACAAGATGCTGTAACAGGTAGCATATATTGCACTGATATTGGAAGGAACATGATTCTCCAGCTTCCTCTCCTTTGTTTCCGTGAGCAGCTGAGTAATGTGTGGCATTAATGTTACAAGTAGGTGTTTTCCTTTTCTCTCCTTTCTAAAATAATTGCAGCAGAGTGCACAATGGAAAGATTTCTGCTTTCTGTCTAGGGTTGAGATGCAGTATGTCATTGCCATTTCCCAGATGTCCAGCACAGTGGCAGCAAGAATTACTCCTGTAGTGTGTAGATGGGGCTCATCCATATATATGGAATCTATTTTCTACCTTGGAAATTGGTCCAATTATCTGGAACTTGTGTGCAAGCAGTCATTTTTCTAGACAGTGAACCAAGCTGACTTGAGAGCAAATCAGTAGCCTACTCCAGGTTGTACTGAGAGATGATTCTCCCCCGCTGCCTGAGAGAGATCCCTGGAACACTTCAACTGATGACTGTACTGAGCAGTATAAGTTCCTGTTATTTCTCTCATCTGTGTGAGGCTGCACAAAGCTTCATGAAATCCTGTTGTCTTGCTCAGAAGCAACCTTACAGGCAGCTAAAAGTAATTTTAGGTAAGGAATAAGTCTACATGAGTCTACTCTTTTGCAAGTGTCATGCATTTTTCATATGTGTTTAAAGGAAACAGATAGGTTTCTTTATTCTACTGAAATTCCAGGTGGTTTTCCTGATGTTAATGAGAACTAGCGTAAAACTTTCAGTGGATTTCAGATTGATACTTCAAGGTTAAAAATCCCTGATCTGTCGTAAGTGCTACTTGTTAATGTTGATTCTGTCTTCATCCCATTGATTGTTGAAAAGGAATATGCTCCTCTTTCAAAAGGTATGCTGTAGAGATTGCTCATTTTACCATAAATTACTGCCTTTAGTGTAATATAACTGTAGTTGCTCTTCATTAATCCCAAAAATATATGTTGACATATTCTGCCGTTGTAGAGTTCCATTGCCTTGACCAAGTTAAGAACAGGACCTGGATAGCTGCTGGCACTGCTTAAAAGCAGAAATTCACTGGATTTCCAGCAGCACTTTCTTTTACACTATGTTTTGGAAAAGTTCATCACTAGTTTAGGGGGAAGAAGTTAGTAAATTTCGTTATGAGTCAAGTATGTATTAATGAGAATGAATTTGGTTTTGGAAGACATTTTTTACCAGTTCTTTAATATCGTCAATATCACTGAAAGCAGAGAGGACTGCCTGACGACTAATCAAAAAGCCAAACAAACAAAAGCCATTTTGTTTGGGGTTTTGTGACACCAAGGCTTGCAAATGCTGAAGGCCTGTGTCTCCAGACTTACACACTGCAAGGACTGTTGAGCACTCCTAGCCTCATCCTGATAAGTTCAGCAAAATAGACATCCTGAGTAATGAAGCATTTAAGTCTTCTTCCTTCCCCTTCCCAGGAATTTTTAATTATTTTTTATTTTGTACTTCATAACTGATTCTTCCCTTGTGGTCCCTCTTCCTGAAGTGGAGTATGGGGTAAAGGACTGTTGTAATTTAATTTGATTTAATCTTAAGTGCACTTTCTTTTAGCTGCTGTGACATTCCTTCACTAGTAGGCAGTGCTTTTTAATTGATTCACAATAGACTCAGGATATGAAGAGATGGAAATTCTGGGGTTGGTTTCCTCATTCATCATAGCCTAAAGTGGTGGGCTGACCTGACATTGTTGGGATGTACAGTTTTTTCCAATGAATTGATTTAAAATTCTCTTTGGTATCAATGACAAGTCTAACTTCTGTCTAGATTCCTCTAAAGATTGGACAAAGTAAATATTTTTCACCTACAAGTCTCCAAGCATTATGTGAGGCACACACACGAACACTATCTTCTCCTCCCTTGCTGGGGTATAAGCACCATGTTTTCTCAGTGTTGTGGTGCAGCTTCCCGGTGGCTGTGGCTAGAACACAGACATCCAGCTCTGTACTAGAGGTTGCATGTACTGAGCTTTCCTGTCGTTTTGCAAAAAATATTGGTATACAAAGTGAATGCCAAGTAAACAGCTAATCTGTGTAATCTTGCTGAGGAATGGTGGGTGGTTCGGGTGCGCTGGCATTCTCTGCTGCTACATATTGAATGCTACATCATTCCAGAAAATCTCTCTTCTGAGATGCTGCTAAATGTGCTGGCTGTCAAAGTGAATGTTTGCCAAGAGAGCAGTTGCAAGAAAATATTATCTTGTATTAATGAGTATGATTGAACACAGACTGCATAAGGCCACCAGCGTAGGCACTTGGGGCCTGCAGAGATTTCATAACAGCACTTGCTGTGTTCACTCAGAGGCCATCCGTGCAGATGACTGGTTATGTGGTAGCTTGGCAGCATCAGGATGGCCCTGGTTTGCCCTGTGTTGTTAAACTGTTTAAGGCTGTACAGCGTCTCGTTGTTGTACAGCTTTCCATTGTATTATTCCTCTTCACCCTTTTTTTTGTTTTCTCATGGTGCACCTCTTGGTTTTATAGCTCTTTAATGGAGAGGTACTGTGTCTTCCACTCTGTTTCCATAGAAACACCCAATTAGAGGAGTTTAAAGAGACTGAAACAGCTGCCAGAACTCCTAAAGGAGGAGGGGGAGGAAAAAGAGGTGACCTGGGCTGGCAAAATGCAAACATTGGCTGTCTTCTGCCAGGATGTTTCCTAGCACTTGTCTGTAGATTTGTATCTGACTGTACATCTTGCACCCGTTTGGTTTGAGCTACATCTGTAATGCATTTTCAAAGTACAGTTGAGTCTGGTGCTCAGCATATGTGATGTTAATGCTTGGAATGTGAGAATTTTTTGTAGTTGCACTACTTCTTCAGATGTTTTTTATAAGGCAGTGGCCAAGGCATTGAGATCAAAAGGAGAAGGGAAGAGAATTGAGGCATCTCTCTTTTGCCAATGCATCACGAATATACATGTCAAAAAAGACATTTTTCTGTTCAGGATTTTTCTACCAGGATAGCCCAGATAGCTGCAATTCAGTGGATCCCAAACCATTTATAAAGGTTAGGGTATCTGCCTGTGTTCTTCTGGCCAGCTAGAGGCAGTCAGGAATTGAATCCTATTAGAAGTGGAGAATGGAAAGGAAAACTACTGAAGCAAAAACAGAGTATTAGATGTATCTTTTTCTGTAGGTGCAACATCCATTATTTTTAATGTATACAAATGTACCCCTAGCCCAAGAAACGTTACTGTCTTTCACTAGGAGGGCTGCATGTTTTCTCACACAGTGATGGGGCTGTTTCAGTAGTATTCTTACAAAATGCCATCTAGAATGACCAGAAGTTTCCTTGCTGTCCTTCCTGACTCTATGGCTGCCTTTCAAGACTCAAAACAAAAAACCACACCTAAATAAACCTCACACCAACAAATCCGTCCCCCGAAAACAAAAACCCAAACAACAAACAAACTCGCCTAAGCAAATGAAAAAATACCCTACCCAAACCAAAAATCCACATACAGCCCTCACTTTCGTCAGTATAGGAGTACTTGGTACAGGAGTAAGGTAGAAATCTAGCCTTCTTTAGGGAAGAAATTGTAGAAGTGAGCTAATATTCATGGCTGATTCCTGCTTGGGACTTCATTTGAGACAACCAGGGTCACTTGTACCCCTCTGACTGGCAGACTTTCAGCTGCTTCCAGAGGCAGAAGCACTTTCAGGTATAGCCCCATTTGCTCTTCCTCTGCTGCCCTTTTGCAGGCCGGTGGGTTGGTGCTGTGTAGTAACTTTCCTTCCTCCTCTGGTTGTGTCTAACAAGCTGCGTTCAGCCTGTCAGGCTTTTGCATGCTGTCTCCATTGCTGAGATTTCATGGATTTGGGACTACCTGACAAGGAGATAGACACCGTCCACTTATTCCACAAGTCTTGCAGTAGCCTTTAAGGAAATATTGCATGGTTGAGTTGAAAGGGTCTGGTCTGCATTCCCTCTCTGCTGTCCTGATACCTGCTTAACAGTAAAGGGGTTGCATACAGGCTGAGGTCAGTTAGTAACAGTACCCTTAGATGTGTAAAGAGGAGACAAGAGCTTCATGACCTGTGTGTTGAAGTGTCTCAACCAAACCGAATAATCTTAGATGCTTTCCTCATCCTACCTTTAAACCGTTATTAAGAATGAGGTGATGTGGACAATAGTTTTAAATCTTTAAAACTCCAAAGAATTGGTTTTGACTGATCAGGGAATTCTGAGGCTCATTAAGGATGAAAGGGCTTCATGGGTTGCTACAATATTCCAGCTACTTTCATTATGGAGAGTAAAGGCAGTATAATGTTTCAATTTCAGTGAATTGCAATAGAAATTTCATATGGGCCTCCTGTGCCTTTTCCTAAACAGGTACATTTAATCTCCGGGGAAGCAAGGATGCTCGATGTATACAAGGTAGCATTGCAAGAAAGCAAACACTTGATGTTGCTGAGATTAGAAAACCGTCACTCAGGTTGATTCTAATTAAGGTGTTGCTGCCTTTTTGCTGTATAAAAGACAGGAGATCAGTCTTTTTCTGCTTAGGTTGTCATGTGATTTTTTTTTTTTTTCCTCAGAACAGATTTTCTCAGTGTTACCTTGGCAGAACGAACAGTCTTAGAAAATGAAGCAACCGACCACTCCCTAAGAAACAAACCCAACATCCCTAAAAAAAAAAACTATATATAGAAGGAAATAATTCACAAACATCTGCAAGAAACATGGAGTGAACTGATAGAATCTTTTCTTAAAGATGACTAACAGTATGGTGTTTAACACCACATGTTTGTATAGATGTGGATGTGTATGCATATAGGACCTCATTAGGATCAGCTCTGATTAATACTGAGTGTTTGAGCACAGTGTTGACTGGTGTGTGTAGTTAATTAGATGCAAGTTTCCTATTTTAAGTGGTTATCTGTATTCCAGAAAGATGTTGCTACACTTTTCCTTCTGTGTTGGAGTTAGAACATAAGTATGAAAACTCTATTTGTGGAGTAATTTTCAGGTGTCGTTTGCTAAATGCTGCTTGTGTTGGTACATATTTAGTTTTAGTTGCTCCCAGTCATACCCCTATAGCTAATGCCACTGGTGTTTCTGGCAAAGGCTCATGATTTTCATTAACATGTTAAGGTCTAGACTGGACTGGAGAGACTGAAATGCTACCACCCCGGGCAAGTCACTTTGGCTTTCACTAAGTTTCTTTTTAATAAGTGTGAAATGTGTCCAATTTGATTCGTGTCGGTGTGGGGCAATGCTGGGACCGCGTGAGGGAATGTGACCTTCTGTCTTGCATGCCCTCGTATAACCACAAGCCTAGGGATGTGTATGGTTCTTGTGTGTTTTGAGGGGATTGGCGGACAAGTTGTTCAATGTATTTGTTAAAAGGGGAAGTGTCTGTTGCTTGCTTAGGTTTTATTGCTGTGCAAGATGTCTGCTACTGCGCATGAGCAATAGGGTGCTTAGCTGAGGGTACATTGCCTAGAGGGCTCTTTGACTGTTGAAGAAAGTTTGAGAAGTTTCTGGAAGAACTACTATGCATGCGCCGCCTGGAGGTGGAGATTTCTTGGAAAAACATGCCTCTTACAAATGTGCAACGGGTGTTAGGTTATATAAGGAACTGCCTTGTTCTTTACGGTGTGCGTCTTGGCGGGGCAGAGACCCCCGGCATGCCCAGCGCTGGTTTTGCTTGCTTTTATTCACTTAATAAATTGTAAATTTTGGTTGAAGCCCTGTTTGCGGCTAAATTATTTATCACAATAAGCATTAATAATAAGCATTAATAAGGCTTTATAAAGGAATTATCTTGTAATACTCAGCTTTTTTGTGGTGCTCCTTAGGTACTTCTAAGTTTACAAGAAAAGAATGGTTTCTGCTGTTGATGCTGCACCTGAAGGGGAGAAGCAGAAATTAAGAAATAGTTTCTTGTAGTTCAACCAGCCGTAATTTGCAGAAACACACATCTTCACAGAAACAGCCAAGCTTCTTGTGACCAGGCTTTGTCCTGTTTGTGGGATATGTGTTCTTCATGGCAAATACTTACTTTTCTGCTTGTAGCCTTTGCATATGTGTGGCATAAATCACATTGCACGAGCTGCCTGCTTCCTGCTCCTTCCTTTTTATCAGCAAGGGTTGTGCTAGTGTTAGTCTTCCAAGTTAGCTTTTTCCCTTTCTGGTATTCAGATTAAACTACAGCTCTGCAGGGCTTTCTTAACAGTGTTTATTACTGATGTTTTCATAATGGAAAGTTTATGGTCTGATATTAATTGTTAGATGATTTTATTTGGTACTAGTGATTTTCTACAAACTTTCCATGCAATTTTGGGAGGCCTCAAAAAAACTCTGTTGCATACATTAACTCCTTCTCTGCTTGTACAGCTGCAGCATTCTTTAAAGCTTCCTTCTTATGAAATAATACTCTTCTTTGTTATGAAGTTAGTTTGGATGATGGGGTTTGGGTTTTTTGGTAATAAAATGATATTTAAACAAAAAGACTGCTTCCTGTGGTACCCTGCAGTAAAGACTTTATAGTCCTTGCTTCTAAAGGCAAGTCAGCAGGAGCCAGACTCAGAGTTCTAACTTTGAACTTGCTTTCAGGATTTCATTCTAGTGAAATTTCATGACGTCCTGCTTCCAAGGCTGCCTTTCTGTCACTGGTTGGCCACATTGACAAGGTCCAGGATGAATTCTTATCAGCAAAGTGTTAATGAGCTGAAAAAAAACCAGGCTGGAATGGGTTTTTGAAGGGCAGTTTGCAGGTTGTCAGTTTTTGAAGTCTATTCTTTTTTTTCAAAACGTTTCTTGCAGGTGCTGGAAAAGATACTGAATTTATCCAATGAGTGACGGTTGTTATTTAAAAAAGTCACGTGTCAGAAAAGCAGGCGCCACTAAACAAGAGGACTTGACAGTTCCATCTGTAATGTTTTTGCTGGCAAAGTACAGCAGATATTGTTCCAAGGTCTGTAGAGTACATGCTGCAAACCTCTAGCACTGGAAAGAACTTGAGAGCTTAATGTGTTCTGGCTTCATGTTACATAAACAGGGATTTTCATGTTCCTATATTGATTGAGCTTGTGTTCCACCACTGTTTATGTGGGTATATGCTAGCCCATAAAATCACATTTTGGGTTTTGCCTGCCAATTCTTCTCTGTTGCTTTGTCTGTTAGGCTGCAGTGGTGCTACAGTTGGTGTGCTGAGGGTTCCAAGGCACAACAGTCAGACCACTAAAGTTCGGGCTGATGAGTCTGGGAGAAACCCTTGCAATTTAATAGTGCAATGAAATGTATGTCATGAATTGTCAGAGTTACTTTATGCTATTGAGGATGACTGCATATCCCCTGATATCAGCACAGGCTAACACCACAAGTGTGACACAGCACATCTCTGGCAGCCAGAGCCTAATAAAGTGACTACTGTTGTAACCAAGGGGTAGTCTGATGGAGAGAAGACCCTAAAGTGAGATATCATGATTTGATGACATTTTGCCTACTCCAGTTATTTAGTCTGTTTCCCCTACTACATCTGCCTCTCTCTTAGCCATCAAGTGTTGTTTTTTGAGTAAAACTTTTTGTTGTTCTTGTATATGAGTGTGGAACATGAAGTTTTAGTGAAATCAGGAAGCCTTCCCAGCTTTCTTGACTGCTCAGCATTTGACTAGACAGTAGAATTTAAGAAGTCATCAAACTTATAGGAATTTAATTTTTTTCTTCAGTGAGCACCTGCTGAAGGAACTGAATAATACTTGTGCAAAGGAGACTGCAGGTTCCATTATCCAGTTGTGTGGTGTATTTAGATTTCACTAAAATACTAACTTAAAATAAGGATATCTGACATCCATGTAGTGAAACACTCTGAAAACTGGTATCCTTGGACTCAGGATTCTGTTTATTCAGCCATCTGCTACTTCCTGTCACATACATCTCCACATCGACGTGTACATACGCATCTCTCTGAGGACTGACTTCTTAGCTGAGTCTATTGTGACAGAAACAGAGATAATGGTTTTAAACTAAAAACATTATAGGGTAGATTTGGACTAGATAAGACTTTTTTTTATGATGAGGATAGTAAAACTCCGGCACAGGTTGTGCAGAGAGGTGGTACGTGTCTGATCCTTGGAAACACTCAGGGTCAGGTTGGACTGGGCTCTGATCAGCTTTATCTAGTTAAAGTATATAGTTAAATGTTGTCTTGCTCACTGCAGGGGGATTAATCATAGAATGATAGAATGGCCAAGGTTGGAAGGGACCTTAAAGATCATCTAGTTCCAACCCCCCTGCAGAGGCAGGGACACCTTCACTAGATCAGGTTACTGAGGGCCCCATCCAACCTTAGCCTTGAACACTTCCAGGGAAGGGGCAGCTGCAACTTCCTTGGGCAACCTGTTCAGCATTTCGCCACTCTCACAGGAAAGAATTTGTTCCTAATGTCTAATCTCAATCTCCCCTCTTCAAGTTTGTAACCATTTCCACTTGTCCTCTTGCTACGCACCATTTGAGTTACTCTCTTCTGGACATGTCCTTCTGGTGTTGAGGGCTCCACAAGTGGACACAGTACTCCTGGTGAGATCTCACAAGTGCAGAATAGAGGGGGAGAACATCTCCCTCAACCAACTGTTAATGCTTCTTTTGATGCAGCCCAGGACACGGTTGGCTTTCTGGGCTGCAAGCGCACATTGATGGCTCACGTTAGATTTCTGGTCCACCACCACCCCTGAGTCCTTTCTCCTCAGGGCTGTCCTCAATCCTTTCTCCTCCCAGTCTGTATTTGTGCGTGGGATTGCCTTTACCCAGGTGCAGAACCTTGCACTTGCCCTTGTTGAACTTCATGCAGTTTGCACAGCCTGCTTCTTGAGCCTGGCAAGGTCACTCTGGATGGCATCCCTTCCCTCCAGTGTGTTGACTTCACCACACAGTTTGGTGTTATCAGAAAACTTACTGAGGGTGCATTCAATTCCACTATCCATGGCACCAACAAGGATGTTAAATAGCGCTGGTCCGAGTACTGACCCTTGAGTAGCACCACTCATCACACCTCTCCATTTGGTGAGCCATTGATCACAAGACTTTGGGTGCGACCAGCCAGCAACCTCCTTATCCAATAAGTGGTCCATTCATAGAATCCATATCCTTCCAGAGGTCAGAATGATGTGCGGGACTCTGTTGAATGCTTTGCACAGGTCCAGGTAGATGATGTCCCTTGCTCTGCCTTTGTCCACCAAGGCTGCGACCCCATTTTAAAAGGTTACCAAGTTGGTCAGGCAGGACTTGCCCTTGGTGAAGTTGTGTTGGCTGTCACCAATCACACCTTTATTGTCTGTTTGCTGTAGC
Source organism: Phoeniculus purpureus (assembly GCA_028565055.1). NCBI lineage: Eukaryota > Metazoa > Chordata > Aves > Bucerotiformes > Phoeniculidae > Phoeniculus > Phoeniculus purpureus. Next base: position 10,871,576 of record JAOXOE010000343.1, on the reverse strand, counting down.
AGAGCCTTCAGGATCTGCTCCATGATCTTGGTAGGCACAGAGGTGAGACTGTCCAACCGGTAGTTCCATGGGTCATCTTTTGTTCTGTTTTGAAAATGACTAGATGAACAACTCAAAACATTGTGATTCTGTGTTCTCTAGAAGAGCTGCATAAGACCTTTGGTTAGCTTCGTACTGGCTTGCTGTGCCTCTGACACACGTGTACTTACACTTCCTTTCATTTCCATTTTCAATACCTGAACTGTAGCTGTGTCTGCAGCCAGTTTCCACTGGCTTGTGTCTTTCTGAATACTTCAAGTTGGAGAGGATCAGGCTGTGCTTCTGTAGTAGGGCTTAAATTTAGTGACAGAGTAAGGAAAAATAGCATCTTAGTTTATTAAATTGTATTGATTGTCAGTAGTGTCCATATAAGCCAAGTACTGATAACTTTGGTTTTACTGCCAAGGAGTGAATGACAATGAGCTCATTTTTCCTAGGTCATGCAGTTGTCCTCTTGCCTTCAGCTGTTGTTGGTATATGAGTTGTTATGGCTAGCACACTTATTTCTCTGTAGATTTCCCTGTGCCAGTATTACTAGAACTTTATCTCAAATTATCCATTCTCTGTCTTCTCTTTCCAAATGGGAAAAGCTATGCTGTTTTCAGCTTCCATAACTTCGGCATGTCAAAGCTTGTTTTAATCTCTGTTGAAATACAAAGTATATGTAAAGTAATTTTTAACTTCTAAGTTTACTGTAACTAGTTGAGTGAATGCATAGCAGGCTGACTTCTATTGTTTTATCAAAATCTGAAGCAAACTGAGGGACTCCTCCCAAATATGGACTCTTTTTTTTAACCTCAGTGCTTGGAGAGACGTTTTTGTCTTAAGAGCAGAGGTATGTTAGGACTGTTTTAAATGCACTTCTGGTACACATTTTGGCTACTACATCAGTAGCACTTCTTATGAGACGTATTGTTGAGGTTCAGCTACTACATTATAAGACAGCAATGTCTTGCAGGTCAGGAGTACTGCATGGAAAGAAGTGAGACGTGAGGAGAAGCCTGCTCCTTTTTAATTTTTGTTTGTTTGTGATGTGTTTAACACAGTTTAGGATGAGTTTAGGATGAATCTTCTTTTCCCCAGAATATTTGTTAGAGACTACTTTGGGTCACAGGCACCTGAGCTCTCAAGTTAGAGCAGTGTGAGTTGCAGCAATCCTCTTGTTTTCATAGTATGTTTGGGTTTCTTGCTGGCCAATTAACCTGTATGGCTTTGCTGAACATAATATGCTATGTTTTTGCAGGACTTGTCACTGTATGCAAAACAGGCCTGTAATGATACCATTAAGCTTGGTATGTAGTTTACTTTTGCAAAGTGGAGGAGTAGGGCTTCTGGCAGCAATTTTCAGTCCTGCTGCTATGTTTGATCAATTAGTTGCAGCACAGTGGTGGTAACAAAAAGTTGTCTAAGGTGGGAATCATCTAGTACTCTATTTTTTTGTAGTAGGACGATTTGCCTTTATGAATGAATAGTACAAAAAAATTTCCTACTGGCTTGTAGGACTCTTGACTCACTGAAACACAAAACACAAGCTTGGAATATTATTGTATGTGCTAGTACAAAGCAGCCAACTGAAATCCTTTGACACTACAGAGAACAGGCCCAGCTGAAAATCTGCACAGCTACTGTGGCTGCTGCACACACAGACAGCTCTAGTTACATCACAGCCACTCAAAACCGCTTTTAGAAAAGTCTTTCCATTTCTGGAATGATGCTTCTGCCCTGGCTTGTAGAGTGGTTTGTCCTCCACCTGGACTATGTGATCTGGAGCTTGCCCCTGCAGACTGGACCTTCCGCAGAGATGCCAAGTAGGGCATTATCTGGGTTTTGGAACCTAGAGAGTAAACTACTCAGTGTCTCCCCTTTGTGTTCAAGGTCATAAAGTTATGATTAATATTACAAATAAAAATTCCATGTTTAGGTCAGTGTTCTCATTTCTCCTAAGAATGTTTATAGTCAGAATAATTAATCACTTAAGCAGTCAAAACTGACAGCAGTTATTTGATAGAAGAAATCTCACAAGGAAAGAAAAATTGGCAAGAGGTTGTGGGAATATTGGAGAGGGCTTTTGCATTGTTGGGAGTGACAATTGTGTTGTTTCCCTTGGAGTGCCCTTTATCTTCTCCCTAGTCAGCAGGATAGCTTTGTGCCTGCTGTGTTTGGGAAGGTTGGGATGCAGGGGCATGTGATGATCACACAATTGTGCATGAAGCTTTGGCTCCTGTATTCTTGCCATAGAACAAAAAGGCTATTGTTTCCAGCCTAATAATAAAGCAGGAAAAAAAAAATCGAAAGGTCTTTCCTCTAGATAGAAGGCTGGTGCAGCAACGGGCAGGAGAGAGCTAGCAAGAAGTTTATCTGCTGGAAATGGCTTCCTCATTTTTCTATTTGTTTCATCTTGCTTTACTGATATCTGGAGAAGATACTTAAAAACGCAACTGCAAAATCAGGTAGGGCAGATTCTGACAAAGCTGATAATGCGAGTAGTCTAGCATTAGGAAGTGGTGAGGGAGGTGTTTCAGGCTGTGTTGAAGTTTTTAGAGTCATCAAATCCTAGTAGAGGAGAAACCATGCCTTTGTGTATGTGTACTCCTCACTCAGATTGAGGGAGCTTTAAACAAGTTAGTTCTTTATTATAACTTAAGGCCTAATTTCATTCACTTTATGAAAATCACAGAATCATAGAAAGGCTTGGATTGGCAGGGACCTTAAAATTTATGTAGTTCCAATCCCCTTGCCATGGGCAGGGACATCTTGCACTAGATCAGGTTGCTCGAAGCCCCATCCAGCCTGGTCTTTTAATGCTTCCAGTGATGGTGCATCTACACTTCCAGTGTCCACCCCCTTGACACTAAAAAATGTCCTCCTAATATCTAAGTCTACCCTCTTACAGTTTAAAGCTGTTGCTGTGCTCCCTGATAAAATGTTCCCCCCCAGCCTTCCTGTAGGCCTCTTTCAGGTTCTAGAATGTTACCAAAACAGTCAGAGCCTTTGCTTCTCCAGGTGGAATAACCCCAACCCTTTCAGCCTGTTCTCATAACATATGTACTTCAGCCCCTTGATCATCTTCACAGCCCTCCTCTGGACCCACTCCAACAGGTGTGTGTCCTTCTTACACTGGGGACTCCAGATCTGAATGCAGTAGCCTAAGTGAGGTATGATTAAAGTGGAGTAGAGGGAGAGGATCACATCCTTCAACCTGCAATAATTGTTTTGATGCAGTCTAAGATACAACTGGCCATCTAGGCTGCAAGGGTACATTGCCATTTCATGTCCCACTTCCTTCTCTGCACTCCCCTGTCCTTCTCTGCAGGACTGCTCTTAATCCAGTTATTGCCCAGCCTGTATTTGTGCTTGGGATTGCCTCAACCCATGTATGAGACCTTGTACTTGGCCATTTTGGACTTCATGAGGTTTGCATGGGCCTGCCTTTTAAGCTCGAAATGGTCTATCTGGATGGCCTCTCTTCCTTCTAGAGTATCAACCACACCACTCTGCTTATTCACTAACTTGCTGAGGGTGCACTCAATTCCACTGTCTGTGTCCCTGACAAAGAGGCTAAGTAATACTGGTTGTGATAGGGACCCCTGTGGGGCACCACTCTCACTGGTCTCCACCTGGACATCAAGCCATTGACCACAACTCTTTATCACTGAGTGGACCACCCATCAAATCCATGTGGCACAACATAAGATGTTTCCAAAGAAGCAAATGCAATATATAATGGTGCAGAATGTGCCTAGTGCAGTGATTCTTGACTAGTAAGAAGCACTGTTAAAGGTGGCCTTTAGGAAAAGTGGCAATAGAGAATGTAAGTTGCTCTTTAGGCATGGAGTTAAACTGTGCCAAGTTTCTCAATTTTGTTCAAACTTAGTTGGTGGACATCAACAAAATGTGAAACAAGATGCTACTTCTGATGCCTGGTGGGTAATAGTCCATTTCCTTTTGAAAGAAGGAAATGTAAGAATTGAGCTAACTTTCCTTTGTCACAACCAGTTCACTGAAAAAAAAAAAAACAAAACCAAAAACTGGATTGAATGATAGTATCATAGTATCATAGTATTACCAGGGTTGGAAGGGACCTAAGAGATCATCAAGTCC
>JAOXOE010000343.1:10851195-10867336 GCA_028565055.1 Phoeniculus purpureus | reverse complement strand
ACTCGCTCCAGCACCTCAATGTCCTTCTTGTACTGTGGTGACCAAAACTGGACACAGTACTCGAGGTGCAGTCTCACAAGAGCCGAGTATAGGGGCACAATGCAAAGTCCTGAAGCTGTGTTACATGGGTTCAAGGAAAGGAAACTCTGTTTGGATAGACACTGGGAAGGGTTTTCATTAAACAGGTTTCAAATGAATTATTTTTTCTAATTGTTTTTCATCCTAAAAATACATTTTAGAAGTGAGAGTATCGCTTACAATATGAATCTGCAGGTCATTAGCAGCACAAAGTTCAACTAGCAGCCAGTTACCAGTGATATAGTTTGGGGATTGATACTTAGGCCAACACTGGTAATCTCATTTAACCACCTAAATGATGCTATAGAATGTGCTCTCAGCAAATTTGTGGACAATGCCAAACTTAAGTGGAGTGATCAATGCACTTGAGGGCAAGGGGAACATCAACTGGCTGGAAAACTGGCCTTAGCAGGACTTCACAATATGTAGCAAAGACAAATGCTGAGTCCTGCGCCTGGGGAAATAACCCCATGCAGCAGTACAGGTTAGTAGCCACAACTGAGTAAAAAGCAGCTTTGCAGGAAAATTCCAGAGGGCACCTGATAGACACCAAGTTCAACACGAGGCAGTAGGGTGCCCTTGCACTGAAGAAACCCAAAAGCATCTTTTGGCTGCATTAGCAAAAGTGTGGCCAACAAACTGAGGGAACTAGTTCTTTCCTCTCATTTGGCACCTGTGAAGCCACATTTGCTGTACCGTGTTTGGTTCTTATACCATGTTTGGTTTTAGCTCCTCAAGAAAGGCATTGGCCTGAAGGATTCAGTCAAGTGAAGTTCCATGAAAGATGGTACCCTTATCTGGAAACAAAGGCTGCAGGAATGAGACTGTTTTTGATAGCAGAACTCTCAGTCTTGGGGAGATCTTACTGCTGCCTATAACTACTGTTAACTAAAAAGAGTAAAGGTATAAGTTAAGTAGGAAGAGTAAAGGTGAGATGGAACCAGACACTTCTGGCTGTGCAAAGTAAGTTGGCTTAACTTCAGTTTGTGCTCTCGCTCTGGCTGTCAGATGAACACGTGTGGCTTTCCTCATTAGGAGAAGCTAAATCCTGCTGCCCAAATTTCCATCACTATATCCACTGTTTATGTAGTAGTGACTCCAGAATTACTTAGAGGTGTATAAAAAGGTGTCTTGAGTGGTATAGTAATAAAAATAGCAGCTATATAACACTTTCTGATATTGTAATGTAATTCCAATGAGATTTTGCAGATTCAGTTGATGGGTCACGTTTTATCTTTTTGAACTTGAGTTAAAAAATGTATGACACTTCTGTACTGGTGGCATGAAAGGGTAGCTGTAAAGTAAAATCTTTACTTGAAACAAAAGTCCTCTGAAAACACTGAAATAAGTTGTAATTGATGAATCAGGTTAGATTAGATCTAATGGCTAGAAGAAAATAATTAGTCTATTTGCATACAGCTTGCATTTCTGTAGCTAAGCTTGTGGAACCCAGTAGAGTTACTGAGATGCAAAGTTCTACCATTTTGTTAACAAAGGGGAATAGAAGGCCTTACTCAGCAGTACACTGAGTGTACAGAGACTATTCAAGAAAACTCTGATCTCCTTTGTACTTCTTAAAAGGGATTTGGCACCTTGTTGCTTGTGCTCTTCAGTAAGCTCAGTGGCCATGAAATTTGCAGGCTTTGAACCTCTGATATCAACATTATGACCCTTGTGAAATATCTATAATTTTTTTTTCTTTATACTAATTGGGATTCATTCTGAAGTTTTGTCAGAGTACCTGTCACCAAGAACTTGTGTGATTTTGTTCTGCTTCAGTATTCACTGTAGGTAACTAGCTCAGTGTCAATGATCAGCTGGAGTGCATGGAGATCCAGCTGGTGAGTGATGAAGAGAAAACTGAGTGTATATAGGTCAAGGTGAAAGGAAGGGTAGGGAACATTGCAGTGGGGGTCTGCTACATCTGACCAGGAAGACCAAGTAGATGAGGCCATTCTTAGACAGGTAGGAGTCCGCTGCTTGTTCATGAGCCTGGTCCTCATGGGGAACTTCATCCAGCCTGACATCTGTTGGAGAGACAGCATAGCAGGGCATAAACAATCAAGGAGATTCGTGGAATGCACTGATCATAGCTTGTTTCTACAAGTGACAGAGAAACCGAAAAGAAGAGATGCTGTATTAGATCTTGTTCTCACCAACAGAAAGAGACTGGTGGGAGATACAAGGGTTACGGGCAGCCTCAGCTGCAGTGACCATGAGATGGTGAAATTGAAGATCCACAGAGCAATGAAGAAGAGGTGCTCAGCAAGTTTGAAACTATTGACTTCAGAAGAGATGACTTTGTCCTTTTTTGTCCTTTTTGGGATTTGGGAAAAGGTTCTAGAGGGATTGGGTGCCCAGGAAAGTTGGTTGTCTTTCAAAGATCATCTCCTCCAAGTTCAAAGGCACTGCATCTCTAAAAGGAAGAAGTCAGGCAAGAATGCCAGGAGTGAAACAAGGTGAACAGGGGTGAACAAGGAACTCCTATATGGGTGAACAAGGAACTCCTAGTCAAAATCAAACACAGGAGGGGAGTCCACAAAGGGTGTGAGCACGGACAGGTAACCTGGGATGAATACAGAAAAGAAACTAGGTTAGGAAAGCTAAAGCCCTGTCAGAATTAAATCTGGCCAGTGACATTAAAGACAACAGAAAAGAACTCTACAGGTGTGTTGGAGAGAAAAGGAGAACAAGAGATAATGTGGGGGTTCTCTGGAAGGATACAGGTGACCTTATTACCAAGGACATGGAGAAGACTGAAGACAATGACTTTTTTGCTTCAGTCCTCAATGGTAACCACTCAAGTCGCACCACTCGAGTCACACAGGGCAATGGCTGGGCCTGGGAGAGTGAAGAACCAGCAACAGTAGGAGCAGATCAGGTCAAGGAACACTTAGACAACCTGAAGGTTCTTTAAGTTCATCTGTGGGATCTGATGAGATACATTCATGAGTTCTGAGGGAACTGACAGCTGAAATTGCTAGACCACTTAATGGCAGTCTGGTTAAGTTCCCACAGATTGGAAGAGGGGAAACATAACCTCTGTTTTGAAAAAGAGGAGCAAAGAAAACACATTATGCTAGGAAAGAATGGCAGGAATGAGGTTTTTTCCACTTGCAAATTAGCATGTTGGCTACTCTTGTCTTACACATGAGTTTAAATACAGAACAGTTTTAGGTTGCGCTAATTATCTATACATGAAGTATAATGAAACTTAAGTGAAAACAAAACCCTGCTGCTGTTTGTTTTGTTTGGGTATTGGCAGAGTTCGAAGCAGAATTTTCTTCCTCCCTTCAGAACAATTTCAATAAAATGCAGACAAAATTAGCTAAGAATTACCCTGTCCCTATCCATAAGTGAAAACAGGCATCTCTACACATTGCCTATTTTTAAGGTATGCACAGTATTAGCAGAGTATAGAATATTTTGTTCCTGCTGTAGATCTGCTTTTTGCAACCTCTTTCTTGGGCATTTGAACACAGAAGAATATATTTAAAGTGTTTTTCTTTCGGAAAATGTTCTTTCTAAATAAAAATTCTTTTTCTTGTTCTTTCAAGTGCAAAAAGGTTTGCATGATACTATAGGCATGGTCTGATTCCTCAAGAACTCCAAAGTAGAAAAGTGTTTTATCAGCATCATCTACTCTTTTACCTCCCTGTCCTACTGTCCTGCATTGGTCTGCACTATATACTGACAGAGCCTGAAAGCCTATCAAGCAAAATATAAAGACATTTCAGGTGCTGAGAACACTTGCTTCATTGTTTAACCTGTGGCATGGTATTTTCATTTGCCTTCATACTCTCAGTGTGTAGTTCCTCTGAGCCCAGGTCCTCTCCACTTTAACAGCATGTTTGAAGTGCTGCTTTGTATGTCCAGTACCTCGTAAGCTTCTCTCAACTTCTTCCAGAGCTGTAGATTAGCAGTTGAGATTTGTTGTTGCTTAAACTTTGTGAAGATGAAGCTCTTAGGCTCAAAGTAATGGCTTGTCGTTTAACTTACCTTAGTGAGGTAACTTCATGTGTTCCTCAAGGTGGTGAGTCCTCTCATGAGCTTGAAGATGCTGCCTTTTAAACTGTAGACTCCTGATTCTCTACCTCTAATGTATTTTGAATTTCTGGAGGTACTTTTTGTCTGACTTTTCCGTAGTATTTTATTTCTGCACTTATCACCTTTTGATAATATTTGATTCTTTGAAGCTGCAAGTCAATTCTTCCACAAATGTTTTATTTTCATTATTGTAAGAGGAGGAAGATATAAAACAAGGTACCTTCACTGCAACTGCAATAGCCTAGTCTTAAACCAGTGCTGGAATGGTGCAACAGAGAATCAGGCCCAAAATAATGATTGATTTTAATTTATTGTAAACATGGGATTTTTTTTTTTCCAAGCAGCAGTTTTTTTGGATGAAAAGTACCCAGAATGTCTGAATTGACTTTAACATTACAGCCATCCAAAACATTCATAATAAAATCTAAACCAGCTCAAACGTACTTGGGTTTTAGTGTTTCATTATAAACTCTTAACGCAGCCAAGGTTAGCAACCTCCTGAAAATCTGGCGAGAACCTTGAGGGAATCTAAGAATGAGGGAATCTAGGTCAGTTTATTCCTTGTATATGGAAACATGTAAAACTTCACATTTTTACATGGTTTCAGATTTGTAGCCAGGCAAAAATTCGAAGTTGTTTTAAGTTCCAAGTGAGCAGCAGAGCTAAAATTAGTGGCCTGCTTCTTCCTTTGTGCTTTGCTTGTCTTGATCAAGGTTCCAGTGCCTTGCATTGGTCTGCGAAGAAAAGCATGATACCCGTCACTAGTCTTCACTGTGGCATAAAAGACATCTGTACTTGTAGTCTTTATTTGGCCTTTTGGGGCATTGTTTCAGAGTACAGGGCAGAGAAGTGAGGACAGAATTTCCAGGAGAGGACAATGGGGTGACCCTTCTACTGACTGTGCTCTCTGTTGCAATATGTGCCCTCCAACGTCACAGGACTTGGGAGGGGAACACTTCGTTCCATAACTAGTGACTGTATCAGCAGATTGGATTAGCCAGACATGTCAGAAAAAGGATTTTTTTGTTGCCTTGGTGCACTTCTGATGGGTCTGAGGAAGAGGGAACAGTGTGCCCAGTATGTGCGCTTACCTGTGATCTGGGGAAAAGGCTGTTTGTAGATGGGACAGTGGAACATTTGATGTCATAAAGCATGAGATTCGGTTGTGTTTCTTGTAGATTTCATCTTTAAGGGTGTGAAATGCAACAATAGGTAGGTAGGTTGGTTCATTCTCAGAAGGACTGAACTCCAGTGATGCAGGGCTCCTTTAGTGCTAACAGCCTGTTGCAGGCTCAAACGCCAGTCAGAGCTGAAACAAGCCTGGTGTGGAAAAATGTAGGTGTGAAGGGCACTGTCCACATCTTGCCTCATACCTGTTTGGTCCTCTCTCCTCTGTTGCTGGGTGTCACAGACTTTCTAAAGGCAATGAATGCTTCTGCGTGGCCACAACATGAGTCTCTTAACTGTCTTCCTAAATATAGTGTGGACTATGTTGTGTGGCCTGGGCAGAGAGATGATGTTTGGCAGTGTCTTAATAACAACTGATAAATCTTTACTTTTTCATATCTTCTATTGTATATGTACTGTATCTGGGATAACTTAGGAAGTTTCACAACAACAAAAATAATGATTATGAAAGCAGCCTTTCAGTGGGATCTGGACTTAAAACTATCCCATATCATAATTCAGAGTGCCAGTGTCCAGAATTATTTTGGGTGTTGTGACATTATTAGTGTTAAAATTTCTCTATTACCTGAGCTAGAGCCTCTCAACAGATCTTTTTTGTTTGTTTGGTGTGTGAGGGTTTGTTTCATCCTTTGAGTCTGCTAATGACTACTGGTATTTCAAATACACCAAAAACCCCCAAGAAACCAAACATCTGGATAGAAATACAGAACATGAAAACGAAGTATGATTACAAGACATCTTGAAAAAGTAGTCTGTTTTATCAGATTAATCTAGATATTCTTCAGAAGGTAAAAAATGGGTTTGTTCTTGCAAATATAGTCGGAAAGAGTATTAGAAAAGCAAATGGTGAAAAAAGAAAAGTCATTGAAATAGTTTCCTGATTTGGTTCTCAGTATTTCACGAGTTCGTGTGTAACTGTAGGAAAGGACGTTATTTTTAACATTAAGTGTTAAATGTTTTAACATTTTAAACAATTAACATGAATTGTTAAATTAACAATTGTTGCATTGTTAAATTAATGATTAATTATTAAAACAATTAACATTAAGTGCATCACCTTCAGATTCACCTGTGCAGAAGCGTATATGAATTCACACATGAACAAACTGAAGCTTTCAGTTTACGCTTTAGCTAGTGATACTAATTTTCCTGAAAGGCACATGAAAACGTCTCACTGGCAGCCGAAGCCTGTGTTCTGTTCAAACTGCTGGCTCTTGTTTCTGCCGCGGCTGGAGGTGGTGTCTGCATTCAAGTACCATTGGCTCCCTCTCGTGGCAAACTTTCAAAAAATACTAAAAATTCGTTTGTGTTAGTTGTATTGGGGTAATTTTACTGCCCAGGTTCTGATGCCTTCTAGAGATAGTTGTTTTTTGTCTATCTAGAGCCTTTCTAAATGCTTTCCCTGGGTGTTCTGTAGTTGTTTAACATAGAGAAGGCGAACTATTATTGAAGGTACAGGTGGTCGTTTGGGTTTACGCACATTGCACTGCAGAGAACTGGTCTTGTGGGCAGTGCTGGCTCTTTCCAAGTGAGCAGTCCTTAGCCCTGCTCTGTCACCCACATATTTCTGAATATATTCAGTGTTTTGGCACTGACCAGACATAAGTAGGTATGTGTGTTTCTGTGGACATAGTTACATGAAGTCCTTGCTTACATATGTGATTGGGATTTTAGTACATCACCAGCACTTTCACCTGTACAGTTACTCAATTGCAGTAGAAACTACAGTTGCATGGTCAGCAGTTACAAGATTTCATTGTGATTTTTCTAATGAAATTTAACATTCACCTATGGCTTAGTGGCCAATATTGATTTTCTTTGGGTTTTGTGCTGACCTATTTTACTATCCAAATATTAATATTTGAAGCATTACAGAATACAGAGTTGCAGAAGAGAGCCTGTAGGTACCATTCCATGTGAGGTTAACACTTTTTATTCCCCTGTATAATTTTCATTCACTTCTGTTAGCTCTAAATTGGAGAGCCAGGTCTCTGTGTATTTATGATGTCTTGCGTAGTTTGTTTTTTCTTTTCTTCTCTCTAGCAACTTATCACAAATATGTCTTGCTAATGAAGATTCTCTAATTTAGGATATTCTGCCATCTGATCTCTGTTGTTAAGGCTTAATTTTTGCAAGTGCCTCTTAATTGCCTGGCATGTTTTTTATTCCATCACAATAACTTGGGAATCTTTGCTTTTTCTAGCACATGTTCCCAAAGCTGTTCTGAGGCACTTTTTTTGTGTAATTAAACTACATCACCAGATACTTAATGAAGAGGCTACACTGCCTTTATTCTTAAAATAAAGGATAAAAATCACTTAGCTGTTTGTAAAACCAGATGAACTATGACTAAAGACCTTGTGTGCTTAAAGAAAGTTAAGTGGACAGTTACACTGGGGTTTACAGGGCTTGTAACCTTTATTCTGTATGTGAGTTAAGATGTATTTAAAGTGGAGTATGAAAAGAATGGATTTCTTCCTGTTGTTTTCAGGACTTGTTTAAATACAGAAAACACAAAATATTTAGTATAACTCTTAAATGGAGTCACAGCATTTAACAGAGATTGACTGCAGACTTAATCATGGAAATGCTGATAGAGGTCTTGGTCCTCATTCGTCCTCTCAGCTATTTCTTAGGTCCATTCACTATTTTCATTATTGTCCAGAGCCTGCATGATAAAGGTCTCTACTTTTGTTAAGAGCACCTCTTCTCTTAACCTCTGTGCACAGGTTGCTGGTTATATTTGATCCAGTTGGTAACTGCTGCTAGTTTGGCTGGCTCTGAGTCTGGTTCAGAATGCCTGGTCTCCTTGAAACACATCCAAAGCTGGTGGAAGCTGTGGAGAGGGAACCTAGGAGATAGCATCTATTCCTTTCATATACCTAGGTAAACTGCTGGCCTGTATAAAGTGCACAAATCCATGGCTTGGGCAGCCCTTGGAACATGTCCCGTGGATGCCAGGATCAAAAATGGCTTGGACTGCAGGGCACCCAAATGCAGTTAATTAACTTTTACTTTGTTTTTGCTGCTTAGGGTTTTTTTGCAACTCAGTAGTAGGATCAAGGAAAGAGCACCATGTCAGCTGCTTTAATGCTTTGGGGTTTGCCTCCCTGTCAGCTGAGTTAGGGATCCAGCTGAAAAGCTTTCATCTCATGCCAGCTGGCCAGCGTCCACCTAGAGTAGAACCACAGGTCTGTTGACTGATTTCAGGGCTGTAGGAGACAACTGCTTAATGATTTTGAAGGATTTCGGATATGCATTTGTTTGCAAAAGGGCCAGTTGTTTTACCTCCAGAACCCACAGTCAGACATATTTCAGCTTCTGCCAGTGCACGGGTGGATGGTGTGTGAATAGATTCACTGAGATGAGTAGAAACGCTTACTGCTGCTGCTTAACGAGCTGTGAGGCCTTCTTATCCTGCTCCTACTGATAGGAGGAGCAACTGTCAGAGAATGCTGCTCCCGTTGAAATCAAGGTGCAACACAAGATGCTGCTGCCTTCTCACCCCTCACTGAGAAGCCAAGGGAAAATGTGCTTGCAGCCGTATTTACCACCCATGAAAGACTTTTTGTTTTGAAATATCTTTGTCTTTTGTTCTATGCCCTAATATATTATCAACATCAGAATTAAGCCTATAGAAAACCGCTTCCAACACGTTTTCTCAGAGAATATTTTTACACTTTGTGAAAACACAACATGAAGCTGAAGTTTACACTCTTGAAAGATTATTTTTTCAGAAACACAGTTTCTGTATTTCAGGGTATTTTAAAAGTTGCTAGGATTAAAAAGTTAGTACCATTACATCTTCAAATGAAGGTGTTTATGCAAGGCTTTTAAGGAGAATCTAGATGTGCATATATCCAAAGGTAATTCTACCTCATTGCTCGACCTTTTGCCTGTGTAAAGCCAGATAAGCATCTGAACACCAAACCAAGTTACAAAGTGGCTCTCTCCCTTCTGGGATTACAGTGAACATTTCTGACTTTTTGCTGATTTTTACTGTCAAAGTACATTCTGAAGCCTTTGACCTTGGATAATAATTTTCTTGTGTCTGTAAGTTCTTAATGCAGCAGTTGGAAAACATCTTTTGTGCTTTTCATAGTTTTGGTTTTCATGGTACAGTGTTTTTCCTCATATGGCTCAATAGTATCACTGTGTGTCACACTTAGCCATGCCTAAGTGCTGTAGGAAAGGAACAGGCTAGGGTTTAGCAGCATGTGAGTTTCTATATTATGAGCTGCAATGCATTCCTTGATTTCCCAAATATTTATTTTCTTGTTCCTTTTGCAAAGGCACTTGTGCTGCACAGATTTTTTTTTTTTAGATGCAGAGCATGGCTTTTGGAACTGTTAAATGTATAATCAGAAGGGTTGTGTTTCCCCAGCCCTTTCAGTTGCCAGATTTTTCCATTGTCTTCTTTATTTTTACCTTTTTTTTAGTTTGTATTCATGAAACTGACCATTTGATTTCAAATAGGTGAAGTAACTTCCACATGCTGATGGTTCTTGCCTTCATATGTCAGCCAGATTTTGCCTTCTTGATTCCTACAAGTAAATTAACAAATGAAGCTGTAAACTACTAGCTGGCCACCCTCTCCAGTCTCTTCCACACACTTCCTCCTTTTGATGTGTCAGTGGTGTTGAGCTGTGCTCCCATTGTGCTGATGGGGAGCTGCCTTTGCAGGGCTGCTTCTGGCTTTGTGTGATTTTGTTGTAGTTTCCTTGTAGCTTTTCTAGCTATGCATGTGTTCAGGTACAGCCAGGCTTTGTTTGGGGAGTGATATCCTTTCTTGTACAGCTTGGAAAAGGGTGCTAAGTTGTGTCACAAAGAATGTAGACAGCAGCTACCTCTGGGCAGTTGTACTGGTGCAGTACCTGTCCTAGGTGGATGTCAGCCTGCCTGGGGACAGGAATGTTGCAAAGCAAAGCCCTCACCAGTTTTCTTCCCTGTGCTCTTTACTGTTATAAATGGATTTCAAAATTTTCTTTGGGTTGGCTTGATGTCTTGGGTACTGTTATTAATGAATATGTTGCTGTAAAGAAAGTCCTCTGAGCAGATGTCATGGACCTTTGCAGAGCTGAGTCAGAGGTAAAGGCCTCCTTTCACTCTGTTAACACAGACAGCTTTCCAGCATGTGACCTGTTTAATTTCATCTAGTATATAAACAGATTGATGAGGTACTGTACGAGAACAACTTCATTTCAGCGGTTGCTAGCCATGGAGTGAGTTTCTGCAGTTGCTCTGAGATTTGTTTTCCCATTGAGCTTGAAGCAGGTTTCAGTTGTTGATAGTTAGTGCCTAGGAGCCATCTATCATACCTGTGAGTAAAACACTCTGCAATTCCTCCTCCAGCAAAGACATGTTTGAAGCAGGGAGCACATTCAGTGTGCTGAGGGGCTGAGGGAGGCCAGTGCTGTGGTAGGAGGCTGCATATCAGAAGCCACTTGCAGTGAGCCACTCCCTGGGCACACCTTTTAGCAGCATTGTGGTTGCCCATCTCACCAGAGGCTGAGGTAAGGTGGCTGACATGCTGCACACATGGCATAGCATCTCAGGCCATGAAGGAGAGAGATCTGTTGGTGGTCTGCAGTGTGGTTGAAGAAGGTCAAACCAGGAAAGCAGACTTTTTTTCTGTGGGCTAGTCACCAGATGGCACTGGGCAAGTGCAGGGTATGTGAGCAGCCACAGCTGTTGAGGTACCCCAGAGTGGGAACTTTGTGCTCACAGAGAGGCAGCACTTTGCAAGAGTAGGTGAGAAAGTGCACTCTGGCTGCAGAGCATCTGTGCTGGGGATATTTTAGTTCCTGGAACTGAAGGTATTACTGCAATATAATTAAATTAAATAGTATAATTCCTTTTTTGGAGAAGTTAGCAAATTAAATGATTTTTATGATGCAGGAGATGCCTTTCTTGTAGATTAGCTCTTGCATTAAACAATTGAATAAGGTAATGTATTACTTTGGTGTTTTTTTTCCTCTCCATCGTTCTTCTTTCCTTCTTTGTAGTTACTTGGGGATATTGCTTAAGTGGTTGTAAAGATGGTGACAGAATAATTTTTCTTAAAAAGTTGAAAAAAGATTCCAGCAGAATGGTAATTATTTCCAGACTTAACTGGTGGTGATTCAAAAAGAAGAATAATCTCTTTGAAGAGGTTTCAAAATATCTTTCAATTTAGTCATTTCTCACTGTCATGAGAGCATTTACCTCCTGCATGGACAGCAGCCACAGACCTTTCCTTCCTTATGTTTCTTTTAGAACTCTCAAAATCAGCTACAAAATGGGTAGAGAGAATCCACCTCATAAGTTGTTCCAGACATTCATTGGACTTAAAGTTTTGGGGATTTAGAAAAATAATTTTATTTCCAATAACTGTCTTCTGTAGTTTCCAGATGTTATACATAATTAATTATAGGTTTAATATCCAGAGGTATTTCCTTATTCATGCAAGATTATAATATCAAACTATACAATTTTTCCACAGAAGTGGGGGGGAAAAAAAAGCTTAATTTGTACATATAGTGTAAGAATATTTGTAGTGGTTGTATTTTGTGGGCATCCCAAGAAGGGCATTAGGATATATGAGAGACAGTGTAGCTGCTTGAATGAGGATCACTTGCAAGAGCATCAGCTGTCTGGTGAGAGACTGGGAACTTTGAGAATTAAAGTCATTTTTCTGGCACTGAAGATGTGACACCATTTGAGGTGTAGAGGTTACAAAAATACCCAACCTCCTTCTTTCCCCTCAACCCCTCCCCCACAACAACATCAAACTGATTGTGTCCCTTCTTGCGTGTCACAGAGGTGTTTGGGGTGTGTAAGTCTTCCATTTCCCATCTGAAGGGAACCACAGGCAGCACTACTCTTGCCTTGTGCCTTTTAGACACGTCATTGGATTTAATCAACAGGAACAGTGCCTTGGCACACACTTGTATCCCTACTGCAAAGACTTCAGAACAGAGGTAAACCTAACGGCAAAGCCAAGGGGCCAAAGCTGGATTAGTGGCAGACTCTTGGCAATGTCCGGCTTGGATTCTGATGGACCTGCAGCACCTGAGATGTGGGTTGTATTAGCTTAGCGAAGTGGAAACTGTTTCTGTTGCTGTCACAGTGTGATCAGCAGTCTTCTGGGCTGTGTGGATACTACCTCATTGCACAGGTATCTAAACAACTAGAAATTCTGATATTATTGGTAACAAGTGAAATAAGCACTTAGAGCACAACAGAAAAAGGAAATAGGTGAATGAGGGAGAGAATTGGCAGAAGATGTGAATTCTTCTTTCTTTAAACCACTAAATTGTTGTTGGGGTTTTTTTAATTCAAATGAAACCAAGCAAACATACAGTACTTTTTGTTAAAGTACAAAAGATTTATAGCATTTTTTGATAAGTAATGTATCCCTAAGGGATTCTAAAGCTTTCTTACCACTGATTTATTTGACAGTTCAGTCACAGATTGGCCACACTCTGGTCGGTATGGTTGGCCAAAAGCATCACTAGTCTGGGGGACATTGTTGATATTTGATGCCTTAATAAACAGTCTGGGGGTTGTGAAAGGAAGTATAAACAGCAGAGAAGTTTTAGTATAAATACAAGCACAGAGAATCACCCGCATTCCTTAAAGACTTTGTGCAGGATGAATCATTGCCATTGCTTAAATAAATCACATGGAGTTGAGGAGGGCCTGCCTGGCAGCATTAACTGATTAGGGATGGAAAACAATTTGGAATTACTGTGAACACATGAAGGTAAGGATGCTTCTGACTTGGTGGGCACTACTAAGCTACATCTCTGTGATACAGCTTTGACAGCACCCCACCTTGCTGGTTTCACAGGTTGGATTTGCTAGAAGTAATTTATTTTGGTTTGGACCAAATAATACAAATGAGTGGAAGGGAATACAAGATTTTGTACACACAAGCTGTTCTGTAGATCCAAAATAGCTGCAGCTGTCTTCACAGCTCAGTAATGGTTTAACTGTTCGGGGTGTAGACAGACAGCACAGGTTTAGCCATCTGACAGCAGAAGTGCTAGGTGACTGTAAACCTAGAGGAAAGATGGACGAATGCGTGTCTGTAATGGAAAAAACAGTGTGATCTGAAACTTCTGCCAGTGGATTGTGGAGAGGTGCTGTCTAGGAAGAGAGAGAGAAGCTAGGAATAGATTAAGACCAGTATTCCTCTAGAGTCTGTAATTTTGTTTATTATGTTTTGGTGTCCAGTAGAGCTTATATGAAGCTTTGTTTCCAGATTCCCTTCCAAAGAGATTTTATACATTTCTTTAAAGTATCCAGACTGAGAGAATGCAGATTTATGATATTTTCCCTTCTGGTAACACTGGATACTTCTGGCCTTTATCAACTATGAGTTCATTCAGGCATCTTCTGCGATTCAACTTAACTGAAGTTTTTTACCCACACAGTTTCCCTGAGGACATTTTGTCCACCAGATGACATGTGTTGCTTATTGGGATGTACAAACCCCTGCTCCTGTCATGTTGGAGATTATATCGTAGAGGGATTTACTGCAATGCTTGTGGAAATGTGTTGGAAAAACATGCTATCCCAAGCACAGATTAGTTCCTTTTGGCACATGTAATTTTAAAGCATTAATATATTTCTGATATTGTATGACTTAAGCAAAGGTAAAGGCTTGTTTAAAAGTGTAATCAGAGGTGGGGGACAGTTTCACGGGAAACCTTGAAAGAGGGCAGTCTGGGTTGTGATTGCAATTCAACTTAACTGAAGCATACTGGTGGTAAATCACTACTTTGCCAGTCGGGGTAAAATGTTCAATCTACGGCTTCTTGGCCATCACTTTCTTTGAATTGTGTAGCAGACTGCGCTGGGACTTTACGTGTACCTTGGCAAGCAAAGCCTTTGAACTCTCTGCTTATTCTCACACAGTACATTGATCTGGATATGACAAGCAACTTGTCCCTGTGCTAGATTACTTTTTTTAATGATGAGCTACAAACATCTGTCTCATTAACAAAGTCTTCCAGCTCTCCTTGTTCATTAAGTGTTCATTTTCTTAAGACATGTGTGGATCTTTTGTGAACTAGCTTGTCTGATAGGCTGTTATTGCACTATGGCATTGAAAAACAAAAGTAATCAATTCCATTTCTGTGCTATTGACAGAATATTATAATATTATGATTTGTGTTAGTAAGTTATTCAGCAAATTGTATTTTCTCTTGTATTCTATTCAGTTCTCTTTAAGTGGTTATGGCGAGGCTTCATGCAACCACTACCATCTCAGGAGCTCCACCTCTGATAGCTTTTATCTAGTGGTTGATTGCAGTTTCAGCTAGTGACTACATGAGCACGAATGCAAAAAGCACAAGGAGCAGAAGCTAGTGGTATGAGAGTCATTTGGTGCCTCTGTGTAAGGCTACACAAACGGCTGCTCCCTGGCATCCTGTGGGAAAACCAGTAACAACTACCTGAGTGTTTGCTATTGCCACAGAATTACTGTAGAGGTTGCACTTCAGGCATTTCTTTATCAGAAGGACATAAGGCTGCATTAACTTATTAAAAGGCTTTTGTTTGTAGGTGTTTGAAGAGGCAATGTGCAAAATGGATGTTGCTGAATTGAGTGTTAGAGACATCCTCTAACTAATAGAAGTTGACTCAGGCACAGACCAAAGCCCCCAGACTTGGACAGATAGGCCATAAAAAGGAACAAGTGCTACCTAGTCTTTTTTCTTCTCCTGGGGAACATGAAAGTGAACACCATTTGTGACCAATAGGTAAGTTAGGACCTTTGTTTTATGAAATACCATTTCAGATATCACCTAATACTGATCAATCATGTGACGTACATCTTACAGAGAATAGGAGCTGATATGGGCCGGGTGCCTTGCACTCAGGCACAGTGACACGGCACTTGGATGACTGGATTGTAGCCCTCAAATCTGCACTTTTTTGATGACATTGGTACATCCATGTTTTGCCTCCTTCTTCCTGACCTGATTGTGCTGTACATGGAGGCAATTGGTTGTATCAACCAACAGAAATTCTGCGAGGAGAACGCATGCAGCAGAGCTGTGTTCACATATCAGACAGTAAAGTGTAACTGCATCCAATAGATGCTGTGTTTAGGAAAGGCAAGTGAGATGCGTAGTCAGTAGTTGGATAATATGTGATTTGATGTTTTAAAGCCCCTCTCAGAGTTGGAAAAGTTTGTTATAAAATGTATTTTGTCACATTTTCTGCCTTAAGGAGTGAAACCCTTCAGATCTAGTTCCCTGAGACTCTCAACATTTTGCCCCATTTCATCGCTATGTTGACCCTAAGGTGTTTGGCAATTCTTGATCTTGGGGCGGGATTTGTACTGAATACAGGCCTACTTTCAGTTACAGCATTAAATAACACTATCTGCTTGTGTGTCCAATCCAAAAAGCTGATACAATTATTTGGCAATAATGTGAAGCTCCAATTTTGGATGCCACTCCACAGTGTAGAATATGTGCTTGCTAAACAAGACAGGCTTTGAGAAATTTTTGCTTAGCTTTTTATGAATATTTTCTCTTTTAATTCTACTGAAACAAATGGTATTTTATACGTCGTGTCTGAAGAAGCAGAATTTAAAAACTATTAATAGAATTCTGTTATGAACCATATAATTTTCTTTTCAGTCACATTCAATGTAACAGTGTGTTTTGTACTAATATGAGGGGAGATGACATGAGGGGAAGCTTAGGTTTGACATTAGGAAAAAGATTTTTATTGAAAGTGTCATCAAGCATTGGAGCAGGCTCCCGGGGAGGGGATTGAATCGTCATCCCTGGGTAAGTTGAAAAGTTGTGTAGATGTGGAGCTTAGGGACATG
>JAOXOE010000343.1:10836654-10851095 GCA_028565055.1 Phoeniculus purpureus | reverse complement strand
TTCATTAATGACTTGGATGAGGGATTAGGGTGCACTGTCAGCAAGTTTGCTGATGACACAAAGCTGGGTGGTGTTGCAGACACCCCAGCAGGCTGTGCTGCCATTCAGCAAGACCTGGACAGGCTGGAGAGCTGGGTAGGGAAAAATTTAATTATACATAACAAGGGTAAGTGTAGAGTCTGGCATCTGGGCAAGAGCAACCCCAGGTACCAGTATAGGTTCGAGAGCAGTGTAGGAGAAAGGGACCTGGGGTTCCTGGTGGACAGCAGTATGACTATGAGCCAGCAATGTGCTCTTGTGGCCAAGAGGGCCAAAAGTATCCTGGCATGGATCAGAATGGGGGTGCTTAGCAGATTGAGAGAGGTTCTTTTTCCTCTCTGCTCTGCCCTGGTGAGACAACATCTGGAGTATTGTGTCCAGTTCTGGGCCCCTTAATTCAAGAAGGATACAGAGTTGCTGGAGGGTGTCCAGCGTAGAGCCACAAAGATGATGAAGGATGTAGAGGGGTAGGTGTCAGGAGGATGGAGCCAGGCTCTTCTCAGTATCATCTAGTGATAGGATGAGGCGCAGTGGGTGCAAGCTGGAACATAGGAGGTTTCACATAAATACAGGAAGGAACTTCTTCAGAGTGAAGGTGACAGAGCACTGGAATAGGCTGCCCCGGGGGAGTTGTGGAGTCTTCTTCTCTGGAGATGTTTAAAACCCGCCTGCATATGTTCCTATGTGACTTGGTCTAGGTGATCCTGCTGTGTCAGGGGGATTTGACTGGATGATCTTTCAAGGTCCCTTTCAATCCCTAATGATTCTATGATTCTATGACATTAGTATAGGGTTTGCTTAAAGAAAGGACCACCTTCAACACCGTAGTGAAAGAGGCAGTTGAATGGAGTATCACTTTAAGCATGGAAAATGGTTCAGTCTCAAAGTGTTCATGCTGGGGCCAGGACATTAAGTGTCCCATGTCGGTGTGCATCATCAGGCTCGCCAAAATACTAGGGTATTTTGTCTCTCTGCTTCTGAAATCAGAACTGCATGTTGTTGTCAATGCCAGAAGGAACAGAGACTAGATCTTGGTTTAAACCATATGTATTTAAAGGCATTCATTCCCCAGATGCATGTATTAATTGGGAAACAAACGGGGGGGTTGAAAATCCTTTGAAAGAAAGCAGATTCCTAACAGAATAAGAAAACTCTCTCCAGTGCATATTCTCCCTCTGTGTCAGCTGTTATAGTTCTGCTTCTGGCATGCATCTTTGGAGATTGCTTTAAAGATAGTGAAGATTTTTTTGTCTTACATCAACAAACAATTTTCTCAGTGAGCAAAGTTCTTAATTAAAAGCATCCTGCAAGAGATGATTGGTAATTAGGGAGGGAAAAGAGGCAAAAGAGGTCATAAGGAGGGGAAGCACAAGGCTGCTTTGTATTTATTTTTAATTATTTTCTAAGATCACCAAGATATAAAGCTGCCATTCAGGTAAACAGTTGAATCTCTTTCAGGAAGATAAATGCTTCTATAGGGCAGGGCCCGTGTGTGTCAAGATGTTTCTTGAGAACAGCAATCAGGAACTTCTTTTGCACTTGTAGGATCATGTTTATTAATGTCACACTGTCCTTACCCTGTGTCAGGGTTGCCCAGGCCACAGGTAGCTAGCACCCGGCAAATGGTGAACAAAATCTGAAGAAATCCGTTAGAAGTTTAGATAGCTCCACAGGAAGCCCCAACCAACAATACTTGAGAAGTGTGGAAAACATACAATAGACCAAGTGTTTTGCTGGAACTTTAAATTCCAGCAAAACTCTTTCCAAGTTTTTGCTGGCAGACAGCTCCTGGACTCACCTGCTCCATTTTTCTTTTCCCTGTAGGGGTGTACAGCAAACAGTAAGCGGGAAATCGCTCTGTACAGAGTTTGGCTGAGCTACCAGCGCATTCCTGTCCAAGGGCATGTTGCACTATGGGTTCAGCACGCCAGTAATGCTCTCTCTTGTTTAAACACAACGACAACGTGGCAATCTTTTTCCAGAATACCTTGGGGTGGGGAGACAGGGAGCGAGCGTGTGTGTATGTGACTGTCTGGAAGTCCACTCCCCTTCAGGAGTGAAGGTAAAGGATGTCCATCTGGAACTGCTCTACCAATGTGAGAATTAAGAGAGCACGAAACAAGCATGGAGCATACTCATAAAACACAGTGTCAAGCCTTTTTTAGTTCTAGGTCTAAGTTAAACCCCACATTATGGTAATCATGCACCCAGAATCCCTAAGGTACTGATTGTTCACTAAGGGCCTAGGAACGATGGAAAAATGCCACTTCTGATCCAAAAGGAAAAGGAGTGGAGATTAGCCATATTAGCTTGGTGTTTGATCACCAGGGGAATGGGGGAGAATCATGGAGTATTCAATGCTTTTTTTATACCTAGAAGGAACAAAGAGTAGGGAAGAATGTCTCTGCAGAAATTCTTAGGTGTTTTAAATAATAATTGACTAAAAATATATGTTTTCAAAATAAGCTGTTAAGACTATCTTACAGAAGATAGTTTCCTCAGTACAAAAAAACAGTATGTAGCAGATGTTAAAACCAGAACCCTTTTGTTTTTAATTCTAGTTCTGTCTATTTTGTGTTGTAGAAACAAGTGTTTGTTTAGTAGCTTTTATTTATATAACTTTGTTTTCCCTTTTTGTGCTGGTTTGTATAAAAAACAACAACAATAAACCAACCAAACAACACAAAGCAAATGAGAAAGTGAAAGGAATTCACTCTACCCAGTATTTGGAAGTAGTGAAAGATACCTATATTTCAGGCACTGGATGTATTCTTTTATATTAGAAGCATCACTGTCTTAAAATCTCAAGAACAGAGCAAAAAGTAAAGCCCCTAAGTCTACCACATCTTCTGCAGATGTTTTAACTTCAGGTGCTGCTAACAGTTTTGGTGGTCATTTGAGAGATGTCAAACACATGGTGAGTCCCTGCAAACATTAATGTGGGGTCAGTTGCCTAAGTGGTCCATGGAGTCAGCACTTGTCTGCAGGAGCCTGGCTGCTGCTGCTGGTTTGGATTGTTCTTAGCAGCTGTAAATCTCATGTTTAAAATACTGGATTATGCCAGATGGTATCAAAATAACACTCCTCAATGCAATCAGGGGGTATGAGTAGGTCTCAAAGGGGAGCAAAACCCGCTTTCCATTAAGATGTGGTTCTTGCTCAAAAATATACAAATCTCTGGGTTAGGCTTGTGTAGCCACAGCATAGACTCAGAAGCCTTGACTGTTTCTCCTGACACTTGCTGAAATACTAAATATCTGTCTTAAAAAAAAAAAAAGAAAAAAAAGTTGAGGAAGAAGGAAGGAGTTTTGTCATGTTTTTCCTTCATAGTGTGAGATGATGGTTTTGTTGTCTTTTCAACTGAACTAGGTGATACTGGCCAAGCTGCTGGACTCTTCACCTAGATCGTTGTACCTCTCTCCCTTGCAGACCTGCCGGGGTTCTAAACCACTGCCTTACTTAATTTGTGATATTTGTTACTCTTCTGGGCACTAACTGTGGGAGCTGTATTCATCGTGGATAGTGCTTTTTTTCATTATTTCATGTCTGTTGAGATGGGCGAAAGGTCAGTAGTGTGCTCACCAGCAGCATTTGTGTCACACACTGATGTGTCTTGTGCAGCACACTGCTGAGATCTCTCAGTCTCTTAGTGTATTTCTTATGGCATTTGCTTGACTATCAAAATTACATCCTAGTGTTACAACTTTTGCTTGCTTTACTTGGAGAGGTGGGAGCAGAGGTGGAAATGGCTTGTAGGCAGCAATGTCAACACAGAGGGAAAACAGTTGGAATAATCTTGGACCAAAGGCAACATTTATCAGTAGCGGAGACCTTTATTTTTGTATCTGCTTTTTGCCAGTACAGTGAAGAAGCAGCAAGTAGTTTGGGGGGATTTTTGGGAGAGTTGATGTCTTCTAGTCTGACAGCCCTAGTGAAAAGTATAATGAGCTGTTTCTTTACCACTTAGTTTTCTGGACTTGTTTTTTCAAATCCAACTGAAATTCACTGCAGTCCATGGGAGAGGAGAGCTTTCTGCATGCACGTAGAGAGATACGGCCAGCCCCCTTGCAAGAACTAGTCAATGGACTTGTAATTGAACTCGTTTACAACCCCTCCTTTTGTGTTGGCAGTGCAGCTAGGGTCGCATCTCAGGTGCCCAGCACTAAGGTGAATTGTGTTACACAGTATTCTCTAAGACAGATTTTACAGAATAGGTGCTGGTAAAAATGACTGTTTAATGCCTACAAACCCCAATGCCTGTCATGCTCCATTAACAGATTAGTGGTGTGCTGTGCTGTGCACAAAGAGCTCTGTGTGTCCCCCCTCCCTGCTTACAGAAACCATGTGTTTTGTCTTCCAGACTCCGACCTGAGCATGCGGACGCTCAGCACACCCAGTCCAGCATTAATATTTCCACCAAATTCCCCTGGATTTCAGAATGGCAAAGCATCGTCAACCTCTTCCTCCTCAATCACTGGGGAAACTGTTGCCATGGTCCACTTGCCACCTCCAACCCGTCTCACTCACCCTCTCATCCGGCTGGCATCCAAGCATCAGAAGGAACAGGCCAATATAGACCGGCTTCCCGACCACTCCATGATCCAGATATTCTCTTTCTTGCCTACCAACCAGCTGTGCCGCTGTGCCCGTGTGTGCCGCCGCTGGTATAACCTTGCCTGGGACCCCCGGCTCTGGAGGACTATTCACCTGACTGGTGAGACAATCAACGTAGACAGGGCTCTTAAAGTGCTGACTCGGAGGCTTTGTCAGGATACACCCAACGTATGTCTCATGTTGGAGACGGTAATTGTTAGTGGCTGCAGGCGGCTCACAGACAGAGGACTCTACACCATTGCCCAATGCTGTCCAGAACTGAGGAGGCTGGAGGTATCTGGATGTTATAACATCTCCAATGAGGCAGTCTTTGATGTTGTGTCACTATGCCCGAACCTGGAACACCTGGATGTGTCAGGTAACAGAAAATATTTCGATATGGATTCCTCTTATTCTAACAGTCTCATGGTAACCAAGCCCCTGGCCTCACAGCTGCACTCCCTCTGATGCAGAGACACTAGCAGAGATGGCCCCTTCCAACAGCACGAGTAGTCCTTGTACATTCTGCACAAAGCACCCTCACACTGGGGGTCTTGTCAGTGGCTGAAAATTATTTGGTCCACAGCTCCTGCTGATAGATAGGTTACAGGCTGAAGGAGATTTTTGAAAAACATGGAAAATTAAAGATTATACCAGGTCTCAAAATAGATTCTTTCAGTGTCTGTTTTAATTTGTGGTTTCCTCAATCCTGTTACTTTTCAGACCTAGAAGATGGTGTCTGTTTCCTAATAGCTCATGAATTGGATACAAAGCATGCAAGTAAAATATCTGCCCTTCTTTAATTTGTCTCATCAGTGGGACAGGAAAGTAATTGTAATGTCACATTTTCCTAAGCTGTCATTTCTTTTTGGAATAGGTGAGGGAAAAATTCCCAGTTTTGAACATACTCAAAAGGCAGAGTGTTTAGATTCAGACATGGCTTGTGCTGCATCTGCCTGCAAATGCATTGAGAGTAGTTGACCCTGGAGTCATGTTTTGGATCCACCTTTTTCATTCTGATTTTGGAGGATGTTGTGGAAGCAGGATTTCCTTTTCCGCTCCTTCTGTCTGTAGTTAAGAGGATAAGGCTTGCTCCCACCCACTCGAGTAATTCTCAGGACTGGTTTGTTTCCGTACTGAGAACAGAGGCTAGCTGGTAGTTAGCTGGGGATAATGCTGTACTTGTGGCTGGTTAATTCAAAGCCAGTTTACATCTAGCTGAATTGCTCTCCCCTCGGATGGATACTTGGCAGCAATAATGTACCAAAACCTTTAATGTCAAACCCAGATGTTTATATTAACTGAAAGAGTTTTCCACAGTGTAAGTTCTGTCACGCTCAGCGTCCACTTTGTGAGGAAGTCTGAGAAATCTCTAGAAGCTGGTTGAGCTGGACTGTGAGTTATTATGTGACATGTTTTTCAATCTCTTTGAAACTGTATTCTCCCTTCTAAAAATCAGTTACACTTCCTTGTGGAAAAACCTGTTACAAGAGCTTTGATTTTACATTCTTTATTATTTAGGACAGAGAAATTATTGTGAACCCAGGAACCTGTCATTTGGCCTAAAAATCAGGCAGTTCTATATCAACATGGATTCTTATTCTGAATATCTTTCTCAGGAATATTTTACAGTGTAGCCAAAGTAACTAGACACAGTGTCACTTAGACACTTGTCAAAACGGTGATCACACACTGATGTATGTGACTCCACCCCTGCTTGGGAGACTTCTAACCCATGTCAGTTTCTATCTGTGGTCATTAAAAAGTTCCCCTTCTTGGATCTGACAGAATGTTCTTCTCAGCTTTGTGGACCTTTCATTCTTACTTAACCAGAGTTTAAAATTGAATTCTGGTCAGCATATAAAATATTCAGACTGACTCTCTAATCCAGCAGCCTCCTTGGGCGAGTGCAACAGTGACAGATCTGTCAGATCCAGTGGAACTCTGCCTAGGTGCCAACTTCTTCTGTGGAAACCTAGCTCAAGGATGGGAATGCCTGTGGTGCTTTTTCCATTCCCTACTCCAAAGAGCAGAGGTGAAATTTTACACCATTAGTGTTGTACAGCTTTCCCTTAGCTTACTGCAGGTGTATGTAGCACTTCTTGGAAGGCAAACTGTTTCCAGAAGTTGCACCCTAGCATGGACTGAGCTGCAGCAGTCTGAAGGGGAGATAGCAGAGTTCAGGTTTACGAAGGTGTTTGTGGAACGAAGTACTTCGCTTCAAGGTCTCAGAGCTTCTGTGTGACCTGTGCACAACTTGCCTGTCTTGTGTGAGACCTTTGCATCTCTTCAAATAAATATGAAGCACAAAGTAAATAACCAGCTGCAAAATCAAATGATGAATGTAGAAATCTAACTGAAGATGGCAAACTGTTTTGAGTCCATCTCCCATGCTTCTTGCAGCATTTATGTGAGCCTGCTGGATTTTCTCAAGGGGTTTTTTTCCTTTTTAAGAACTGAAGTGCATTTGTATAAGATGAACAAATGAGAACCTGCTGGCATTTGTTTCGAGGTGGTCTTGTTTTTGAGGAGCTCTCCAAACACTGTCATGCTCTGTGCTTGCAGCCTACAGGAATTTCTGATACATGGAGCTCTAAGATTGTCATCCTAACTTTCTGGCTGTTGGCCAATATTTTAGCAAGACTGAGGAGCTGTTTTGATCCTTACCTGAGGGCACCTCTTCAGGCATAAGCTGTAGCATTTGTTGGATTAGACTCTTGCCGCTAAAACTGTCCGGCCTTGATCACTAACAGCCAGATACCCCTTTTTTTCTTGCAGTGTTTTCTAGCTACGCTGATGTAATGTGTCCAGCTGAACAATTTCCCTGCAAAAGCCCAAAGCTGTCAGTTTGCAGTGCAGCAGAAACAGCACTTCCAAAAGCACCATGCACAGAGTGGAGGTTATGAGCAGGGGAAGTCTGTGAATCCATTCAATCTAGCGCTTTATCTTTTCTTGTGAGGTCTGGTGTTATTGCTCAAGTCTTTCCCTTTCTTTCTCTGGCCATGTCCTCCCATGTCCTTACCAGTCTGTTGACTCCTGCTGACTCTCCTTAGGTTACCCAAACCCCTCCCTTCGGCAAGCGAATAGTCTTGACATTGTTTTGCATTCTTCCCACATTGCAGGCTTGGGGCTGGATTCACATCTGTTCTCCAAATGCTTCTTGAAGGGTGGGTGGGGTTTGTTTTTTTTTTTTTAATGGCGTTGGATGGTGAAAGAGCCTCTGATGTTGGTTTACAAACTCAGTCCATCAGCAATGAGACTGCTTTTGATCAGAAAACTCTGTTGGTTGTCCTGTAGTACTGTTTTCTCAAATCTCACTGGCAGTACAAGATCATAGGCTGTCCCTAGATAAACCTAGAAGCATCATTCTGGAACCATGTTTGGGATGTTGACAGAATGGGTTTGTGCTCTGTATCCTAAAGGAAACTTATGGACTCCAGCAGAGTTTACTATTTTTTTCTGGTGTAGGGACACATCACAGCAAATTCAGACTAGGCAGTCAGGAAGATTCTGCTCTTGCAGCAGGAGGGTATCATGCCCAGCATGCAGTTTCATGACGACCTGCCCAGTGTTGCCATGTGAATTGTTTTTACCACCTATTTAAATTTGCTGTTTTTCCGCTTAGGCTGCTCCAAAGTGACGTGCATCAGCCTGACTCGTGAAGCCTCCATCAAGCTGTCTCCCTTACATGGGAAACAAATCTCTATTCGCTACTTGGACATGACAGACTGTTTTGTCCTGGAGGACGAAGGGCTGCACACCATTGCCGCCCACTGCACTCAGCTGACTCACATGTACCTGCGCCGCTGCGTCCGCATCACTGACGAGGGGCTCCGCTACCTGATGATCTACTGCACCTCCATTAAGGAACTGAGTGTGAGTGACTGTCGCTTTGTCAGTGACTTTGGCATGCGGGAGATTGCCAAGCTGGAGTCACGCCTGCGATACCTGAGCATCGCCCACTGCGGTCGGATCACTGACGTGGGCATCCGTTACATAGCCAAATACTGCAGCAAGCTGCGCTACCTCAACGCGCGGGGCTGCGAGGGCATCACGGACCACGGTGTGGAGTACCTCGCCAAAAATTGCACAAAACTAAAATCTTTAGATATTGGCAAGTGCCCTCTGGTCTCAGACACCGGCCTGGAATTTCTAGCCCTCAACTGCTTCAACCTGAAGCGCCTGAGCCTGAAGTCATGTGAGAGCATCACTGGGCAGGGCCTGCAGATTGTAGCTGCCAACTGTTTTGACCTTCAGATGCTGAATGTGCAGGACTGTGATATCTCTGTGGATGCTCTGCGGTTTGTTAAACGACACTGCAGGCACTGTATTATAGAGCACACCAACCCTGCCTTCTTCTGAGAGGACACCCCACGCCTGTCATTACACAGCAGTATTTTTAATACTGCATTGCAACACACCTGCTCCCACAGTCAATAACGCTGTCTTTTCTATCAGCTCATGGGAGTCAGCTTTTCTTTTATGTGAAGGGGTTGGTTCTAGAGGATGATTTTGTTTGCTTTATGTATGATCACTTTTTAAGGTGCGGCAGGCCTCCATGGAGAGGCTGCCTTAGTGTTAAAGCAATGAGTGCTCAGCATCTGCGGTGGGATGCCATTTCCATAACAGCCATGATCTTGTCCCAGACTACAGTAGCCACCTCCAAAGGAAATAGCACATAATCCCTCCTTTGGAAATGCTGCTAAGCTGTGTCAAATCCATCTGAGTTCCAGTTGTGCTTATGAAGCTGACTATGCAATATATGTCTGTGTTCCCCAGCTTCTTCCAGTATGGCTGATAAAGCATCCCCTTGTCTCCAAGTTGTTTCTCTTTGGTAGTCGTCCATTGTCATCCCTCAGGAAATACTGGGTAATGTTCTTAAACATACTTGGGTGAGACAGAGTAAGACCTACTGGCCAGTGCCAAGCGCTCAGCTGAGTGAATCGGGATTGTGCGCAACACATGATTCTTTCTGGAAAGCCCACCTCCAGGTTCTCATGCATCATCATTATTTGCCTTCACTTCTAAATCTGCTCTCTTCCAGTTATGTAGTACCACCCTCTTGTAGTAGACAGACACTTCTGGGTCTGACAGTGACGTACTCACGTGAATGAAGGAAAACAGGAAAGAGATTGGTGGCCTGGCAAAAGCAAAAGCCAGCAAATGAACCCAAGAAGCTGCTGTACTTCTGTGACGAGCTGAGACAGCACTGTAGCATAGCAGGGTCTCTCTGAGGCACTGTGGAGCAGCTTGCATGGCAAGTGCCATTTTCTGTCTTGCATGGCTGTCACTGGAAAGTCTGTTCCTTCACTATTCCCTTCAGCAGCTGGGCCACCTCTACAGTTAGCAGTCTCCAACCAAACCAGGCACATGCAATGACATAAATTCATTCTACACCTTCATATGTATACAGAAGCCTGACCCTTTTCTATGGCCTTCCACTTCAAAGGGTAGGTGGCTGATCTCCGTACTTTAGAAATGTTGGCCTGGTGTTAGATACCACACCTGAAGACTGAAGGGCTTAGAGTGTTATTTACATTAGATTTAGTTTTTGTGAAACCTTGTCTGTGTGGAGCTGCTGTACAACAAGGAATCAAAACGTCAGCATTGCTTTATGGCCCTTGTACTCTCATGGTCGCTCTTGCATGTTGCAGAGCAAGAGTGGTTTGGAGGTTCCCCCATCTTGTTTCCTCCTTCCCCTGAGCGTGTAGCTATTTCACAATTACTTTCGTCACAATTTTCCAGCAGCCATTTCTTGGCATTTTCACGCGCAGTGCTCAGATCTGGAAGCCAGACACATACAGGGTGGTGATATTTTCAGTCAGGCGCCCTGTGCCTGACAGGTGAATTCATACGTCCGGCTCTCTGCTTACATCTCGGTAGAAAGCATAAAAATGAAAGGACTGTGTCTGGGTTTTATAAGCAGTTCTGTCATCTCCACACAGCACTAATAAAATCATTGATACAAAATGAAAATCTGTTTGCCCGAGAAAAATCTGTAACTGCTGAGAAAATACTTGTAGCAATGCTCTCTCGAATTACAAAACCTCCAGTAATTTGGACATGTCCCTGCAGAGGCAACCTATCCTACCATGACAAAAATTCCTGTAACTAGTATATGTTTCTCCAGTTGTTGAGTTTCTTAATATACAGGGTGTCTTCAGCTCTAAGTTACAAATTAGACTGTCATACAGCAAAGAGGACCATGAAAAATGTATTTGCCATTGCTCCGGTTACTGGTCAGCAACTAATAGCAGATGATGGCATCCTCTGCAAGTTAGTATCACTTTTCCTTTCTACATTTTTAAAATTAGAGATTCTTCACCAGCAAGTAGTACGGTATATTTTATCTGAGCCAGCTGTCCTCTGTGTATCCTTTATCTCAGAGTGGCCCCAAGGACAGTTAAATATTTAACCTATTCCTGAAGATGATGGGATTTTCAGCCATTTGCACTCATGAAATATTAGGCCTCATTTAACTGCTTATTAAAGAAAGGAGAAGCTACTTTTCTGGCTATGGTAAATGGAGTGAATAGTGCTACATGTTTTTTAAGGTTTCTAATGTTTAAATTGGCCTGTACTGTACAAATCTCACTATAAAGCCTTAATTTGCTACCGAGAAATAAAGCAATATATTGGTAATGGATGGGCGTGCATTGTCATTTGCACTCATGGATGAACTTCCGGTTAAGATTAAATACTGCTAAAACCTTCCTCAAAAGGTAAGTGAATGAGCACACTAGGTAAGTGGATGACTACTAAAAAAAGGAAAAAACAGTTACTGATTATAACTTTGCCTGTCTGTCTCTGTAGAATTTGATTTTTCATCTTGTGGTTCTTCTTTAGCCTGGAACATAATCTGGAAGTGTAAGTAAAAGAGAAAACAGTATGTAAAAACCTAACGTGTAAAAATTTCTGGAGGCTTCTGCATTGGTTTAAAGACAAGTAATGTGTTTTATGTGAAAAGTAAAATGAAATAATTGAAATGCAGAGGACTTCCTGGTGCAGTGCTGCCTTTTGAATATTCCAGAATACCTGCTCTGGGGGTGCTGGTGAAAAGTAAGCAAAGGTAGCTTTTGTAAGGGAAACGTTTTTACGTGAATAGTCCGACAAGATCTGAGTGGCACTCTAGGACTGCTGCCGTTTTAAGAAAATGTGAATTTAATGTATTGATACATCTTGCTTGACTTTTAACCTTTTTCCCTATGTCTGCTTGCACAGTGACATGACCAGGATTGAAAGTGAAATAATGCATGCAGAGCAGAGTTTCCTGGAAAGGCTGCAGTGTGTGACTTAAAAGTGACTTTGCTCCAGTTTGGGGTTAGCAAAACCTGTAAACTGCCTGAGTAAAAACATTGTTGATTCCTGAACCATGAAATTTGGGCTCAGGCATTGAAGCTTCTGCTCTGCAATAGGATGTGGTCATGTCATCAAAGAAAGCGATGAATCACATCAGTCAGGCCAGCATGTTGTTTGTCTTTGGAATCACTTCTGTCCTGTAGAGTAAGCTCTTTCTGAAAAGGCCCATCTAAACTGTCATGCCCAAAGCTCTGCACCTAGGCATTTTCCCTGGAGCTTTGGCAGGGACACTGCTTACTAGACCAGGTTGCCTAGAGCCCCATCCAACCTGTTCTTGAACAGTTCCAGGGATGTAGCAGCCACAAATTGCCTGGACAACTTGTTCCAGCACTTCAGCACCCTCACAGGGAGGAATTTCTTTCTGAGATCTAATCTACATCTCCCATCTTTTAGCTTTAAATCATCCCCCTTGTCCTATCACTAGAGTCCCTTGTAAAAAGCTTAAACTGAGTAAACTGAACAGTTGTGCCAGTTGGAGCAGTGAGAAAACTAGTTGGGCCAAAAAGAGAGCCAGAAGTACTCACAAAAGCTAGTGATTCTAGGGAGACCTCTGCTGCTGATACTAGTTCCAACACCTTCAAAAAAATAGATTAGTAGTAAAAAAAATTTTACCACTCAAACCCACATATTTGATTGTCACTTATTTGTTGGTGGTTTATTAATGTTATTTAAATTATTTATTTAAAATTGTTTATTTATGACTAAATAGTTTGGAAATGGAAGAAACCACCTGGAAAATAAATAAAGACAGCAGAGCTGGTGTCCTGGAGTTGTACCCTCCAGCTGCAGAGGGTGGAAAAGTGTGAGGCAGGGTGCTCTCTGCTTTAGTCATTTTGTACTGTTTTCTGGAGCTACTTATGATCTTGTTAGTAGCACCATGTCTTAGGATGATCATCAACACACATAGTTTACAAGCTGAAGAGTTGGAGGCCTGTCCATCAGGACACTGCAATGCTTGGGTATTTGGCCTGAAGGTTTCAAAGTAAAAGCTGCAGAACTCTGCAGCAGCATGGGCAGGGATCTGACTAGCAAAGGATTGCCTTGAGAAGGACTTGGGCATCATTATACATGACTCCTCAAGGGCCAGTGAAGAAACTGGAGAGGGCCCAGAGGAGGTCTGCCAAGATGAAGCTGTGAGGAGAGTCTGAGGGAACTGGGCCTCTCTGGCCTGTTGAAGCGAAGTAACACGTTGACTTACTGAGAACCTACAGCTACCTGGAGTGATGACCAAGCCATAGCCTCCTCTGTAGTGGCCAACGATGTGACAGTGGGAACAGCCACAAAGTGCCTCTTAGGAGCTTCACACTGAGCCTTAGGAAAAATAAAGTCAGGCATGCACCATCTAGGAGGATCCTGCAAAGCAGGATTCTTGTAGTAACAAAGAAAGAACTGGCTGAAGATGTGAAGGTTGAGGGTGGTCTTGGCTGCAGTGCCTATGAGATGGTACAGTTCAGGATTTTGTATGGAGGACCTAGAGCAACAAGATCACAACCGTGAGGAGAGCTACCTTTGGCTTCTTCAAGATTGTACAGGTCAAGGCTCTTGAAGGTTCAGGAGCTTCCTCTAAGCTCAAGTTTTATGCATCCCTAAGAATAAGAAATCCAGGGAAGAAGCAAGTGATCTGTATGGATAAGCAAGGAGCTACAGGAAAAATTAAAAATGGAAGAACGCTTATAGAAAGCTGAAAAAAGGGACTGTTTGCTTGGGAGGAACACAAGAATGTTGTCAGTGTGCAGGGACACAAGGAAAGCTAAGGCCTTCCTGGAATTAAACCTGGCTGGGGACAGAGAAGGCAGAGTTGCTTAATTACTTCTTGGAGATGGGTATCACATTTGCTAACCTCTGGCCCACTGCGGGGGTCTGCCAAAGCGCCTTGGGGAGCAATCTGCCAACTCCTTCAGCACTCTTCAACACACATCTCTATCTATTAGCAAATTCATTGTTTATTTATATTTGTGATGGGGCTGCTACACAGATCAAGTGGCAGTGGGGAGCCACCAGCACTTCTCCACCACAAGCCAGAGGTACATGGCTCCCTTTCCTGGCAGGACAGGGGGGATTTGAAGGATTTCAGTGAGGCAGTGTTTGCTTCCTTTGGTTGTGGGGGGGAGCCATAGGGCTGTTACCCACTCCTAGTGACCTGATCCCTCCGAGACGACTCTGCCCTCCAGACCCCTGAGAGTCCCCCCTCAACAGCCCCAAGGCTTCCTGGACCTGGGCACATGTATCCAACTGCAGGGAAGCAATGCACCAAAAATTTGAGAAGTTACTAACTTTGGGGTTTTTTCCTTATAATTTGGCAATGGACGGGATTTTTTTATCCCTGGGGTCCCAAAGTCTTATGGATAAAACAGCTGAATCCTAATAAAGTCCCTACTATGGCAGCAAAACGGACTCAGAGGAGCAGGGGAAGGAATCCATTATTAGGAACCCTCCTGGACTGCTGCAAG
>JAOXOE010000343.1:10823666-10836554 GCA_028565055.1 Phoeniculus purpureus | reverse complement strand
GGGAAGAATTTGTTGAACTCACCATAAAATAATTGAAATGGACAAAGTTCATACTTTCAAAAAGAAAAAACATAACCTCCCCGCCACCCGACACCACCCCCGGCGGCGGCGCCCGGCACCCGCCCATCTCTGTGCGGGCAGCAGCGGAAGGTCGTCCCCGCAGGATCTCGGCGGAGCCAAGAGCCGCTGCCCGGGGGTGAAGCAGCAGCCGGCGACGGGTGTGTGGGTTTTTATTAAAATTAAACCGATGACATCACCCCGCCCTCGGCATCAAACCCGCGAAAGCATCGCAGTCCCGTGGAAACCGATGAACCCCCGGCAGCCAGAGCTCCTCTGCAAACCCCCCCGGGCTGGCCGGCGGTGCTGCGGGGAGCTTAGGGGGGCTCCGCGGCGAGGGTGACACCTCGTGAACGTGACAGCAACTGGCTGCCTGGGAGCAGAGCAGGGGAAAACAGCCCTGGAACCCCGCAGCCGCCTGGTCTCCCACAGCCGCAGCTAGACCGAGAGTGACGAAGTCACCGTCTCCTTCGCCGGCTGTGGTGCCTGCAGCCTCGGGCACGGCTGTACCTGGATGAGCTCGGCCAGCACCTCTCCAAGCCGCGCTTGGATCGCGGTGGCCTTCCTGGGCTGGGCATCCCCTCTGCAGACGGAGGAGGCCCAGGCCCGGACCAGCGCTGCCCATCCCGGGGTCTGTCAGGCTCTGGAGAGGCTTCCTGAGCACACAGTCAACTCTTGCTCCAAGCCTCCAGGCCACCACAGCAGGTCTGTCCACTGGGAGAAAGCTGCAGCCCCAGAGAGCCACCGTCAAACTGACTGGGGTGAGGTGCAGTCAGAAGCCTTTTGGTCCTCCTACAGCCTCTGTTAATTACAGAGGTCAGGCAAGAAGCTGATTAAAGGCAAAGAGCAACCTGCTGCTGAAGGGCCTGTTCAGGCGTTGTC
The DNA here is from genome assembly GCA_028565055.1 of Phoeniculus purpureus. NCBI lineage: Eukaryota > Metazoa > Chordata > Aves > Bucerotiformes > Phoeniculidae > Phoeniculus > Phoeniculus purpureus. Next base: position 10,835,615 of record JAOXOE010000343.1, on the reverse strand, counting down.
TTCCTGTAGTGGAGCAGGAGGTATCATCCCAGCTTTGCTCATCACCCGCTGGTGCCCAGTGCTCCTGGAAGTCTTTGTTCTGACAGCCCTGCCTCAGCCAAGCCAGCCCCGACCACTGACCTCGGTGTTAGGACAGGACACTTCAACCTGAAATGTACCTCTGGCCACAAGGTGGTTGTTAAGTGGGTGAATAACGTCGCTTCCTCCAGGCTGGGTAGCGCAGGGTCACAAATGTCACAGGCAGTGAGGCTCTGACGAGCTGCTGGGGCTGTGGAGCTACGAAATGCTTCTGCGAGTCAGGTTTTCAGAGCCAAGTACCTGCAGGGGCTGCCAGAGACTGAACAGAGCTGGACTAGTCACACAGAGTCATTTTAAGGAAAGAGGAAGCAATGACAAGCAGTGGGAAAATCTGAGGGGTCAGGTCAAAGAGACAGAAGCAGAGGGAAGGGTTTCAGGCTCCAACAGGGGAGGATTAGACTGGCATCAGGAAGACCTTCTTCCCGCAGAGAGTGGTCAGGGACGGGCTGCCCAGGGTGGGGGTTGAGTCCCCATCCCTGGATGAGTTTAAAAGTTGCTTTGTTGGGGGATCTGGTTTAGGGGTGACCTTGTAGAGCAGGGTTGATGGTTGGACTCGACGATCCCAGGGGTCTTTTCCAACCTGAGTGACTCTGTGAATTCATCATTTCAAGGTTAGCCCTCAGCTCTGCTGTTCTGTGAAATCATCTCTTCCTCTGGCCCTGCGCTGGCTCTTTCAAAGAGAACGAGGACAGAGCTGAAGTACTCTGGTGCGATTGCCCCCCACCCTGTGCAGCTTGTAAGGAGTGTCACACCACCATCCCCCGGACTGGATGAGGAAGGTGCAGCATCACTGCAGGGAGTCCCCTAGTTCTTACGAAACCCACTGAATTTGCCAGTCAGAGTCTGGCTGTGAACAGCCCTCTGTGCGAGCCGGGAGCAGATGCCCTGTGTGTTTCGTAATCACTGACTCCACAGCTCTGCCAGATCCATCTGCCTGGTCAGAAGGAGATGGTCAGATGTGCTCTTTTAGTGGTTTTGCCTTTGTCTTCTTCCTCTGCAGAGAGCCTGCGGTCGCACGGGAGCTGCTGTGGGGAAGGGAAAGGAAGTGCCTGGTTTGGGTGGCAGCTCACGAGGGTTTGATCAAGGGCTGTGGCCTGAAATCTATAGCAAAGGAAATGTAGCACTTCCCATGCTCTGGAGATCAGTCTTGGAGCAGAGTGTGGAACAGAGGGTCAAGCAGTGCAGGGAAGGATGATGAGGCTCTTTGCACCCCGCTGTGGCTCTTTTCAAGGTAGGACAGGGCAGGGACAGCAAAGGGAACCACAGCCAAACCTCCAGTGCAGCCACAGCTGGAGTGAAGCAGGGGTTACTGTTCTCCCCTGAGCTCCCATCACACCTTCTCTCCCAATACCTCATCAGTATTGATCAATATGGGAAGGGCAGCTGTCAGGAGGATGGAGCCAGGTTCTGCTCAGGGGCACCCAGTGACAGGACAAGGGGCAGCGGGTGTGAGCTGGAACAGAGGAGGTTCCACAATCAGTGTGAGAAGGACCTTGTTCCTGGTGAGGGTGCCAGAGCCCTGGCAGGGTCTGCCCAGGGGGGTTGTGGAGTCTCCTTCTCTGGAGACGTTTCAAACCCTCCTGGGCTGTCCTTGTGTGACTGGATCTCGGGGATCCTGCTGTGGCAGGGGGATTGGACTGGCTGATTTTTCGAGGTCCCTTCCGATCCCTCATGTTCTGTGATGGTAGAGAGGGATCCGTGGGCAAGGGATGAGCAGATGCTGGATACAACTTTAGAAATGCTTCAGCCTGTTGCTAATCATGAGCCTGCGATTAGGGACCTTGGCCCTTGTTCTTCTGCTAACAAGCACTTCTCCACGGAACAATCGCTGAAGCAGCGAGCAATTACTTCCTGCAGTACATTTGATTGCTGATTTCTCACCAGAGCGACACAGAACAAGTCACTTCGCTCCCAGTCCTCACGGGGTGGTTTCACTCCTGCTGCCAATGCCTGGCTCCGGCTCCACGCCCGACCTGCAGCCCTGCTCCCAAGGCACGAATAGCATCAGAGCGCCCCTGAGCGCTGAGCTGCCAACGGGAAAAGGACCCTGGAGGGCAGCTCTTCCGAGGAGCCATCCCAGCTCTTGGCAGAGCAGCAAATCTCGTTGTCATGAGGAAGGTGCAGACTTCACCAGCAAAGCCTTCCTCTCCCAAACCTTCCCACTGCAGCGGCTCTTGGCCAGCGCCCATGGCAGTGCCCAGTGCCCTTTCTCGCTGGGTCGAGAGGCAGCCAGGGACTGCTCTGGCCGCTCTGCGTGTTGATGGAGGCACCGGGCAGTACAACACCACATCCTGCTGTTTATCTGCTCTCTGGATAAAGCAGGCAGAGCCCACAGAACTCCCCGGCGATGGGGAGTGTTTGCACCCTGGTGCTGACGTAAATCTCCAGTGTCAGTTGTTTCACTCTGAGTTTATTGTGTTTGCACCCACACTGATAAAATAAATGTGGGACTGGAACAGCAGGTGGGTTCAATGATCACCTCAGTCCCTGACATTGTCCAGCTGGAGAGAAAGGTGCTCAAACCCATGAACTACGGGTGCTCTCTGCCTTCTGGAGGGGCTTCACTTCAGGTACCCCAGCGCTTGCTGTCGGAACACAGTGGGGACTTCATCTGCCTGTTAGAGGTTTATTTAGCTAAATGAGACTGGGAGGTTCTGTCCGTTGGCAGCTTTGTCTGTTTTAACGTCTGAGGGAGGGCTGGCACCATGTTTTGTTTACAAGGGCATCCTGCCACCCACTGCTCCAGCCCCTCTACCTGGTGCTGCCTCCACCCACCGCTCCAGCTTCCCTCTGGGTTCGCTGGGTTTCACACCCTGCATTGCACAGAATCATGGAACCACTGAGGTTGGAAAAGACCTTAAAGAACTCAGAGTCCAGCCACTGATGAAGCTCTACCAAGGCTGCTGCTAAGCCAGGTCTGCACGACGTTTGTTGGGAGACATCAAGAGCACAACTCAGCAGCCGGCCGATTTGTCTGCCACCACCTTTTCCTTTCCTTCCAAACACGATCCAAGGCTCACAAAGCTCTCACTTCCTTCCATCAACAAACACGGAATCACAGAACATTAGAGATTAGAAGGGACCTTGAAGGATCGCCCAGTCCAATCCCCCAGATCCAGTCGCACAGGAACGTCTCCACAGCACAGATCCCCTCAGAATTACCACATCTGCAGCATCCTCCTCCTCGACAGAAGCTGGAGAGGAGCAAGTGCAGCTCTAGCTGGGTTCCTGATGCACTCTGTAATCAAGCAGCGGCGTCACAGATGAGATCCTGTTCCAGTGGAGATTAGCCCCTCATTGTCTGAGCAGCTCCCAAAAGCAGCAGAGACAATGAGATATCAAGAGCATCCAGAGCTCACAATGGCAGTGGATTAGTCATTAAGATCATTGCAGCTGGCACAGCAACCAACACCCATGGCACTGCCAGTCCCCCTCACCCCCGGACCCCGGCGTAACTAGATCAGTAGTTTCTGGCAGTACAAGTCAGTCGGTCGAGTTCCAGAACTTTCAGCAGATGAAGAGAGTCACTTTGCAGAGGCTGCCCCAGGCTCAGATGGTCCCCCCCACAAGTGTGGTGTTTTCCAGATCCCCCCCCACCCCAGAATCACAGAGCATCCTTCTCAAACCCGCCTGCGCTGTTACTGTGCAGCTGGATCTGGGGGATCCTGCTGTGGCAGGGGGATGGGACTGGGTGGTCTCTGGAGGTCCCTTCCAACCCCTAATGACTGGATCTGGGGGATCCTGCTGTGAGTCTCTGAGAAACAGAGCAGCCCAAGGGCATCACCCTTCCCACAGTTGGCTCTTGCTCTGTGGTTTCCCCTCTCTCCACAGTTCAGCAGAACGAGGTTTGCTCTATCACTTCCTGACCAGGTCCTCTCCATGCGGAGATGCTGCTAATGGCTAATGGTGCTCAGGAAGTCCTCAGCACCAAACCCTTGGTACATCCTGCATTTATTCTTAATCAGGAAGCTCAGTGGTGAGGAAATGTGCCGCTCTCCTCTGGTTTGATGGCCGGCACCTTACAGAAACCAAGAACAACCAGCATGACCCCACAGCATGACCCCAGCCTTTGCCAGGAGGAGGTTTTTGACTCCTTCAGAATAGGTTGTTACAGGAAAACGAATCTATTTGAGTAAGAGGGGCAGCCTCACCCCTCACGCTGTGCACGTGGAGAGATCTGGGAGCTCTCTGAGGGTGGAATTTCAGAGCAAAGTGACTCCTGATTTCAAATCCCAGCAAGAACCAAACCTGCAGGTGTCACCAACCTGCTCAGACCCGAACCGCTGCATCCCAGGGCTCTTCATCGGAGCCAGCACCAGACTGAGCTGCCCATGGAGGTGGTTGAGTCGCCATCCCTGGATGTGTCTAAGGACCTTTGGCTGAGGTGTTGAGGGGTCTGATTTGGGGGTGAACTGTAAGGTCGGGTACATGGCTGGACTCGATGTCCCCAAAGCCCTCCCTGAAGCAAACCCACCGCTCCAGGTAATTCACGCTGTGGCCGACGCTCCTGTCAGCGTTTCTGGGAACTGCAGTGTGAAGTCTGAGGGTGCTCCCTGCCAGAGGATCCATTTAATGTTCTGCCCTCAAGGTGCTCCAGTTGTCTGAGGAGTTTCCTTGTTACAGATCGGTCAATGGGAGACTGCTGGCAGCTTGCAGCTCCTCCTGGCTGGGATCCAGCCCGAGGGTCGTAAACACATTGATCCAGAGAAGGAAATGAAGGCGATGGGGAGGCGCAGACCTGATAGCCTGGGTCCGATAGATTGAATCAGGTGTCTGTGACCTGCGCTGGAGGGACTGCATCGATCACAGAGATGTTCAGGAAGTGGCTCTGACTCACTGAACTCTGTGTCTGAGCAGCCAGGGAGCTCACATCACCGTGATCTTTATCAACCTTTCCGAAGTCTTTAAGAACAGGATCTTCATCTATTCGTCACCGGATGGGCCCATTACAACGAACCTAGTCTGGATCTTGAAGGCAGCTCCCTGCCGGACCCTGCTCATCTGCCCGGATGACAGAAGGTGCTACCCAGACTGCGAGGACAGGACAGAAGGGCAGTTGGCCAAAGGGAACAGGGAGGCACCCAGCCCGCAGCACCCAGCCTGCTCCAAGCGTTGGAGCACAGCTCCGAGATGATCAGCTGCTCCAGCATCACTGCTGATGCTCTGCAGTGCTGCTCCTCCTCCCCTCACTCACTACCTGCTCGCAGCCTGTCTCACCAGGCTGACAACACGCAGCAAGGGCTCAGATTTACAGGGCTGCCTTCTCCATACAAACCTGCCAGTGCTCACTGTCGCTCACAGAACACAGTTCAAGCAAGACAGACCCCTCAGCTGCAGAGCAGTTAGCAGAGCTCTATGTGCTGCTGGGCTGGCCTTGGGCACTCAGGAGCCCAGGTGAGTCAGGTCTTACTGCTGAGCCACAGACACCTCACACCGGGACACCTCCGTAAATCACACAAAGTGACTCTACTGAAGGGAGAGAAGAAGAAGAGGGTACTTGTAAGGGGCAACAAATCTAAAAGGTGCTGCAGTTCAACTGAGGGGCTGGGGAAGGGGTTGGACAGAAGGGAGACCATTTCCCTGCAGATCACGCAGGGCTCACGAGTGCCTGGTTTGGACCATCAGGTCCGGTTGGGTTCCCCACCCTCACACATGGCTCTGCTGGGAATGCAAAGGCTTAACCCTTGATCACACAAAAGGATTCAAGGGGAACCACAAACACCGACACCAACAGGAACTTCAGAGCTTTAATCAGGATGGTGCTGGTCACGGTGTCTGATGGTCTGAATGCTGGGAGATCTGGAGCAGATGAAAACTCATTCAACATAAGACAACCGTACTCTGTTATTAACCAGCCCCGCGCTGGAGCTGTAAGCAAGGAGAGGCAGCCTGTGAGGCCGGCACTGAGAACAGAGGGCTGCTTCCCAGGAGAGCATTTCTTCAAACAATTATCACTTCAGCCCTCCGTGAATCTCTGATCTCACACTGTCACCTCAACAGTTCCAGACACAAGCCCACGACTCAGCTGACCTGTCTGACACCACAAGTGCCCAGGTCAGCACCCCCACTGCAGGCTCTTAACATCCCAGATCTTCTCTTGGCCCTAACCATTTTCCAAGCGGAAGGTGAAGATGTGCAGTGCCAGCTGGCCCACAGGAACAGGCTGCAGGACGATGGGCACCACACGGCACCTTCACTCGTCACCGCACACTCGGTGCGAGGGACCTGCTGGTTCGTGTGAGGCCAACCACTGTTTCACTGACAGAGACCAGCTCCCTGCTCTTCTCTCCAACAGGAGGGCACAGCAGCAAATCCATCCTCGTTTGATAGGTACCAGGTCCATTTCAACAACAGAATCCCCAACCCAGAAGCCATTAAATCTCCGCTCCCAGCATCAGTCGCACACAGCTCTCTCGGGAGATTAAAATCTAACTTGTGCCCGGAAATGCATCTGCTTGGTGGCGTTGTTACTCATCCCTGTCTTCAGCATCCACTTGGACTTCATCCTCTGCAGGTACTGCATGTCGCGCCGCTGAGCAAAGGCTGCCCCTTCGGAAAAGGGGAGGAAGGGGGGTAAATGTCTGTCATCTCAACACTCACAACCCAACCAGTCCATCTGCCCATTGAAATCAGCAGCCAGCCCTGTGCTTCCTGCCACACACCTCCCTCTTCTCTAGGGGAAGGCTCGTTCCCTCTGTGAACACCCCTGACAGATCAAGGGCAAAGGTGGGTTTGTGTTGCAGCGTGAGATTCTTCTGACAGCGATTCCAGCTGCCAGACAGCGGCTGCTGCAGGATCAGACAGAAAGAGCAGCAGTTCTAACAGGCAAAGAAAGGACCAACAAAGCCCAGGAAGTCACCAAGTATCACAGACAGACCAGCTGACAGACAGACGGGCTGCCACAGCACCTGTGCCTGGCTGGCACAACACCGCCAGGGCACTGCAGATGCCTGTGAGTTACTCTGCTCGGATGGCAGGGACTAAAGGAACCTGACTGGAAGACAACGGGCTGCACTAAACCCCACAGACACAAAGAAAGCCCAACGGACCTATTTAACGGCAGAGATTACACCCCAGACACAACCCCCCCCGTGCACAAGCTCCCACTGTCACTTACCTGTCTGACTGCTCCAGCCCAAAGCTCTGTACTGCTGCAGCACCCGACCCACCGCCTTCTTGTTCTTGACGACAGCCACCGCTCTTGACAGCCCAAACCGCTGCTTGTAGTATCTCATCAGAGATCGGTGACCCACTCTGGCACCTGGTCAGGGGGAGGGATGTGTTTCAAACCCACCTGGCCATGTTCCTGTGCGACTGGATCTAGGGGATCCTGCTGTGGCAGGTGGATGGGACTGGGTGATCTTCCGAGGTCCCTTCCAATCCCTAACGGTCTGCAAAAGCGTGCAAAGGAATCCCCTGCCCTGACCCACCCACATTAATGCTGAAGGGGCTGAACTACTCGGTAGTGAAAACAACAGAAGCTGAGGACAAAACCCTGAAGGACTCAGCTGCAAAATCCCCTTCTCCCTTCCCGATGGAAATCACCTCGTCTTACAGTGCAGCTGTGAGGAAGCGCCCGCACCCACCTGAGGGAAGGATCAGCTCCATGGTGTCATCGTCGTAATCCAGATCTCTCTCTGCCGGCCGTTCTCCAGGCACGCCTGCATCCTCCCCATCCTCGTGGTCAGGGTAGCTGCTCCTGGGGAAGAGCAGCAGGACGTGGTTCACGAAGGTGAGCAGCCACAGCTACCCAGACCTGCTTCACACACAGCTACAGCAAACCCCAAACGCTGCCCTGCTGCACTGGCCTTGGTCTGAGAGGTCTTCCCAGCAGTACCCTGCCATGAGCACAGGCTGAAGACAAGGACCTCCCTGCATCCAGCTGGTTCTCTAACTCAGCAGGTTCTGCTGCTTCACACTCGGCAGCAACTCACGGTGCAAAGCTATAGCGGTGCAGCCCCGTAGCTCTGCAGAGCTACTAACCCAGCAGTGCTCCAAGAAGCTCCACTAAAACCACCTACTACCGTAACAGGAGGGATTTCTGAGCTTAGGGTGAGGTTACAGAACACTCCCTGGCAGTGTTCAAGAGTAGATGGGGCTCTGGGCAACCTGGTCTGGGGAGAGGAGGCAGGAAGATGGAACTAGATGATCCCTGAGCTTCCAACCTCAGCTACTCTGTGATTCCATGAAATTGCACAGAAGGCCTCCAAACCACAGCAGTCCTGCTCCACTCCAGTCATGTGAAGCTAAGGAATAATGAGTCCACAGCAGGCATCAAGCCCACAGTCTGCCTGACAGCTCCTAGGACAAAGAGCTGGGCACGTTATGTCCTTTCAGCAAGACCAAATGCACCAAACCAAATTCAAAGGGTATTTTCACACAGGACTGGCCCCTGCAGCCCCAGCAGATGGGACTGAACGTGAAGGACTGCTACTGCTGCACCCAACTGTCCCCTGGGCTGAGCCCTTCTGCACTCCACTCGACGAACAGAAGAGCATTGTCACCTAAAATCGTAGAAGTCTGCAAACTCCAGGGCAGCATCTCCGTCTGTGAAGAGTTTGCAGTGGCTTTTGTCGTTCATGTGGGCCTGCACCGCTTCTGTGGAGTAGAAGGACTTCCCCTTCTCGTTGCACCAGATGCAGATTTTCCCAACACCAACCTTCTCTCCTGCAGAAGACATCGACACTTCAACCGCTCTGAGCGCAGGGAGCCTCCCCACTCCATAACTAATGCTGCTGTGACCCAGACCTGCCCGGCCGCAGGCAGAGCCCAAGGAAATGCCCTGAGCCCTCCACCTCCACCCTGCTATTGCTGCGCTTCAAGCACGTGGCTTCAGCGGGGACGAGCCCCTGCATTTGGAGACTCCCCGTGACAAGGAGTATGGACCATCCTCTATTCTCAGCGACAAGTTCCATACCTGCAGTAGTTTTCTGTCTGACACCCCAAGCTGCAGTGATTCTGATGGCTATTTGCAGACTTGAAGGAAGATCTGTTTCCTCCAGCTTTCAGCTCTCTCACAAGCACTGTAACTGCAGCAGGCCGATCCCTGTGACTCGTTAGCAGGACAACAGAGCTTGTGCAGGCCTGAGCAATAGAGCCTGGCCCTAAACGTCCTGGCACCTGACCAACTTTCCCAAGAGCAGAGCACTGCGTGAGACCTGTGGGATCCATGACCCTGTTTGCTCAGGGGGACTTCTCTCACCCTTGCCCACTCACGAACCCAACCCTGACCTAGACAGCACTCAGGTTTTACAACCCCCCTGGCCCCAACTGGCTTAAGTCCCATTCAAGTACAAACAGGCACTAACATCACATCATTTATCCCGCTGAGAACCAGAGGCCAGTGACAGCCATACCGAGGTACTTGATCAGCCCTCGGAGATCCACCAGGTACTCGATGTCTGGGATGAAGAAGCTGTGCACTTTGGTCATGTGGGCCACGTTCTTTGTGAGGCACCGGGAATGGTGGGGACAGAACAAGCAGTCTGTGACTGGGATGGCCCCCGCAGCAGCAGCACCTTCAGCTTCTGCCTGCTTCTCCTCCTCTTCTCCCATGCTTTCCATCTCCTCTTCAGAGTCGATGTCTTCATCAGAATCCACATCTTCCCAGTCTTTTAAAGGAAGTGGAAACAGAACAGTTACTGGTGTGATGGCTCATCCCAAGCAGAGTGAGGCCAAATTAAGTCAGAAACAGCTACCCCAGAGAATACTGCACTTTCTGTTCTGAGAGCGTCGTGGCCCACAGTCCCTGCCCGGGGCCAGGCCTTGCTGCTGCTTCACGTCAACCCCCCAGGGATGTCGCATGGGAAGCAGCACTCACACTCCCACGGGCACTTCCCAAACTTCACGCACAGCAGCATCTCACACCGCTGGCAGTGCAGACACTAACCCAGAGCCCCAGCTGCAAGCACGGGCCAACCCTAACTCCTCTGCTAAGCTGCAAATGTGATGAACAGAGAAACCTTGAGATGGAAAAATCTGCTCTGCTGCAGGAAGGGCAGGAGGCTGCTACACAACCCAACTGCTTGGCTTATCCCAAGGCACCTCGCAGCAGAGTCTGCTGTCTTACCTTCATCCTTACCACCTTCCTCCTCTGCTTGTTGTTTGGCCAGCTTCTTCGCTTGCTGCTCAAACCACTGCAGCCGGGGAGGCTTCTCCCACCGCTCTTTACTCTGTGCTAAGGCAGCGCTCCCCAATGACACTGGAGAACCAGGAGGCAAAGGTGTCTTCTTTGGAGATGAAGAGGGCTGAGCTCTGATGGCCTGCTGAATTGCCGTGTTCATCTCATCTTTGTTTACACCCTCCGGAGCCAGACCCTTCTCCAGGTTCTTCTCATTTAATATTTTCACCTTCTTGCTGACAGCCTGCACTGCCTTCTTCTCCAGCTCCAGGTGCTTCTTGGACTTCAGGTGGTTCTCATAGGCGTTGAAGGTGGAGAACCTCTTGCTGCAAACTGTGCAGTAAGTGGCGGTGATTTTGTTCTGTTCCTCTGCCACCGCTCTCTGCGCCAGGACCCTCTCCTGGAAGTTCTCAGCAGTGACAGGAGGCATCTCGGCAACCTTGCGCTTCAGGTTGTACCTGTGCCAGTCTGTTTTGTAGTGGGCACGTTGAACATCAGCGTCCTGGAAAGCCACACGGCAAGTGATGCAGGTGTAGGTGGCCATCACTGGTGAATGGGGGAAAGATGGTCACATTAACAGACAGTAGCCACACACCAAACATCCTGACAGCACCCATGTGAGGCAGCAAAAGGAACACAGTCCCTGCACAGAACCACAGCACTAACCACCAGCAACAGGTGACAGTGGGTTTCATACGAGAAGGGAAAAAGCCAACCAGAACTTGGATCGAGCTGTTGGAGATGCTCGCACCACGACAGCACCACTACAGCCCAGCTCTGAACCCAGAGAGTACAGGCCCTGCTGTCTTGACTTGAAATGCTCAAAGCAGTCAATTGGTGTGACAGACGCTTTCAGTTTAGGAGGAAAACACACGCACGGCCCACCCAGGACCCAGACTGCTGTCTGAAGCGGTTTTCTCTGCCTCGCAGAGTTCCCTTTCCCAGCTGAAGGAGGGATTTTATGACAAAACCACCAGTGTAGGGACAATGGGTATTGCTGGTCACAGCAGGAACCTCAGGGGCAGAACTACCGGACTCAGTGCCCACTGCAGTCAGGCAGCAGCTATGAACTAAATTACCAGGGGGGCAACAAACAACCCAAACCCGGCCAAACCCAGTCACTGAGAGGATCAACACAAACATTTATAACCGATACCAGGGGGAAAAACAACGTCTGTGACCCGAGCTGCTGAGGCGAGCATCAGCTACAGATCTGCGTTCCACTGCCCGCCTTTCCAACCCCCAGAGCCTGATCCCCCCTGCCTGAGGCTCTCCCAGCCCTCCATCCCAAGGAAGAGCCAGGTCCTGCACACGAATCGCGCTCTCCCGGAGGGTCTCTTTGACACCGGATCCGAGCTCAGGCCGGGGCCCGCACGGCTGCCTCAACAGAGGGAGCCCGGGCTGACGGGACGGTGTCGGCTACACGGACACGAGAGCAGACATCGAACCTTCAACCCAGCAAAGCAGCAGAGAAGAGAAGGGAGAAATAACCAAACCGGAACCGCAGGGGCGCAGCGCGGGAGGGGGCCGCCCCAGGCCCGAGCTCACGGAGAGCCGCCGCCCTCATCGGGAGCGACCCACAGGCGCCAGGCCGGGCCTCGCCTCACCCTCCCCTTCACCCCTCGTCCAGGCTGGGCCACCCGTCCCCCGCGGCCACACACCTGCCCCGCCGAGACCCGCCGGGCCGGACGCGCCGGAGCAGGAAGAGGCCGCGTGGCGCCGCGCGCGAAGGGCGGGGCGGCCCCTGCCGG
>JAOXOE010000343.1:10787226-10823566 GCA_028565055.1 Phoeniculus purpureus | reverse complement strand
CACTTGGAATGCAGCTCCCACCGAACCAACCTGGCCGTGCGGGATGGGATTCGTTCAGACAGTGGCGCATCCCTGGGGCGTTTCTTCCCCTGAGATGGTGCGTGTGCTCGCTCTGTGATCTCACAGCCCTCTCTAGAGGCATCTCCAGTCCTTAAGGATTCTTGTCTTCTGATCTTTCAGCGCTGAGTATCCGGAATAAGGTGTTTTCCAGGTGAAGCCTCTTGCATTTGTGCTGTGCCCCAGCAGTAGCTTTGCCCCGTGCAGGGAGCCACGGAGCCCTCCAGCAGAGCCTCCTGTGCCCAGGACACATTCCATCTGAGCGGTTAACACCCCTCCCTTCTGCAGGCATCTGCCCCTGCCTCAGTGGCAGGCAGGGATACAGGGCAGAGGCAGGCATGAGATCTTGGGAAGCTACTGTGTGGCGCCATTTCCAGGCACTCATCTCCCAGTCAGCTCTGTCACTGGGAGCTGGCCGCTGGAAGCTGATTTTGCACAAACTCTGGAAGCAGGAATATAAGCAGATTGGATTTTCTCACCAAGGCTGTGCACAAAGCCCAGGCCTTGGGTTAAGTCTGTGCTGTAAGTGAAGCATCCTTGGGTGGATTATGAGGGCTGCAATCTGAGTCCCTCGAGTGAGGTAACTGGGTGCTATTCAAATCTAATGAAGGATCATCAACCGGTATCCAAGGCCCCGCCTTCCTTCCTGCAGGGCTGGCACTGCCCTAGGCAGCTCTGCCCAGCTAAAGGAAGACAAGAGAGGGCTGGGTTGCTTCTCCCATGTCAGTCAGCAGTGATGACGAGGAAGCAACAGCCAGAGAAGTGGAAGAAATTCCCAAAAGTAGTAGAGGTTTGAAAATAGAAGCCATCTGCACCCTCCGAGGGGCTTCGTGCTACAGCAGGAAATGCTTTAAGGGTGTAAAAAAATGCAGGGAAAAAGAAGGGGAGAAACACCTCGTGCGGAATGGGAAGGGCTTTAGAGCCTTCTCTGCAGCATCTCCTGACTTCCATCTGTCCGTCTCAGAAGTGTGATGCCAGCTCAGCTTCTGACTTCAGGATGGAGGAATGTGGGCAGGATAAAGCTGCAGTCCTGGGCTACTCGGTAGGAAAATCACAGGGTTCAAGCAGAAACTGATTGATAGCAACAGGAGCTCTCAAACATGAAAGATTCCTGCCCTGCTGGGGTCTGCACATGAAACAATTTAGAAGGCCCTTCAGCCCCAGCCGACACGGAGAGATGCTGATTGGTACCACGTGCGGGGCGGCCAGGCTCTGCCTGGGAGCAGGGTGTGTAGCAATCTCAAGGCCCCCCTTAGGTCAAGTTAATGGAATTTAACTCTGAGGAAAGAGTTTTATTAACAAGGACCTTCTGCCTTGGGATATAAAGCAGAGGCCGGTCTCCTTTGATGTGCTGGGCGTCATGTTCTGCAGAGCAGAAATGAAGTGCGGGGCCATGCCCGGTGCGGAGCAGGCTGCCAAGTCCCTCGCCGGTGCTGCGGTGTTGGGAAGGCTCCGTGCCGCTCAGCCACGTGTCGCAGCGTTCAGCCCTCAGCCTGGGCACCGGTGCCGCGTCTGAGGGCGCTCTGCTGATCACAGGGTTTGTTTTTCTCACCCTGCAGGAGTGTCCGTGGCTTCTCGAGAGACTTTGTTCTATCACACGGCCCAGCAGCTGCTCGAGCAGCACACGCTTGTGCTTAGCGCGACCCGCAAGGCTGCTGGTAGGAGCTTCCCTTTGCTTAGAGCCCTGCTGTCCTTAGGGATGCAACTCAATGGCCTGAACCACTGGCCCTTTGCTGCTTACAATGGTGCCAATGGGTGCTGCTGGTGCTGTCGCGAAGGTGGTTCTAGTGCCAGCGCACTGGAGCGAAGAGGTTGCTGCCGCTATGTGTGCTGTTGCTCCAGGCAAGAGCCTGGTGACTGCAAAGGCAGAGCTTCCCACAGGAGTAGTGTCCACAGAAGAAACCTGCACCCTCATGACTTGGCAAATGGAAACCACTTGTGCCCACTGCTGAGATCAGGCGGCTGCTGGCCATCTCTTGCATCAGCAGTCGGCAAATGCTCGGTGGGGTGCAGAGCACAACCCTTGCACAGCGCGTGGTTGTGGGCTGTGATTTCCTGCTGCCTCTGCTTTCCCCCTGTGACTGGCTGGTGAAGGAGGGGCTCAGTCGCAGCTACAGCCTGACCTGAGTGGCTGTAGGGTGGAGTGGCAGATGCCACCGAGCAGAGATTCTGCAGATGTGCATCTGCCAGGTGGATTGAAGCTGATGGTGAACTGTAGCAGGGAAAGAAGTTGGAGAGGACAAAGAACAGAGGTGCTCACGTTTGTGATTGTTGGTCTAGAACAAGGACAAACCAGTGAAAACCCTGCTGCAAACAGGCAAACGACAGGGGAGAGTGAGGCCGTGAGAAGCCCTTTGGTGCAGCTGTTTGTCCCAGAGCGGCTGCAGCCCGAGCGCTGTCACACCAGTTCCCTGCAGTCGTTGCCCTCAGAGCAGTGCAGCCACTGGTGAGACAGAAAGCAAAACCAGAGCTGGGCTGGAGGTGGTGTAAAGCTAGAGCCTGGGCAAAGTTAGGGTGAAGCTGGTCAGCAGCAGCTGCGGTGCTCAGACAGCTCCAGCATTTCCCATTCATGCACAGAGCCACCTGGCACTGGCGCTGTGGCCGGCCCTGGTGAGTGGTGATGGACTTGTGCTGCTGGTGGTGCTGGAGTGGTGAGAGAAAGCAAAGCCAGCGAGCTCCGAGGTGGGGAACCAGCTTTGCTGGGTTGCTTGCTGTCGCCACAAGAGCTCAGGCAAAAGGGGAAGCTGTGCTGGCAGCTCTGCCCAACAGCTCTCAGGAGCAGATGGGGCTCGTCCTCCTCCAGCAGCGCTGCTCAGCCTGTGTGCAAACTGCACCGGGGACTGCGCAGCCCACACCGGGAAGAGCTGGTGGTGCTGAGGAGTGGGCAGAGCTGTCTGTGGACTCCTGCTCTCCAGATCAACAGACCTCCTTAAGCAGAGGAGACAACAGCTCCCCAGAGCTCTACGAGGAAAACGTGCCCAGAGACTCCAGGCTTTCCCAGCCCAGCCCAGCCCAGCCTGTGCTGGAGATGGCACAGAGTGTGGTGTTGGTTTGTTAGCTTGGGGTCACCAGGAGCTCTGCCAGGGAGTGTGTGAGGGCTCTGCAGTGCCTGAGTGCTCGAGGCAGCCCCACAGCCTGTAAGCAAGGACTGGGACTAGCAGACTGAAGCAAAGGTGGAGATGCGGGGACATTTCGGCTGTCTGCAGCACTCTGCTCAGCCCCAGTGAAGGGCCTCCAGGCAGCTGCCTGGAGATGCCGAGAGCTCAAGGACAGTGACAGGCTGCCCGTGCAGACAGGTTCTTTTCATGGGGTGTTCACACGGAGAGTTTTGGTGAGAATTTCTGTGCTCTCTGCTTCTGCCCACTGCTCCCTTTGCTCAGTCCCTACCTCAGAGACTTCCACCTTGGAGAACATCCATCTCTACAGCTGCCTGAAAGGACATTGTGGAGAACTTGGTGCTGGGCTCTTCTCACAAGCAATTACTGATACAACCAGAGGGAAGGGCTTCAGGATCCACAAGGGGAGGGTTAGACTGGCCATCAGGAAGAGATTCTTCTTGGAGAGAGTGGTCAGGGACTGGGATGGGCTGCCCAGAGTGGGAGTTGAGTCCCCACCCTGGATGAGTTTAAAGCTCATTTGGATGAGGAGTTGAGGGCTCTGGTTTGAGGGTGACCTTGTAGAGTGGGGCTGATGGTTGGACTCGCTGATCCCAGGGGTCTTTTCCAACCAGAGGGGTTCTGTGATCCCACAGTGCATAGGTACCAGCAGACCCTTCTGGTCCACTGACGTTTCACCAGTGTTGGGTGTTTTACTGGTTTCCTTGGTGCTTGTTCCCCTGGGCGATGTCTAGAGGGACCTTCAGCTCTCTGTACAGTGGCCCATCCAGTTGCCCTGAACTGATGGTGTTGCCTTAACGAGCAGCACTTCCAGTTCCCAGCCAGGTCAGAGCTGCCGGCCATTAAATGCGGTGGCTCACCCGAGCACTCCCCTGCGCCTGCGGTAGGCCATGGAGTTTTCAGCAGGGCTGAAGGAACCAGCCTTACAGCAGCTCCTGATGAGCACTAGAACCATCGTCAGGTCACTGGAAGTTCAGCTGTCGTCCTGCGCTGCCGAGGAGTCGGTGACAGACAGATCCGTGGCCAAAGCCCTGCTGGGGATGGCAGGAGCAGAGTGGCCCTGCTCGGGCGACTCAGACCTGGCTGAGCAGTGTTGTGTTGATGACCCCCTGTGGCACAGGGTGGCCCTCGGTGCCCAGATAGCCGCAGTTACCAGGGCTCTGATGGCACCGTGAGCCACCTGCAGGGGTTCTGTAAACTTCCCTGGAACAAAGTGGTCACCAAGGTGCTCAAAGCAAACCCATCCCTCAGCAAATGGCAAACACAATGGGTGCTCCTTGTCTGCAGCAGGGTAAATATTGTGTCTTGGAGGGCTTGGCATCTCTGCTCCAGCCTGGAGCTGATACAGGCGGGGAGGTACTGAGGGAGACCAACTGCCTGGGCTGCTCTCCCATAGAGACTGACTGGGTGAGGCCAGAGGCTGAGCGGCCCCATCCCCTCACACCTACAGCACAAGGGTGATGGGGGGAGAAAGAAGTTCTGCCCTGACAGATCTGTGCTTCAGAAAAAGGTCTGTCCAAGAGGTGACTGAGACAGCAGCAGCACATGTAGCCTGAGGACAGAAGTGTCCCAGCAGGTTGACCCTTTCAACTTCAAGTTCACTGGCACCTTTGGTCCTGGTTGGGGCTGTTCCCTCCACCAGTCTTGATACAAGACTGGTGCTGTCTGGCATGTTGGGCTTTGCCTGATCTCTGTGCACGGGTGTGAATGTGTCACAGTGGCAACAGCTGGTGTCTCTGGGCTACCACCAGCCCATTTTCCAGCTGAGTCTGTCCCGTCCCTCACCAGGTCCCTGCAAGGGTTCCTGTCACATGTTAAACAAACTGCACCAGGACCGTGACAGAGCTGCACTGGTGGGTGATGGAACCTCCCAAATACTGTGAGGGGGAGCAGCTGCTGTTGCAACGGACACAGCTTTCTGTGCCAGGCTGTGGTTTGATGGGCTCGCTATTGCATGAAGGCCAGTAGCCATCATGGTCAGACTGGCCTGAGCTGTTCTGGTAGAGGAACCTTTCTTGGGATCCACAGCTCATTGCTTGAGGTTCTCACTGTGTCCAGCTACAGCCCAACGTCTATAAACAATGGCGGTGGCAGCGCAGATGAGTCCATGGTGGCCATGGAGGTGCCTCAAGCACAAGTCTGGGGCTGCAGGGGCAGTGGAGACACAGAACAGGCCCCGGTCACTGTTGGGTGTCCCCCAGCAGGGGGTCAGAGAACTGAGCAATGTAGGTCATCTCCTGCACCTTGAGCTTTCAGAGAAGACCCAAAGTGCAAAGGACGTTGTTGTCACAATTGTGACAATTAGTCATTTCAGCTAATTAACTTCTTGAATCAGGAGAACTCGGGGTGATGTGAGACCCCAAATAGTAAATAGAAGGTTTATTCACAGCTTGACCTCTGCTGCTACCAAGGGCTCATGTTGGGTGCAAGGACACAGGGGCTTTCTGCATCGCAGCCTGGGCTGCTCCTGGACTGCCTTCACAGCAGCTCGGAGGTCTGGCTGTGGGTCTTCTGTGGGGTCTGGCCGTGGGGCTGCTACATGGGTCTGGCTGTGGGGCTGCTGCAGGGGTCTGGCCGTGGGCTCCTCGCAGCTCGTTCCCAGTGCTGTGGCTGCTGAACTGACCCTGTCAGCTGACTCACCCAGTCTCCTCCAGAGCCCTTCTGGCTCTGAGCAGCCCCGGGGACTCCTCCAGGGGAGGCCCCCCCTTCACCCGCTTGGTCTCCTTAACGCGAACAGAACGAGGCTGTCGGCGGGAGCCTTCTGTGCCGGCTGCGGCCACGGGCTGCGGCCACGGGCTGCGAGCGGAGGTGTCCGCCCCGTCAGTCGTCCGCCCCCTGCTACCGACGGCTCCTGCCTGCCTGTGCTGGGGGGAGACCCAGTGGCCAACTCCGCTGCCACGAGAGCCCCCCCTTGCTCGTGGGGACCGTGGCCGTGCGGCTCTGGTTCCCTGCTCCGGTTAGCTGGGGAGGCAGTTAAATATAACCGGGTGTCTCCGGGCGCGTTCGGCTATTCGTGGCGCAGGCTGCTCGCGGCTCCTAAGAGACTGCGGCGCCGCGGCCGGGAGTGCGCTGAGAGCTGCTCCTCGGCTGGAACGAGAGCACGGCCTCGTCTTAATTAACGCAGCGTAATGACCCCCTGTGCTGGCGACAGCCCCCCAGCCCACAGCCTGTCGTGGGACCGAGGAGGCACCTGTCTGTGCTCTGGCACCAAGGACTAGCGAGCGGCGGCTGCCCACGAGAAGTGGGATCTGTGCTGCTCAGACTTCACTTCAGGTTGTGCCCTCTGCTCTGCAGGAGCCGGGAGGCTGCCAGCAGCCTGCAGTCAAGTGATCTGGGTGGCTTGAAATTAATTACTCACAGAAGCCTTCTCTTTCCGTGGAGGCCATTCTGATGACAACTGGGCGCTGCAGCCGCGAAGGATCAGTCATCACGCAGAAGGTTCTGGTCACCGGACAGGGCCAGCAGGAGTGGCAGAGCTCCAGTCCCTAGCTGTTCGCTCGACGCTTGCTGCCGAAGTCAGACCAGTTGTCCTGGGTCACACAGCCTCGGGAAGAGAGAGACCTTCCGAGTGGGAGCCTGTGGCACTGGTACCGGTTGCCGAACAGGACCTGTGAGAGGGAAGGACTGACCCAGGGGTTTGTGCAGCACAAAGAGGGGAATGGCTGCTTTAGGGAGATATCAGGCAGTGATCGGTGTCAGAGCCCTCAAATGTGGTTCATTCTGCCTTGGGGCAAGAAAGGGGGCCCTCTCGTCCCTTCAAGTCCTATCGATGGTGGGAGCAGGCATGTGGGGGACCTTAGGAGTCAGCTTGTTCCTGAGTACAGAGAAACCAGGAAACTCATTCGTTGTCAGCGTTGAGATGGAGCACGAAGGATAAACCCTCCACTCACACCCTGTGGGAACATGGCGCAGACTGGAAATAGCAGGGAAGGCTTTTCTCAAGGGGGCAGGAGGGGACTGGGTTTACTGGTGCTGAGCAGCAGAGCTTGGTAGAGGTTCCTCAGAGCCATTTGGATGGAGACTCTGAAATGTGATGGAACCTCACGGCCACTCTTTGGATTGGGCCTGATGGACAAGAAGGAGAGCAGAGCTCACAGCAGTGAGTGAAGCTTTTCCCCTCCCAGGTTTCCTTTCCAGACAGCAGGACACAGCCACAGGGGTGGGTGTGAGGATCCTCCTCTGTGAGCCCCGGATGCAGTCATGTGGCCAGCAGTGTGATGGGGAGGGTTGCAGGGTTGGTGTGGCTCTTGCCCCTTCACCTCTAGGCTGTGTCTGCGGGCAGTGATGTCATGAGGTGGGGTGCAGGGTCAGGGTGGCTCTTGCCTCTTCACCTCGAGGCTGCACAGCATTTGCTGGGGTGTTCCGCAGGGGATGGGCACCGGCTGTGTGACGAAGGCTCTGCAGACCTTTCAACACATGGCTGCTCAAACCTAATGGCAGCACAACAATGGCCCGGAGGGCCAAGCTCAGGGCAAGCCAGGCTGGCTTCTAAAGCCGTCCTTGGTGTGTGCTCACAGGCGGCTCTGTCCAGACCTCGTGTTTCGTGAGCAAACACCTTTGTGCCACCCGTCTTTGCGCGCAGGTGGGCAGCTGCTTCCGCAGCAGAGGCAGCCGGTGCTGCAGCTGCTCTGGACTCTGTGCTTGGTGTCAGCCAGCAGCGTGTGCCTGAGGGCACCCCGAGGGGTGATTAAGCTCGGTTCTGGGTGAATGAGGTTCTGGGGTGACTGACGGTGCTGATCAGCGGGTGCCTTGAGTGGCTTTCAGTGAGTTGCACGAGTAAAGGCAGAGCTGAGCTGTGAGCTGCTGGAGTTCTGTGGTGCTTGGGGTGGTCGGGTGGGCAGCGCTGGCTGTGCCCAATGCTCTTCCGTGATGTGGCAGAGCTGGTCTTTGCAGCCCGAGCTTTGCAGTCACAGAGCAGTAGGGACTGGAAGGGACCTCGACAGATCATCCAGTCCACAGGAGCTGGTCTGCCTGTGCCCAGCCCCATGCGGGAACACGAGGGTGCTGGGCCAGTGCAGTCACGGGGCTTTCACTGCTCATCCTGAGTCAGCCCCCTGCCCCGGGCTGCAGCTGCGTTTTGGCTGGGTAAAAGCTGCTCGCAAATGGTCTGGCCGAGTCCGTTCCATCAGCTGCCTGGGCGCAGGTCCTGGGGACGTGGAGGTTTAAGACACACAGCACCCAGCAGCAGGCGAAGCCCACAGGCTGAGGAGTGTTGCTAAGGAAAGGCAGCCTCATGTGCCTGCGAGGAGAGCACCCTGCACATGTGCAGCATAAGAAAACCGGATGCAAGAGCTGCAAAGTGAGTTGTGGAGGCTCTGAATGGATTTTAAGTCATTTTGTAGCTTCGTGTGCAGTGTCCCCTCCCCGTGTTCTCCCACAAGATGGGGAGTGAAACACCAGCGTGAGTGAGTCCTGCTGGCAGCTCCCCGCTGGGTGACGGAGACTTCTGGCTTTCATCTTTCTTTATTCTCTTGGACTTTGGAAATGAGCAGGTTTCCAGTTTGGCCAGAGCAGTGGAGCTGCCTGGGAACCCTTCAACCTGGCGCTTTCTGCCGGGGCAGGCTTCGGTTCTCGCAGCTCAAACTCGATGGAACAATTGTTCGGGTTTTATTTCTAGCTGAGAGCAAGGACAGACCCACCCCTTTGAGCCAGCGGGTCTGCAGTGCCCGGGGAGTGTGTGTGGGCAGCCCAGACCACACACCAGCAGATATTTACTCTGGCTGGGGCACTGGGCTGCAGCCCACAGAGCAAAGGAGCCCCACACTCAGCAAACTGGTCCATTTCAGCTGGACCAGTCTCAGCCTCCACTGGCTGAGCTGACTGCTCTGGGTGAGCAACCGATTGGCAAGAGGGCATCTGGTCAGAGCCCTGAGCACGGTGCTGAGAGCTGGGGGTCAGGTGTGACCTGCACAGAGCAGGGCTGTCCCTGCTCCAGTACAGAGCAAGTGGGTCCCCCGAGCAAAGGGGTTAAACCTGTGGCAAATGGTTTACCTGTCCGGAAGCTCAGTGAGGCTGTCATGAGTTCCAGTCCTCTGGGGGACCAGGCAGCCCTTCGCCCTGCAGCTCCAGCGTGGAGCCAGAAGCCAAACAAGTGGCCCTTTGGCCACTTTGCAGTGTTTTAGTTGTGGGAGGTTCCGGGAAGACGTTCCAGTCCCTAGCGGACAACTCAGTGCCTGGCACCAGCCTTCACCGCGGAGCTGCTCTCACCGTCCTATGGTAGAAGCAGATCCGTGTCAGGGGACGTTAGAATCCCCTTGTTTTGTTCCTTGTTTGCCAGCCAAGGCCACCCGTGGCATTAGCCCTTCTCCTTCCACCCCAGGGCTGCAGCCAGCACAGCTGAACCAAACCATCAGCTCCTTGGGGTGGGCTGTAGCAACTTGCCCCTGATTGCTTTGGCTCCTGCCAGCTGGACTCTTCTTGCCAGCTCAGTGGGCTGAGTCACTCTGCTCAGGGCTCATCTGGGAGCCAGAGGGGCTTCCAGGGGAGGGGAGGGGGCAGCGGGGCTGCCCCACTCGAAGCAGAGAGCTACTTAAGCTGGCAGAGCTGCAGCACCTACCTGTGGCTTTGTGTCAGGGTCTGGGGGGTTGTTGGTGTCAGCCCTCCCAATGTGTTTTTGCCTGAACCCCCCTGTTTGAGGCTGTTCCTCCTGTGGCTGGAGCACAGAGAGAGGGGTTGCGCTGCGGACTCGCAGACCACGCCTGAGCCGGCTCTTGCAGGTAAGAGGTGATGGCAAAATCTCCCACCGAGAGGGGTTTTGGGTTGAGATCTCCTGAGTGAGTTTCCTTGGCGCCAGAGGGCTGGATCTGCTCTGAGAGCACTGGGTGCCTGACCTGGCCAGTGGGTTCCAGTGTGGGAGCTCAGAAGTGAGTTGACTCAGCCTGTGACCTCAGGTGACCACCTGCCCCTCCTGCGTCTGTGCCCAGATGGTGCAAAGGGAGACCCACTGCAGTCTGGGGGCTACTTTGGTCTTTCCCAGTGGCTTTGAGTCCCCCAAAAGCAAGAGAAGCAGTGGGGGCTTGTTCTCCGCTCCTGGTGTTTGCGCCTGAGTGGAGGCTGAGGTGTGAAGCTCAGGTGTGAGCGAGGTGGTGCTGTGAGTAGAGGGAGAGTAAGCGGGTGCCTTGGAGCACCCTACGCTCTGGTGCCTTGGGCAGGAGCCAGACCTGGCGAGGGGTATGGTGATCATGGTGCTGCAGGAGCTCACTGAATCCCTGCTTTGATGGTGTCTTGTGATTCCAATGTTAAAAAGAGTGAGTGGGTTGGATGATAAAACTGCTGAACTGGACTGGAAACCTGGGTGCAGACTTCCAAGTGTCTCTTCATGTTCATTTGGTGCTGACTGGGGGCAGCTGGGGGGATTTCCACTGGTTTTAATCAAGGGCCATGGGTTTTTATTCTTCGTGCATGCTCATAAACCCTTCAAAGGAGTCTTCTCTTCTCATGTCAGCAGCAGAGCCACTCACAGTTGGCTTCAAAAGAGCCTTCAGGCTGTTCTAGCTGGGCTGTTCCCTCTGTGGCTTCTGATTCCCACTACAAACCTGGTCACTGAGGGCACAGGTGATGCTCCTGGTTGGAACTGGATGGGGAATGCAGCAGTAGAAAGGAGCTGCATGGAACAGGCTGCAGCAGAAGTGCTGCTCTGAGGAACCCTTGGTGCTGTGAAGAGGAGCCCTGCTCTCCTGGGGAAGGGTCTGGCCCTGCCTGCAGGGAGCTGCTCGGCACAGCTGGCGAGCAGGGCTAGTTTCCTCAGTGCCAGTGAGGTGGCTATGGAGCCCAGCTCCACTCTGGGCAGGCTCTTTGCATCTGCTCTGTGGCTGTTTGGCTGCGGGCACCGGGTGCCGCTGGCCTGTGGTGGGGAAGTGAGGGCTGTTGGCCAAGCGTGAGGCAGCTGGTCAGGACAGTGAGGTAGGAGCTGGTGTAAAGCTGCAGCTTGTGGGGTGAGCCCAGCTATGCCATTGTCTGTTCATGCAGCGGGCTACCCATGGGCTACCCACTTGCTGCCCTGAGCAGTCTTTCCTACCACGTTCCGAGGCAGTGCGGCGAACAGAAGGGACTGTTGGGGCTTTTCAGGGGCCAACTGCAAGTAGATTCCTTCTGAGTCTTCTGAAAGTGGAGAACAGCTGGACCAGACCTGACCCACCAGACCCACACCTCTAGATCCCCAGTGTCCTGCTGGTTTATGCTGCAGCCATAGAGGCAGGAGAGTGTCTGTAGGGCATCTGGTGGCTTCAGAGTTGGGGGTGCTCTCCCTGTTCCTGGCAGCACCGCAGCCGCACTGCCAAGGATGCTCAGTGGGTAGAACGAGCTGATTTTATCCTCTGTGAGAGGTTAGCCACCTGCTGAGGAATCCCACATGTGTTTTACCCTGCGGCTGCTGCCCCTGTGGACACCGGTGTGTTCTACTGCTCTGTGCCCCACAGCTCTCCCAGAACCAGGGCCAGTGCTGCACTGCCTGGAGCAGTCACTCTCCTTGCTCCAGTCTTTCAAGTTAAACCAAATGGAGTAAAAACAGCCTCCGAGCCCAGCGCTGAACGCACCCCCTTTATCTCCGTTGTGAAGCTCTTGTGTGCGCAGAGCTCTTCTGAGAGGCTCGTGAAGCCCAGCTCCCTCTCCGGCCTGAAACAATTGGAGGTGCAAAATGGCACCAGGAGCGCTGGCAGTAGCCATGGAGATCCTCTGCCTCTCGTGGCGGCGCTGCACAGAGCTGGTGGCTCTGGCGCCGCTCCTTCGGCACCGATGGGGTTCATAACGAACCAGCGCAGAACGGGGAGCGGGACGCCCACCTCTGGTGTGCAGTTGCTTTTGCTGAGCTGGGCAGAGGAACTTGCGCTGGTGAGAAGCAGATCTGAGATACAAGCCGAGGGCCAAGCAGGTTCCTGCTACCAGGGGTCAAACCCTTCGGGGAGGACAGGCTGGAAGGGGCACGTCGTGATGTGGGGCAAAGTGTGGTGGCAGGAAGCTTCTAGCCTGACCCCCCAGTTGTGCGCTGCGGCGGGGAGGCTGCCCAGCGTGGGAGGCACGAGGGGCTGTCCCACTGTCTGCCAGCTGCACTGAGCTGCTGCTTCCTCCTCCTGCCTGTGGGTCGGAGGGCGGCTGGGCACTGCTGGTGCTGCTGTGGTGGCTCTGTGAAGCACCGCCAGTGCAGGTCCTAGGGCTGTGTGGCAGCCCCGAGCTCAGCAGTGCCCAGGAATGGTGTGAACACACACCTAGAGCCCACACCGTGCTCGGGGCGACCCGCTGGCCACAGCCCCTCGTGCAGCTGGTGTTAACGCCTGCACCTGTGCTGCAGAACCTCGGCCTGAGGGGGTGTGGGAGCCCTCCAGCTTCTCACCCAACACAGGTCTGATGCAAAATCCATTTGCTGCAAGCACTGTGAGTGTCTGGAAAGGCTGCTGCCGCTGGGAGGATGAGAGGTGGCTCCTTGAGAAGGACTTGCTGGGATGGGGGAGAGGCTGCCTTCGTGCTCAGTTGAGGCTCAAGATGAGGTGAGAAGGTGTGAGGTGGAAGTGCTGGAGGGAGCAGGGCATGGGAAGCTCATTATGAGCTTTGAGACCGCCTCCCCTCCCTCTGGAGCAGTTCCTGCTCTCCAGTTTGGCTGTGCTGTGTGCCGCTCGCACTGTTTCAGGAGGAGCTGCCTCTCATCGTCCTCAGGGAAGAAACCAGCCCCTTTCCTCCCTGCTCAGAAGCACATTTACCTGTGCCTGGGCAGCCAGTCCCGTTGCCGCACAGAGCAGCTGTGAAGTGGCCAAGGGAAGGACAGGGCGTGTGTCAGCAAGGACCAGAGTGGGGTTTGCTTCAGGCCATCTGCCGCTCAGCAGCCCTGCAGCTCTGCGGAGCTTCCGAGGGCGTCCTGCAGGTGCTGGTCAGGGATCCACTCTGACGAAGCGTGATGGTGGCTTGGAATTCCCTGGTCATGTTTCCAGGACCGTGTTGTGGGACAGTCAGACTTTGGCACCTAGAGCACAAATAACAGCCTGGGCCAAGCGATCAGTCATCAGCAAACATCTGGCTGGGATGGGAGCTGCCCTGGAGGAGGGACCTTTCACTGCTTCCTCCTTCTTGCCTATTTTTAGCCCGTTAGTGTGACCTGGATCTTAGCGGGGGATCCTACTATCAGCCGTGGCCAGTGGCCATTCCAGTCCAGCTGCAGTTGTGTGTTGGGGTTACGTGCTGCTTCAAAGCCCTGGTCCATGTGGGAAGGCCCTTGCAGCTGGGGCTGGTAGAGCTCCAGGTCAGCTCACTGCTGCACACACGAGTTTGCTCCTTTCCACAGACTTTGTGGAAACTGCAGGCATCGTGTCACAGTTGTAGGTGCACTGGGTTGGGTTGGAAGGGACTTCTAAGGGCCCTTAGTCCAACCACCCTGCGGGGAGCAGGAGCATCCCCAACTCGACGGGGTTGCCCCGTAGCCCAGGAGCGAACTTCAGTGCTGCAGAGAAAAGCCTTGACCTCTCCCACTGGTGGGGATGGCCGGGCTCCTCTGCACTCCTGATTGTCCTCAGAGGGTAAGGCACCGGCAGTGCTCGGTCGCAGTTATCAAACCTCAGACAGGACAGAGGTGAGAAGAGTCTGGGGATTTCTTTGAAGCGCAGATGAGGAGTGTTTGCCCACAGGGTCTGTAAGGTGCTGCCTTTCCCCTGTGAGACCACCATACCGATGCCCCTGCGCTCGGTGGAGCCAGCAGGGCTCTTCCAAAAGCTGTGGCTGCTGGAGTTTGCTGGCAGTTTGCTGGAGCCTGTCGCTTCCAGCTCAGGTCTCTGCTCGCTGAAGGCAGGGGCCCATCCCAGCTTGCCCTTGGCCTCTTCCTGATGCTTCATCCCAAGGAGACTTTGATTTAACTAATGGTTTGGCTGTGCTCAGGGTGATTTGGTCTCGTTTCCACTGTTTATAGCATCGAGTCACTGACCCGCTGTGGAAGCACAGCTGCGGGGGCTACGGGCTTTGTGTCACTGGCCATCCTGTCCCTAAACCTATAGACTGCTGCCTGGCCACGGCTCTGCTGGCCAAGTCCTTGGGGACAGAAAGAGTTGATGCGTTTGCTCAACGCCGAGGAGGTCTGTTTGTGCTGAGGTAGCCCCTTGGAGCCGGGGGGGAAACAGAACAGCAGCCCAGTGGTGATTTCCTGGGGTGACCCCAGGAATGATCCTGCTGCAGCAGTGGGAGTGACCTCTGTGTGGAAATGGCCTTGACAGAGTTAAACCCCAGAGTGATGGAAAACCAGGTGTCCCCTGTGCTTGTGTTGAAGGCTCTGCTGGCTGCCAGCTTATGCGGCTTGTGGCAGCACTGGGGGCTCCCTCAGCTCTGCTCCCCTTGGAGAATGACTTTGGGGAAACATAGAGATGAGGGAGGTTGGGTAGAGAGAAGGTGGATTGTGCAGAACTCCTTGGGCTTAGTTCTTGTTCAGTGCCAGATGCAATCCCGCCACCTCCAACCCTCTTGAGTCTCAACCCAGCCGTTGTCACCCCTTTGGGAGGCAGCACACCAGTGCACGCAGGGTTTTGCTGGCCGTGGGGACTGGAACAAAGACCAGAGTCTGGTCGTGCAGTCCAGAGTGGCCCTGCTGCCTGCAGCGCTTTCTCTTTTATCCTCCTCCCCACTGGGCTCCTCCACCCTCCAAACTCCAATCCAGAAGGAGGTACAGGAACCTGTTTCCAGCCCGAACCCAGCGTGGAATCTCCTCCAGTCCCCAGCAGGGTGATGGTCCCCAGTACAGCCGTGCTCCTGAGCTGGGGGCGTAGCGCTCGGGCACCACTGTCCTGTTCCCGTCACAGCAGCGGCCTCTCTCAAACGTGTTGGCTCAGGACGCAGAGCCCTGACTAGTGAACTGGAGGCATCTCTGCTGTGAGGGAGCCCCTTCTGAGCAGCCTTCTCATCCTCCCAAACTCTGTGTCTGTGGTTCTCGGGGCTTGCTTGGCAACCAGCTCTCATCCCAGTTCCGTGCTGCTCTGTGGGGTGAGGTGGTCCGGGGCCCCTACCTGTCCCGTCCATGGGCTCCCTGCATGCGGAGCTCTCCTTCTCCTGCCCTGTGCTCGCTCCCGCCTGGGTGCAGCCTAGGAAGGAGCCTGCCTGCTGCTGCCTGAGCTCCTGGGAAACACGATTCCAGGGGAGGCAGCGGAGCTGCCAGAGCCTTGCGCCAGGGCACAGGGCAGTTTGTTCTGGCAGCCCTGTGCTCAGTGCTCTGCCAGCTGGCAGCCATCCCTCTGCACACTTGTGGCATCGCCAAGAGCACCAGTCCGTCTTCGCTTGCGGTTTAAATCCTCACAGACCTGTGCTTTCCGCTGAGGGCCTCAGGAGCGAGCGGGGCTAGGCGGGTGGGCACTAGGGGCTACAGCAAGGGCAGCACATCTGGGCACAGGGACCTCTGGCAGGGTCACTGACCATCAGCCACCTCTACGGCTGCACTGGCTTGAAGTCTCTCGTGGGCTGAGTAGCGCTCTGGGCTAGTCTGTCCCCACTCCTCACCCCAGAGGGCTGGTGCTTCTGCACAAGGACCTTGAAGCAGCAGTTTCCCTCTCTGGATCATAGAATCATTAACGACCTCCGGATTAAGGTGGTTAATTTTAGCTGGGTTACACTTCCGCTTACCCGCCGGGAACGTTTGCTGTGAGCTCGGTGGGGTGGAAGTAGGACTGGCTGAGGGGTGTGAGACCTCACAAGGCAGAGGCCGCAGGCTTGTGGAGAAACCTGGACTCCTCGGCCCTGCGCTGCTCCGTGAGGCTCTGCAGGTTCTGCCTTGCAAACCCAGGCTTGGCCACAGAAGCTGCATCGGACCAGCTGTCTCTTGGCAGCTTCCACATCCGTCAGCAGCTCTTCCCACTGAGGTCTCTCAGGACGTTTTCAGTCCTAGATGAGCACAGGGATCTCGCCCTTTGGGACACCCCTGGACCTGAAGGACTGCACCCACATCAGGGTTTCCTCCTCGCTCCGGGGTCTGTCACTGCTGCCACTGTCACTGCTGAGCTCCGGGCCGCTCAGAGCGAACAGGTGCTGTCTGCATCCATCCGACTCTGCGAGGACTCTCTGTTCTTGTGCCTACAAAGCAGAGGACAGAACAGGGGGCTGCCTGAACCAAGCCCTTCCCAGCACGAGGCAGGGCTGATGCCCCCAGAGCAACTGGTTCAGGGCTGTCTGTGTCGCTGCTGTACATTTGCTTCGTTCTCTGTGGGAGACGGTGGAACTGGATCACCTGTGGGCTGAGAACCTCCGTCAGCCTGCAGCACGGCCGCTGAGATGGGTGTCTCGGGAAGCTCTTCCTTGCTGCTCCTCTCTCCTCGTTGGCAGAATGCCCCAGAATGCCCTCTGAGTCCTCTTTGCTCCCTGCTGAGGCAGGGACCAGACACGTTTGGCGCTGCCCTGGGGTGCAGATGGAGTCTCCCATGTTGGGAGATGTCGTTTTGATGGTCTCCCGCTCTTTCTGTTTTGGGCCTCGGAGCTGTTAGCTGCAGGGTGGTGGCTGCACTGCTGCCTGTGTGCAGGACTCCTGCTCTGGATCCAGGTGGTCCTGCTCTGGCAAGGGGATTGGACTAGATGGTCTTTCGAGGTCCCTTCCAATCCATTCTCTGATTCCTGTGCAGCAGCTTCTCTGCTCGTCTGCTGTTGAATCACTCGGAGCCCACAGCCATCCCAGATTTGTAGATGGGGAGGACTCCAGCCTGAGAAGGAGCCTTAGATATTTAACTGGGTTCTGCTGCAGTGCTGGCGGTGTTCTAGCACCAGGCTTGCTGACCTCGTGACCTCCCCATGAGATCCTCGCAGGCTGCCCCCAGCTTGCACAGCACTTGAGGCAGATTTGGGTGGAAACGCCACTGTCTGGAGACTTACTTTAGAAGCCAGTGCAGCCTGTTAAATCAGAAAGGGTTGGACCAATGAACAGTGAAGTTCTTTGCGTTCGTCTCTCTGACTTCACTGCATGAACCCAACCACCGACCTCTCCTCCACGATCCAGCTGCCCTGTGTCTGCACTCAGCTGGGCTAGAGAACCTGTGAACTCACAGGGGTTTCGCTTCCTGCAGCGTTTCTGCAGTCCAGGCTGCTGTGGGGTACCCAGGGCTGCCCTGCCGACACCTCTTGTGCAACCTTCCTCTTTCAGCAGCAGTGGGAAGGATGTTGTAATGCTGGGGGGGAACCAACCCGGCCTCATCTGTGGAGTGGCCCCCTCTCGGAGCCGCAGTAGCCTTTTCTTGGAGCCAGGATGGTTGTCTCCCATCCCCCCTGGAAAGTGCTGAGACTTGGGCTGTTCTTTGCTCGCTTGTTTTTCTTACTGGGAAGCTGCTGACCAGGGCCACTGGCTGGGACCAGTTTGCACATTTGCCCCCTGTGCTGGACCCTTCTGGCTCAGGAAGGCACCGACCCCAGCACTCACCAGACGAATCCTTGTGTCTCAGTAGCCCTGACTTGAAGGACAGACAGGGTCTGGCCATGCCTAGGCTCTCTGCAGTGTTTGCTTGGTGCTGCCCTGGGTGCACACAGACCCGGCAGAGCGATGCTGGGGCAGGCAATGGGCGGCTCTGCCACAGAGGGACTGACGAGGTTGTGTAAACCTCTTGTTACTGAAACGCCAAGTACTTACTCTGAGACCCTGCTGCCTCCTGCCCGGCGATTGCTGAGCACTGGGGATGGCTTCTTGTATCGAGGAAGTTTGGAGGCACTTTTGGACATAAAACTACTTGAGTGTTGCTTGGTCAGTGGTTCCAGGCTCATTTCCCTTGCGTCAGGGCTTGGGTGTTGCTTCAGCTTCTCGCAGCTGTGGCCAACACTGGCCGCTGACACGAGCCTGCATGGCTCTGGAGAACTCCCCCAGTTGTAAATGGGACATTGGGGCAGAACTGGGTAGAGCTCCGCGTGCAGCTTGGCCTGCTGACCTCTGCCGGCATCTGCACGTTCAGGCTCTGCTATCTCGGCACAGCTCTGAGGGGGCCCCTAGGCAGTGAGGGCTGCCTGGTCCTGCTCAGGACCCAGTGTGAACGCCCCGTGCGAGACTGCAGTTGGTGGTGGTGAGTCTCAGGCCAGGGTGCTGTGATGGGTCGGGCTCTGCTAGGTTCCACTGGGTGCACACATCACAGGGCAGCCCTTGGCAGCCAGGCTCTGCGCTGTGGCCCACTTCGTGGTGGCCACTAAACGTGGGTGGCCCTGGGGAGGAACAGAAGCACTGTGAGTGCTGCTTTTGCAAAGGCTGCAGGCAGCGATGGGGCTGCTGAAGGGCGATGCTCGTGTTGGTGGAGTGGACGGTCCCGGCGTGGCTCTGGCTCTGACTTCTTGCAGAGCGAGCAACTGACCAGTGAGCACTGGCACAGCTGAGACAAAGATAGCCACAGTGTCCTGGTTTCTGGGAGCAGAATGTAGCTGGAGACTGAATTTCAAGAACCTGGTCCAGGCTTCTTATGATTTTTGGCTGCAAATCAAACTAGCAGCAACCAACTTCCTGGGAGATGAACTAAAATAAATTGCCCGTGAAGGCTGATTCTGTTTCCTCCTTCCATCTCCTTGACTGCAGTCAGATTTCTTACTAAAATCTCCATGGATACCGGATCCTCATAATCCTGGGAGCCTTTTTCTGATGGCCTGCTTAGCTGCAGCAAGTTAACTGGTGCCGTGCTGGAGAGAAACGAGCTGCTGCCCCTCTTCGAATCGGAGCCCTTCGCTCTGGGGGTGTTGAGACCCAGCTCCACCGTGGCCGGTACCTCCAGGAGTGCTTGGCATGGCAGAGACAAACCACGGTGTGGAGCTTGGCTCAGGTGCCTCTGGAGAGAGTGGACTAGCGGTTCAGGAGCCACTGCCCTGACACAGAGCCCCTTCTCAGAGCCTGTGGCTACCTCAGGGAGCCTTTGGTCAACAACCAGTCTGATCATTACAGACCTGTCAGTTACTGCTGCTAAGCTTGTGGGACCAGCACACCCCTGCTGTGTGAGCATGAAGGTGCAGTTGCTGATCTCCTACCATAGAACCATTAGGGATTGGAAGGGGCCTCGAAAGATCATCTAGTCTAATCCCCCTGCCACAGCAGGATCACCCTGTTGCTTGTGGGCAGGAATCAGAGTCCCTTGAACTTGGTGGCCCACAGTGCTTGGTTAGGGTTAGGGACACACAGTGCCTGGGACAGCTCGGTCATGGCTGAGGGCATCTCCTGTGCTGCCCACAGCTGGCTGCAGGGAGGGCAGGAGCTGAGCAGCTCGACTGGAGTCACTGAAGCAGTATTTCATACCCCCCATACTGCTGCCATGACCTTGTCCTGGAACGAGTGCTTGGCAGAAGGCAGCACCAGCGTCTGTGTGTCCTCCCCAGGCTCCTCCGCAGCAGCAGTGGTGGAAGAGGCTGTGCGAACGTTGACTTTTGCTGCTGCTGCTCAGCGCTCTGCGGCCAGCGCTGCCTGGACCTCTAAACCAGGACATTTGTTCTGCCTTTTTAGCGCTGCCCTTTCCCTGAACCCGTCTAATGAGGCAGAGCTGTGAGATGTTTGTGGCATCCAGCTGGGTGGGACACATGGGGCTCTGCTCCTGCTACGTCCCTGCTGCAGAGTGTCCTGTGGTGGCAGTTCTGCTCCTAAGGCAGCCTCCCTTCATGTACCCCTGCTGGAGCGGGGCAACGGACAGGAAAGTGCCTGGGACTGTTAGAACTGGGGATTGCTTTGCTCCCGCAGTCCTTGGCAGCTGGGTCTCCCGGAGGTGAGGGGGTGCTGACAATGGAGAGGGGGGGTGGTGGTTTGTGAATAGCAGTGTAGGAACCCAGTCGTGATGCCCAGCAGAAGGAGACTGTGTGATGCACCACCCCTCCTGGCTGCAGAAAACACGTCCAGAAGTCTGCTCCAGCGGGCAAGTGCAGTTCCTGCAGTTCGGGCAGTGGCTGCTGAGGTGGGGACCAGTGCCTACGACACGCGAGAGCTGTGTGTTGCTGGGGCACCGAACTATCTTCTGTCTGCTCTAAGCTGACTTCGGTTTGCCCGGCCATAGGATGGCTGTGCCCCTTCTCTGCTGCGCTCCGCACCAACGCAGGCTGCTCTGGTCCGTGGGGCAGTGATGCGGCTCAACCCCTCTCCACTGCACAGAGGAGCTGGTTGTGCTGGTCTTTGCTGTGCCGCTGGCTGCTAGGTTTCATCTGATATCTTGCTGGGTGCAGTCCTGTGCATGGACTGTGCCACCGAACAGGAGGAGGACAGGCTCCCTGTGTGATCCTTCTGCCCAGCTTTCTCGCCCCTCTGCTGTTCCCCTCCGCCCCTCCCTCACAGCGAAGGAGCAAATCTCCCCCCTGCACGTTTTCCTCTGGTAGCTCCGGCTTCTTTCGCGGCATCTTTTGCTCCAGGCAAGAGACCTCTTGCTGAGGAAGCAGGAGGGTGATGCTAACTGGTGCCAGGACGAGGAGAACCGGGCACTCCCTGCGTGGAACAGGCAGAGGACAGCTCAGAGCTGGAGTGCCCTGGCCTGGTAGCAGAGCTGGGCAGGGCATGGGCCATCCTGACCCTACAGCTGGGAGGGTTTGGTTAGTGTTGGAGCCATCCTGCCCCCGGTCTGCGAGGGCCACGCAGCCGGGATAGTTCACTGAGTGGTCCTGCAGTGAGGAACGTGGTGAAAAACACAGAGGGGAGGCAGTGGGAGGGAGCCGACCTGCCACGGTCAGTGTCTGCTGTAGAGGCTGCTGCGGCACTGCCTGTCTTCAGAGATGTTCTAGAATGAAAGGGTCACCCTCTTGTCCTTTCTCGTCTCTTGCAAGTGGTGTTTGGCATGAAGGCAGTTCCACTCACTAACATTTGTGCTGACCTTGGAGATAGCAGGGGGCACCCTGAAATGACCAGTCCTGGGGGCTGTAGACACATCTGCCCTGTGTTGGGTACCTGCACAGCAGACGAACAGCCAGAGAAGCTCCAGGAGCAGATCAGTCACCTTGTCCTGGCATCGCTGGGTACCCAGTTACTGTCAGACCCTGCCCAGTGTGGAAAACAGCAGTGAGCAACTTCATCTGCTGAGGGACAGCAGCTCCGCACGCTTCGGGGTGCCAGTCCTGGTTTAAATCTGTGTTTTGACTTCCCTGGGCACCGTCAGCTCCTTTCCCACACATGAGCTTTCCTTGGCAGTTGTGCTTGAGCAGTCCTAGTGCCTTCATGTTTGCTGGTGTCTAAACCACTGCTGCAGAGAAAAATGAAGGCAGAG
Organism: Phoeniculus purpureus; assembly: GCA_028565055.1. Classification (NCBI taxonomy): domain Eukaryota; kingdom Metazoa; phylum Chordata; class Aves; order Bucerotiformes; family Phoeniculidae; genus Phoeniculus; species Phoeniculus purpureus. The sequence continues at coordinate 10,802,256 of JAOXOE010000343.1, read as the reverse complement.
CCCAAAGTGACAGATCTGTTTAGCAGTGGTCACACTCTTTGGCCACGGAGTGCACCAGCAGCTGCTGCTGGGTGTTCAGGCTGCTGACTCTGCTCGCCAGTGAAATCCAGTGATACCAGCTGGCTACTTACAGCTGAGATGTGAAATCCCAGCGCTGCTCGGGGTGGGACTGGCGGGTTGGTTGGTTTTGTTCTTTTTGCATTTAGCACAGAACTGAAACTTTACGTCTGGGGGGGGGGGTTGGGTGGGTGGAAAGGACCATCCCTGTGAACTGGTTGCGCCAAACGCGTGCTGGTGTCTGCCCAGAGAGGCTCAGAGCTCATCTCCTGCTGCTCTCCTCTCACCTCTGCTGATTAGCAGACCTGTCAGTGGCTCGATAGTGTCGCACGAGGGAAGGGCAGACAGCTTGGTGTTTGCGTAGGTGTTGGCCCAAGGCTGAGCGCTGGTGGCAGCCAGGCTCCAGGTCTCACCCTGCTCCAGCCAGGTCTGTGACTGACTGCTGCATTAAAACCTCTGCTCGTTTGCTTCCTCACCTGCGCTGGATCTCCATCAGCCCGCGGTGCGTCCTGCTCCACGGCATCGTGCTGAGGTGCCACCTGCGGGGAGGCCACCGGTTTCAGCACTGTGCAGCGGGCAAGCGCTGCTGTGCTTTGTGGATGTACAGCCTCTGCTTCCAGCAGCCTCCCCAGCAGTTCTGAAGTCCCTGGAGCTGTCTGAGGAGGGCAGCTGGGAAGAGAGCTCATTGTTCTCAGGCTGCGTAGGCGGGTGGCCCTTTACAACTGGTACCTTCTCTGGCTGTTAGCTTGAGGATGTTGATGTCCCTCCGCGTTGGCCAGTGACATCCAGCTGCGTTCCAACTGCTGCTGGCTTATGTGGGCACTGTTCTGGAGACTGAAGAAATGACAGTGACTGTGCAGGTGTAGCTCGTGGAAACACAAACTGGAACGTACTGAGCAGCAAGGGAACCCCCCATGGCTGCAGCAGTGATCGCACGTGATGGCAGAAACATCCCCACGTCACCGCCAAGAGGTCTCAGAGCGACTTGAACTCTAATGCAACTGCAGAGCAGACAGCTATTTGCTGTTCTGATTCCTGGCAGTCCCATCTCTGCGCTTCCTGCTCTCCAAGCAGAGCCTCGGCTCTCTCCCATGTCCCTGTTACAGAGCCCTGGGCCGGGGTCCTTCCAGCTGGTGCCAGACTCAGCTTGTGAGTGGAGCAGGCGAACCTGTCAGAAGGACGTGTGCTGGGGAGACACACACTGATCTTGAAGTAGATGCAGAGAGCTCTGATGTGTCTGGATTCAGCTGACTGCGGGGCTGACATAGGCTGACGCTCGTGTTTGCGCCGTGTGCCCCCGGGTTCACTCTCTCCTCACCGGCAGCAGTCCCAGCCTTCGGCATCGACGCTGATGTTACAAAACCTGAGAGCTCAGCGGCCGTTCAGGACTTGCCCTCCAAAAATGAGGACTAGAAACAAAACTGCTGTGACTGGCTTCTTAAGAGCCGATGCTTTCGTGAGGTTCTAGAGGCGCTGAGGTTGTGCTAACAGGACGGGCTGACAGCTCTCAGCTCTGAACCCCTAGAGAGGCATCGCGTGGTTCTGGTCCCGTGTTGTGTGTCGGGGGGGTCTGGGGCGCAGTCCGTTTCTCTTGACTGGTCTCTGACAAGCTGGGCAAGGGGAGGACTTGTCAAAGGCAAAGCCCCCCCTAACCTTTCCTTGTCCTTGGGAACAGCTATTTGAGCTTTTTATGTGGGGATTTTGCTTCTTTCCCGAAGGTCCCCAAACACACGTTTTGCTTTCGAGACGACTCCTTTTCCAACCAGGTCCTGAACTGTGTTGCGCGGCATTGCAGAGCATAGATGAGCTCAGGAAGCTGCTTTAACCTCTGCAGAATCACGGCGACCTCCAGAGATGAGTGGCCAGCTCAGGACACTGTGACAACGTGTGCAGTGTCTTGATGAGCTCCAGGGACAGGTGTGTAGTGCAATGCTGAGGTGAAGAAACCCACGTGGAGCTCAGCGTGAGCGGCAAGATGTAGTGGGGTAGTTTTGCATTATTTGTCTGAGTTATCCTGATCGAAGAGAAGGGCTGGTTCTGTGCTTGGCTTCCAGGAGAAGGGCTGGTTCTGTGCTTGGTTGCCGCCTCTGAATGAAGTGGCTCGTGTCAGATTCTGTCAGAAGGCTGTGACGCGAGAGCTCTGTGGTCAATGACACCGGCATAAAAGGACCCCCCACTTTTAGCCCTGTGTATCTGACATAACAGCTCTGGAAAAGAGACCTGGCTTTAATGGCTCCTCTGCAGAATTTGACCCATACTCACACGTGAGACTTGTCCTTTCATAGTGCAGCGTCACTGGGCTGGGTACAGGCAGCGAAATGTCTGACGTGGGAGTCACACACTAAGATCTGCCGAGCCATCGGCTACTGGTTACCTGCGGCTGAAAACAGAAGACATGCAAACAAGTGAGAGATGAGCGACCTGAATGAGGAGATGCAGACGCTCGTGAAGCAGTGATGTGTTTCTTGAGACCCGTCTCTGGTATCAGCCCCCTCGCCGCCCTCTGAAGTAGCTGGAGACCTGTGGAAGGGACCTCTCCAAATCCGGCAGTGGAACCTGCTCACTGCCGCCACACCGAGACACGGCCCCTTCGCGGGGCTGTGTGACCCCGCTTCTCAGCCTGTGCGTGTGGGGGATTGCCCAGGACATGGCTGTGAGCGGAGCTGCGATCTCTGGGCGCCCGGTGCTCCCTGGCTGGTGGCAGGAGAGAACAGCTCCCTCTCCCCTCACCCCAGGCAGGTGACTTGCCAGAGCCCGGGAGCCAGAGCTGAGGCAGCAGGGCAGAGGCAGACACTTGGTTCCCATTCCTTGGCAGGATCTCCTGGGCAGCGATGAGGGCTGGTTCCATCCTCCCCCAGGAACCAAGTGAAATGGGTGAGCCTGGTGGCTGGAAATGTGCTGCTTTGTTTCAAGACATGGAGGAGGAGAGTGGGGGAAGTCCAAGCCCAGTACAAACTTGTATTGGAAAGATTAGACAAGAGCCTGGAATGTGAGGCTCTCTGGGGTGTGACCTACGTGCTGGTTTTGGAGAGACGCACTGGCCTGCTGGTCAAGACAACCAAAGGCACCAACTTACCCCAGCAGACCAGGCTGCAGCCGGAGAGAAACCCTTTAGGGCTCAAGTGAGGGTGCGGGAGCAGGAATGTCAAACGTGTTCCCGGCTGTTGGGCAATCAGTGGCACCGCTCACATCTCTGCTGAGCCCGTCACTGCTCCAGGGCACTCTGAGCTGGGAGCTGGGCGATGCTCAGAGCTGATAAGGTGCTGACACTGATACCCTGGTATCAGAGGAGTAGTTTTCTCTTCATGGCACCAAAACCCTTGTACTTCAGCCCAAGGTCCTGCAGGGCGTAATTACAGGTGGTTGTGATGTTGGGCAGAACAAGACCTGACTTGCAAACGCTGGCTTCGCGCAGGGTTTTGGGCTTGAAATGAAACCCCGAGCGCAAGTCTGCCAGTCAGAGGCTGCTACTGCAAAGTGAAACGCAGCAGCTCTGTGGGAATTGGCTGTGAAACAAGCGCCCTGTTTCACACTGCTGAGCTGCTCAGTGGCTTCTGTGGGGCTGGCTTCCACCAGAGGCTGGATGTGTAGGGCTGTCCCCAGCCCCGGCTGCAGTCAGCTTCCCAAGGCAGTGGCAGACTTACAGGTGTTTTCAGAGTGACCTTCCCGTTACTCGTGTAACTGAAATTAGGAGGAGAGGAACAAGGGAGGATGAAAGGGGTTTGCTCTCACAGCTCTGCATCTGTCTTCATTTCTGAACAACGTTGTTGAGGTGTTTGGGGCTGAGCCTGTTGGGGAGGGGGGACCGTCACCAGTAACCGAGGCAGCTGTGTGTTCTGTGGTGGAGATGGAAGGGGCTGCCCAGGGTGGGGTTTGAGACCCCATCTCTGGATGAGTTTAAAAGTCACTTAGATGTAGTGTTGGGGAATGTAGTTTAGGGGTGACCTTGTAGAGCAGGGTTGGTGGCTGGACTCAGTGATCCTGGGGGTCTTTTCCAACCTGAATGGTTCTGTGCTTTTCTGCTCAAAGCTCCATTCCCAGCTGTGACTTGTTTTACTGCAGCCAGGGAACATCCTGGGGGCTCTCCAGCAAGCAGCACCACAGGCACAAGCAGCCTGCAGATGGGAAGGACAGATGCTGAAGAATTTACTTGGAGATTGCCTGTTCAAAGCTGCAGTGGTTGTTTGGAGATTCCAAAGCTGAGAGATCCCTTTCTGCTAGCACTGTGTGTTCTAAGGACTGTCTCATTTGGTTAAAACCAGTCTGACCAGTTAAATGGGCATTAAAGCAGTGCAGGGTTTTTTACAGCTGGAATGCTGAGCAGATGCACTCTGCATGCAGATCCCCATGAATAACTGTCTCCAGCCAAATGCCCCGGGGTCATTTCCTGCAGTGAATGTGACTCTTCAGGTGCCTGTGAAGGAGAAGGCTGGCAAGTTTGCTGTTAATGGAAACCATAACCAAGAGCCTTTGCTGTCGAGGAAGGATGGAGACGAGGACTGCACAGTCATTTCTCTCTTTGTTTTGCACAGACAGTTCAGATTTGACATGTCTGCGTGCCTCAGACCATGCGGGACGGGGCTTGAGAAATGCAAGCAATAGGCGAGAAGCCTGCAAACCTCCCCATCCCCAGTGCGCAGCGTCTCCAGGAATGAGCTCTCCCCACGTCCGCTCTTCACTAGGGCTGTAGTGTCGAGGGAAATGCTGCCCTCGTTGCTCACTAGCGTCCGCCTGAAGCGTCTCCTTTGGAGCGGCTCAGACGGTTCAGGGGTCTGCAAGGCAGGCCTGGTGTGGAGATCTGTGACGGAGACAGCACTGGAGGGATGAAACGTGGTGGGAACGTGAAGCACGAGGAAACGACCCCATTGCTTGGTGCTTGCGTCACCTGCAGCGGTTGCATGGTCAGACGCGATGGGGGTGTCTCTAGTGCTTGAGGGAGGCGAAACGTCCTGCCCATAGTTGGAATAGTATTTGTGGAATCCCACCTCTTGCCTGGCTCTGTGTGCTCCTGGGACCTCAACAGTGGGGAAGATGTGGGAACCACCACCTATGAACATTCGTCTTTGGGAACTTGATGCTAGGAGGCAGATTGGAAAGTTTTGGATAATGCAAAGTGCTGATTAAGCTGCTTCCCAGAGACTCCTGCGCGAACCCCGAGGGGATGTGGCAGCTTGGAAAGAGTGGGGGGAGGCAGATGCTTTTGGCCTTTCAGTTCCCCTTGAACCCTGCCAACTGCTTCTGCAGGAGGTAGAAAGGGCTCTTCTTTGTGTAAGATCAGTCTCAGCCTCTGCAGAGCAGGCGCTGACGGCAGGTTTTCCCCTTCCAGCCCTGTACCCAAACAGCAGCGCGAACTCGATCTCGGTGTGGTGTGGGGCGGGCTGACGTGCGGCTGCCTGTGCGCGCCGGCATGAGCTTGTCTGCAAGCGGCTTCCGGCAGCTGAGAAGAGGAACTTGTGCCCTTGATCCGAACGTGAAGAAGGGCTCTGAGAGAGAGCTCGGGCTCCAGTTGTGCAAGGCTGGAAGGCTGAAGGGGGCAGATGAGGCCAGGGCGCTAATGGCAGCGTTTTTCATTGGAGCAATCAGAGCACTGGATGAGCAGACACAAGGCTGGGCGCCTGGCGCACTGGGCTGCAGAAGTAACCCCTTCTGTGCTGCTTCTGAGCCACTCATTGCTTAACGTGGCCGTGCGGTGCGGAACAGCCTTGTGGCAGCTGCAGGGGAAGAGGCTGGAGGCACTGGCAGGTCTGTCTGCGCTGCCAGGCTGCTGCACTGGATTGCTGAAAAAAACCCGGCTGTGGCACCACCAGTGGGATTCTGATCTGAAACCAGCAGAACTGCCGAGCGATGCTGGCGCGGACATGGATCAGCTGGAGTCAGACGGGGCGGTGGCTGTGTCCGAGGTTCTTCAGCTCCACAGTCCTCCAAGCCAGGAGGAGCCTTGCAGGGGGACTGCACAAGGTGCCCAGCCCTTTGGGGCACAGCTCTGTGCCATCCCCCAGCCATCTCTTGGGAAGATGCCAAGAGGTGCCCAGTCATTGCCAGGTCACCACTGACCCATATATATCCCTGAGCAGTACATCTGCAGGTCCTTTAAATACCCCCCGGGACAGTGACTCCAGGGGCAGCCTACGCTGATCTCCAACCCAGCAGCCCTTTCAGTGAAGGAGCTACTCCTAATATCCAATCTCCACCTCTCCTGGTGCCATCTCCTCTTCTCCCATTGCTTGCCGCACTAGGGAGAAGACCGCCTCCTCGCTCCAGTCTGCTTTTGGACAGTTGTAGAATGCGACAATGTCCCCCTCAGCTGCCTCTTCTCTGGGCTAATCCGGGCCGGTTGTGGCAGCTGCCCCGCAGGCTCTGTGCTCCACAGCCCCTTACGAGCCCCTCCTGGGACGCACTGCAGTGCTTTGGAGCCTCTCTTGGAGCGAGGGGCCAGAACGCAAGGGTTTCCCCAAGACACTTTGTGTTTCCGACAGTGGGGCAGTGGCTGGGACACGGATTCCTTTGGTTCGGAGTGTTGAGACGTGGCCCCAGGAGAGCCGAGCCAGCACTTTGCAGCCCCTGTCCGCAGGTGATGGGAGACGGCTCCTGCCTGGGGAGAGCCCTGTGTGAGGGCTGCTCTGGGCAGACCCACCGCACGTGCTGAGAGCAGTGGGGCTTCACAAGGTACCAACAGGCTTCCTGATCTGGTTTTTCTGGAGCTGGAATGAGCTCCTGCAGCTCCCGTGAGGTTGAGCAGGAGTTTGGGATGTGTAGCTTTGACAGGCAGGCTGCGACAGCAGAGATCGCTGCTGACCAGAGAGAAGAGTTGAATTCCAGGGACATGGTCAGTGCAGATGCACAAATCTAACCACAAACCTTGGAAATACTGTTTATTTCCCCAGACCTGGTGCTGCCTCTGCTCCTGGGACTCACTTCCATCAGGTCTGCTCATTCCTCAAGTGTAAAACCTGAGGTGTTTTGTGAGTTCTTCCCCCTCTTCTGTGGTCTTGTGGACACTGATCCCTGTTGTGACACTGGTGTCCCGGGAGCTCCTGAGGAACATTCACAGGGCATCACAGCATGAGACAGACATGGAGGTGCCGGAGCGAGGACAGAGAAGGGCGACAGAGCTGGTCATGGCATCGCAAAGCTGGTGATGGGACTGCAGAACAGGGGCTGGGGGAGCTGGGATTAGAGAAGAGGAGGCTGCCAGGAGACTAATGGCCCCTTACAGCTACCTGAAAGGACGTTGCAGGGAGGCCGGTGCTGGCCTCTTCTCCCAGACAGCCACAGGATGAGGGGAAATGGCCACAGGTGGCCCCAGGGGAAGTTCAGGTTGGAAATTAGGGAAGATTTCTTTAGGGAGAGTGGTCGGGCACTGGAACAGGCTGCCTGGGGAAGTGGTGGAGTCACCATCCCTGGACGGGTTCAAAAGGCAGTGGATGTGGCACTTTGGGACATGGTGCAGTAGTCATGGAGGACTTGGGCCGAAGGTTGGACTTGATCTGAGGGGTCCTTTCCAACCTTAGTGAGTCCGTGGTTCTGCGATGAAGTGGAGCCACAGCAGGTTCCCGAGAGAGCTCTGAGCCGAGAGAGCACCTGGGCAGTCCATCTCTCCTGCTGTGCTGCTCTGCTGGCAGGGCTACTCTAGCACACATGTCCTGCACCTGAGTCTAAAAGGGTTTTGTGAGTGGAAATGCAAGTTGCCCTGAATTCCTGTTGCCCGCGAGGCTGCAGAACCTGGAGAACTGCAGACGATGCAGCAGATGAAGTGGGCTCCCAGCACCTGAGCTTTGCCAGGGAACAAGCACCGGCTCAGTTTGGACTGGAGATGGGGGGACACACGACCAGTGCAAATCTCTAGCCCTGCTGACTTACACAAACCCTTTCAAAGGGTTTGGCTGCCACTGTGCAGGAGCAAACCGCTGGGGCGGCACTTGCGGAGAGTCGAGAAACCTGTAAAAACCCCCCCAGTGTCTGCAGTGGCCCTGAGGAGCTCTTGTCTCTGTTGGGAAGGTGGCGATGAGATGACTGCGTGGTGGCTCTGTGGAAGCCAACACTGTCATTGCTGCTTCCCCCCCAGTGACCATCAGCTCCGCACACGGGCTGTACCTGCAGCAGGAGCTGGGCGTGTGCTTGGCAGGTGGCGAGAGAAGAGCAAGACACTGCAGCCTTCTGCTGCCGGAGGGCATTGCCCTTCTCACTGCCTCTGGGCTGCCTCTCAGTCCTCCTGACCCCAGTGCAAGGCTTGTCTGCAGCCTTGGTTGGTGACAGGTGGCTCCATTAACCAGGGCTGGATGCCCAGGTTGACAGTTGAGTTCTGTTTGTGCTCCAGCTGAACAGAAATCTGGCTGTTTTCTGTTTCTGCCCGCTGCGTCCTTTCTCGGGTCTCCCTGCCTGTCCTCCTCCTGCTAAGTGATGGGTCAGGGGGGCAGGCAGACGTGCTGTGGGGCTCAGTGGGACGGCAGCTCAGCAGCATCAGTGTGTTCAGCAGGTAACGTGAGAGCCCTGCTGTGGTCACCGTTTCGGGAGCCAGCGTCGGTTTTTCTCTCGCGCCTCAGCTGATCTGATTGTGATCCTGCCGGCGATAAATGCTGGACATTGGGTAACCTTCTCCTCCTCTTTGCTGTTGCAGAGCTCCAACATGGGAGGCAAACTGAGCAAGAAGAAGAAGGGGTACAGCGTCAATGATGAGAAAGCTAAAGACAAAGATAAGAAGGCTGAAGGAGCAGCAACTGAGGAAGAGGAGACTCCAAAGGAGGCTGAGGATGTCCAGCAAACCACAGAGAGCACAGAAGTGAAGGAGAACAAGGAGGAGAAGGGCGAGAAGGATACTCAGGTCGCTGCCAATAAGACGGAAGAAAAAGAAGGGGAGAAAGAGAAAACAGTGACCCAGGAAGAAACCCCAAAACCAGAACCAGAGAAGCCGGAGGCTGTTGTCGATGGGAAGGTAGAGCCACAGAAGAACACCGAGCAGGCAGCCAAGCCAGAGGAGCCAGCCGCAGCCTCCGCTCCTGCTGCCAGCAGCGAGGCCCCCAAACCTTCTGAGCCCAGCAATGATGCAAAAGCTTCCCAGCCCTCAGAAGCCACAGCTCCCAGTAAAGCAGATGACAAGAGCAAGGAGGAAGGGGAAGCCAAAAAGACTGAGGCTCCCGCAGCACCTGCAGCCCAAGAAGCTAAAAGCGAAGTGGCCCCAGCGTCAGACTCAAAACCCAGCAGCAGCGAGGCTGCACCTTCTTCCAAGAAGACGGTGGCAGCAGCGGCAGCAGCACCTAGTTCCACTGCTAAAGCCTCGGACCCTGCAGCCCCGCCAGAGGAGGCGAAGCCTTCCGAAGCCCCCGCGGCCAGCTCGGATCAGACCGTAGCAGTGCAGGAGTAGACTGGACAGCCTGTCGGAGCAGCCACTTACAACAGCCCGTGTCTCTTTTTTATTTTCTCAGCTCTACTAACTCGTTTCCGATCCGAACAACAATCGCAAATGGCCCAGAGAGAGGAGACCCGAGGTGGAAGGGACGTCCCATCCAGTCGGGAGGGAGGGAGGGGGGAGAACCAAATAGTATTTTTGTGGGGAGACCTCCATGGTACTTTCTGCCGGCTCAGCGCAAGGCCCGGAGTCCACCAAGGCAGCGCCAAGCCGACGGATGCCTGGACACGCAGCCCTTCTTTGGTACCCGAACTGCCGCAGGTGCGGGGCACCGGAGCCTCTCTGTGCCGTGGCGGGGCTGGGGGCGGTGCTGGCGCCCCTGTCCGCTCGGCGTATGCCAAGGCAACTGCGTCCCGACGCAGCAGTATTTCCTGCGGGGTTTTATTTACAGCCTTTCTTCTTTTGATATTTTTTTTATGCGGTGGATGGATGCCAATGTTCAGACGGGACCCACTCAGCTGTCCACACGCTTCTCGATGCCAACCCTCCGATCCTTCCTCTCCAAATGTCTTTGGGAGCAAAGAGCATTCTCATCCTACTTAGGCTACCTAGATCTCTCATGACGAGTTAATGCATGTCTGTGGTTGGGTGCACCTGTAGTTCTGTTCTTGGTCAGTGGAAATGACAAAGTCTGCGTTCATTGCGGCGCCAGCTCCTCTTCCATTCTGTGTCACAGACACCAACACACGCTCATTGGAAACCAGATGACAAGCAAAGTGTACAATGGATGCATTGAAACTCTATGTAATTGTATAAATGGTGCAACAGTAATAAAGTTAAATAATTTAAAAAATACAGATGCATGAGGGCTGCTTCAATCTTGGCTTCTCCCCCGCGGGACCCGGGCACGGGACGTTCCCGCACTTGGGCAGTAGGTGCAGTGTCGGGGGCCGTCTGCTCTCCTGTTGGTGCTGAGGCGGAGAGAGCCACGAGCCCTGTGGCCACGGGAATGTCCTGCCACGCGCTCCCATCTCAGCTGCCACAGGCGCTCACCGGGCGGGGCTGGAAGAAGGGACGCAGGGACAGCCCTGGGCACTGCGTTGGCAGAGCCAGGAGGGCTTCTGCCTGCCCAAACGCATGAGAAAATGCTCTGTGGCCGCTCTAGAGAGACAGCGGCTGGCTGTTTTGACTGAGAGACAGACAGAGGATTCGCTAAACCCTCTTTAATGAAAAATGAGGCCACTAGTTTAAACCCTGCTCCTGTTAACACCCTCCTCGTGCTGACCTCTGTGTCCTGTGGCCAATGTGCGGGGCCACAACAGGCCAGCTCTGCGTTTGCAGGTTGGGAGCCCTGTGCAGCTGAGCCCAGCCCGTCGCGAACAGCAGCCCTCAGTGGTTCTGCTTTCCCCACCTCTGCTCAGCTGAGCTGCTGGACAGCTGCCGGTCACACTGAGCTGGCCCTTGGCTGGAGATGGCCAGCGAGCCCAGCGCGGAGCCCAGGGGCCACAGCACTCTTTGGAGAAGCCTGTTTTGTCAGCCCATTGAGAGGTTCTTGGTCTGAGCATGAGTTCTGGGGGCAGCAGGCAATGGTGAAGAGGAACAGCCTCTCCACAAGCCAAAGGGACCAGTGGGTTCCCTTCGGTTGCTGCTGGAGACGGTGCTTTCAAGCGGCAAGACTTGTCTCATGAGCTCTGGGCGCTGATGACAATCAACTTGGCAGACTCCATCACTCATAGTCCTGTTTTCCTCATGAGTGCAGCGGTTCTGCACTGTGCTGGGGATGGCCGTGAGCAGCCCTGTGCCCATGCCAGGTCCCACGATCCTGCAGCCAGGCCAGATGAGCTCTGGTGGGTCTAGATCGGGCTGTTTGCCAGCAGGAGCCTTGTGCCACCAGCAAGCTCTTGCCTCTTGAGTGCCGAGGGTTTGGGTTTGTGCAGAACGTGCCAGGAGAAAAGGGCTTCTTTGGCACAAGCGAGGTCGGCCGAGCGCTGCGGCTCATGGAGCAGGTAGCGCACGTTGCTTGGACACTGCCGGGACCAGGCAGGGCATCACATCCGCAGAGGCTCTCCAAGCTCATGCACCCACAGCTGCCTTGGTCTCCAGGCAGCATTGTGTGTCCACGTCTGCGGCTTCCCTGCAGATTTCTGAGAGTCTTCTGCCATCATTTCCCGGTGCAGATGTGTCCTGGCAGGGCAGGGCTCCTGCCCACAGCTCCCCAGGGAACTGTCATGGGACGAGGCCGGGACTGAGAGGAGAAGAGCAGAGGTCCAGCAGTGCTTCACGGTACTGACCTGACGCGGAGCTGATGGAGCTAAATCTAGATGCTGCCTTTGGGCTGGAAGTGGCTGACAATGGACAAGAGGTGGGTGACTTGTTTACTGCGGTGGTCTGTGTCTGCTCCTGCTAACAGCACTGCACGGCAGCTGCTACCACACCCATTCCCTCTCAGTGGGATGTTCAGCGGCGCTTCACCACCTGTGCTGAAACCATTTGTCGGCCAGGATGCACCTTGTTTTACTCAGGAGGTCTTGAGAGCTGTCGTCGTCTTCAAGCACTCCCATGCCTCTCCCTGAGCCGACAGCGAAGCCTTGATACAGTGGGGTAGTGGTGTCTCCTCAGTGCTGCTGTGATGTCCCTGTCCTCTTGCACAGAATTAGTGGTCTTTAGGGCTTTGGTTTTACTGGGGGGAGGGGGATCTCTCATCCTCTTCTGCACCAGACTCTGCCCATTCGCCCTGGGTCTGCCCCTCACTCACTTCAGCTGTTTGCATCCCGGTTCACATTGAGCCTCCCTCCAGCGTTCCAGGCAATGTGAATGACTGTGAGCTGTCAGCCCGGAACCCTGGCCCTCTAGCACAGCTAAAGCACAGCACGAGGCACCGTAGCCTCGCCGAAAACTTCTGCCTTCCCTTGTGGCCGTGGAAACATCTTTGGCAGGGCTGGCAGAGCTTTGCCTGCTCTGTTTATCACGGTGGGCTCCAGATCTGAACACAGCCAGGTAAGCAGGAGGAGGCATTTTCAGGTTGGAGAGGGAGGAGTGGGGGTTTCAAAACATGGACAGAGGTTGAGACACAGGGCAGATGACAAAACCTTCTCATTTCCTGGAGGCAACAGTCCCTCATGGTACCTGGCCACCACAGGGCTACCAAGTCTCTCCAGCCTGTCAGGAGGCCGGCTCTCAGCGCAGTTGCCTGTGCAGGCAGTCAATGTCAGCCCCTGCTCTTGCTCTCGTGGCTGTGCAAACGCACTGCCTCCAGCTTCAGGTCGTCTTCCTCCACAGCTGAGTCTAACGTCTCCGAGAGTCTCCCCCCACGCCAGGGGGCTGACAGAGCTTCTCGCTGCCTTGGCCTGATGAAGGTGACTGGTTTTGAGGGTCACGCAGGTTTGGTTGAATCACAACTTTATTTAACTCACTGAGCAGAAGTTCAAGGGCTTTACGCTCCTTTCCTGCTGAGAGAGAGGTAAAACCTTCCTGTGAGACCTCCCAGCCTGTCACTCGGGAAGTCTGCAGGCAAAACGAGAGACTCGCTAAGACACTGCTGCAGGTCCAGCTCAGCGGTCAGCTCAGACTGTGGGTCGGCACAGGCTGACCTTCAGTGTCGCTAGAGAATGGAGCCAGCTCCATTCCAGAGAATTTGGCCTCCCTTCAGTTTCAGCCAGCTCAGACACCAGCGTGAAGCACAAGCCTGTCCCCGCACAGTCTCCCTTGGGCAGTGGGGCCAAGTTACACCAACCACAGCCTGCTCTGTGAAACCCATCAGTTAGCACCTTAAACCTGAACAGTAGGTGCTTCGCCCTCCTAAGACACCAGGTCACCAGGAGCATCTAGCCGATGGGTTCTGCTCCACCTGTGTCAGTAGCGCTCCCTTCCATCACTCCTTCCCCCATGACCCCGTGTCACTCCACCAGCTGCAAGCTTGTTAGGTGCTAGAGAGAACAGGGTAAGGACAGATCGCACCGATGCTCCGCCGGCAGCATTTTCCTAGCTGCATCTCGGGTTTTCTGTTTGAGTTCTGGCACCATTTGCAGGCTTCTGGGCTGGAGCTGCAAAAACCCAGCAGGCTGGGCCTGTAAAAACACCTCTGATTACCAAGTAGAGCCTGAATTGATCTGGGGCAAAGCAGGAGCTGGAAATACAGCCCTGTTGTTGGAAATCGGAGCTGGCCTGAAGGAGCAAACCCTGTGTTCAGGGATCTGAGCTGGCTCCCAAACACCGTGTGGGGCTGAGCTCTGCTGTTCTGACCAAGGACCTGAACCTTGTCAGCAGCACTCCTTTATTTTCATTTCTTACATTGTTTTTCAATAAAAGGCAGCATTTTTGTTCCAGAAGCAAACCTCAGCAGCTCCTAGTGCTCCTTTGCAAAGGAAAATGTCAAAGTGTTGCTTCAGTCCCTAAAATGAAGTTTTTCACAATTTGACGTTTCTCCCCCCTCTTAGGGGGTTCCTTTGTCCACTGGGTCTTCCATAGGCAAAGCTGTTGGTTTTCGCCTGCGGGCATCAGTCAGACCACAGCTGAGGCACAGCAGCCTGTGCTGTGGTCACAGCCTTCCCCAGGGTGATTGCAGCACTTGAGGTTGTGTCCCAGCCTGCCGCAGCCAGGGACCCCAGCCTGCCGTAGCCAGGGACCCCAGCCTGCCGTAGCCAGGGACCCCAGCCTGCTTGAGCCATGAACCCCAGGCCTGCCGTAGCCATGGACCCCAGCCTGCTGTATCCAGGGACCCCAGCCTGCTTGAGCTATGGACCCCAGGCTGCTTGAGCCACGGACCCCAGCCTGCCATAGCCAGGGACCCCAGCCTGCTGCATTCAGGGACCTCACTGCTCTTTCAGCTGGGCAGAACCACCAGTTACAAATCAGCTGTGAGCTGTGCAGAGCCCAGCAGTGCTGAGAACTTTCTAACCCGTGTGTGTCTCGTGTAAAACTGCCTTTCACAGGGGATCTCTGGTGGAAAGTGCTGGTGGCTGTGAACTCTCGCAGTGCTGCCTGTGCAAAACGGGGGAGGCTTTCTGTTAGGAAGGACTTCTGCTGCTCTGGCAGAATTGGATCAGTGAATTGTAGTGATGATCTGCACAGAAATGACCTGGAAAACCCCTGCCTCGTGCACGGAGCTGGCTGCTGAGCAATCACTGCTGTGTTGTGCCTTTCCCTGTGCGCTGGCCTGTGCACACACGCACGAGTACCGAGTGAGATCAGAGCTGGGACCTGCGGAGGGGAAACCGCATCTTAAAGTCCTTGTTTCTATTCTGAAGAGAAAATTATTTCTGCTCTGTTGTGGGGAAGGAGCAACTGGGTTAGAAACTGAAGGAAGTTTGACTTTCTCTGGTCCTCATGCATCCCCCCAAGCCAGGTCTGGGCACCGCAGGCTGCTCAGTGGTCACTCAGCCCTACACACGAGAGCCATCGGATCCATGTGAAACTTGGGAACCGGCAATTTGGACGATTATTTTAAAGTCTTTCTCCTTCAAAACTCCATGGGTTCGTTTCCCTCCCGGCATCTGCTAGTGCCTAAACCTCAGAGGAAAATATCTGCCAAAGCTGCTGCATTTTAGAGCCAGCGGGAGACAGACATGTATACTCAACCCAGTATGTGCAATGGGACTACCTTACGGTGATATGTATTGCAGGTTAAC
>JAOXOE010000343.1:10773104-10787126 GCA_028565055.1 Phoeniculus purpureus | reverse complement strand
TCCAGGTGGGTTTTAAACATCTCCAGAGAAGGAGACTCCTCAACCCCCCTGGGCAGCCCCTTCCAGTGCTCTGTCACTGTCATCATGAAGAAGTTCTTTCTCACATTGATGTGGCACCTCCTCTGTTCCAGCTCACACCCATTGCCCCTTGTCCCATCGTTGGATGCCACTGTGAACAGCCTGGCTCCATCCTCCTGACACCCACCCTTCGCACACTTTGCACCCGAGAGCCACAGCACATGACAGTCATTGTACTGCCCTATGCAAAGATTATGCTGTGGCCTGAGAGCTTAAACAGAGGGGGATGAGTTCTGGCATGTGGTGTAACCTCAAAAGTAGAGGCACCAGAAAATCTACATTTCCTGAAGTTTTGAAACGGAGGCATCACTTGAAGAGACTTCACTTTAGAGACTCTCACGCAATCACTATCTTGTTGTTCATATTTTCTTTGTTACAGAACCGAGAATCTTAGTGGTGACAGGGGATTTAACACTGGGTGTCATTTCAGTTTTGTAATTCAGCAGATAACCACAAACAGCTGGAAGAGGAAGCAAGAAATAAAGTGAAAAGTGTCATTTCTCTGCTATCAGATGACGATAGCGTGCAATGTACGTACATTACCCTGGGCAAACGACTTCGAATAGATTATTTTCAAAGAAAACGTAACGTCTTTCGGCATCAGAATTATCGTGGATTCTGGAGTGGAATTGAAAACACTCGCGGATGGCTCGTCTCAACTTTCACAACTTGTGCTGAATGCAGTATTCTGAGGGATTTCTGTGCAGGTGGAAATCTAATTTTGCTCAGTGCATGCCATTCCCCAGTGTCTTTTCTGACAGAACGTTTGAGAGTCTGAGATTTTGGTCACTGAACTCATTATACAGTAGCTTTCTTCGGTAACTTTACACCAGGAGTAGTGAAATGTTACTGAGCACTGGAACGGGCTACACTGGGGGAATCTCCTTGTCTGGAGATGTTTAAAACCTGCCTGGACGTGTTCCTATGTGACTTGTTCTAGGTGAGCCTGCTGTGGTGGGGGGATTGGATTAGTTGGTCTTTCGAGGTCCCTTCCAGTCCCTGATGTTCTGTGGTTCTGTCAGCAAGCGTGATCCTGACCACCAGAATGGACACCAGCTGCTGGTCTGTGACAGCATCAGAGTGAGGTTGTTTTTAATGTTGATTTTTCTTGCTGCACTTCTTCATTTTGTTTCTTCCTCCCAGTTTGCTGTATCTAGTCTCAGCAGTGCTTGGTTTCTCGCCCTGTTTTTCAGCAGCTTTCCGAATGCTCCATCCACTCTCAGACACATTCAAAAGACGAGATGTTAAATAAATGAGAAACTATAACGCAAGCAGAGTTTCCAGAAAGGCTGACCTTTCCAAGTGTAGTCATGGTTATTTAGAATATGGCTGCCCTCTAGAATGTTTCTTGCCTTTCCAAAGCATTTTGTACTCGTAATTGCTTCAAAGGGACTTACAATTCAAGCAGACAATGAGAAGGATTCTGTCTCTCTCCAGTTCTACACCGCACGTAAAAGAACCTTCCCTCAAGAAGAGGTAGTTCAACACATTGTGTATGAGATAACGTAGCAAAGTGGAAATTAGTGTATATCGTAGGAACATATGACAATTAAGTTACTTGGCCATTTTGATGAGTAGCTGAACCAGGAAGGTACCTACCAGACAGAGGTCGTCTGAGCGCAGCAAGTGCCTTCAGTGCAATGCGAATGTAGGATGACACCTCTGTAATGGTTGCCTTGATGAGGTACCACGATCACATGGCTCTGCAGCCAATCCTGTTTCTACTCGAGAGTCAGGAACTATTTTTTAAAGAGGAAAAAGTGGTTTTGTGCTTAATAGTGAGAGGAAGGTTTCATGGGTAGAGGTCTTCTTAAGGGAATTTGAAACCTGGGGGGCTTTAATACTCAAGTCAGTATGTCTGATAATGAAGAGAATGAAGGTTTTTAGCAAGTCAGAAGGAAAAAAAAATTCATAATGCCTCCACAGTCATACCATGAATAATTTTTCAGTTTCTGTGAAGGTGTAAAAGTCTGTTTTCCACAAATTTTTACTAGATTTTTTATTCACCTTGGCAGAAAGCAAATGGGGAAGGAAGTTTCAAGAAACATATAGGAAAGTTTCCCTCGATAGAGCAGCAATTTACTGACAGTTCCCAAACAGGGCATCTTGTAGTTCTTAGAATCAAGAGTCCTTCCTGTCTATACTTTAACTGTAGAGTTTCTGTGGTAGTGTGTGAAGGGCTGCTGTCGTCTTTTCACACTGTTTCCCAAAGGCTACCAATGCTTTGTGGTTATGGTTATGAGCTCTTGGATCGTGAGAAGAGAGTGGTTCTGTATAACTATGAATTTACTTCTAAAAAACAGTCTATGGTCTTAATTTTTGATTTTTTTGGCATAAAATGGGGTGGGTTTTTTGGTTCCAGTATTTTTTATCTGAATTTCCTAGTTTTCTGAGTTTGTCTGCAGTAACACACACACAGTAGTAAGATGCACAAAAATCAAATCATAGCTGAATATTTCTGGGTTTGGTTACAAATCAGTGGATATTTGAACTTCTGATTGTCTCCCCCATCCCACCATGGGGCAGTGAGTGAGCAGCTGGGTGGTGCTTAGTTGCCAGTTGTGGTTAAACCATGGCAATTGGCCAAAAACACTTTGGAGACCACCTCCCCCCCCCCCCCATAATTTTCCCCAGTTCTTCCATACACTCAAAACTCTCAGAAACATTTGCACTGATTTTGATTGTTCTTCTAAATGGTTTTGGACTGAGATCAACTACAGGAAATATCACCTGGAAGGATTTTGCATAATAATACAGCAGCAGCTGAAAGAGTTTGATTAGAATTAGAGTTGAAATTCATCCATGTTATAAAAGACAGTACTGAGATCTGCCTTAGAATAGTCATTGGAACTCAAGTGTACTTGCTAAATGCCTATTACTAATTTAATTTGAAGGAGGACAGACTCCAGTTATGATATGAACAACCACAAGTATATAGGAACAGACACAAGTACCTCCATTGCAATTAAAATTCATGGCAGGTGGGTTAAGCGGTTCACGTTGTCATTACAGTGTTTTCCTATAACAATCAGATTATTGAAAGTGTTGACTAATAAAGGGCCTTAAACAACCCCAGGATTTCCCATTTTAAGTTTTTCTCTGAAATATTGCAAACATAATCTTTTTATTATGCTTTTTGAGACAGTAAATACAATGCAGGTTCTGACTTTCTGTAAACTTCTTAGCTTATGGGTGGCAATAGTAATCCTACTCGTCATTGGGAGATGTAGATGTTGTTCTTGGTGTTAGAATTGATATTAGGAACAATTTTTTCACAGAAAGGGTGGTCAAGCACTGGAATAGGCTTCCTGGGGAGGTGGTTGGGTTGCCATCCCTGGACGTGTTTAAAGTTTGTTTGGACAAAGTGTTGAGGGATCTGGTTCAGAGGTGAACTTGTAAGGTAGGGTAGATGGTTGGACTTGATGATCCCAGGGGTCTTTTCCAACCGGAGTGATTCTTATGCACTGATCCCACAAAGTCCAGGTGCCTATCCGGGTGGTTTATTCTGGCTGTGTTTGTTAACTGGGTTATCCATTTTGATGTGGAACAAATTTGTTCCAACACTGGTCATCTGCTGTTTATTAAC
Organism: Phoeniculus purpureus; assembly: GCA_028565055.1. NCBI lineage: Eukaryota > Metazoa > Chordata > Aves > Bucerotiformes > Phoeniculidae > Phoeniculus > Phoeniculus purpureus. The sequence goes on along the minus strand of JAOXOE010000343.1, from coordinate 10,783,462 downwards.
AGACTGATTCATCAAGGTGAAGTACACCAAGAGAAGGTGACAGCACGTGTGTGTGTTAGAGAAAGCTGTTTCTCTTTTGAAGAATCAAAAGAGAGCGCCTTGTTATGGCAAAAGCATCTTGAGCCTGTTCCATCCGCACCAGCTGTGGCATTTTGCTTCCAGCCATTCCAGTAACGTTGCTCTCCTCCTTTCCCCTATTCATCCATTGTGTTAAATTGTATGAATGGCTAGGGCACTGTCTCCGTGCCTATGATGCTAAACCGATCGTGCTCTGGACTGTTATCCAGTCCTGGTGCCATCTGGCATGGACTGGCTGGCATCCATGCTGCTAAGTGCTCTGTTGGGAATGGTCCCTGGTTTATGAGAACTCTTGAAACACAACCAGAAATGGTTTGAGATAGTGTCAGCCTGTCCAGGCTGAAATCACGACGGGGAATGTAAAATTTGAACATACGTGTGCACATAAAAGGAAAGATAAAATAGAACAAAATAAATTTTGTATCCATGAAAATCTCCTGCCTCTGATCAGTTTACCAATACAGACAGAGCAAATAGACTGGATGCTTATGATATTGAATCTTCTTCTGTCCCTGTGGCTCAATCTGAACCTTGCAGCCAAGAGTTCAGCCTAAAAGTCTCTGCCGTAAGACAAATGTCTTGAGTAGCTAAGAAGCTTACACCAGCTAGGACACCGAATAGAATTTCTTATTCATTGAATAAGAAATCCTGAAGAGAGAGAAGTGGCTAGTTATGAGGACAGAAATAATGGTCATTCACTGTTATAGGTGTCTTTGTCTCATTGCTTCCTCCCAGAGCTAGACATCCTCTAGCATCTTCTAAAGACTGACTTTTTCTTCCCACTTCAAAAATGTGGAAACAGCGAGAGTGAGAATGAACTTCTCTTAGACCTTTACATCTCCAGTTTTATACTGCAGCAAGACTTTGTACCATACTAGTGACTTCAGAATCCCATCCTAACCTAAGGAAGATCAAGACCACCTGTGTCTCTTTCAACTAAGAGTAGATAACAGGTTCTAGAATAGAAAGTTGTGGGTACTCTACAATATTCTTGCTCAAACTGACTAGAAAATAATTCAAAGTTAAGCGAGCTAGGAAAAACCCTTTCATGATTAAGACAATCCCATAAAGGGAAGAGTCTGCTCTGCCTTTTTTGTTTTTAGCTAAAGAACAGAGGAACAGAACTTTCTGAACGTTGTAGAACTTCAAATTGATGGAAGCCAGACAAATATTTTCATTTCATAGGGTTTAATGAATCTCATTTCCACAACGCCTGCGGATATAAGATGACATATTACAACAAGTTATACTGCAATAGGATAATGCTACACTGCTTTCAGGTGTTCCTGTTCTGTTAGTGAGAGTTAAGGATATTCAGTGTAGGACGTCATTCCTATTCACTGTTCTACTCTGGAAAACAAGTGAGCTATTCATTGTGTGAGTTTTGTCTTTTTACCCAAAGTAGTTCTTGCCCAAGACCTCTTCTGTAAGGGAAAGGGTAAAGGATCACTTAACTGAGACAAAGCAGTTCCAGTTGTGTTCTCACCTGAGCTAATCTTAATTAGGACTTTGGGATTTTATTATATGATGCTAGGGATTAACCACAATGCAGTGACATATTAAATTGGAATTATTGTTATATTAAATATCCAGCCAAGGTCTTTGTTTCACAGTAGGGAATAAGACAACACTATTTTACAACATCCAGATAAACCCTCTCCAAGGCATCCTACTCAGGCCTCCAGCTAGGTTCCTATGCCACTGAAAACTGTGAAGTTAATTTTCTTCAACCTTCAAACCACTAAGGTTTGTCCTTAGTGCTACACCTGTGGTCTCCAAAGCAGCAGTCGTGTTAAAGACACGAAGGAAACCAAGTCAGGCTACAGCATGGCTGTGTGATAGTACAGGTTATTGCAAACCACACAACAATGTATGTGTCGTAAAGCAGTAGTCAGCTTCTGCTCTTCCTATCTTATTATAGTGTTAGACATCAGCTGCATAAAGAGTTAGCAGACAAAGATTGTCTGTTCTTTGACCTAGTTGGTTCATGTGTCCCTTGAGGCGCTTTCTTTGGGCTCTATTTTTCCCTTTATTTGCTCAGTTTCTTAAGCTGAAAGAATCTCGATTATGAATTTGGGGTCTGCACAGTTCAATGCCTTTTCTCGGGGTTTTCAGCATCTCAACTCAGGATGGATGTTAAAGTGCTGGAGTGGGTGCAAGGAAAGGCAAAGAAGCTGATGAAGGACCTAGGCAATAATTCTCACGAAGAGCAGCTGAGGGTGCTGAAGCTGTTTATCCTGGGGAGGCTGAGGGGAGACCTTACCACCGTCTACAACTACTTGAAGTGACATTATGGAGAGGTGGGTGCTGGTCTCTTCTCACAGGTCATTAGTGATACAAGAGGAACCGGCCTCAAGCTGCACCAGTGGAGGGTAAGGTTGGACTTCAGGAAAAAGTTTTTTACTGAAAGAGTGGTCAGTCCTTGGAACAGGCTGCCCAGGGAGTTGAGTCCCCACTCCTGGGTGTGTTTAAAGGCTGTTTAGATGTGGTGCTTAAATATATGGTCTAGTTGTGAACTTAGTAGAGTAGGGTCGTTGGTTGCACTTGATATCTTAAGGATCTTTCCCAACCTGTATAGTTCTGTGATTTACATAGAGACATTCAAGTTCCCAGGGCTGCATGTCGCTTCTAGCAGTGGCACGGGTCTTTCTGAATTACATGTTCCTTGCGTGCATGACGTCTATCGCAGTACAACAGTCTTTGGAGCTTCCATGCTTCCAAGGTTTTACATGTGTCATAGCTTCTAAAATGCTTCTGACAAGGCTTTTCATTTGGGAGTGTACAACAAGGTATACAGATGAGTGCTTAGAAAACACTTTGACAATGTGCGTGAAAGGTACCTTGTGTCTTAGGACTTCAGCTACTGCGGGTTCAAGATACACGTTTGAACTGTGGTAACACATCACCTCTTTTAGTTGAAACGTTAGTAAGTCAACTAGCTTTGAAATTTCTACAGATAATGAAGGTCAGAGTGTGCAAATGCTGGACGACCTTTTCACTTAACATTAGTGCCTCAGAACCCAGAACTGTTTTTTGTGCCAACCAGTGTAATTGCTGCTTTCAACGGAAATTAAACTGCTGTCATTGCTATGATGAGGATAAATTCTTCTGCTTTTTCTGTCAATATGCTATTAGGTGTTATTAGGTGATTCCTCAGAAGATGAATTAAAATGCTGCTTTCACCAAGAGATGGTTTTCCATTTAAATCTGTAGGTCTTTATTAAAATAAATTACAGACAGTTCAGTAAAACAATCCTCTGTTTGATCCCTGTTAATAAGCCCAAATAAATACCTAATCTTTAGATCTGTGTGGGTAACACGGAATTATGTACAAAATGAGGCAAGGAAAGCACATAATGAATTATTAGAAGATCAGTCTTAAACTAACTTCACAGAACCATTCAGTTTGGAAAAGACCCTTAGGATCACCGCGTTCAACCATCAACCCTACTCTATATCACCCCTAAACTATGTTGTCCAACACTACACCTAAGCATCTTTTAAACTCATCTGAGGATGGTGACTCACCTGCCATTCCATGCCTGACCACTCACTCCATGAAGAATTGTTTCCCCATTTCTAAAACTTGTAAGACTATTTCTATTAAGGATGGCACCACAGGACCCAAGTTGGGTCCTCAAACGTAAGTATTTAATGGGCTATATGGTAGTCTTGTCCCCTTTTACAATTAGATTTACACAGAAAGGTTAAGGGGTAGACCTCAAGTACTTCACCTAATAACATGTGAGAATAGTCCATGGTTGGATAAAATGCAGTCAGAGGCTAACAGAACTGCTGTATGCAACTAAAACCCGCAGGGAGATGTAACCATGCACAACAACCAGCAGAAACCCCAAGGACAACCTTACTAAGAACTTGTCTACAGTAAAAAGTCAGGGTAGAGTTGGATCCAAACATTGATAACGTAAATACACTGTTCTGGCTACCATGCACCAGTTCCCTGTGCACCTTCAGCTAACTGCTTCTTACTGGTGCAAAATGTGCACTAGGATTTGATAGATAACTGTACACACCAGGGGTGTATTTACACCTCAGGCTGCAATGTAGTGTAGTGTAAGGATACTAGACCTAGCTTGAGATGGGCTGGCGAAGCGCTGGAGACAGAACAACACAAGTAGATTGCTGTTATTCCGTGTCAGTGAAAGGTCAGCTGGAGACCCCCTGAGATTCCTGCACTCTTTTTATCTTCCCCACTCTATATTTGCACATTGACTGTACCTGTTGAAGAGTAGCAACTTTCCCCTCAGTTCCATTTGCAACACCCTCACTTATGACCCTGTATCCTTATGTTGTTTACTCTGTGCTGAAAGTGCCTTTTTTAACTTGAATTCAGGAGGATTGAACAGTGTCCTGTTTATCACCTAATGTATGAGCTAACTTTAATTAGGAGACACAGTCCCCTGCTGATTCACAGGTCTCAGCTTCCCTGAAAGATCTATGGTTTTGTTCCTGTGATTGATAGTACTTCCAGTTTGTGACAAAAATCTCATTTTCATCTTAAAAAAAAAAAATCAATTCAATTTACTGTGTTCCCAGTTTTAGATCATTTTGAATTCTAATAGTACTTTGCTGGTGCCGCAGTCCTCTGGGGCTGCTATTGCCAGCAATCACAATAAACATCCTCTGAGTGAAGGAATGCATTATTTCACTGATACTGTGTAAGCAAATAAATCACTTCAAACACCAAAACCCCATAATACCTTAATAGCTGGACTGTAAGGAGAGAACCATGGCTGGTAGATTGGAAAGTTTTAGGGATGTTTTTAGCACTTAGACCGTTTCCTGGTCTGTGCCAGCTTTTAAAGCAGCGCAGTGGGTAGTGCTGAGAACTTTAGTCTGTTCTTTGCTAAGTACTGGGACTCTGGATTCTACAGTCCTACATTGTTCTTAGCTTATGTCTTCCTGGGATTGTGTGGCCTGGCTTGCAAAAAATTCATGTACATGGCATACCTGGGAAGGACATTGAAAGAGGTGAGGAATAACTTTTAAACAGGCTCACAGATGGGTCAGGTTCATCCCTCACTTCAATTTTATTAACCTATTTGTCAAAGAAGCAAAAATCTTGAACATAAGGCAATGTCTGAGGTGCTCACTATTGGTAATTCTCTTTTTTGTGATAAAAAATTATAACCACAGCATCATCAGAATGGAACGGTCTTGGAGATCATTCTGTTATCAAGCATAACAGGATCTGAGAATTCTGTGTAACTGAGCCAGCTTCATGACAACTCAAGGACTGGTGATTTCTTCAGGTTTGCTATTAGTTTCTTGGCTCTCTGCAATTCCTTCCATGCTCTCCCTTTCTCTTAGATTTTGTATGGGGAAATCAGCAAGGAGTAATCTGGTGAAACTGAATCAGTTCAGCATCTCTCAGTAATTGAGGGGAAAGTCAAGTTTCTTTCTGCAACCTCAGCTTATACCTAATCAATAACAACTTTCTCTTAAATCTTGAAGAAAACTGTTGCAGGTTAGAGAACTTGTAAATCATCAATTTCCTATACAACCAAGATTCTAGCCAACTTTAGCTATTTAGCTGCAGACTTTTATTAGAAGTGGTTGAATACAGAGGTTCTTCTAGGGTGTCAGAATATCTGAGCATTTCTGACAACAGTTACTCCTTGAAAGCCCTGGAAATCTATCAGAGCTATTATTCTCATTTTACAAGAGAGGTTCTGACTGACAGAGAAGTAAAGGGACTTATCGCAGTTTATATTAACAGGCCATGGATGAACAAGCAGCGGAACTCAGTTTTCTGAGGAATACCAGTGCTCAACAGAGAAAAAGAACATCAGTTCTTTGAACCATGAAAGAGTCCTTTGCAGTACGATGGCATGCTACAGTAATTCATCATGTTGGAGCTGTGCTGATGAGCAGTCATTTATGGATGGAGAATAGCCAGGCTGTTGCTCTCATCAGCATGCTGCGCTGCCTGTAGGGGCTCAAAGGTCAGACCGTCATCTATGCTTCCTATTCCTAGCCTGAGCAGGGGTGCAGTTCTGATGTGAAGTGAAAATTCAGCCTCTGGAGGCACTGTCCAACCACTCCTTTAATCTGAATGAAAAACTATACGGGTTCCTGTAAGAGTAACATCCATGATACTGTTAAAAGGGTGATCCAACATCACTAGTGATACTTCGTAGTGAGAGAAAGTAGGGAGCTCTTTTAATCTTGGAGGACTTATTTCCTTATCTTCTACTTCAATACACATTGTAGCAGCAAAACAGTGGTGGCACTGTTCTAGTTGTGTGTGTTTCAGTTATTTGCAGACAATATCTCTCCAACTTTGGAATTCTTATCATGATAAAGCTTCTATTATCTCAGCTCCATTAGAATGGTGTAATAATAAATAGCTATTGGTATCTAGTGGAGATCTATAACAACAGCAGGATTACAATAAGGAGCTGGAAGTCCCCAAGACCTACTGCATCCACTTCCTTACTTTCGAATTGCAGAAATAACTGCATTTAATCTACATCAGAGAGAAGGACAAATATTTTTCATGTATATTGGCCTGGATTTTCTGCATTGTCCTAGGGCTACTCTGCTCCTGTGCAGTGGTTCAACTAAATATTTGGCTGTTAGAGGAGTGTGTTTGGCTAGCATCAAAAAATTGATCTGGATTCAGTCACAATATCTCCCACAACCAACTCTTGGTGCACGAAAGGATACGATTCCTTTCGTGACAAAACACAATTGCACTTCCTCCAGCTTGCCCTGAGTGCACTTGTGCAGATGTAATGTGGGCCAGTAAGTAAATCTTGCACTGAGAACAGTCTATATTGAAGTACTCTGTGCAAATTGCCTTAGTCCCCGATGAATCAATCGTGAACAGATGCTACGTTATTCATCTGTGGACGGCATCTTCTCCTCCAAGGTATTTTCTGATGGTTTATGCATATTTCCCAGGACAATGCCACCTGCTTTCCTGGTATCCAGGGAGTACACAAATCCCTAATTGCCCCTTCCACTCCTAACAGAATAATTACACTTGAAATCTTTTGTATTACTTCTGTATTTGTGTCCCCTCTTAAAGTTGCTACAGAGGATGCAGAAAAAGGCAGCTTGGTGTTTAAGAAAGAATTCATAGAACTGGATGTAAAATATTCCATTTAAGCACAGATCTCTGTGTTTTCCAACAAATGAAGGGGATTTTTAATTGTTGTCACGTTATGGCATCAACAGAGTCAGTGGCCAGCTCAGAGGCTAGCTGTGTATTTGTGAAATCACACACCAAGGTCAGGCTAGATGGGGCTCTGAGCAATCTCTCAGAGATGTCCCTGCTTGTTATAGGGAGGTTGGACCAGATGGCCTGTGGAGGTCCCTTCCAACCTAACACATTGTTATTCTATGGTTTGAATGTGTTAGAAGCTTGTATCGCTGAGCATTATTAGGTGGTTTCTTTACGACTGGTGATTGTGCCCGCAGACCCCAGAAATGATAAATGAGAGGATGAAGATGTCAGTAGAATTTTTCTCCAAAGAAAACTGGAAACTGAGACACAGTCACTGGAAAACCAGTCAGTGTCCTTCAATCTTTTCCATTTGACTTAAGACTAAGACACTGAACAAATACATTTCGTATCTTTTGCTGTTGCTTTCAGAGAAGAATACGTTCCTTCTTCTGGTGAATTGAGAAGTGAGGAAAGCAAGGCACAGGGGAAAAAAATCAGTATTTTTCCCTTTAGGTCTTATTGTTATAAGATGCTGTATTGGTTCTTTTTTAACGTGTAGTGATAAAGAATTTTAAAAATAGGAGAATGTCTCAGTGAATACAGCACAGTAATCTCTGCCGGGGGGAGAAATCACACTTCATCAAATGCATTCTCATGGATCTAGGGTATCTCTCACATTCTTGTCCTTTCTGCCTCTTCAGCTAGTGATGAAATGATACGTCTGGAGAGGTGGAGTAGCTGAAAATAGTTGTTTCTGAGCTTTTCTACAGTTGCAAACCTTTAAATATGAAAACAGAGGGAGAAAAGACGACACTAAATCTGCTTTGTGTTTCTGGGTTTTTAATATGAGTATCTATGTCCCTTTTCTCTCACACCTCATTTTTTTCCTACACAAAGGAAAAAGTATTTGTTAGATGGAATCACCCCGATGTTAGCACTGAAATAATTTTACATAGTTAGGAAGAAGTTCTTTACTGAGAGGGTGGTTAGGTACTGGAATGGGTTGCCCAGGGAGGTGGTGGTGTCACCGTCCCTGGATGTGTTTAAGGAACAGATGGATGCGACGCTTAGGGATCTGGTCTAGCAGCTAGATACTAGGACAAAGGTTGGACTCGATGACCCTGGAGGTCTTTTCCAGCCATGGTGATTCTGTGATTCTGTGATTTGGAAAATGTGTTCAGATTTCCCATTCCCTATGTAACTTTCTGCCATGTTTATCCTGTTTCTAACTAAGACTTAATAATGTTTGATTTTTTTTCTGAAAGTAGAGTGAAGATTGCAGGAGAGGTTGTAGATTAAGGAATGTGATTGCTATTTTTAATTTCATGTTGTTTAAGCGTAAGCTATTTAGATCTTGCAGTGTTTAATCCATCCATCCATGAATGTGAGAACATCCACTGTTGATTAATTGCATCTCATCAACATTCAGTTGCTGTGCATTTAAAATGTCAAAAAATACAGTAAACATTAGTGAGTTTTCTGTCTTTGAACATGTATGCAGTCCTCCTAGAGGAGAGGCCAGAAGTTTCCCCCCTCCAAAAAACCCAAGACTATATGAAATGCATTTAGAACTCATTTGGAATATTCTCCTGCTTGTAGCCTTATTGATTGGTACATTGGAAGTCTATTACTTTTGACACATATTGAAGTCATCTACAAATAAGTGACTGAAGTTAGTCTCATTTTTATGTTTTAATGTGGTTTTAGAGTAAGGGTGGTAGCAGACCAACACAAACATTCCTTCTTTCACTTTAGGATAGCATAAGAAATTGCTCAGATAGACCTTCTTACAGACAGAAGAGTGATGTACAGATATCTGCAGTTCTTAGGCAAATGATCTCTCCCTAGATAATGGGTTTTAGTGTATGAAAACCATAATACTGGAATTTTTCTGAGGTAACTGGAAGCTTTTGGAAAAGCTATAATATGGTTGCCATCACAGCAATGTGGTGGGACGAGTCATACAGTTGGAGTACAGCAACTGATGGTTACCAAGATAGGAGGAGTGGTGGGGTGGCTCCTCTATGTTAGGGAGAACTATGAATGCTTAGAACTTAATGATGGTGATGACAGGGTTGAGAGCCTATGGGTTGCAATCAAAGGAAAGGCTAATAGGACAGATGTCATTGTAGGAGTCTGCTACAGACGACCCAACCAGGATGAAGAGACTGATAAGATACTGTATAGACAGTTGAGTGAGGGCTCTCGATCTCTACCCCTTGTTCTCATGAGGGATTTCAACTTTCCAGACATATGCTGGAAATACAATACAGCAGTGACGGAACAGTCCGGATGGTTTGTCAACTGTGTGGGAGATAACTTCCTGACATAGATGGTTAGGAAGCCAACAGGTGGAAATGCAGTCCTTGACTTGCTACTTGTTAGAAGAGATCTTGTTGAGGCTGTAATGGTTGGAGGATCTCTTGGGCAAAGCGAACATGAAATATTACAGTTCTTGATTCTTGGTGAGGCAAGGAGGGAGGCCAGCAGAACTACCACACTGGAGTTCTGGAGAGCGGACTTTGGTCTCTTTCAGAACATGGTTAAGAGACATATAGTGACTACAATGCAAGTTCACTAGAGAAAAGCTTTTAATTTGCTTTTCTTTCTCTTTGAGCCAGTGTGTAGTGTTCCTGAACCTTTTTAGTTCAGTATTTGCTAATAAAAGTGTAACGTTTATACTCTAATTATAAATGATGGCGAGCACCCCAACATCCCATTATACTTGTTCTGTGGAAAAAAATAGTATCCTCCAGATTGAGCTGCGTATGTGTGAATGATCATTCAGGGATATGGCCATAGTGGAGACAGCCTCTCTGTGGTCAAGCCTTCTTTACGTAAATTGAAATACAAAATCATTGTTATTAGAATGTGTAGATGTTACAGGTCTGGTGACGTGGTGAGAAAGAACGCAGAAGCTGTCCTCCTCCTCCTCTCATTAATATTTATAAATATATGATGGGTGGGTGTCAGGAGGACGGAGCCAGGCTCTGCTCAGTCTCATCTAATGGTAGGACAAGGGGCAATGGGTGTAAGCTGGAACATAGGAGGTTCCACATCAATATGAGAAGGAACTTCTTCACAGTGA
>JAOXOE010000343.1:10747869-10773004 GCA_028565055.1 Phoeniculus purpureus | reverse complement strand
GGAAGGGACCTCAAAAGATCATCTAGTCCAGTCCCCCTGCCACAGCAGGATCACCTAGACCAAGTTGCACAGGAACACGTCCAGGCAGGTTTTAAAAGTCTCCAGAGAAGGAGACTTCACAACCCCCACCCCAGGCAGCCCCTTCCAGTGCTCTGTCACCCTCACCATGAAGAAGTTCCTTCCAATACTGATGTGGAACCTCCTATGTTCCAGCTGACACCCATTGCCCCTTGTCCTATCGTTAGATGCCACTGAGAAGAACCTGGCTCCATCGTCCTGACACCCACCCTTCACATACTTACAAACACTATGAGCTGTTCTGGACAGTATCTACATGTTATTTGGTAGTTTACAGAGTTGTTAGATGCTCAGCACAGCACTCTGCTTCTAATGCCATTAATCAGTGCTTCATACACAGCCATGCTTTGGCCAGCAATGTGCAGACTGTAACTGTTCCTTTCCCCCTGTGTTTTAGTCATTAAATGTTCTTTTTCTGTAAGTACCATACAGATAACCCATCACTTTGGTTCTGTCTTTGGGAGGGAGTGGTACGGCACACTGCAGATCACTGCAGAGCTGGTCTTTTTTCATTAGATTTCTTGTTTGGCTTTTTCACTCTGGTTGGTTTTGTACCTTTTATGATTAGTTGGCTTTGTCTGGGTTTATTTTTTCATCAAAATCCTTTAATATGGCTCAGCCTTGAACTGAAATCCACAACTAGTCACTATTTATTTTTAATTGCATTCCTGTATTAAAAAAATGAATAAAATTCTGTAACTACTAGCACAAAAGCAGGCAAAATATACTGAAGGACTTGTACACACATGAGAATTCAGTAGTCATACAAGGGGAAAAGAAGCACTGAAACCTTTTAAAGGCGATGGGCATTTATTCTGATTGATTTTAGCATTTAGTTATTCAAGAATCTGGGTAAGTGCCAATACAGAGTGGAAAAAAAACCCAAAACCCCAACCCCAACCTTGGTGACCCACCAATAAACTCTAAATCCTAAAATCAATACCAGGCAAAGGACCACTGTAATCAAGCCAGCTAAAGGATTTTAAAGCTTTTAGCTACTTTCAGAAGTACAAAAGGCCAGCAAGTGCACAGAAACACAGCTTCAACTCCATGAGCAAACCCACTGTGTTTGTGTTTACTAAGCATGTTAGTGAAAAAGGAAATCGAGTGCTGTTTCAGCACAGAAACGTGATTTAAGCAGCTGCAACTCTCCATGAGTGCTCTATCTGAAACCTAACCAGTTTTGTGGCTTGGTCTAGGTGATCCTGCTGTGGCTGGGGGATTGGACTAGATGATGTTTTGAGGTTCTTTCCACTCTCTAACGTTCTGTGATTCTGTGATTCACAGAACCAAGTAATAGTACAGGATGGCAACTTTTTTTTTTCAAATTAAGCCACAAAATCATTACAATTATCAGCTGAATTTGATCTAATTTTACCCTTTAAATCTAAGAAACTGGTCATGTTTTGCAGAATCTGAGCTATGACTTTTGTTAGGAAAAATGTGTAAGGCGTTAAGCAAGTTTTAGACTTTTGTTGTAGATGAACTCATTTTTTTAAAAGTAGGACTAGGGGTATATTAGTGCAATTGTTTCTAATCTACTTTTGTCTTTAAACCTGTCTTATTTATAGCAGTGTCTTGAACAGAGATGGACCAAGTAGCAAAAAAAAGGCAATTGAATGCACACAAAGCTAATCACACTCTAAAACTACAACTCTGAAATCAACTTGCTCCCAAAGAGTAGGTGCATCTTAGCACATTGATATTTTGAGCATTGCGTTGGAATGGCACTTGAACACTTGAGCAGTAAAGAACTCCAGTTTCCCCATCTGGATACACATAATTATCTTAATGTCTTGCTATTGAACAGCATTAGATACCTGTTTACCCAGAGAGCGTTCATGCACAAAGAATGAGAAAGAGCTGAGGATGGGCACCTTCCTGATAAAGCCTGACTGTGAGAAGCTGAACATGTACAATTGTCAGTGTTTTTTTCAAGAGAGGTAACAGGACTAACAGCACCACCTTGGAAAGACCATCCATAACCTGAACACTAACTACCCTGTGACAGCTGCAGGAATAGATCTGATTTGATGGCATTCAATAGTTCATTTTAATGAGATCCCAATGACATTTTTTTTTTAATTGAGAGTCAGAAACTTAGCTTGAAATCTGAATTTCCTCACTCTCAGAACCATTTTACTATGCATCGTCGAGTCTTGACAGCCTTAACGTCTAAAGCCTTTTCCCTTCAGTGCAATACCTACATTTTATTCAAAGATGGTATTTTTTATTTATGAATCTTGTTCAGGAGGAAAAAATGGACTTTTAATTCAAGCTTCAAATGTGCTGCATGACGACTTAGCTAACACAACACATGGGAATAGTAATCTCCATCAAGTGAAGCAAAAATGACTGAAACTATCTGAAAAGCGTTACAAGAGGTTTTTTGAGAGGCTTGATCACTGCTGTGGAAAATGAGAGGCTAAGGAGGCAACATTTAAAACAAGAAAGAATTTCTTGTTGCCTTTAAAAGCGATTTCTAGTTTCTTTTGTTCTCTGCACAGGACTACCTGGTGTTTTATAGAACCTTCTAAGCAATTAAAGTTGCAAGAACACAGGATCTGTTGCCATATTTGAAGAGTTCACTGTCTTAATGGCAAACGCCGTTATGAATGGTGATGCTGAAGACCCACTTACTCAGGAAGGAGATCATGTGCTGTGCCCTGAACGTGTATGATGTAGTATTTAGCCTTTTTTTTCACTGCTGTAATCCTGCAGTGTTGGCCAGACCTTAGAGGGAACTGTTTCATCGCAGAGGTGTGCAGTTTTTTTTGTCTGCGTAGCAGCCTCTATCATACTAAGTTGTATTTCAGAAGCTCCTCTATCTTCATTCACACTGAGAAATGGATCCTCCTTCTGTCAGTGCTTCTTCAGATTCAGTCTGAGGTTTACAGAAGTGGCAACGGAGGGAATGCAAAATATTTGTCACTTCTGCAGTTCTATTTGGTAACTAAGCTTGTTATCAAGCAGAAAACCAATGAATATGTTCTCTGAGCTAGATGTGGTAAATCACATCAACTTCCCCCAAACTCTGTCCAAAGCAACAAAAAAAGAAAATAATTAGATAAATACTGCATGATCAGAGATTATTGAGGAGGTAATGTCGTAAACCAGAAAACCAGAGAAGTTCAGGACACTTTTTTTTCTGTTCTAGATTTCCTGTTTACTTGTATTTCTGCGGTGCCTGAGAGCCAACCCATGGAAAATGCAATAAGCTTAAATCGAATTTACTTACAAATTAAAATCAAATAATAATACCAGCCAGTAAAACTGTGCAGGGGGATCCTGGGCTTTCTCCCTTGAGTCTTGAGGCCAGCAACTGAAACCACATCTCCTATTAGACAGAAATCTGAGTGTCAGACAACCTAAATGAATACTTCAGCTCCCAGGAGTAAGCATAACGGGAAGGCTGCTAAAAGCAGAGCTCCTGATTCCCTCATGCCTATGTGCCTGCCATGAAGCATTGTAAGAAGCTCACAGCCATGACTCCCAAGTGCTGCACTGGGTGACTTCTTTGTAGCCACACAAAAACGCCTCTCATATTGCTGCGGGTCTGGCAGCAGTGTGAACACACTGCAGCTGATGCATGACTTAGAGCAGAAATTCATTTGGAAAGCCTTGCTGGGAAGCAGTTTCACTTCATCCAGCAGTACATAAAAGACAGCTCATCATGCCCAGTCACACAGAATTTAAGTTTCAGGAGCAGAAATATCCTGTTGTAGGCCAGCCTGCCAGTGTGTTTCTGCAGGACAGAGGGATAAACCCCCCAATTATCTCTTCTAATACCACAGCATTGATTTATAGGAACTTACCTGCAATTGGCTTATACAGAGTGCTTAGAATATGAAAATTTTGAATAAAAGACATTTGAATCTCATATGTCAGTCATATTTTTCCCACACATAATGTTCCATAATGCTCTCTAAGGCTCTTATGCAATGTAGAGGCATCAGTCATGGCTAAAATATAGATCAGAGCTGTGCCTGCCCCAGGCTTTTTGAATCAGAAAAATAAATGCCTCTAGCACATACCACACACTGTCATTTCTCTCCTAATACGCCCCTGACATCTTGGAATGCAAAGCAATCTTCCCTCAGGAAGAATATCAAGATAGCAAATTTGAACTGAGACACATTCTGAGCTCTTTCAAATGGAAACAGCAGAGCAGGTGAGCCATCACGGAATTAAGCGGTCACTTCAGGCTTGTGGCTCATGCAACAGTGCTAAAAGCCAGACACAGACACATAGATATACCCATCACACAGAAATAGCCTAGATCCAACGCCACCCCAACTGGGTGAGGAATATCTCTAGTCGGTAAGCACAGATCACCCATCAGACAGCTTTTTTATTTGATTTTAGTCTGACGAGAGAAACCCCCTTGGTTCTAAACAAACACAGCAGATGATATATTGAAGTTTTTTCAGTACAAGGATAAAAGCGACCTGGTTTTGACACACACATGGCATTTGTTGCTCCACTACTAAATTTTCTATTTCCCTCCTTAAAACAGTGATTCTCAGTAGTTAAAAGTCTTTATTTGAACCAAGCTACCCATTTTACCACGTTTAAAATCAAACACTACATCAAGGCTGTGCCTGTGTGTCGTGAATCCACTGGAGGTGTGGATCCACTTTACTGTTGAGTAAACTGGGTCTATAAACTGAACTTTGCAATATAAGACTTTTATTTTTCTAGTTTTCTTAGAACATCCTAAGTAAAATAGGCAGAGTTCTTTATTCGTGTGTGTAAGATTTTCTGTTGTGCTCTGTGCCCACACCTAAATGGATCGTATTGTGGCCAGTATATTGGTGTCAGTTTAGCATAAATGAATAAGCTGCTAACCACAGGTGGCAGCTGCCACGTTTCAAATGACACTGACAGGACTAATAAAATGCTGTAAGCTAGACACAAGCTCGTGTGTCCTGATGAATTGTAAAGAAAATAACCAAATGTTCTGCTTACCAAGTAAGAAGGAATACATAGTTAGCTGCAACACTAACCCCACAGAATCCCAGTGCCTTATCAATAAACTCTGTGCATGGAATAGAGTCTTCATTCTGTAAAAGCAAGGTAAGAATTACAAGGTATGTTTTTACTTTGTACACATATATCGTTGCACAAACAGATACACACAGAAAGACCTTTACAGAGCCACTCATACCTCAAGTCCATGTATTATATCAAAATACAAGTTACATACTTCATTATAATCAATGTGATTTTACCAGACTCTATGGCTTTTTCCTCAGCAAGCACTATTTAGACTTTCTTTTAATTGAAAAGCAACACATTTTTACACAGGCATTGTAAAACAGCATACACTTAAGAGGAGTTCCTATAAAAAGTTTAGGTACTGGTAAAAAGAGGAGTAATTCTAATAAAACCACTGACTAATTTACAGCTAAGAAGTACGTGTGGTTTTGTGACTCATGCCTTTTCTTATTCATAATATGAAAAATTTATTTGCTTATCACATAGGTAATGTTAAATTTATAAGTTCATCTGCTGAAAATAGCACTTCTTTGCTTTCAGATCACTACATTTGTAATAAAAGATCGTTCAGTGCATTTTTCTCAGTTACCACTTCTAAATATAGATGGATTTAAGCAGCTGGTTGGGTTTGATTTGATCTTCTTTAGTTTTAACTTATATATCTGGAACTTTTAGTGCTGAAGTGAGCTACCCTGATACAGAATAAAGCATGTAGCCAAGTCAGTTTCTTACCAGGTATTTTGTCAGCTAAAGACAAAGCATAAAGGAATGGAGATACAACCAAATAAATTGTAAACATGTTCCTTTCTCCACTGTGATTTTTCTCTGAGTTTCACAGTCTATCCCCGTTATATATCTCATATAACTTATGGTTTTATTAACTGTCATGGAAGAAGTCATCAAATATTACAGTATTACTTCATAAAGTAATTACTTTACAACAGTAATTGCAGTGCCTTACTGACAAATCTGTCCTGTAGCACTCTGTATTTTATTGATTGTGTGATTGTCTCTCTGATCCTACCACTAGTCATCACCAGTATCTGCTCTGCGGTATTTGTGATCTACTCTACTACTCTCCAATTTCTCTTAGTGCTTCTACAGTCCCCTCACTTCCCCTGCAAGTCTTTGCTTTGTAACATTGGATTCTGAAATCTTGCCTTCCAAGGCAGAGATTCCTTAGGCAAATAGACAGAGAATCACACAATGGGAGGGGTTGGGAAAGACCTTTGGAGATCATCTGGTCTAACTCCCCTGCCAGACCACATTTGCCTAGAACAGAAGGCACAGGAACATACCCAGGTAGGTTTTGAATCTCCAGAGAAGGAGCTTCCACAAACTCTGTGGGCAGCCTGCCCAGTGCTCCATCACTCAAAGCAATCAAGTTTTTCATTATATTCAAGTGGAACTTCCTGTGTTCCAGTTTATACTCATTGCCTTCTGCCCTATCACTGGGTATCACTGAAAACAGTCTGGTCTCATCCTCCTCAACTCCACCCTTTAGATACAGATAAGCATTTATAAAACCCCCTCTTTGTCTTCCTGAGGCTAAACAGACCTATGTCTCTTAGATTTTCCTCATGAGATAGATGTTCCAGTCCCCTCATCATCTTTGTAGCCCACCACTGGACTACCTCTAGTAGTTTTGTGTTATTTTCTATGTGACACTAGGGTCTTGGCCAACAAAAATGCTTAATTTAACCAAGATTGCTTAAGTTCTCACAAAAGCTGATATGAATGTTGTATGACTATGCATGGGGAAAAAAGTACGGAGTTCAGTTGTGATAAAGTCCTATTAAAATGTTTGCCCCAGAGTAAAACTGAAAAATAGTACATCCGGCATCAGATACCACTGAAAAGCATTTCCATTTTTCAGTGAGATGCTTTACTCCTAGATTCCTCTGACATTGTAAAGAAAAATTATCACACCGCAGTGCTTCAAGCATCCAGCACAAAAAGAGGGCTGGTGGAGGTAGAAAAGAAATAAATCAACACGAAGCAATAAAGGAGGTTATAAAGCGAACAATCTGTAACTCTCAGTCTCAGGATCACTCAGCCCCACAGAGCTTGACAGAACAGAGGAACTGTTTTAGCCAAGAATCCTCATTAAGCAGCAGTAAAAATTTGTTGAAATTTGTTATGAGGGATTGTGATACAAGATTAACTCAACTGAGAGATCCCCATCCAACACCTTGCTCCGAAGCCAGCCTTCTCCATGCGTGAACAGTACTTTGAACAGTCAGTTATTGATTAGTCCTTACAGAGTATGATCTGTCCTGGATTTCGCCCAAGAACAGTCCTTCTGATAGACTTTCCACTCAATTCAACAGAAGTCACATCATAATGTTCCGAGAAGATTAGAAGAAAATCTGTCAAAGAATTTTAGTGAGCCTTAATGAAACTGTACAAAAGCAGGATGCAGGTACGCTACATGTTCACTTGGAAATCAAAGATGTAAATTAAGTGAATGCTAGGGGGTGGTCTTGTTTTCATTTTTAAATAACACTCTGTACAACAGAAGACACTTATGAGGTGGTGGTTTCAGATCTGCGTAAGGAATCCGAGCTCAGTGCACAAGACTTAAGAAGTTTAATTTGCCCTTCATTTCCTTCTCTCTTGCTCTCACAAAAGTGGATGCTGTATTGGCAGTTATGTAACTCAGCTACTTAGCGCTTAAAGCACACTTTGCTATCTCACTACAAAAATCCTCTGTAGAAAACTGTTGTAAAAAATTCCTGTCTCAGCACAGACAAAACAGAACTAAGAGACACCTCATTTATACAGATGTTCCCTTTATATGTCAGGTTTTGAACATTTTACAGATATACAACAGAACAAATGGCACTGCAGCTTGATGCTGTATGATTAAAAACAAGCAAGAAAGATAAAGACCATACTCATTTGTATTATTACCAAGTTCGTATGCAGGTGACTTGCTTTTCGAGCTGATAATCCAATGTCTTTCATAAAAAAAGATTTTAGTCTTTTTTTTGTTAATAGTTATATCAGCTAGAGATTCATTCTCCTCCAAGTTATCATTTCCCAGTTGAAAAATTATGTAGCAGAAAACATTGCAACTAACTGGAAGAGACAGGTTTGATCAAAAAGAGTAAGCTCAAAGGACTTGGAAATTGTACAGCTGGTTTTACTTCTTTTGGAGAAACCCACGTGTAGTCTTCATGCCGTAATATGCATCACGGTATAAAGGTACATACGAATATACCTTTATACTTCAAGCATAGTTTTCAAACAATAGACCTAAACTAATAAAAAACTAGTTTCCTTACTAAGAACGAACTTCACTGCTGTACTTGATCTTTTACCCAGCCCATATCCTATAATGGAATTAGTTGTTAGACATATTGTGCTTGAGATTTCGGAACAGAATACAATTTTACTTGTAGGTGCTTTGTCTCCTAATCAGTTCCAGGAGATACAGGTAAGAATGACTTTTCAGCATGAAACAGAGCAATTAATTCAGGTTTTAAGTAAAAAACGTAAAATCTTCAGAATAAAAACCAGTTTCTAAACGGCTGTTCTGGCAGGTAAAGTAGTATGTTAGAACTGCAGCAAGCCTTAGAATTATGTTCACACTGTAAGCAAGGACAAAGCATTGAGACTGCTCCATTTTACCCAGGACTGTAGCAGAAGACACGGCAGTTCAGACAACGGAAATACTTACTTGGGCGTTCCATTGAGCTCGCCAGCTGTTCGGACACTGAACACACATGATGACAAGGTCTGCTATGTAGCCTGTGATTTTGTTCAGGCTTGTGTAGGAATCTAACACCTTTCCAGGTGTGTGCCTAACAAACCTTTTAAGAGTCCTAACCCCAACGTCCTTTTCTTCTCTGAAGGCTGCTTTGCGCATTGAGGATGCTCCTGCAGGTGCTTACTACTCACCAGCTGTAATATGCTCTACTGTACACACTTTCAGAGCAAATCACATTTAAAGCTAGCTTGGAAAAGTCTTGAGGACTTTTTTTTACTTAAATAAATGCTGAGGTATGTTGATGGATTTGTAAAGTTACACAACACAACTATTCTACACAAAAGCATGAAACCCACAGAACTCTACTAAATTCACAACCAAAGCTTTCTGGATTTTGTACCTAAATATAAATAGCACACTTGACATGTGTGGAATGAGTAGTTTGGACTTCAAGCAGCCTAATACTTAGTTTAACAATAACATAAGAGAATAATAAGCTTTGCTAAGACAAAAAATCAATTCAGTATATCTTAGATATGAAAGCCCTAAAATCTTATAAATATTCTTTAAAAAGTTTGAAGACCAAGCTTTCTAAAGGAAAGACTGAAGACCAAAATAAACACCACAAAACAACTTGTTTCTCCTCTAGACTCAGGTTCAGGCTGACAATTTTTTCCTTGCAAATATTATCTTAAGATAATTTTTTCTGGGTCTATGCTGAGGCACACATGGGAATTGCATAGTATGGTAGTAGGCAATTGGCTCATGGACAAGAAAGTAGGGCAAGTAGAGTACTATAACCACGTTGTAATTATGTTTTCTGCCAACCTTAGCTTTATTTTTGAGTTTTGTGGGAAAGAAGATCTTGCAAGCAACAAGTTACTTACGAGCCATGGTACCAATGTTTACTAAAATGTGATTTGTAAATCCTGTAATAAACAGGTAAATCCTGTTAATACCTTTGCTAAAGAACGAGCGGCTCCTGTGCACCTGTATCGCATGAGCTTGGTCATTGTGAAAGTCCTTGCATGGTTTTTCGCTTCTACTCTGTGTCAGCTTAGGATAACCACCCCTGCTGTTTCCACCAATCTGGATTCACAGCCGTGCAATCCCCTACCGCACTCATGTGGATACTGCATTCATCCTGTAACGCTGTGTTTGAGTGTCAGGACAGCGATGGTTGGAACAGAACAGCTGCCACAAGTAAAAGTAATGAGCCATTTAACAGTTAGACTGCAGTCTGTTGCGAAGCATCTCTTGGTGTCTCTCTCTCTCTCTCCCCATCTGTAGAAATAACCATGTGAGACAGTCTTTGAAACAGCGACATGACTGAGTGACTGTACCAGGCATTACAATCTAGTTCAAGCTACCACCCCGTTTCTGACACTGACCTCATTAATACAGCCACATCACATCTGGCTCTTAAAGACAGAGTGTCTTTAGGTAGATGTGTTTCTTCGGTGCGTATACAATACAGCACTGCAGAGAAAACAACCCGGTTTGATGAGGAACACAACAACCCATCGCCATAGCAAAGAGCATGTTTTATTTGAAAAATACGAATAAAAGATTTTGTCCCTTTTGTTTATTAAAAGAAAACGTAACCATTTATCTCAGTAACACTTGCATAAGGAGGTATACTTTACATTACTCTCTCGTTAAAAAAAATAAATATACTTTTGGACACTTTGGAAAAATAAGGACGGCCCGATACTTGCAACACACTCCCAATGTTCCTCAGAATGCACTGTGCCGTTTGTATGTACTGCAAGTACAAGGTCTTAGCACTTTATAATCCACAAAGTAACCTTAGGCAGCATAATTTCATATTCTTCTCTCCATTTAGAGTGTTTCCTTTGTAACCCTTTGTGTGAGTCCACGAGTTTGGTTAAGACTTTCTAAAGGGTGATTTTACAAAGCCGCAGACCACAGAAATGTTCTAACTCCTTTTAAACACCCATGACAATATTTTCACGTGCACATTTCCTTGTAGTATTCACAACTTCAACAACTGCATGAATTAGAATTCAAAATCAAAAATGTTTATAATAATTTCGTTTTTCTGAGAAGAACGCAAATAATAAAGTGCAAAAGAGAGTGAAATTACTTTCGACTGTTACAGCCTTCTAGTTTGTGCAACAAATGGTAACTGATAATAGATTAGTTTGCTTTCAGTGTATGAACCTTAATCGGTTGAATTCAAGCTCTTTCTTGTCCTCCAAGGTACTAAATTACGTTTTTGAGTGACTTTGTGTCCACAATACATTTTCACACTGTAGAATACCTTTTCAAATGGTTTTTGTAATGCCATTTTCTCAGACGATGTGTCAAGATGAGAGCACACTAAGTGCTCTCACCAGGACAAGAGAGTTTATTACGAAGGAATGCGCCTAATTAATTTGGTGTAAATGTACTATTAGCTGAATAGCTGTTGCAGAAATCAACTTGTAAATCTGCAAGCCCTTAAGCGCCACTTTGCACGTGCCATTTCACTCTCCTCAGTGTCTTCCAGTGTAAGTAAAACTGGCAGTTTTCAGCGTTTAGTTAGTTCCTAAGTGGCACAGGTTTCTACTTAGCCTAAGAGGAAAATATTTGAGACCGTTTACACAAAAGATTCATGAAAGCTCTAAGCAAAGTCTATACAATCAAATTCAACCACAAACCAGCAAAGTTTCCATGTCACCTGTGTAATTGTTTAAGTCAGCAACACTACAAAATGCCTGTGCCCTCCACAGCAGCTGTGTTCATTTTCTTCCAGTTTAATCAGTGCTAACAGAGACATTCTCAAATATAGTCTAAATTTGTTTCTGTGACACAAAGGACCAAAGGAAAAAAATTTAGTGGATCAGAAAATCTGTAAACCTGTTTTTTTTTCTGCACCGTGAGGCCTTTTTCTGTGGCCCTGAAGATTTAATATTCTGCTATTTGTCATGCAAACAACACAGCACTGTGATGTGTATTTGAGTAAAAAACAGTACGCATAGCAAGCATGCAGACAAATCATGGTAAAAAAGCACATTTGGCGACCACTGTGGATAGGACATACCGAACAGGACACACCGCAGCATCACTGAAGCAGCATCTCAATAACCCTGCAGAGTTTTGAAGGATTCAGAATTCCTGGGGCTGTGGGTATGATGCATATGCTGTACAGCAGCACCAGGAATGGTGAAAAGGGGATTCTTGTTTCTCTGAGATATGACCTCCTTCTCTCATTAACTTAAGCAGAACATGAGCATCAGGAGTGATTATTTGCTTATGTCGCTGTACTTGTGTTGGCTCTAAGCCTCAACGTTCTATGATGCAAATAAAATGAAAACAATGGCAGGAACACTGCTTAAAGCACCAAATAAAATTGATTATCTCTGCTTTGGTGTAGGGCCAGAGGGAACAGACATGAAGACAACTAATACTTGGCTCTCAAAACTATAGCACAACAATAAATGCAGCTCTCATGCAGATATGGTACAAAGTGTTATGGCCCACAGTACTACTAATGCTGAAAGATTTTCTTCTTATCACTCTGCTAATACAAAAGGAAAATACAGGTAAATGCCATCTAAATGAAAAGAAAATTTGTGGTCAGAAAGTCCTGCACTGCTAGTTGCTCCATTTGAGACAAAATGGGAACGTTTTTTAACTCTGCTCCCAAAAAAGACAACACATAAACCATCTCAACTCAAGCATAGCTCAAGCACTAAAGCATCTATTTAATTTCACAATAACAATGTCTCCATCAATTTCTTTCTAAATGATTCTCCATCTGGTAAAAATAAAACAAAAAGGTAAAAGAAAATCTGAACATTATTATTAAACTACTTTCAAATTATCAGAAGAATGTTTTAAAATTTGGGGGTTTTCCCCCCCCACTCTAAATTGCCTTATGGGTTCAGATGCTGACAGAATGGGGAACATTACAATTTTCAAGTTGCAAACAAAACTGTGCAGTAAAATCCAACTCCAGGACTATAGTTCAACTTGGAGTTGAACTTCTAGTTCATTTTGGAGTTTGGAAAGTTTCTTGCAAAGCTACTTGCTAACCTTGCCAGGAGGCCGTTTAAAGCAAAAGCAGTCAACTAAATGTTGGGAAAGAGTTTGTTAAAAAAACCCAACCAAACACCTTAAAGTAGAATGGAACAGAAGTTTCAGCCTAGGACCTACCCAACCATACAGGAGAGATGGGAAGGCTTTACAATCTGGTTCACCTGTGAGGCTCATGACAAGTCAGCAATACAGACCCTTCTGTACTCAGCTGAAGGTAGGTGGCACCTAAAATGCATAAGGAATAACCTAGTGGAGTGTATAGATCTGTATCACTTTCCATACCCAGCTCAGAGAGTTAAAAACCAGTACACAGCTCTGCTCTGGGCAGTATCCCTACAGTTGCACTTCCCTAAGTGGAGCTACAATTTCCTTAGAAGCAGAAGACTGTAGTAAGTGGTAAGCCTCACAGGGCACAACCTTTCAGGGGGTATTATGAGCTCCTGGTCCTCTCATAGCATCATAAGACAGACAAACAAAACATTCAAGTTTCAGACAAAACAGATTAAAAGAAAAGAACCTGCTGGATTAGGTACTAAGCACCCTGCAGTGCTAAGCAGAACTTATGTTCAACTGTTCTGCATCACTAAAAAGTTACTTACATAAGTAATCCATTTATTTATCTACTCCATAGGAATCAGAATGAATCAGAATATTTTAATGTTTCCTTCCTTCACTGACTGAAATTGTTCCTGTTTCCCATAATGAGAAACAAACTTGCTCTTCTTGGTCCGAGCGCAATGAAATACCAATAGACTGAACTAAAAAGAACAAGCACCACAATCCAACTCTATTTGTATAGGGTTTTGCTGTTCAAATGTCTTAGCAGCAGTTCTATTGTGCTTTCAGGTAGACATGGAAATACAGAGACATTATTAGTAAGAACTTGGTCTTGGTCTGACTGTTGTAGCTCCTGGACTTAGACCAGGAGAGACTTGAAAACCTTCATCTATTGCCTTAAGTGAAGCAGAGTGAGCCAAACAAATGCACAGTTTAAATGAAAGAGCCAGTGCTTCATCTGCTTCTCTGCATTAAGAGGACTTTGGACCCATCCCATGTAAATGAATGATGTTCCTGTGAAAAGACAAAAAGCACAATGCTGGAAACAACAGTTCCTCTGGCACACAGTAACAGAGCAGGTCTGAGGTTATGGGCGAGAGTCATGTTAGAGCCAACAGCTAATGATGCCCTCCCTCTGTTAGCTGGGTTTGGATGGCAAGATTATGAAAGACATAATGAAATGACATCATCTAAATGCAAACTGCTAATCACTAAGATTAAATCATCAAAGGACCATTTACTTAGGAGGACAGGTGTGACTTATCCCTTCCGTAAAGGAAACAGATGGTTATCACTTCTCACACTGATAGTAAACCTCATTGGCTACCTCACATTGGGATCACAAGGCCTAGAGCACAGCTAGAAATGCAACATCACAACCACCTGCTAGAGATTTGCTCCTCCATTAACTATCTTCCTAAACAGGCATGACCATAAACTTACTGTAGCTTGGAGATATTAAGCATATTGCAATAAAAATGTCATTGCTTGGCTTCACTTCAGGTATTGTTACAGATATGGTACCACGGACTTTACTGAGCAATTAAAAAATATACACAAGGGACAATAGCTCCTTTTTTCTGTATTTTTCAAAATTGTACTTTCTTCCGATTGGAGAACCCAGTTTCAAATATGAAAAGGGCACTTGTTCTACAGTAACTGCATCCACCTTGCTCAGTTCCAAGCACTGTACTCATTTTTTGTTACAGCTGCTGTCGTCGTATCTCCAGTTGTTTGGGAACTTCTCTATTCTGGGAATCACAACTAAGTTGTTCTTTCTGATTCTATTTCCCCATAGAGTTCAGCCAGCTTCTTGAACTCGGGTCCCCAGTCTCCAAGGTAATTATAATCCTGGTCAGAGTGTGTAGTAGCTGAATCCAGAGAGCTGATAGATCCAGCTTCTGATCTATGACCCTCATAGGCGTATGTCTGTAGTGAGTCATACGGGGGCACGCTGGGGTCCTGATCAGCCTCTGCCAGTCTTTGTTTAATGAACTCCTGAACATCTATACTGTCAAGGCTCGAGGAGAGATGATGCCTACACACAGGCTTCACTTCAGGACGAACATCCCTCCGGTATTTTAGCTCCTCAGCAGCTGATGGATTCCGCAGTGCTGTGATGTCAAAAGCCTCCGTGTCTTCTTCTCCACCACCCTCATCATCATACGTCACAACATTTTCCCGGACATCTTCTTCTGAAATGATCAAGGGCTCCTTCTTGCTGCGTCTTAGGGTGACGAAAAGGACCACAATTGCTAAAGAGAAAACTGCAGATATTAGAGTAGGTTTAAAGTTTAGATCTGAAGTAAGCAGGCATACGCTGAAGAAACAGCAGAAACTAAGTCCCAAATACAGAGGTGTAGCGCTAATAACGTTAGGCTAATACTGGTAATTTGCAGTAATTATGTGCAATAATTATGTCAGACACGTGCCTGTAAAAAAAGGGATCTCCAAACCTGTTCAGTCTGGGATAAGTGCACCCTTAACCGTGAGCAATGCCCTTGTGGTGCTACCTGTTCCCTGACGACACATTGCTGGCTGCATGACTGGAAAGCACCCATTCTCACAGTCAAATGGGAAATGAGTAACTGAGGCTGACGTTTTCCAGAAGCATTGTCAAAGTGCTTCATTAAAACAAATACTTAGCACGCACACCGAATTAAAATGTAAAAGGTTTCTTTTTTTCTCTTATGAACATCCAATCTTGTACGATAAAAGACTAGAAATTAAATGTATTACCACACATTTCCAAACAGCTTTCTGACGAAGTTCTGAAGTAAGCTGTGAGGAAAATAGCCTTTAGAAAACACAGAGGCTTTGGGAAAAGAAAATCTTCGCCATCTGCTACGTGGGTCACACTACACTTCCCGCTATTTCTTGCCATCTCAGTGCAGAAAGGCACACAAAGATACGTAGAATAGAATCACTGAATCACGGAATCATTAGGGATTGGAAGGGACCTTGAAAGATCAAACCAGCAAGTTGTGCCTCTGCCAGGAAAAACACCTGAACATAACTAATGGTAATATTCAGATAGCGAAAAGAAGTCAAGAAAAAGTGCATTTGCAATGGCATTTATCTAGTGGAGTCATCTTAGTGTCTCATACGTCCCTTGCCCCTGTGGATTATATTGGGCGCTGCCATCAGCTCATCCCACAAAGGTAATTAAGAAATGGCTTTTCTACAGTGCTGTTGGTGCTTCTTACACTGAAATGCATTTCAAAAAGCCTTCCTCATCTCTTTCTTAGCATTTTACACACTGCTCTAGCCATGGAATTAGAGTCAGTGGCTTTTTGAAATCTTTCCAAATTACAGAAAAAAAAAGATCTGCAGTGCTAATTACTTGATAACCTCTGAGAAATAAATTCTACTGGATTCCAGATATTCATGACTGTGCTTTAAAGACATTTTTCTCTATTAATTTTAGCTAAACCTTTCCCCCCTAATCACAGATATGTGCTTCTAATTATTTTCCACTACCAGGCAGCCTCTGGTTCAAAACCACATCACACTAAAACTTCCTGTCCTGTCACGTTCAGTGGCAGGGTAAGATTATTTAATATCGGAAATGGCTTACCAAGGAGAATAACAACACAGAGCAGGATCGCAATTAAAGCTCCTGTGCTCAAGCCCGCCGAGGAGAGGAAAGCTTCGGCGTGGCAAGTCCTCACTCGTCCATCTCTCTCGCACGCGCAAACCCTAATGGTGAGAGTACTGCTGCTGCTGAGAGGGGGCACTCCACCATCAGAAATCAACACTGGGAGGTAATAGATGTCTTGAGTGGTCCGACTGTATCTCCTCCTTCTTGTCAGGATACTGGCTGTGTTGTCTACAATGTCAAAACCAGAAACCATTGTAATGAAACAGAAGAATGAAAAATGTTATTAACCGTTTCCTGTTGAGTAGAAGAACTTGATGTCTTAAAGCCAGGCTGCCCTAATCCGTGAAAACGCACAAAATAGAACAAGAACTTTTCAGGAACAATTTGTAGTCAATGGAGAAAGAAGAAGAGGTGGGGGGAAGGAATTAAATTACATAAATGAGATTATCTAAGCTCACGTGCTTTTTTTCAGAGTCTAAAATAACTTTGCACAAGTTTTTGGTTCTTCTTTCAAGGATTTTAATCCCATGTTATGCTGTTGGTTGTGTATGGAAACTTGTAAATGCGAATACCTGGAATTCACAGAATCACAGAACATCAGGGATTGGAAGGGACCTCGAAAGATCATCTAGTCCAATCCCTCTGCCACAGGATCACCTAGATGAAGTCGTACAGGAACATATGCAGATGTGTTTTAAATGTCTCTGAGAGTATCTCTTGTGGAATTCACACACAACATAAAACCCTCTTGATTCTCAAAGACTGTTAAAAGGTCTTTAGTAAAAGTATTGAAACTAGAATGAGGTGACTAGACAATTCTTTCATCTGAAAAAATCCGACACAGAGTAAAATCACTGTCTTGTGCAAATGCTGTTTCCACAGAGGTTATAAAATCCCTTTGATAGAACATAGTCTTTTCCTTACAGTCGCTTATTAGATAAACACAACGAAACAAAAGAAGTTTTTTCAATAACCTACAGAAGAACAACAGAAGCACAGACGTGATGAAATGCTGTACCGTAAATTACTATTTCCTTTTGGTACAGCGCTGTAGAAACTGTTCCAATGCACCTACAACACGCAGCATGCAGAAATGCTGATCTTATTTTTATGAAAACCCTGTTAAACTTTAGCTTTTCACCATGTTGCATAATCCAGGCTTGTTAAATCTTATAAAAAAACATCCTGCAGGCTTTTCATCTGTGGTATTCTCATCAATGCCGATTGTTTTCGTCAAATTTTGTTTAGAAATAAATTATTTCCACGTTATTCTGCAACTAGACGAGGGAACAAAGTGTTGGTATCGAATCAATTGAAGAAGTCAGGCTCAATATCACTGCGTTTCAGATTGCGTCTATTGTACACGGAAAACTCTCCATCAAAGCAGAGTGACGAGCGGCCTCAAGGCCATAATTACAGATCCTGCCCACCCGCAGAGTTTTTACTATCCTTAGATAAATGGAGAAATTCAAAGTGTTATTTCACTAATTCGGACTAGCTTGCTCTTCAATACGTGTGTGGCCGCCTGCTTTTAACTAAATGCAGCACATGAGCAACCTCGGTGATCTATTTTAAAATACTCCTAGCAGAAGCAAGTCATTTTACACAACACAGATTACGAAGAGGTAAACTGCTTGGATGTCTCTTATTTTTTCAACACTTCTATCGGTATAATCAGAGGGTAAACAGCTGTAAATGAGCTGCTACCTAATGTTGCGAGAAGACCTCTCACTTGCTTCTTCTTTTCCATACTGTACTGCCCACTTGTCACTCGTTTTTAAAATATATTTTTAATATATTAAAATTATTTTAAAATATTTTAATATTTTTAAAATATTAATATTTTTAAAATATTGATATTTTTAAAATATTAATTTTTTAAAATATATTAAGAAAAGGTTGGAAGGGACCTCAGAAATCACCTAGTTCCAACATCCCTGCCACAGGCAGAGACATCTCTCACTAGACCAGTCAATCCTGACTTTCCTAACACTACTGGAGGACGAAGATAAAATCTTCAGTGGTTCAATGAGGGAAACCACCACACCATCAAATACAAACCGACCTTCAGCGTCTCTCTGCAGCCAAGTCTATCCCAGACTGAGCTCCAGATACATCCCAAAAGCAGAAATAAACTCACATACTCATGATTAGTAGGGAACTTCAAATGAATATGTATTTTGCATAAAAAGTCGATAAAGTTTGCAGTATGTAAGTTGATAACTACTGCTTCTGCATTCAGAAAAAAGCTCTATCACTTCCTCTGTATGCATGAAAAACCCCACTGACTTTCTAATTGTTCAGAATCCGTTTTATAATTGGTTCCCTTCTTTGAAATGCAACTAACAGATTATTAGCAGAGATCCTCTCTAACAATTTCTCTTTTTATCTCCCGCAGTTGCAAGCTGTTAAAAAAAAAACCAACCCAACATAAAATGATGCTCCAGGGAGCATCATCTCTGGAACACTGAGTGCTCACACTGCTGAATTTGAGCACACTCCCTGGTGTTTATTTGGTCTGGGCCACCTAAGACTTTCTCACGTAGCATACAACCACACTCAAAGCTAATCACATACAACAGGACCCTTTCCAGCAGGCAGTTATGGACACCAGTGCACCTGGTTCATCCCCTCCCACTTTAACACATCAGTTACTCCAACAGCCTGTGGATCCTTAACCATCTCTTAACAGCCTCCTGCTACACACTCTGCAGCATACAACTTCCTTTCATGACTTGATAACGATGCTCTGTGGGGCTGCAGTGTAACTTTCACATTACTTTGTAAACTCAGAAGACAAAAACCCCACATAATATTGAAATCTGACCTCCACTGGGTACTCTGTGGGGTCCAGAAGAGACGCAAGGCTGAGTGCTATTTAACATATGCAGCCTGTGCTATGAAGCTTCGTTGCCAGAGAACAGGCTGTTTCATTTTGTGGGGTTTTATCTTTTTTTACTTCAGCACCAATCCTGCTACAATAAATTAAAATCTGAGTGGTCACCCAGAAATCCCACTGAAGTCATTAGAGAAGTGCAACCCTCCCACACGCATTTCTAGCACGCGTACTTACCAACAGAAAGAGAAAGCAATTTCAAAGATGGGATGGTTCTAGAGAGAACTATAGTTCAGGCTAAAACAAATGAGAAGATGACAACCACAGAGCACATTACCCAGAAATAATACTTTAAAAGCTTACGAATAAATTCAAGGACTCAGCTTGAAGTGTAATTCCCTACTGGCGTAAGCGACGCTACATCCATGAGCTAAGCGTTAATATTAACAACTGTCGTTAATCCAAAAGAAACAATTTTCAGATCTCACACTGCTAAATCAAAAAGGTGACATCAAGTGCTACTGCCGGTAAAAAGAGCAGTCTTTCATTTCTGCTTAACGCTTCCACTTCTGCTACGGTGTCTACAAACCCCAAATACTTCAGCTGCCTTGTCCGTACAAGGAAGAAATTGCCACAAAATTCTGTCCATGGGAATCTTTCCAGGTCTGCATCTGAGAAGGGTCCAGGATCTAAGTCTGAGCAGGAAAGCATAATCTACTAGTTACTTGTGAGAAGAGACCCACACCCAGCTCTCTACAACCTCCTCTCAGGTAGTGGTAAAGGACGATCAAGGTAGTGGCAGGATGGGGCACAGAGGTTTTAAAGTAGAGGGTACATTTAGGTAAGTAATTAGGAACATTTCCTCACTGTGAGGGTGGTGAGACACTGGAATACGGTTCCCAGCCAAGTTGTGGATGTCCCCTCCTGTGGAAGTGTTGAAGGCCAGGTTGGATGGGGCTTTGACCAACCTGGTCTAGGTGGGAGGTGTCCCTGAGCATGATGGGGAGGGTTGGAACTAGATGATCTGTAAGATTTCTTCCAGCCCAAACCATTCTGTGTTTGAAATTGGAGCTAGAAAGATAAAAACCCTTAAGAGAAGGATCTTAGCATGAAACAAACAAAGTACCACAAAGTGTAAAAGCCAGAGGCAGTCAAGTATGATGGCTGACGACACTGATGATCTATGAAAGCATTTACTGAGGGGTGAAAAAAGAAAATAATACCAACAAAGGTAGTTTGAGAGGGAGGAGAGAGGTCATGGACTGAGAAATTCCTCTGACACCTGAAAACAGACACAGCAGATGATCAGGGAGGACAAATGTATAGGACAGCAGCAACAGCAATAGGACGATGAGAACTACAAATCGGATTCTTCTAGGTGAGGAAGGAAAGCCCTTTTATTTCTCAATAGACTTAAAATGTGAACTTCACCCCTGAGAAGTATGATAAGGACCAGGACTAGCCGGAGATAAAAGGGTTGAGTGCTAGGGGAAGTTAACAAGGCTAACACAGGAAAGAAAAATTCATCCGATTCCTTGCACTGCATATTGCCCCATTTTCATGATCTACAATTTCTCACATCCAGGCTGTGCTTTGCACGTGTTAGAATTTAAGATTAATTTCAAGTGGGTTTGAGGTTACACATGGGAAATTCAGCACAGCTCTAACACGGCAGCAATTTGCAGTCTGAAGGTGTGGTACTTTATTAGCCAGACTGCACACTGCATAGCAGGCTATTACCACACTCCTGCTCCATCATCTGCCTTCTGACATTGAGCTTCTGAACTATGAAAAGAAGGAAGGGCGTAGGAAAATCAGGGAAATGGAGATATAATGATGACACCACGGAAGGTGACTCCTGGAGAACTGTGGAGAATGCTCACTTATTATTCACAACTTGATAATTTCTTCGTCACATTCTGCATTACAGGCAGAGAAATGGAAGTAAATAAATTAACCTGCTTATAGCTTAAGGAGAGCTATAGTTTTCAGCTCTGCCTGTATCACCAGTTACACTCTTGCCATTATCCTGAGAAGCCCTAACTAATTAAAACCAATGAAAATACACTGGAATTATTTGCATTGTTTTATTTCTGAAGTTTGAGGACTCAATTTGCTTATGTGGGATTATACCGACAGGTGCTTCTGCTTCATTTCCTTACTGGTAACACAGAAGTATTTTTTTCTTCTGTGGTTTCCCTTCTCTAGTCCAGGAGGCAGCAAAAATGAAAAGCAGCATAGAAGACACTTTGGGTGTAAAACATTTTTATATTGATAATGGATTGGTTAGTGAAGCACTAAGATGTAAAATAAGAGAGCGTACAAATCTTCTTGGCGGTGCTGGCTGGCTGTGTACAAACCCTGGTTGACTGGAAATACACACTACTCCCTGGAGCCTGATCCATGGTAAATCGTGTATCTTGTGGTCAAAATTAGAGTGCATAAAATTCATAAATGGGTTCTTGCACCAAAGCGAATTGTTCTCTGAGGAGTCAGGCTTGTGCCAGTCTTGCCCCTGAAAAGCGCTGTGTAACTTCTGAAAGAGGTCTCTGACAGGTCACAAAAGAGACAGAAAGAAGAAACTTAATCTCCAAGAGAGAGACTGCACAAATGCATTGTCTATGTGTTAATCACAGAACATCAGGGATTGGAAGCGACCTCAAAAGATCATCTAGTCCAACCCACCCACCACAGCAGGATCACCTAGACCAAGTCGCACAGGAACACATCCAGGCGGGTTTTAAACGTCTCCAGAGGAGACAAAATGTCTGCACTCCCCGTAGCATCTTACATAAAATTTCTACCCGGACAGAGACTCCAGAAACGCAGTTTCTGCCCACACAGTGACAGTTTCACTCAACTCACAACAAGAAATCTGTCTTAAATTAAAACAAAAGCATTGTCACTAATGTTCTTGGCACATGACCCTTTCATTGCACTGCTTCAACACTGACCATTAATACGACCTTTATTATGAGAGATGATCTATTTATAAAATGTCAGTGAATTTGCCCAGTCAAACTCTTAATGAGGCATCCAAAGCTAGGTGTTTCTGAATAAGCAAGAAGCATACATTTAACATAGTAGATACCAGTGGAAAAAATATAACTAAAAGTCACACATGTAAAGGGTGGGTGCCAGGAGGATGGAGCCAGGCTCTTCTTAGTGTCATCTAATGACAGGACAAGGGGCAGTGGGTGTAAGCTGGGACATAGGAGGTTCCACATCAATATGAGAAGGAACTTCTTCACAGTGAGGGTGACAGAGCACTGGAATAGGCTGCCCAGTGGGGTTGTGGAGTCTCCTTCTCTGGAGACATTTAAACCCCACCTGGATATGTTCTTGTGCAACTTGGTCTAGGTGGTCCTGCTCTGGCAGGAGGATTGGACCAGATGATCTTTCAAGGTCCCTTCCAATCCCTAATGTTCTGTGAGTCTGTGATTATGTGATTGTGTTACCTTTAGAGGGCACCATGTTGTTGGGCAGCTGTTCAAGTGTTCCAGGAATTTCAGAGCTTCCAGAGGGATCAAAGCACTTGTGAGCCAGAACAAGTAAAATAAATCCATCCAAGAATGGGCTGGGTCTGCTATTGACACCTCCAGGTTTCACTCGTTGCTTTAATGCTCAAACAAGTACTCCATTAAAGAATCGGTGGGTGCTAGAGCTTTAGTCTGCAAGGTGGGGAAGAATGTTTCCAGGGCAGAGTAGTTACCATCTAAATTAGATTTATATTTTTAGAAATGTCTATTTTATTTCCTTCTTTCACATTCCTGTTAGCGCACACGTGAAGTTTTGTGGTCTTCATTTTTGTGCCTGGTTTTTTTCCTTTCTCTGCTGGAATGTTCTGCATTCACCGACTTATACTGGAAGAGCTGGAAATTTGAGGGCTGAGGCACTTTGCCAGCTTTGGGCCCTTTCAGAACGGTTTTTGCAAGATGCACAGTGTGATGGATAAACCAAAGTGACAGATGTGAGGCTGTGTGTGCATTCACTGTGCTTTTCCTGGAGCAGTGGAGCGGTTCGAGTCTTACGTAAGACTGCAGTGTCTAAAGTGAGAACTTCATGTGACCCTTTTGCCCTCCTGAACGGACTGATATTAACGTGAGACATAAATTGTCCCTGTTACATAACTGCTTATCCCGACAACCACTCGGCGTTTCCTACCCACTGCTGCACTAACAGACACTCAATTCTAATTTGTCACCAAAATAAAACGTTCTGTGGGTAGAAGGAAGCATACGGGTGGGAACAGAGCATGGAGGTTAGTCATGTCCCAACATGAATGTGCCAGAAAGATCAGCGATACCTTTTCTTTTTCATTACCTTTTTCGGTTTGGTTTATTTATCTGCTACGAAGTGCCGTGAGCCTCGTTTCACGCTTTTACTAACGCAGCCATGAGGAAAATTGCAAACGTCACAGAATGCTGTTTAATTACACCTTTGCTGCCAGGTGAAACGCTCGATGTGAGAAGCGTCCCAAAACCAGCAGCATAATTTAAATTTACTTAGCCAGCAGTGAGCTAGCATCCTGACTCGATCTGAAGGAATGAGCTGGGAAAGCAGAAGAGGCAGTTTCAGTACTTAAAAACGTGAGAGAAGCAGATGACTGTCTGTGTAGCCACACTAGAGCCAAAACCCCTCAGAGACACTTAATGTGAGATTGTAGTTTGTTCTGCTGAGCTGAATTTACCCCAAAATGGGTCTGAAAGCTGTTGGGTGTTCCTGACCTGCCTGAGCTGTGTGGGATGGCCCGGGCTCACAGGATCTCCTTGGGGCAGGAGGGAATCTCTGGGGTCACACTGCCTCACTAAAATCCGCCTGACTCTTTACTGACCTAAACAGATTTTTCACAAGAAATTACATCCTGAGACTGTGTTTTTTGTTGTAAATCGCTGTAGGCAAAGACGTGATTGTGCTTATTTGAAAATGTACCCTGCAGTGATGCTCTGACCATGCTGCACATTGCATTTCCACTTACAGGAGGATCCCGTGTAGCTTTTAACTACCCTCCCACAGGATGAGGGGGTTCAGGGCAGAGTCTGAACCAATTTCCAACGGTTTGCAAGAAAATTAGGTGGTGTTTTTCCCCTCAGGAGTTTGCATTTGCCCGTATCTTCACTTCTGAGAGGTGTTTTCTGAGCCAACCGGTTGGCCTAGTTAAAAATCAATCACAAATCAAGTATTTGTATCCAAACACTAACATTTTACGTGTTACTTGACTCATTTATTTTAGCGAGGAGTCTGACTGCTGGGTGAGGACGGCAGAAACCCCCATCAGGAAGCTCTCCCTCTTCTTTTGATTGCTGCTGTGGGCTTGGGGGACCTGAATCCCTTTGCCATTCACCTCAAGGACAGTCCACCCGTAGGAAGCCTGGATGGCACAAATTATATAAGTTCTCTCTTTTTTTTGTTTGTTTTTTGAGGCTCAAGCACGGTGAGCTGCTCTGACCCATCCTTGTTCCACAAGCAGCTGCAGTTTGGGGTCAGGAGATGGAGGAGGAGCTACGGCCACCTCCCGCTTCTCCGGCCCCCTCTGCTCACCCAGGCCCGAAGGCGTAAAACGCTGAGGGGGATGGGGGAGAGATCTTGACGGGTAAAATTCCTGAGGGAAGAAAAAATGCTGAGGGCGTAAAATCCTGAAGGGAAGCTGCTTCCAGGGAGCCCTGCGCTGTCCCTGGGTGCGGACCGGGGCAGCCCTGCGCTGAGGCGGGGGCTGTTTGGCGGGAAGGCGGAAGGGCGACACCCGCCTCTCAAGGAAGCCCCAGGCTCAAAGTCTTAGTAGGACGGTCTGCGGGGTCTTTATTTAAGG
>JAOXOE010000343.1:10732306-10747769 GCA_028565055.1 Phoeniculus purpureus | reverse complement strand
CCTCAACACCTCATCCAAATGATCTTTAAACATATCCAGGGATGGCGACTCAACCACCTCCCTGGGAAGCCCATTCCAGTGCCTGGCCACCCTCTCTGTGAAAGAATTTTTCCTAATATCAAGTGTAAAAAGTTCTAGCAAAACTTGATGAAAAAAACTGCTTATGTGATAACTGCAACATGAACTTTTTCACCCCATGAATGTTTTTCACCCCAATTCTTTGAAGCTAACTGTTCCTAACCCTTTTCTTGTGAGCTGTCACGTACTTCCATTCCAAACAGGGTTTATTTGCTTCCTATGAAAATGTCTCTGAAAGACACGCGTTGGACTTGGAGGCTTTTCAACTGCACAGGCAACAAGACTTTACGGTACATTTACTTGGCAATTTGCCTATTAAAAGAGGCATCGCTGACAATCAGCAACTACCAGACACCCGTCAGACGTAAATTAGTATTGACAGAGCTAACGTGCCGTTCACTACAACTAGTTAAGGGTGGATACAAGAAGTAGGATGAATTTCAGAGACAGAAATATATAATGGTATCTTCTAACACACACAAAATGCAAAAGAGGAATGGGAAAAGCTGTTTATTTTAGGACACTGACTATTTGGAACTTTTCCTGGGTAAACTGGCAGCGTTCTAGCACGTACAGAAAAACACGGTAAATTTACATGGGTGGAAATACAAACATGTGGGGGTTTGTTTATTTGTTCTGTGAAATTCACACACACAGACAAAACTCTGTCCAAACTGGCTACAACCGCAGTGCTGTTAAGAACACAACATCTAGAGATAGTTGTTTTTTTAAAATCTAATAATGATTTTTTTCCTTTCTATTCTTTGAACACTCTTTGTCCAAAATATTATTTACCTATCTCAGAAGCAGCCACTGTGATGTTGTACCAAGGTGTCTCCTCTCTGTCAAAGACCTTGGCAGTCTTAATGGTCCCAGTACTGGCATCAATGGTAAAATACTGATCTTCTTCCGTGTTATGTTCAATGAAATATCTATGAAGAAATAAAACAATAAATATATACTCACTGTAGTATGTCTAATCCAAAGGAACAGAATGCTACCTACAAATACTACTTTCAAGCTCTTAAAACCACAGAAAATTTTTAAAACAACCTTTAAAATACTACATCATGGATTTCACAGAACCACAGAACATTAGGGATTGGAAAGGACCTCAAAAGATCATCTAGTCCAATCCCCCAGCCACAGCAGGAACACCTAGACCAAGTCACACAGGAACGTTTTAAACATCTCCAGAGAAGGAGACTCCACGACCCCCCTTGGGCAGCCTGTTCCAGTGCTCTGTCACCCTCACTGTGAAGAAGTTCCTTCTCATATTTACGTGGAACCTCACAAAGCACATAAATTACCATAGATTCACCCAAATTAAGACCATATTTAGTTTCTTTCCTAATGTTACGTTTCTTTTCACATAGAACAAGGTTTCTACTGTGAGTCACAGTGGAACAAACTGCTAACAGGTGAAGTTTCACCCAGTGGTATAAAACAAGTTAGAGGAGATACTGTCACACAACAGAAGAACTAGGAGTGCACTGCTTGTGTAAGAAATCCACCTCGTGATTGATTGATTGATTGATTGATGTAAAAGGACATCTGGAACACGCTTCATTGTATTTACAAAGTGCTCAA
Source organism: Phoeniculus purpureus (assembly GCA_028565055.1). Classification (NCBI taxonomy): domain Eukaryota; kingdom Metazoa; phylum Chordata; class Aves; order Bucerotiformes; family Phoeniculidae; genus Phoeniculus; species Phoeniculus purpureus. The sequence goes on along the minus strand of JAOXOE010000343.1, from coordinate 10,746,101 downwards.
CATTTTAGGACTTTATGTTAGCTGTTGATTCATCCAGATGTTGGGAATAAAGACCAGGTATCCACAGACTTACCTGTCTACTTCCATAAACATAACATGCTCCAGAGCCAGCACCACTGAGACTGCTGAGTTTATTTCATCTAGTTAAAAGCACGCTTTTAGCTAGATAATAATCGCAACGTACCCGTCCCTCCACCTCTACTGAGCTTGCTTTTCAACGCTTTTTCTAGACCTCAAGAAGTGACAGTGGAAGTTCTGAACTTCAAAAGCTCATTTTCACCTTAATTCAATTCACTTTTCCTTCTTACTTAGAATGCATTCATTTAAAAATGGATTTCTTATATTCATGGTGGATATTTGTTCACAGACATTTATTCACGACAATGCTGCGTGAATTAGCATACTTTTAACCATTAGATCAGCACGTCCGAGCTGCACAGCACACATTCATGAAGAGGCTTAATAACCAGACGTGCCTAGATAAGCAACTCTCCATAAACCGTTCACATCCAAACCAGCCACAGACAGCACTCTTAAAGAAAGTGCATTAAAAAGAATCATGAATATAGAAAACCTATTAGTCACAGTATCTGAAGAGAATCTGAAGGAAATTAAATGCCAGAATTCATCCTGATAGCACTGGGAAATGCAGCCTATGCCACCATTTTACTACATGGTGTCGCTCAACAGAGGGGCATTCCCAGCTTCAACCCACGTCTTTATTCCTGCTCCCGAGCAAAGCAAGCCTCTGGCTCCCATGGCTTCATTCTCCTCGCCTTTAAGTGAAGCAGGGCTTCGGTGGCAACTGATATCCCCACACTTTTAAATGAAAAATAAAATCATTAGCATAAATTAGGAAATAAAAAGAAATATATATGCAACACGGGCCTTAGGCAGAAGGGCTCTCCAGACATCTAAATCAGTTTGAAGTGCTAAATTAGTCAGGCTCTAACAATACGGCGACTGCTTAAAAATGGAGAACATTCCAGGAGGATTTGAGGAACACGAATGATTTCCAAAGCTTTTAGAAGGGTTTCTGAAGCAAAAACCCATAAGCATTTTCAGACTCTCCCTACATTATTCAGTCTTCAGATAATATTAACATCAGGTTCTCACTCCAGAGGCAGGTGACACATTCTGCTTCTATTGCAGTTAGAGCTCTTCCCAGTTGCTGTGTTTTAAGGAACAGCCTTGAGTTTGAGTTTTAAACGGGTTTTGAATCTTAAATCTTTTTTTTTCCCTTTAATCATGTATTGGGCTTGTCCTCTGCTTATGCTATTTGTATTTATTACTCCATTCACCAACGGTAAACAAGAACTCTTATGACTTCCCACCCTTGCTGCAAACCTGCTGTTGCTAATGAACATCCAAAGCCAGATATTCAGCCACGAGGATGCCCAGGTCCAGGATTTCTTTCTGAGCCATAGGTACATAGCCAGTTCTCTGACAACAACAGAAGCTGCTTACAAAGAAGCAATTAAAACAGGTCATGGAACGAAGACAGAAACTCTGTCACACCAAATCTCACATCAACTAAAGACTTATCAGTTAGAAATTAAATGTTATGATATGTTTAGCTAAAAATACAAGCAAAGAAGCCTTCTTAAAACGAGATGTGCAGACTCCAAGGATTTTTTTTTCTTTTAGAAAATAGCTTAGAAAAAGAAGTGCAGGCAGCAGCTGCACAGGGTGAGGGAGGCAGGTACACCAGGACGAACAGTGAGAGAACTGATTAGCTGCAACTCTCTGTGTTTGGCCAGCTGGGGAGCTACAAGAAAGGCCCATGGTGAGACATAACACTGCTGTATGCCTTTCATCTTCTCTGTGCCTTCTGACAGCAGAGCATCTCGTGAGCCTGGGAACCAAGCTTGAAGCCAAACGAGGCAGTGGGGAGACATTCTGCTGCCATCAGGGTTTCTCACTACGTTTCTACCTTCCAGGGACAATCTATTTCCCCACAGTTCAAACAAACTTCTCTGGCAGAGGAAAGCAATTGTGAAGTGTGAGTCAGGAGTTGGCTGCCAATGTATCAGGTAATGGATTCTCTCCCTGCAGCGTGACTGGTAGGTTAAGGAGGCATAGATGTTCTGGAGTGCCCCAGCAGAAGACAACTACTGAGAGTCACAGCCTTCATCTGTACTTTCCAGTTGTGAAGATCAAATACATAGGAAGAGAGCTTGGAGAAGCAATCTTTCTGTTTACCATTCCCTTTGCTTTTTTTCAAGAAGGCACAGTGTAACTTTGAGGAAAATACTGTTCCTCTCAGAGCATTCACAGGAGTTCTGTGTGATCCTGCTGCTACCGCCGACTTAGGTCTGTTGTCTCCCAGTCACAGCAAATCCTGGCTCACATCTCACACCAAAATCTCAGCTCAGCTGAACTGGCAGCCCTTCTTTTTCTTGTCCTGAGTGTGTGTGGTGGCATACCCCAGGAGGCACAGGGATGCTGCAAGCAGTGAACTGCTGCCTCCCAGCAAAGACTCCGAGAGGCAGCCACTACTAGCTTGTATTAAATGCAGAAGGTGGCTTTCTGCTCTCATTCCCATCCCCTGAGCATCACTAATATCCTGCTCATCTTGGACACTAGAAAATGGGAATGTTCACATTTCAAAACGTTAATTTGAAGGACATGAGCCATTTGTGTACACCTACCTATTCGAGTTGAGAATGTCTTTTCCTACGTGTTAAACACCGATCTTTTCTAGCTCATTCTGCCACTAAGCGTAGGCTAAGAACACCCCACACCCTTACAGACAAAATGTAGAAGTCAAAGCAAGACAAAGGTTCTTTGCCTGACTTTATGAATCTCTTCAGAGGATTACAACTGTCCACATGCATTTCAAGTAGATGTGTTGGCAGTACAACTGTTGTGTTGAAGCTGCTGTTATTCAGACAGACCAACATTAAGATTCCAATTCTGCTAAGAAATAAGGTGCAGTCAACGTTACATGAGAGTCACTTTTTGTTCCTAAAAGATAAAGAACGTTTAGTTTTTAAAGATAAAACGTTTAGTTGTTCCTCCTCCCACTAAAGACTAACCCAAATAAAACCGAACTGATCGATTTATGGCTGTGTATAGGAGCTGAATGGCCCTACCAAAACCCTACACTGCAGAGACACTCAGATCTGAAGGGGGACCCCTAGAACTGTACAAGAATTTTAAATGCTGGAGGCGTTCTCAAGTCAGTTTCTTTTCAGAAACATAATGATGACGTCCTGATACTAAACGTCAGGCTCTCAGAGTCACTGTATAAATAAGATCTGCCAGTGTTTTCTCTCACAGCTCTAAGTGAAGGATGGAGGTGGTTCTGCTTGCCATGAGGTTTTGACCATCGTCCTGCGCTGGATGCTTCCTACTCAGAACACTTGTCAGAACAACTTACCAGTTCCTGCACAGAGAGATGGACATTTTTGTTAGTGGGACATCTGGGACACTTAGCTTGACAAGAATCAGAAATAATTTAGGTCTTAGGGGGAAAAAAAAAGTATGAGCAACACATCTCCCAGTATAAAATATTTTAAAATGGTTCCTTCTTGTGAAGACAGAGAATCAGAAAAGGAACTGGAGACCAACTCCTTTCTGTCGCCAGGCATTCCAAACAGGATGTTCTTTTCCTGTTGTGATTTACTCACAGAGAAGAATAATATTGCAGGAATAGAGGGGGTAAATGAATGAAGTGAGACAGAGGACACAGCTCTCCTCTTCTCTGAACCAAAATCTAGTAAATATAAACTCTACATCAGAAAAATATTCTATAACCAAAAATTCTCTGAGATGTTTTATGTCTTTAAAGTTCTCAAAAATAATAATGGGAATATATTAAACTCTGGGGGTTTGTCCGTTCATCTAGATATGAGCATGTATCTTAAAAGAGCATTAACTCAATTAACTTGACTTGCTAAAGGCTGATGCCAGAAAGTACTGAACTTCTGCCCATCTTTTACTAACAATGCAGCAAAAACTAAAACATGTTTCGCAGCCTGATACAAGAACTAAAGAACAATCCTAAATCACATTAATTGTTATCATCTTATGTACTTGTCATTCCTTATTTTCTCAGTCATCTATTTGAAAGAAAGGAATAGCAGCCTGTCAATTTAAACCAAACTAGGGTAAGACAACTGTGAATTCATTACCGCATCTAGATACCTGATACGGTGTTGAAAAGCACATTCTGGATTCACTATGATTGACTATTATATTAGCATATACACGTGTATATTCGTATATACACGTAGCAGAGGCATCACCATCCATCATCCACTGCAAGGCAACACCACTAGCAGTGAGAAGCCAGAGCCAGGGCTGAGCTCGCGCTCGTATCCTTCACTGATGTAGCACAAAGTGCACACTATAAAAGGAAAGGAAAAAATCTCCTGACTTCCCTGGCACATTCTGCTGATTTGTTTTTGTTGTTAGTTGCCTAGTTCTGCCTTTCCAGGAAGTAAAATCTGTTTTCCATAAAGAACAACCGTGTGCACCGCTATGTCTCATATTTATGTCTTCTGCTCTTCACTGTTGTTGCAAGAGCACAGTGAAGAATGAATCTCATTTTCCAGTGACAACAGAAAGGCACAAAGATTACTTCAATGTCCTATGGCTAATCAATCTCAGTCCTAGTGAATAAAAGTCATTATAGTAGGAGATTAGTTTGGTTAGGGTCTAAGAAAAAAAAAATGCAATTCCAATCAATTACTATAAGAAAATCTGATCAATCTTCCCAAATATAAGGTCATTTTAAGCAAGCCTTGACAGACATAACTCTGAAAAGGGAAGCTGCTCACAGTTCTTATTGTCTGACATTACTGTCACACGAAGAATGCTGCCCAGTACCCACGAGTCCTTCCATGCAATACCCACAGAGAGACAGACCATTCCTACCCAGAAATGCAAACAGACTTAAATTAAACATAGTGAGTGTGAGTAACAAATGACCAGAGGCGACACTGGTCCTATCATGATTTGCTGCGTGACAAAGATTCTCCACAACAGCAGCAAAAGGCATGAGCTGACGTTGCAGCATTTCTGTACTCCCACAACTTATTTCATACAACCACAGGAAGGCTCAGGTTGGAAGGGACCTCAGAGATCACCTATTCCAAGCTTTCAGTTCCTTACAGGACTGTTATCAATATAGGATCAAATTAACATGAGGGACCTTGCCTGTGTCGTGTAACTATTTCCAGCACTACATCAGAGTTTCTGAAAGCATCACAGCCTTAAAGCTGTGTCTTTGCTCTTTTCTGAATCATTAGCTTGGAGGAACCCTGGGAGACCGCAGCAACATTATTTTTCTTAACTGCAAATAGACCGGATGCAGCTCCAGGGATCCTCAGGAGTATCTGCTGCGGTGAGATGGACTCTCCATTCAGGAACCATGGACAGGGAGACGGCAGGGTATCAACAGGCACTACGGAGCCCTGCGGCAGCACTAGTACCTACGCAACGTGCCAAGCAGAAGACATTTTTACCCCTAATCTCCACAGAAGCCTTCCGTGTGTGGGCTCGGGAATAAAATAATCACTTCTAAGTAAGGATGGCGAGATATGAATAATAGAAGACAATAAAATGAAAGCATTTAGTATTCATGCTTTATTTCATACTATATGGGAATTTCAAGGCCCAGTTGCACACCAGATATCATTAGAAGACATGCCTTAAGCTGGATCTTTCCAAGCAACAACAGAGTGTTGCATGGAAGCCAACTGCTCGACACAATGCAATGAAAGGGCAGTCTTTTCTCCTAAGTGTTCCAAGGCAGTAATCCCTGCGAATGAGTTACAGTTAGGACGTTTTCTGCTGACTGAGAGCACATTTTAAAACACAAATAGCTGTTTTCCAAACCCCTAAAAAATACTGTTAAAATTAACACATGATTAATACAATTTTTAATATAATTGGGGTTTTGGTACTTTCTGTGATTGAGTTTGCTTTTCCTATTTCAACCAAAAAAAGACTCTTGCTTTAAGTTTCCCTGAAATTGCATTTCTATGTATTTGGAGGAAAAAAATCGACTTGAAAAGAAAAATCCTTTAAAACAGCCCAAATGGCCAACGAGATTATGTCTCAATAAAAGAAGCTTCTACTGGAGACGTTTGTTATTACAGAGGTCCTTTTGCTGGGGTTGAAAAAGCAAAATGCTAGTGCAAGGACTGGCACAAAACCAGTGCCCTCTGAAGACTGTTCAGCTCAGGAACAAGCTGAAATCACTGTAATGAAATTTCAGTGAGGAAATCAGGACAAAAAAGCCTTCTGCTCCCTCTCTGCTGATAACAATAGAGGTTGTTCCTTATTTTGGCGTTTAGCTCAAATGCTTTTTTAAAAAGTCTTCCTTTCAGCAATGTTAACTACTGTAACTACTCCTCTAACCACTATTCTGGTTATAGTAACTGTCCTTGCCACCTGACTAAACTGTTCCTTAACGGGGCTGAGAGCGAGTCACAGCACTGGATCTCTTCTTTGCAGTCGGATGGCGAAGGAGTGATACGATAGCAACTGTGCACCACATGCCTTATCAAGCTCACACACAGCAACAAGGGTCCTCAGAGTGGAAACGATGTACAAGTGGATTATAAAACCTGTTAAGCAAGTTGCTGCTCCCTAGTTTGTTCTGTGTTTCAAGATATATCCGGGCCATTTGCTGGGCAACCCTCCTCCATTGCTCCACACAGATCAGCTGTGCAAGCCCTATCTGTAGCTATCTTCCCTGGGGACTGTGATCCATGTTTGCTAATAAAGTCATTTTGAATCTTCTTGGGTTTATTTTTATTTTTGATGAACTAGGAACTGTGTGAAAACAAAGTACAGATGTGATCTCGTTACCCTCAGAGTGTCTGAAAGAGACTCCTCAGGATTTCAGAAGAGTGGTGGCATTCCTGACAAAGCAGCCCTGAAGGATGCAAGAGCAGAGTGCACAAGCATCTGAGAAGCAGCCTCTTCTGAGCTGCATCTTTTCTCACCACTGTGAGCAGGGCATGGGTCGGAACCCTGCTTCCAACGGAGCAGCAGCTCAGACCGGTCAGCCTGCTGCCCTTCTCAGGTCATGTACTGCTTCCAGTTTAGAGCTTCCCAAGCCAAAGCCCAATCCTGAAACAACAGAAAGCCCTTCTGTGCTGTCTCAGTGTTGGTGTGCAAAGGGAGGCAAAGAAAGGAGGATTAAAGCTGCCCATTCCCTGAGCAGCCTTTTTTAGATGAAGGAGAACCAGAGGACAGACTAACCCAGCCCGGTGACTCTTCAGAATCTCATGCACTCATGTATTAGTCCAGACCTGAGAGAACCAGTGTCTTCACAGAAGTCCACACACTAACAAATTACAATCCCTGTCAGTCCCACTGAGCTGGATAAAGCCTGGCTAGAGAATGGACAGAGTATAACGATTCATCACACAGAACCACAGAACATTAGGGGTTGGAAGGGACCTCGAAAGATCGTCTCGTCCAATCCCCCTGCCACAGCAGCATCACCTAGACCAAGTTGCACAGGAACATGTCCAGGTGGGTTTTGAATATCTCCAGAGAAGGAGACTCCACAACCCTCCCTGGGCAGCCCGTTCCCGTGCTCTGTCACTCTCACCCTGAAGTTGTCCTCTCTCATCTGAGCTCATAGTGCCCTGGCTGAACCCCTCCAATACGTAAGTGATGGCTGTCACCTTTCAGAGCTTCATGATTTGGTGGTATGCTTTGCTAGAACATTTTCCTCACCATTGAAAGAGAGAGGGCTGGAAGGAATAACACAAAAATACATTTCAGTGGGGAGAAGAACGGGACAGACAGAGGTAAGGACAATTTGTCTCCTCGATCCTTTGAATACTATTTTATCTTTGTTATTTAATATTCTAGCCTTAATCACTGTTTACAAATTCCTGTTTGGAAAAAAAAGAAGTGGCCAATAAATGATAAATATTTGCTAATATTTTTCCATCCAGCTCGTCTCTCTGGAGAAGCTCTATAAAGTATTGCTGATTCGATTTTACCATGGTCTCCTACCCCTTTATAGACAAAGCTTTTAGGGTCCACAGATGCTTGAATTACAGAGGAATTAGTCACTTGCCCTTCCTAACTCTCCAACTACCATGATGGCTAATCTGTCTGACTATTAACTGTTGTTTTGGAATTATAGTATTTAGGCTACAGGCGCTTGGCAGTTATTTTTAGCAAAATTTGCTTTTTTATGTTATGATTTAGACACAAATACCAAAGTGGCAATGTTTCAAAGGCAGTAAACTTGCCACCAAGAAATTGTATATATTGATTGCCTGACACTAAACATTTTCAATCTTAGACCATTAGCACAAGAGAACTATAAAATCTTTATGCTTTCATTGTTCTGCAGAAGTCATTTTACCGAGACTATTACACGTACCCAGCAGATTTCAACTCTGTCAGGAGACTAGAAATGCCCAATTAGCTTAAGAAAAGCTGTTTGCCAAGGGTATTCTCGTAAGGTTTCCACAAAGGCTACACCATTATATCATAAAAAAAAATAGCATCAAACATGTTTTCACCAAGATTTTCTTTTTCCCCAAAACAGTCTAAATTCAGCGGCACCTTCTACACAAACATTTGTTTATGTTCCACAAAATTCTTACACTACACCCCAGTTTAGAAAGCAGTAAAAAACTGAATCCTGCTCTAGCTGAAAACATGGAGCTGAAAACTTTAATGAATTTAAATCCCAATTCCAGAGAGTTAAAGGTTAAATCCAAATACTCTTCAATTGAGAAGTCAAATTAACATCCATATATACACTTCTGGCATCAGTGCTTACTAATGCTTGCTTTCGGGGTGTTTTCACCTTGACCTCTGTTCCTTAGTTCAGACTATGATCCATTTCCAAGTCAGCTCTGTTATTATAAGTGGTACTTTTCTTTGCTCTAGACCTTACAACTGGAGATGACATATCTCTAGTAATGTCAGTGAGGTGCTTTACTACACCCTTTCTATGCTTTTGATACTAACTGGTGCCTAGTTCAAAGTATTAATCACCTCTTCAAACACAATTCTGCAAAAGATTTACTGCCTGTCCTTGAGGAAATGCACATCTAAGCCCATGACGGCAAATTCAGTGCAAACCAACAAATGGTTGAAGACAATTTATCAACTCTCATTCATGCAGACCTATCATGACCTCATTCTGATCTATGGTTTCCTTTATGCTCTGAAGTAAAAGACATACACCCCAGACCTCATTACCCCTTTAGCCAATTCAATCCTGTATAATTTGGACTTGCTATACCTCACTAAGCTGTTGGCAGTGTCAGGATCTTGTGCCATCACTGTGCCAACAGCAGTCCCGATCTTTGCATTTTCATAAACCTCCATGACGTAGGATGGCATAGTGAAGAGAGGAGGTTCATCCACGTCACCAACAATGATCTTCAACATCGTCACATCTTTGAACGGCCCCAAGTGGGAAAAGCGGAAATCAAGGTGAGTATTTGCTCCTTCGATGTTAAGAGTATACGACTTCTTCTTCTCATAGTTGAGAGGCTGTGGGCAGAAAAACAGACGTATCACTGCCATCTGCAGAACACATTTGGCCTAGGCTTGTTTTTTGCATCAGAACCTCAAATACATGACGTTTCAAAAGGCTGGGGGAGGACTTCAGATCATTAGACACAATAATACCTTTGTATCTGCCTTTTCCGATGCACTTGCTATATATTGCTCTAGAGAAGTATTGACAAATCGCTCTACCCTTGTTATAGAGGGAACAGGCGTCTGATGCACAAAACAAAACTGATTCAGTTCTCAGTAGAGATGATCTGTTTTGGGTAGGCAATCAAACTAATTCATCTTCAAGCCCAATCCAAATGAAAGGCAATTACAGCCTACAGTATATAAAATACTTACTAAACGCTGTACAAAATCAGAATGAAAAAAAAACAACTCAAAAAAATAAATGAGATCATCTGTTGGTACTGTACGAGGTTGTATTTCCCACTCTGAGGAAAGAATGAAGGTATTCCATTGAAGTTTGTATAGCTTCAAGTGCTGGATTTCCGCGTAACTCAAACACAACACTACCCATGCAAAATGTAGTCCTCCTCGTCTTGATGGGAAGACGACTCCGATCACTGCCATGTGTGCGTATACACACAGGCGACATATGCTCGTGTCATAGTCTAAAATACAGTGAAAACGTCTCTGAAGCGATTCCGTCTGTCAACACCAGTAAGAAACGTTACACTTTTTACCTAGGACCTCTTTCATTTTGTTGCAAATTCTCCCTTTATGGGGTATTTCCCCATTATTCAAAAATGTTGCGTTTAACGAACAATAGTCACGGTGAACTTTGAAACACAGAAACTGCTCATTTTCAGGAAGAAATAACAGATGGTGGTATTAGCTGCATCGAAGCCACCTGGAAAAAAGCTCGGTAGTATATAAAAAAAGATAAAAGTTTACTTTTCTGTGGCTAAAAGAACCCTTTTAAAATCATCACAAATTATAAAAAATAGTATTTACTTTGGTTACAAAATCGTTTTTAAGATGTCAAATAAAAGACTACACATTATCTATTCCACTGCAAACAAATATCATTATTTAAGAGAGTTTTTATTTATTCTCTTTTCCCACATTTTCTCTGCTTCTCATTCCTCCAACCATTGATCAGCGCCACAGCACCTATTACCAAAGAAGAATACAAATTCACTTTTCATTTGTTGTCTGTATGGACGTAACGGATGCCTACAAGGCTCAGTAACAACAAATCCACAGGAGACTGCAAATTTACATCTATTAGTCCAAGGGCAAACTAAAATCAGTAAATCATTTCCCTTCGATTGAAAGGTTTTGTAAGGAAATATAACTTAAATATAACAACCTTTCTCTCTGGGTTATTAGAAAAGCAAATTTAAACCTTGCCATGGAATATTAGCCTAAGTTGACAGACACCTTCAGAAAATGTTGGCCATGAAGTCAGTTCAGAGGACTTATGAAATTATCTCTTGATTTGTATTTGTACACACAATTCAGTTAAGAATGGAATTAAATGGCAAGAACATCTCAGAATTAATACACACACACACACAGAGTTTATTAGGGTTGGAAGGAGCCTTCGAAGGAAATTCATATAAATGCTAACTGTGATGTGGCTTGGCCAGTTACAGTCTTTATAAGCAAGTTGGTCCTTACATTACACAGTGCTCAATGACCGACCATTTGCCAGCTGGCAAGTAAGTCAAACGGTGAACATCTATGAAAAGTGAATTACACATTCATTGCATCAGATACACTTTCTATGACAAGATTGATGCAATTTGGGGACAACATTACAATTTTCAGCCAAGTTTTGCTTCTTTCAAGGAAATCTAGCACAAAAACTCATAAGCCATAAAAATTAAACTACCTTAAATCAAAAGTTCAGTAAGATTTATGTTTATTATAAATATTAGATATGAGCATTCAAAAAGCATGGAAAACTTAAATAACTGTTTCTTCCCTTGGATTTCTTTCCTCCCTGACGTTCCTGCAAGGATTTAGTATCTCTCAGGATGAAAACCTGAAGAACCTTACGTTACCAAAGCTCGTGGTTCCATGGGTTTACAGGGTAAAACACTTTTATCGTGGTACCTGCTTTTTCATGGTTCATCATTACATTTTAATTATACACACAGGCAAATGCTGAAGTCTACTGCTTACCTTCTTCAGGGAAAGAATTCCTTCCCTGGTCTCTTTGTCAGTAGATATGGAGAAGACCCCAGAGCCATCACCATTTATGATCGTGTACTTCATGTCTGCATTTGAACCAGTATCCGCATCATTTGCTTTGATTTTGCCAACTGCTGATCCAACTTGAGCTGACTCAGGAACATACAGCTGATAGTGTTCTGAAGGGGGGAAAAAAAGACCCAACACAGTAGCTTGGACATTTTCCATTCAGACTAAATTAAAGCACTGTTGCATGCGTGATACATTTCTGAGTAAATGAAGGGTATTTCATCTGCAAAAGTGGCAAATAAACCTATGAGCTCATTTAGATTCCCAAAAGACTTCAAAAGGGAACTGTATTTTACTTGGGATTCCTTAATTTTCTATTCACATTCCGAATGCCTAGCACAGCATTTTGGGTTTTGCAGTTATTTTTGCTGTGCATCACATAACACAGACATTAATTCCAAAGTTCACTTCACACTGGTGAAGTAAGTTTATCTTCTCCATGAAGTAAGTTTATCTTCTCCATGAAGTAAGTTTATCTTCTCCATGATCAAAGTATATTTATCTTCACTATCTTACCATCAGATGAGTAGTTAAATGAGACCTTGGCACTGGAAGGTCTTCGTGTATTGTGTATTATATTCAGAATTTGCTTTTCTGCAATTAATTCTGCAACCCTGAAACAACACTTCTTTTTCTACTGCAAGATACAATAAATCTTAACGTTATACCTTTGCCACTTTGTAGTGCTTTTGTTACGGCACAAAACACTCAGCACACAAATTCTAATTGGCATCTGTAGTAAAGGAAAATTAACACACCGGGTAAATTTTGCTCATAGAAACCATCTACTGCAACTAGGACCTCCTTTCAGTGTTTTTGTGAGCTGTCAAGTTAACTATTAGAAATTATTTATTGAAAGATAATTTTCTTAACTCTTTTGTTAGTTTTTGGGTTAACCTTCTAACAGGTACAAGGATGCCTGGGGAAAGGAAGGTGCCAAAAGGTGTTAAAAATGGCAGACTGACACAACGTGGCCACATGAACTTCAATACCTGTCTGAATCTAGGCCAGCAAGGCACCCAAATAAATTCACTCCAGCAATGCTAGTGCTGTAACACAGCCGTGATGCTACCAGCACTGAAAAGGAGGATATTGAATGGAAAGTGTGCACGCACCGACCAACCCCCATCCAAATCCCACCTCAGTAAACTGCACAGTTTATGTCACAGGCCAACCACCAACTCAGAAAGGAGAACAAAAACACCAACTTCAGTTATTACAGATCTTCTGAAACCCTACAGAGTTTCTTCTGTATTCCTCTTTGGCACTGTCTGTTAGTAAACACAACAGTGAGGTGCAGGAGTGTGGCTCAGAAGATGCTCCATACCACAGCTGACATGTTACAGTAAGCTGACTTTACACAAGCTAACATGACTGCAGAGGTGCCCTCAGTAGGCATGAAAAAAGCAGGCAACGTTTAAAGTGAATTCCAAGATTAAACCCATGTTAATGCTAAAAACTTATTTGATGTAGAAATCATGAATCAACAGAAGATGCAATTGCAGAGGGAATCGATGTTATCGCTAAAATACAACTAATTACAGAAACACCTGTTGGGGAAGAGAAGATTTATAGCAAAAACTTGTCTGATTTCTTGCACAGTGTTTCCTAAACCTATTTACAGCCCTAAATTTATAGCCCATAATGCTAGTAGGCACATAGTAGTGTGAGAAAGAGGTACGAATTCACTAAACATTGCGAGTCCAAAAGACAAGAGAGGTTTCCTAGGTAAACTAAAAACAAGTAGATGTGCATCAGGGAAATCTCAAAAGGAAACGAGAAACGTTCAGAAGAAAATGAAACAAGAAGAACAGTATAATTTAGCATGCAAACAAGAAAATACCAACTCTTATACAACAGGGGAAAGAGATGATTTAATTAAAGCACATAGTTAAAGCTTTGATGCAGTTCTTTGACATAAACATCTAGCCATCTTCTCAAGTAAATGCTCTGTCATGCATTGTTTTGTGATCACAGAATCACAGAGCACTAGGGATTGGAAGGGACCTCGAAAGGTCATCTAGTCCAATCCCCCTGCCACAGCAGGATCACCTAGACCAAGTCACACAGGAAC
>JAOXOE010000343.1:10713431-10728172 GCA_028565055.1 Phoeniculus purpureus | reverse complement strand
TCACACCCATTGCCCCTTGTCCTATCATTAGATGACGCTGAGCAGAGCCTGGCTCCATCCTCCTGACACCCACCCTTTCCATATTTATAAACATCAACAAGGTCACCCCTCAGCCTTCTCTTTTCCAAGCTAAAGAGCCCCAGCTCCCTCAGCCTCTCCTCATCGGATTGATGCTGCATCCTGCTTACCTATGATGTGAACTGATGACACTACTTTGATACCGACAGCTAGATTATTTCATATAAAACTACAGCAGTGGCTTAAGATTAATTCAGGAATTTACTTATTTTTAAGTGTTGAATGTGGTCTTTTGACACTTTTCCTCTGACTAATGCATTCCAAAATGGAAAAGGTTTGTTAAAAACCTTTTAAAGAATTTTGTAAAGAATTTGTTATGTAGAGGAGACCATGAAGAATTTGTTATGTAGAGACCATAAAGAATATGTTACATAATTAAGCCGCTTCAGGAACTGGAAGTGGTGTAACCCATGTGATAGAGTGAACTAATTAGAGACTTTCAAACAGTCAAGCTAGTTCAAATATATCCACACGACACTACACTGTGCTTTATAATCACACCCCAAGTGTTAGCCATCTGTTTCAGAAAATTGTTTTACTGATACTAGCTTCAAACGTTCTGAAATACTAGAACTTCAGGCAAAGCAAATATTTGAATTCACTCATTAATTATCTGACAGTATTTGCAGAAGTGAAAGGTTTCAAGAAAAAAAAACCAGATGAAAAGAAAACTGTTAAAAAATAAAAACTCTTAGTTCATTAGTTTAGAAATGTCTCCCCCTGCATGAACCACTGCTTCCCCGAGACAGCGTGAAGATGTCTCATGCAGACATGAGCCAAATAGATAATTACAACCAATACTATCTAAAACCAACAAACATGTAAGAGGATGAAATTCAGCAACATAAAGGTTAGATAAATTCCATTACAGGCATTTGTTTAGACTAGCAGTGGAAAGCAGAAGATGTTCTTTCTAAACACTGAATTGTAAACTTTATTACTGGAAAGCAGAGGAACAGACTGAAGGCTCAACTGAACATTTCCTTGGGCATTGAATAAATTCTGATAGGACATTTAAAATGGTGCGGGATGCATACAGTGTGGATTTATGATTCTTTACTGCAAGCTGTGTGCATGTCTCCACCCTATAAAAAGCTGACTGGGAAGTCAGGAGCCTTAAGAATCAGGTACCAGCCTGCATCAAAACTGTTCCACCCAGCTCTTCCTACCCTGCCATCAACAACACAGCCTTCCAGGAGGTGTCGTAAAACAGACATTTCAAACAGACTTCTTGTCCTAGACAGTTGTTCTGAAGGAGCTGCCTTGGTGCTTACGGCTGCAGGTTCTGCAGAAGTTGATTTGTTTCTCTATTTGTATGTTAACTCGTACGCACCCGCTCGCAGACGCATTCAGTTAGCTCGTGAAATGTAGGAACTACCCTTTGCCAGTTAATGAACTCTACAGGGGAGTCACACAATTTGTGAGGATTTAACTCTATGTTAGATCAAACACCGTCGAAACACATGTAGGTGATTGTCATCTTTCTATCAACAAACTATGTGGCTTACCTGTCATTACCATACAGAAACAATTCATTGATCTGTACAACAATTTACTTCTCATTTCCAACAGCCTACAAGCAACCTACCATGATGTCTTTATCTCCCAGAAAGGCAATTTGTCTGAATCTCTCTCAAAAAAATTAAATGATTGCATTTAATTAAACCAATAAGCATGTTGTTGACTTTATTCATTAATCTGGGTTGACTGACTTAGTTCTTTTTTATTTTCTCCTCTTGAACAGTAAGAGTCATCTTGCTTAACGAAGGATGGGAGCAGAGGCATAATACTGAACTGACAAGAGAAACAAGTAAATATTTGGCATGCTTCTCGTGTATTTGTCCAAGGCATCGTGTCAGTAACATGAGGACAAATTGTATGAACTGTTTGGTGATGAAACAACACACACCTATATTCATAGATCACAGCTCAGAGACACTGATGCCTTTGTCTATCTACTAGCAAACTGACAAACACAGTGACTGATTGCTTTAACATCAAATACCACCACACAGAATCATACAGAATCACTCCAGTTGGAAAAGACCCCCGGGATCGTCGAGTCCAACCATCTACCCTACCTTACAAGTTCACCCCTAAACCAGACCCCTCAACACCTCATCCAAACCATCCTTAAACACACCCAGGGATGGCGACTCAACCACCTCCCTGGGAGGCTCATTCCGGTGCCTGACCACCCTCTCTGTGAAAAAATTCTTCCTAGCATTGAGTCTAAGTACCACGTCCTAAATGTGTTACGTGAAGAAAGTTTGCTTGAACCTACAAGTAGCTAAATCATCAGAAACGTGCCAAATTCATAAAATACAGCAAATAAAAGAATGGTGAGCATAACCTAATGACCATGAGCAAAAAATTCAGCCAACTAACATGAGTTAATGTCTTAACTAATGACCTGAATGATGCACACTGCTCATACTCCCAGAAGCTGTGGCATTTATGAAGTTGTATCAACATTTTACAGCCAGTCAGCCTCGATAATACTAAAATGCAGCTGCAGAAGCAGATGCAGACTGTACTCAGTCTTGCTTGGTGGTCTTCTACTACGAAGAAGTTCTTCATTCACAGAGCTGCTTGTATCACATGTACTACAATACTTTTGTTACTCTATTACACATAGTAGATTATCTGGATTTCTCGTTTGAGACTGCAGTCTCAAAATGGACTGCAGTCAAAAATGGCCTTTTGGAAGCCCATTTCTCACAATACGTCTTGGACATTTGTTAAATCCTTCTTAACAAAGCTTATTTTTAATATAACAAAACCAATTTCAAGCCATCATCATTATTAATACAGTAAATGTTAGTATTCCAGAATCTCACTCAGTTTTCTATCTACTGTCTTTGTTCTGAATAGTCTTTTTTGACGACAGCATCAAATCAGTACAGCTAAACTAGGAAAGAAATGTTTAAGATGTATCTTAAACTTAGGTTTCTTCCCTGTCAAAAACACAATGATTTTGCGCTTTCTAAAGGTATCTGAAAGGTAGTTGAAATGTTTTCTTATTTGCAGATACAATACTGAAACATTTTTCGAAATTCACACATTTTTCTTGCCTTGAAACTCTGGAGAACGTAGCACTCGCAGGTCAGTTCAGCAAAACACATCTTAGATGCAACAGACTCAACGGGCTGGAAGACAGCTTGTTCAACCCCACGGCCCTGCTTTTTACATCTCAGAGCAAGCAGGCAGTTATTTTGGCGATTAAGATTACAATCACTGACGAGTTTAATTTTGTTCCATGCAGGTTTGCCTTTGCAGAGTAACTAGAAGCACCTGAGAACTTTCTGACTAATTAGAGTTCAAAAGTCTTCTGACCTCCTGCAAAAAGCCTCACGTTTACGCCTCTCAGGGATGTAAGGAGGAACAGAAAGAAAAATGCTTTTCCTGGTTCTTCAGATTTGGTATTTTCCCCGTAGGTACTGAGTACTCAAATAGATATTTTCTATGCAAGTGACATGGGAAAACCCACACACACACTCCATAATCATAACTAATCAGCAACTTAATTGCTGGGTGTGATCTGCAGCAGTCTCTAGAGCCGTGCTGTGTTGAGCATGTTCTATGGCATTTAAAGGGGGACCACAACTATATCAGGCTGCTTGGGTCAGCAGGGAGCCGTAGGAACACCTGATAAAGGGACACACTCCATTTGGACTGTGTTTGGTTTTGTTGTTTGTTTTCCTCTGGCATTAGCACAGCTACAACTGTGCTCCCCTTGCGGTTTGGCTTCATACAGGGTATGCAAACAAGGCAGTTCTGAAGAGCAACCCTTGGAATTGAGTGGTTCTGCTCCCAATTCTCCACTTAGAAAACACATAAATACACAGTCCCCCTCATTCCAAACCCCATTAGCGACTCAATCAGAACCCTTACAGAAAACAAGCACAAAATGCTTTCTAGAGTATTTCCAAGTTGTTTTGACATGTATGATTCTATGTAATGAGTAATCTGCCTTGTACAAAGAAATCTTAACAGTACTGAGTTAAATGAAAAAAACCCCCCAAGAACCAAACCACTGCTGGGCTCCATCCTGGTATTCAAAATAAACGTGACACACGTAGCTGGCATCAATGTTTAGTACACAGAACAAGTATTTTCTGCCGTAAAATTCTGATCCTGGGAATAACTTAACCCTTCTCAGGAAGCAGAGTACCATGATACTGCCTATGGGATCAAATGCTGTTAAACATCTTATGTCAGATTTCAGCGCTGAATGAAACCGTTTGGCAGTTTTAACTTCCGATACTGAGCAGATATGAAAACACATCAATCTTCTCACCAGCAACAGAATGCAAAGATAATTAAAGCTCTTAACACAGTATTTTCCAGTTTATGGAAGGATGCACTCAAAGATTCTGCTACTCTACTTCTTATCTCTTTACTCTTGTTGGTACTTACTGAATATCATCATCTCTTAAATAATATATTCCTCATCTCTCCATCTCTTTACCCGTACCACAGATGAATGATTGATTCTGGGATATTAGAAAGACACAACATACGAGACATTGCAGGAAGTCAGTCAGATCACTGAGCTTTGTCCCTATTACCAGTTTCCTCAGGACATGACTAATTGCTTTTTAAGCAGCCTGCCGTCCTTGTGCCAGGAGGTGATTCTAAATTCTTCTGGAAAACAAAACAGGACCTTATCTCTCTTATGTTTAAGGCTAACGGCTGCTGTCTTGTGGCCTGAGACATTCAAGTCACACACCTTCACTGGGTTATGCAAGCACTTTTCCCTTTTACCTGCACTCACAGCTGCAGCAGTCAGAAGGAAGCTCACCTTCTGGAAACTGACAGCAATGGAAACTTGGTAGCTCCTACGTACCCGCCCTCCATTCGGTTTCTGATGTGCCACTCTAGTCACTTCTAAACAAAGAACAATTAAGGTCAGGGGCTTGGAGGTTTACTTGTGGTGACTCTCTATAAACGCAGAAAATCAGTATATTGATCCCAGTCGGACTGCACAGGGAATGTCACTCACCGGTTACTCACTTTGGAACCTGAGCACACACTTCATAAACACAATTCATTGAAAACATTCTCTGCTTTTAAAAATGTGAGAGAAACATAATACTCGTTAGCACCAGAATTGTGCTGAGTGACTACTATGCAAATATGTGCTATAACCAATTTAATAGCTGTTTAACAAAGAATACTAAAAGCCTCTAAAAGATATACACCCCATGTAATGCACTGCCAGATTTACACTGCGACCGTAAACACAACGATAATAACATTCCTAACACAATAAAACCGTGCTACGTCTTCTCCCTTACTCCTAAATACCTAAAACCTGATTTACACCGGTAACAATGTAGTTTTAAAAGTCTATACGAAATACTGTTTACAGCAGAATTTCTAGGTTGCAAGTAATTATTTCCATGTCTTTCTGATATCAAACTTGACCTGTAATTTAAGATTTCCTAATAATACACAAAACTCTTCCAGATTAATCTTTATGTCCCAAGTTAGCTGAGCTCAGCGTGTTGGGCAAGAATTCAATTTCACAAAGAAAAATCTCAGTATTAAACCAGAGCAGTTTTAAACACACAGCTAAAGGATCGTGTTTTGAGCAGCCCTTTAATTTTCCCATGAGAGTCCACCTTTTGCATCTCATTATGTTGCCTCAATTTCATAAGAGTACTAAACAGAAGTTACATTTAATTTTTAAGTAATACCTGATTTGGATATAAAATACATTAATACTGGCTGCTGTATTTCCTTATAACCTAGAAATATCTAATTTCCTGGAATTTTTTCTGCCATGGGCATATATGGCACTGACTTTATCTTTTAATGAGAGATTAATAATTGCCTTTCAGGAGACTGACCATGCACACCAGGTTCATCCTACTGTTTGCACCAAGAGCTCTTTCTGAAGCTCTAACTGCTAGGAAGAATGATCCTAAATCTTACTGATGGAAAAAAATAAACAAATAACATGATTATAAACTACATTTCTGTAGATGACCTAGAACATGTATATGATAAAACCAGTTAGGAATACGTGAACTAGGAAAGCATACTCTACATTGTGAAACACCTGTAGAAACAAGCAGTGAGTACTGTAGCACAAAAAACCCAACTGGGAACATGGGAACGCGAACAATGAGAATAAAATGAAATTACCTGGATGATAACTTCACTTTTGAAGAGAGAGAATAAAACTTACATGCTGGAACATGTCTTCTGAAGAACGTGTATGCAAAGCTAGCTTTAAATCAAATCTAAATCCGCATGATTTAAGGTCTACTAAAAGACCTTAGCATGTCTTCACAGAATCACAGAACATTAGGGATTGGAAGGGACCTCGACACATCATCTAGCCCAATTTCCCTGCCAGAGCAGGACCACCTAGACCAAGTAACACAGGAACATGTCCAGGTGAGTTTTAAAGGTCTCCAGAGAAGGAGACTCCACAGCCCCCCTGGGCAGCCCGTTCCAATGCTCTGTTACCCTCACTGTGAAGAAGTTCCTCCTCATATTTATGTGGAACCTCCTGTGTTCCAGCTTACACCCATTGGCCCTTGTTCTATTATTAGATGACACTGAGAAGAGTCTGGCTCCATCCTCCTGACACCCACCCCTCACATATTTATCAATGCTGCCCCTCAGCCTCCTTTTCTCCAAGCTAAAGAGGCCCAGCTCCCTCAGCCTTTCCTCTGAGGAGAGGTGCTCTACACCCTCCATCAGCATCTGACTCTGATTGAACTGCTACTCGGTTGAAATACACAATAACTTTAATACACCATTGCTAGGAGCAGCTGGAACTAGTGCCAGAGTTCCAATTGCTACTGTGCAGCGTTGCAGTGTGAAATATGAAAAAGACATTCCACTAATTATAATGAAAAAGAATCTTATTAAACAAACAACATATAAACGTAGAAGAACTTCTGGAGTGAAATGCTTCCTGATACTCCCTGGACACCGGATCACTGCTGCGCTAATCATTATCGCATGAATGATGCAATGCACAGGAAGCCAGACTACGAGGTTACCCAAACTACTTTACAGAGTGCAGTTGACCACGTGTCTGCAATCTTTCACCAAACCATCAAACAATTTTTATTGTTTTCTTTTGAATTTCCCAAGGACACACTTCTGTAAGCATTTTAATTCAACAGTAACTCATAATTGCTGTCCAGTTCCAGGCAAATCTAACAAAAAGGTCAAAGGACTCAAACACATTACGATTCTACAAGTCTCTTAGCAATTACTGGTTGAAGAGATGAGGAAGGTAGGCTCTAAGAGAAGCAGGGAAAACGTCGCTGTCCTCATCTCATTTGGCAGCAAACACGGCTGTGCACTTTTCACGCAATGACATCGTAAAAAGTGAAGCCCAAGTAGTTTCACAGACACAAAGCTGCACGTTACGTCTCTGTACTGCCATGAAACAGCAAAGCCTCAACAATCAAGCTTGGTAAAAAACGTTTCAAGCCGTGACTTGCATATAAATTCTGCTTCATCCTAAGGAACTGAGTCAAATGCATCAACCAACAAAACCTACAAATGGGGTATCAGGCAAATAATTTCCTGGTAAAATTACAGACTCTACACACAGTAACTGCAGATCTCCTACACACTTCCCGGAGTTTAATCATTAGCACTTGATGTATAAAACATGTTACCAGAAACATCTGCCTGGCGTGATCATCCTGATGGAATCAGAATCTATTCATCCTGAACAAAACGTCACATCCAGAACACATTCTTCATTAACAAGACCAGAGAGAATTAATGAAAGAAAAGTACACAGAAAATTGTGATCTAACACAAGGCTGATAAAGGTGTCATCAGCAGATGGAGCGTTTTATATCAGATTTCTGACATTCATTCATGACTAGGAAATTAGGGCCCTCGGCCATCAACTAAGTGGATCCATCAGAAGTAAAACTAACAAAAACCGAGAGATGCTGATTATCAGAAAGCCAAAACGTCTCCATGCAGAGGATGATCTGTCAGCTCGCGTTGAACAGATAGTTCATTAATAACCGGACACTCTAAAGAAAGGACAGTTGTGGGGATGAAGAAAAAGAAATCTGTGATATTTTCTGTTAAAAATTACAAATCTTAGATGTTAAAATACTTCTTCCTTGTTCGCTAGATTTTGAGATTTCACTAAAGAGGAAATTACACTTCACACCTTTCTCCGTCACTTTTAGCAATCATATGTGTAGAGTATAAGCTGAATTAAAAGATTATGAACTGAATAAAAACTTCTGATGAAGTGCTGCGTGAGCCAACGCGCGACTCTGCCTGCCCCTCAGTTTAACATCCAAAACCTTCAATTCAAAGTGGAAGAAGTCAGTTCTTGAAACCTGCTATGCAGGGAACCTCTTGTCTCTTGAGTTTGTAGGAAACTTACCACACTCTTTACACTTTAAGTGTTGTATCTCTCAAAGATATTCCTCAGCTTTTGCTTTTCCAACAGTTAGGAAGCATTAAATAGAGTGTTTGATGCAGTGGCAATTCTGTGGAACATAAAACCAAATCTATCTCACTTAAGTTGGTGTTTGAATGGCCTCATGCTTCCATGTGTTTGTGAGGCACAGAAGAAACACTCATTTATACAACACTCTTAATGAGCCTTCTTACTGCTTGACCAGGTTTTACATAAAGTAATTGCCAAGGAGATTTGTTTTTCCCTGGGGCTTTGTCATCTCTATTATTATTTATAAATCTTCTCGTTCAAATAGATTAAAGCATTTCCCAGTGGATACACCTATAGCCACCAGTCCATCATGCTCTACAAGAGCTCATGCTGCGATGTCTGAGTCCAGATTACAATATTCTAGCTGGTCTTGATCCTATCTGCAAAGGAAAGCAGGTTTAGCTATGCAATGACACGCCACAATACTCGTAAATAAATTGTCAGCTGCACTCCGAATTCCTCCACGACTGCAGCTGCTGTGTCAGATCAATGTGCACCCAGTGAGTTGGACAGAAATGAACTTATTATTAGGGACCACATTAAGATCTTCTTCTAAGAGTATTCTAGCATACACTTTTCATATGTGCATGTGAAAACATTCAGTCTAATGTCAACATCGACATTTAACTGGGATAAAGGAAGACTCCACTGTAGCTCAACATCAGTGAGAAGCAGCTTAATTTTTGACCATCTGTAATGCAAAAAAAGGGATCTTAAAAGGTGAGATGAGTGCAATGAAATAAACAGAAGAAAATAAATTGACAGGTATGTAAGGAAGCAGCCAAAGGCACGCTGGATTAAATCTTAAATCTGGATTAAACACTTTAAAGTGTTACCTTTTGTTGTCTACCATGGGAAGAACACTGCAATTCACTCCCGGGCTCAAAATCACACAGTTATTGAAATGGGTATTTATAAAGGACTGGAGAATAACCCACACACGACAACCGTATTCCTTTGTCACCCATCTCATTCTAGAAAGACATACCCAGTGTTTCCAGTATTCTAGCTATGACATCTCTGCGCTTCACCTGAAAATACTGGAGAACTGAGAAACTTCGGCAAATCCAAACACTACCCAGGCTGCCTTCTCCCCATGAATTTGAATTGGATTTCACTAACAGCTTCTTACTTCACTGAAAACCATCTTCAAATTGGTTATATACTGAAATTGTACATACTCTGAGGAAACCTGGGTGGATTGTCGTTGACATCAGTGAGGGTGATATTTACAGTTGTTGACCCTGACAGCCCTCCAACCTGCCCAGCCATATCTTTGGCTTGAATGACAACGGAATAATGCTCTCTGGCTTCCCTGTCCATGTTGTGCAAGGCAGTCCTGATGACTCCTGTGATGGAAGACAAACAAACAAAAGGAAAACCAGGATTAGCAACATCAGGTTTGAGCAAGAAGAAATGCTCTGCATAACCATTCTTCTCAGGAAAGGTAGAGCATGCATGGAAATGCAAAGCTTTTCTTCAGTTGAAATGAGCTGGCTTCAGTTGTTTGCATCATAAATACAATTTTTTATATATACACATGTACACTTTTGTACACACACACATAAACCAATGCCAGGAACAATGCTCGAAGACATTAAAATAATATATATTAAGTCAATTATCACCTATATTAAAAAATTAATCCAATGTATAGAATGTTTGTAGCCAAAAGGTACATTGGTAAGACTCCAGTGTTTTCTTGCATATTCTAACTGTTTAAAGAGCTACTTAAATATTAATATTAATTAATATTAATATAAATAGTAAATATTAAGAAATATTAATGAATGAGAACTCTTACTCCACCAAAGAAAATACATATTCCTTTCTAACAAAGGTTAACGTCTGGATTAGTATCACAAGACTCTTACAAAGTACGCAAAAGCTTAACTTCCTTATTTGACAAATCTCAGAAGACTATCACAAAATCACAGAACATTCAGGATTGGAAGGGACCTCGAAAGATCACCTAGTCCAATCCCCCCTCCACAGCAGGATCACCCAGATCCAGTCGCTCAGGAACATGTCCAAACAGGTTTTAAACTATACATCCTAATTTCATACATCTTTATATCCATAAGCATGGCTTATCTAATACTTCAATGTAAAACACATATATATTATTGTTACTTTAATACAGAGAGAAAAACAAAATTAAGTGATCCTAACGTTGACTTTCACCCAGCATAATCAGAATTTCATTAAACATTTAATAAATTACATACACAACGATTACAACAAAAGAGGAGTCAACTTTGTGGTCTCAGTTTCAGGGGTATTTTTCACTTTGTGATGACGTCTGTAAATTAGGCTCTGATAACTTCTTTGATCACGGGCTGATGTGAAACCTCATGGGGTTCAGCAATGGCAAATGTCAAGCATTGTGCCAGGAAGCCTGTTATGTGTCGGGCACAGACTAGATAGGATCTAGGGGTCCTCAAGCTGGACATGAGCTGGCAATGTGCCCTCGCAGGTCAAGCACTGTCAGCAGGTCAAGGGAGGGGATTATTCTCCTCTGCTCACCACTGTGAGGACACATCCCATATCAAGGACAGATATTGATAGACTAACATTACATAGAAATAAATAAAGACATCTGTGAAAAGTTCAATTTAATAGCATTAAATTTAAAGAATAATATATTAGCCTAACTTGCAAACCGCAAGGCTTTTAAGCAAATACACCCTAGCGTGCTCAGGTGTCGCTTCTAAGTACATCTGTACAACAGCCGTTAACACAAAGCAAATTAAAGAAAGGCTTTCCTAGGCAATCTGCTGTACAGCATGATTTCAACAGTGTCAGGTGATGCAAAATGTCACTTCTAGAAACCTACTTGTATTGTCTTTGTACTTCTTCAGTAAACCCACCTAGCCACTACTGCATACGAAATGGAAACGTTCATGTAGCTTACACCATTGTTCCCACTTTATTTGGAAAACAGATCACAGGTAAATAAGCAGAACTAAGCACAAAGAACAATAGGTTGTGTCCGAGAAGATTAGAGTGATTTTAGCATCGCTTTGCACTGGAAGTTCCCTTTCATCAGAAGCAGAGATTCTGCAAAGTAGTACATCAGTCTGGTTTAGTTAAACAGGCTGCTCAGGGGGGTTGTGGAGTCTCCTTCTTTGGAGGTTGTCTAAACCCCCCCTGGATACGTTCCTGTGTCACTTGGTCTAGGTGATCCTGCTGTGGCAGGGGGATTGAACTAGATGATCTTTCGAGGTGTCTTTGACGCCTAATGTTCTGTAATCTTGGACTAGATGATCTTTCGAGGTCCCTTCCAATCCTAATGTTCTGTGATCTTGGACTAGATGATCTTTTGAGGTCCCTTCCAATCCCTGACGTTCTGTGATTCCGTTATTCTGTGATCAGCACTATTTTTCTATAAATGATCATTAGAAAGACCCGTTTTGCTTCATACGTTTTTCCACGGTGCACTGGAATTAGGTACAATTTCTACACGCAGAAGGGCACGGAGATGTTTGTATAAAAGCAACTGATATAACTTAAACATGCAGTTTTATAAAAATCAAATGGTTCACAAATGCCGGCACCTTTGTTTTGAAATTTGATTTTACTGAAAAATAGGATGATAGGAAAGTATCAAAATTAAAAATGTCCTACTTTGAATTGTTTCAAACAAACTGCTTCAGTATTTCACATTGAAACCAAATTTATTGGAACATTTCATGACTTGAGGGAAAATACTTATTTTAAAAAAAACCTTCCACTTCAATTTTAAACAGATATAACTTTACACAGCGGAACATCTGTCTTCTGTACAATCCTCAGAGGTACACGAGTCACTTACAGTCTTGAAATAAACAAACAAACAAAACCCAGAAAGTCTTCTGAATTGCAATTACTTTGCTCTTCCTTTTTGCTTCAAGGGTTATGGCACCAAATCAATACTCTTAGTTAATAAGGATTTATGGATGACTGATCAGTTTGATCATTTGATCTCTCCCACTTGCATCACAATCCTCTTGTCTGAAAACTGAGGAAACGAAAATTGGCAAGATTTTAATTTGAGAAACTTGCATCCAAACTCAGAATAAGAAATCTGGTTTTAAGCTTGTGCTAAGCTTTACTTCTTTAGCTCTTTTTGCTTGTATACGCTTAAGAGCATCCTACATCATCAGTACGAGGTACACAACCACTGAGAGAACCCTAATACTCTATTCCTGTCACTGCACATTTCTCTGTTGTTGAGCCTTGACCTTGTTTTCTAGAGATTTTATGAAGAACCACGAAGTCATAACAGGTCTCCCCGTACTCTAGATCCTTATAGATCTCTCTTGTCATGACCGAAAGCACTAAATGGTTTAAATACAATTTTAAATACTTCGGTATGAATTACTGAGTAAAGGGTATTGTTGCAGACGGTAGGTTCATTAATACTTATTTCTGCTTTGTGAGTGAAAGCTCCATTTTCATCACTGTTTTGCTTTAGGCTATGTAGTTGCCTTATTTTATTGTCACTTCTATGTTTGAAAGCAGCAAAGAAGAGCTAATCATGGTGAGTAAAATAGTTGTTAGGTTGTAGTACAAATAAGATGGAAATTTATTAAGAGAAGCAGTCAGCAGAATAACTGCTGCTCTCATAGAAAGAGAGTAATTAAAGTTGGGTCCTATAAGACACACAGCATCAATTCTTACAGTGTCTTAATGTCAAAACAACCCGGATCACATAACCAACTACAAAAAACCAGGCATAAACTGGACTACAAGAAAACAAGTGGAGGTCGTCAGCTGCCAAAACTCTTTTCAGATTTGCTGAAAGAAGCCCGCGGGGGGCAACCACCATTTGACAGCCTGAGAGGTGGGCAGCAGAGTCACGGGAAGCCAGAAAAAGCTGGCTGTTTCTACTTGACAAAGAGGTGTTTTTCCCCCCAACACATGACATCAAGGCCACTGCAGGTTTTCATAGCTGATTAGGGGTAGTGATACAGTCAACACTGAAGACTTTTTTCAAGCAACACTCCTCACCTTAGAAAGAAATCTAGGTATAACCTAAATCTTTAGATATAAAATATTGATTTTAGGCGCTTTATCTATTTTAATATGAAGACATTCAACCTGAGTGGTAAATCCTTTACCTAATAGATTCACTGTTAAAAGCCACATGGGGCCACCAGACGTCCCACGGAATTCAGGCTGTTAACTGAACTAGCACTGGACTGAACCCAGCAGTTTGGTTTTGGTTAAAGCACATCCTCCTGAAAGCATGTAATTTCAAACTGAAGTCATCAAGACATAGAAAAGTCGCCTATTTCCTTGACTGAATATTGCAGTCATTAGTCATGAAGTCAAAGGTCTGCTCTTTATTTGGTTGTGTGCACTTTCAATTTCAAACCGTTGACTCCTCCTGCCCTCTTTCAAGCCGCTGGTTCTCCGTATTTCTCCTTGCAAAAGTGCTGCTATATTCTCATGAAACTAAGCTTTCCACAGTCTCACCAAGCTAAGCTTTCTGATACACTAGGTAGTAAAAGCTTTCCACTCTGAAGCCTTTTCTCTTACTCCTGGTGTTATTTGCTCTTTTCAGCTTTCCAAAATCTTGACAAACACCAGAAAACCAGAATTAATACTGATATTTTGATCATGCTAATGATGATCACACGCTGACTCGCTATTTCCTTGGGAATTGAACCTGAATTAGCGACATTTCTACAGTTCTGAAGGAATACGCTTAGGAGCAAACAGGACCACATGGTCAGATTCTCCAACTTCAACAACACTGATATCAAACTCTCTTATGTTCCTGCTAATGCAGTGGGCGTGCGCCTTGGGACAAGCAGCTTGAGGCAAGCCTACAGATTTACAATCCCACTGCTCTGCTGAAAAACAATTTGTCTTTTTTGACTATTGAGTTAATATTTGAGATTTGGAGAAGATTTGAGAAGTTTTCTTAAAGCAGGTAACGAGTGACCGCTGGTTCTATAATGAAATACTTGAATTATTATTACGTTCAAGAAGCATACCTAGATACAGGTATACATGAAGAACAGCTAATTTAATTCATGCTTTTCCACACATGAAAGATTGCTGGTCAGGTAGGAAAGCAGAGGAACCAAGGAAAGGAAGAGAGCATGACTATAACATGGTGAGGGTGATGGAGCCCTGGAACGGGCTGCCCAGGGGGTTGTGGAGTCTCCTTCTCTGGAGACATTTAAAACCCACCTGGACATGTTCCTGTGTGACTTGA
>JAOXOE010000343.1:10701219-10713331 GCA_028565055.1 Phoeniculus purpureus | reverse complement strand
AGGGGGATTGGACTAGATGATCTTTTGAGGTCCCTTCTAATCCCTAATGTTCTGTGATTCTGTGAAACAGAGTGGATCAGTAGCAAAATATTTGATTAACACAACTGCCCTTTGGTATTTTTATAGGATTTACTTATCAAACACTAGTAGCACAAAAGCCCATGTGTAAAAAACTGTGACAGAGAGGGTTAAGCTTAGTTTAAGACCAGTACAGCTCAGTCTTAGTTATAAAGTTAAAGAAACAATTATTCCTTTAGAATAGAATCATTTAAATTATGTGTGATACTTCTATAGACCTTTAAGTTCATTAAAAGGATATTGCAGGCTCTCAGCGTGAAGCAAAGAGATAGTTAAACAAAGGACTATCCAGTTTCAGTCAGAGCTCTAATATGAGCCAACCTGCACATCAGCAGGGGACCATTAACAACAATAATCATTAGTGCAATTAGCGCAGTGGATTCTTATCTGGGATAAGGTCACAAACTCTCTACTAAAGCGTGCAAAAGGTGCTGCTCTTTTGTACTCAAAAGTCTACGAAATTCCTCTTTAAACCAATTTATTTTATCTAAAATAAAGAAATGAGACCTTAAGCAATTAAAACCATAATTACTGCCTCAGTTTTAAAAGAACTTAATTTAAACAGATTTTGTTAGTGATTTAATTTTAGTGTTTCTTTAACAGTATCAAATCTGTGAATAACCAGATAAACAACTTTTTCCTTCTTTTCCAAAAGAATACAAATGCACCTTAAAAACAGCCCTCCACTTATTAGACTGTCACAAGATCTGCCATTCCCATATGAACTCTGGCCAAGAACTTGTAGAAAATGATAACAGCAGTTATAGATGAGGAAAAAAGCCTTGAACTTCAGGGGTTGATCATTTGGTGTTTATGAGGCACATCTCTACATTTAGAAGCATCTATTCAGCCACTTAATCATAGAATCATCGAACGGTTTAGAAGGGATCTTAAATATTATCCATTTCCAACCACCCTCACCAGACCAGGTGGCTCAGAACCCATTCCAGCCTGGCCTTGAACACTTCCAGGGATGGAGCAGCCACAACCTCCCTGGGCAACCTATTCCAGCACCTCAGCACCCTCACAGTCAGTATTTTCTTCCTAAGATTTAATATCTTTTAACTTGAAACCATCCCTCTCGTCCTGTCACTAAGAGACCCTCCTAAAAAGCCCTTCAGGCTGAACAGCCCCAGCTCCCTCAGCCTGTCTTCACAGAAGAAGTGCTTCATCAATTCTGAAAAGGAACCAAAGACTTTAAACCAATGGTACGTCCAATGGCTCTGTTTTTGGGTACAGTATGTACTTCATCCCACTAATTCACTTTCTTTCCTAGAAGCTGAACCATTTTGAGCGGTCGCGTAACTTAAAATTTCATTAGGAACAAAAGAAGCTCTAGGTCTGGTCTATGTTTACCCGTTGCATTGTGATCTCATAGAGGAACCAAACTAGGTAACTGGCAAATGTCATATCCTATAGGAATGCTTTAAGCCCTTGTTCACATTAGTGTGAAGACAGAAAGCAGATGGTGATTGACACTCTTCTCACACTTCATAGTTAGTCCGTACTAATTTGCAGTGATGCTCTTTCATATACAGGCACACATATTTCTTTACTATTTAAGATCTTCAAGTAAAAACCAATCTGGCACATGACTAAGGTCTTTATACTATTCCTGCTGTAACAGCAGATCATTATTAATACAAATAAATACCTAATGTCATTCAATTATTAATACAAATTATTAATACAAATTATTAATACAAATAAATACCATAGTCATTCAATGCAGTGATAAATGTGTTTCCTTCTCAGCCCACCAATGTCCACATTTCAATCCAAACATGCAATGAATGAAAGTTTTATCTCATTTCATCACAGTAAAACCTAGAACTGCTGATCTGAAAGAATAAATACCCCACGGGCTATTTCACTCTCTATATTCTGCTCAGAAATACTCCTGTGTCCGGGAAGAGCAGAGTGTACCTTACACACACCAGACACTGCTTTACTGTGTAAGCAGAAGAGTTGAACTACAAGTTTCACTTTCATTCCCAAAGCAGGTGGTGACTGGAAATGAGTTGCTATAGCTGCTAGAAAAAGCAGAAAGTCTAATCTGAGGTTTCCTCAGGGGATAAAAGAGCTTCCAGGGTTGGGTCACCAGCCAAGCACTGATTAAGCCGCACACAGCATAAGGAAAGAACAAGCAGGGACACACCTTACGCCAAGCTCACGGATAAAAAGACCTCATTGTTTGGGAAAGGCTGAGTATTACATTTGTAACTGAGACCCAAATGTATATCTGGGCGTTTCAAAAAATGTTCACAGTGAGAGAAGCAGACAGGACAGTGTCTCTAAACTGACCAAGAGGATATTCCATGCCATACACATTATATTCTAGCCCATTTACTTAATATTTGCTATAAAGCTGAGGTCAGCTGGCCCACAAAAGTCAGCCTCTCATATTCAGTGGCTGGCTTACACCCATTCTGCCTTTGATCCCCATCTGAGCATTTCTGATTCTAGTTCCTGAATCCACAGTCATCTTCCACTGAGCTCAGTCTAGGATTCCCCGCAGCATCCGTGGTGATTGCCATTAGGGTTTTTAGGACTGATAACGATTTTCTATGCCCTTGTATGTCTTTCATTTTAGTATTATTGGTTTTATTAAAGCAGTTTTTATTTTTCAGTCCATAAGTCTCTCTCCCCCTTATTCCTTTACTCTTCCCCTTCGGGAGTGGTTAACAGGGAGCCTCTGTCATTTGTCTAGAGGCTGGCCCAGTCCTAACCCTGACAGTGACACAGAGAGTTTAACCACAAATACTTCAGCTCATTCTACTATTTGCATCGCAGAGTAAATTTTAAGTGAAAAGTCAATACTGCAGTTTTTTAAATACAAGCATGATATTAATTTATTATGGTACATGTGTTGAAGCACTCATTTAATAATCCTCCCAAGCTTATCCTTCAGGCAAAACAGAGCCCTTAAAATCACGAAGTATTAGACTCACTTGAGTCATTTCCTAAACAAAGGCTTGAAATGGTGATAAAGCTCTATTCCAGTTTGCCTCAATGGCTCACATCACAGCATGAAGCAGAATTAATTCTGTACGCAGCAGGTTTGTTTCAGTACTCAACAAGACAGAGCAACTCCTAAATTTCATAGCGTTAAAGCAAAAGTAGGATAAAACAGGAATAAAAAACAATCCTGCATGACCGTATTTTGTTTGTGGGATTACGCTGCACGTCCCGATGAACTGTAACGTCCCAGCCAAATCACAACAACAGAACTGTGAAACACCCACCTGTTTTAGGGTCAACAGAGAAATATGGCTGTCCCTGAAGAATGCTGTACACTACCCTGGCACTGTTTCCATACGTAGGGTCATCTGCATCTGTGGCTGTCACCTGTAGAACAGATGTACCTGTACGTACGGGAAAAGGAAAGTTAATTGACAGTAAATATGTTCTGAGACGTTTCTCACATTCAACAACTAAGAGGTTAAGAACATCGTTTCTGTGTGTTACTAACCTGTAATTCTTTTAAGAAAACATTAACACTAACTTGACACAAACATTTTTCTCTTTCTAGATGTCTATGTAACCTAATTATAGATATCTATAAGCACAGATACTGACCTCACATCATGCACGTTTTTAGCTCAGGACAATCTGACCTGGACAGGCAGAGTGGACCCTAATGCTTTTCTGCAAGGGCAAGTGCAGCAGTTCTACACTTGAGAAGGAATAACCCCATACGCCTGTACTGGTTAGGCACCGACCTACTAGAAAGTGGCTCTAAGGCGAAGCAGCTGTAAATCCTGGTGGAGAACAGGTTGACAAGGAGGTGGCAGTATGGTCCTGTGGCCAAGAAGGCCAATGGTATGCTGGGGTACACTTCTCTGGAGACGTTTAAAACCTGCCTGGACATGCTCCTGTGCAACTTGATCTAGGTGATCCTGCTGTGGTGGGGGGAATTGGACTAGATGCTCTTTCAAGGTCTCTTCAAATCCCTAATGTTCTGTGAAGTGTGACCAGCAAATTATAGGATGTCCTTCACCCCCTCTACACTACCCTTCTTGGGCCACATTTAGATTGTTGTGTCCAGTTCTTACCTCCCCAGTTCAAAAGAGGCTGAGAACTCATGGACAGAGTCCAAAAGAGAACTACAAAGACGATGAGGGGACTGAAGCACCTGTTTTAAAAGGAAAAGACCTGGGCCTGCTTAGACTGGAGAAGAGACGAGCGAGAGGGGATTCTTATCAATGCTTTTCAGTATCTAAAGGGAGAGGGTCAGGAAAATGAGGCTGGACTCTCCTCAGTGGTGCCCAGCAACAGGAAAGAGGGCAGCAGGTACCAACTAGACCGTAAGAAGTTCAGTCTGAACATGCAGAAAAAATCTTTACTTGGAAGGTGACACAGACAAGTGTTTGTATGCCGTTTATGAATAACACCAGAAAAATTCAATCATAGTTTCTAGACTGCGATGAAGCAGGATTACTTACGAGTAACACTGCTGAAAATAAAATGCGTAAGTGCTGTAAATAAAAATGAATAGGATTTTTTGAACATTTAACGATGCATCCTTTTCGCTATCACTGCCCAAAGCTCCACATAAGGAATCAGTAAATGAACGATGGATAAGTCAATAAAGGTTCAGCCTTCATCCTGCTTGTTTATCCTTCTACAGATGCTGCTTTCTACAGACTCATCTGACCCGATATTAAAATGCAGGAGTAATAAAACCAGAAAAGGCTGCTCTCACACAATTCTCTCTCTGAAAGTGGCTTCTTGGTTAAATTAGCCACTGAGGCATCACTTCCACTCTGGGCTGTTCAATTTAACATCTTGGTTGTGAGGGGAAGTATGCTTTTGCATGTAATCCCTTGATCTCCTCCACTTGCCATACTTTGATTTGTCTCATGGAACAGTTTCAGAGCATGCTGACTGGATTCGTTTGGATGAAACTAAATCAGGAGCTGTGCTATAGCTGCACATGTGATTTATTCTGACTGATAATGGGTATTTAGTCCTAGGGATCAAAGAAGACATAGTCTAAAAAAAGACTTCCCAAAATCATATGGTGCAGACATTGGATCATCAGTTCTAGCTGTTTAGTTTCATGGACCAGTTCTCACTGCATAGAACCGGTTGTCAATGCACAGACCCTTCTGAGCACAGGAAAAGAAGCGGTCAAATCTCTGCAGATTTGGATTCTTGGCTGTTTCATAAACTATTCATCTACTTGTGTCACACTAACATGGAGACTAGAAGTTGCTTTTTGTACCTCTGCTGTACATTAAGTAAAAGGTATAGGAAAATGACTCTGCATACTTAAACATAAGAAGAATAGCCCAAATCTAAATATCTCACAGACAAATGTGTCCACTCAGCAGATATAAGGAAACACTGATGAATGTGAAGTTGAATATTGTAATGCAATTGAGCTGGACATCTTCTCACAGTTACTCAGGAGTTAATGGTGAAAGTGACTAATGTACTTATTTGGTTTTATGTGTCTGGGTAAACAAATATGAAGTACTGTACTTATCTTAAAATGTTCAGTCTTACTTGCTGTCTACACTTAACAGTTCCTGCAACCAACATCAGGTTACTTCAAAGACCAGAAAATGCATTTTGCCCCCTATTCTATAGTTATCTAAATGGTGTAATGGTAAGTTTAGGCAGAGATTTCTAACTTAGAGTGGAAAAGCTGTGACCTTTCTGTCTTCTGCTTAAGCTTTATGTATTCAAGGGTGAAAAACTGTCCACATTAATTTACTGGCTTCATTATTTGATGTTGGAATCTTGTGGAATCATTAAAGATTAGTAGGTTACTGGCATATGATGATTTTTAGTCAGTCACCTACCAGAGTTTGCTAACCAGAGTGTTGGGCAACTTTTTATCTGTAGATCTTCCTGTACCAACAGCTGCCCTACCTGTTTAACAGGTTGAGATCCCATTTGCACTTTTCCCTACAATTCTAGAAACTCAAGGTGGGTTTTGGAGTGGATGAGCACATTTTGCTTATTTCAGGAGAAGAAACTATGAAACCTACTGAGATTCCACGGTTCTCTCATTCTTCAGAGACCTCCTCTTTTTCTTTCAAAAGTAGGGAACAGAATCTGAGTGGTAGTATTGGTCACCAATGTGCGACAAACAACAGGGCTAGTGAAAAGCGACACCTGACATAAATAGCTGAGAGATCATTTTAGCATGAATGGAACGCTATTGTGCCTTAAAATCCACCACAGTGATTTTCTGACACATCCATATGTCTATTACTCCAATAAGAGTAATTTGGTACTGAAGAGTGTCACAATGTTCTCCTTCCATCTAAAAGAACACCTCGAATCACAAGTTTTAACTCAACCCCCTATCCTATCTCTCACATCATTCAGCACAGAGCGACTCATCAGATGCTTCTTAACTTTTTCACTGTATAACAAAAGCACAGTTGGCATCTCATAAAATATCCCCACAGTGGCCACTGCTGAACTCCTGCCTGACTTGATTAGAGCAGCTTGTGAAAGCTGTAGGTCAGAATGCCTTGCAAGAAGGTAGAGGGCACCTTTACCTTCCAGTTACTATTTTAACTGCATTGTTCAGCTCATCAACATGGCAGAGAAATCACAACTCCAAAATTACTTGTAGCCATCAGATGCAACATCAGTTTTTTGCTGGTGAGCCAAGCGCAATGAAGGGTTTAGATGGAAAAGTCTACAGTACAGCTGCCTTGCTATTTTTAATGTTAACAATTCTTAATATGGAAAATAAGGAGCTGATTTCCTTGGAGGGCTCAGAACAGACACGACGAGCATAGGACCCAGAGGCATACCCTCCGTAGTTTCTTTGCTAGCCTACTGTGAAAGTGCCTGTCAAGAAAACTTCCAACATTTTGCTGTGAAAGCGTTTTGACACTCCAGCTAGGCAATAACAAAGACATTTTTATCCCCAAAGTGGAGGCTCTGCTTATTCAGGGTACAACTACCATTCCACATTATTTCCCACTACAGTTTAGAAATTACATATTGGGAATTCTGTTTTCGTAGCTAATGCTAAGAATAATTTTACAGAGCTGTAAAATAGATCTGTATACTCCGAATGGCAGATTGTAAGAATAATTTTCATTTAAGAAACCAAACTGAAGTTTTTATTTCTAAATACCTTGGTTTTATCTTTTTAAAGATATGTTTGCAATAAAACCATTTGTGAAGTTATGTATCAAACCAAAGTCAAAGGGAAATATTTCAATATGTTTCTCTGAGTGCTTAATGTTTAATAAGGCAGTTCAATAAAACATGTCTGCTGAGAATGTAAATCTGTATGCATGACTTTCCATAGCCTGCTGCCCTGTCAGAATCTCAACTGGATCAATATCGAATAAAAAGTAAAAGAAGTCAAAAAAGGATGAAGTTTAATGAACACAGGCATTTCCCACCTAACTCAACTAATTATTAAAATTGTCTTAGACGACTAACAAATCAACACAACATGGTTTAGTCTTATTTTACACGAGAAAATCATGATTTCATCAGGACATCAACACTTCAAGTCCAGTGACGATATTACTGATCCAATATCTCACTAGTCGTCTTCATTAGAAGGTAAATATCAAACAAGGGAAGATAAATAGACACTTCTCATACAAATCACATTTATGAACACCATGCAAACTGTCTTTCAGATTACCTTAAATTAACACCACCTCACACTTAAATTACCACTGCCTCACAGACTCTGCAGAAAAGAAGTTCAGAAATGTCCACTGCATCTATTAATTTCCCAGGTAATTAATCTCTGCATGACCTCAACAGCAGAAAATTTAATATGCAATGTTTCACTAATTTCAAATCTATCTGAAAGCGAGCAGTTATATAAGGCTTTTACTGATTACCATTTACATTCAGATAATGATGACTCACAGAATCACAGAACATTAGGGATTGGAAGGGACCTCGGAAGGTCAGCTAGTCCAATCCCCCTGCCACAGCAGGATCACCTAGATCAAGTTACACAGGAACACATCCAGGTGGGTTGTAAATATCACCAGGGAAGGAGACTCCACAACACCCCTGGGAAGCCCCTTCCAGTGCTCTGTCACCTTCACTGTGAAAAACTTCCTTCTCATACTTATGTCGAACCTCCTAGCTTCCAGTGTACATTCATTGCCCTTGTCCTATCATTAGATGACATCGAACAGAGCCTGGCTCCATCCTCCTGACACCCACCTTTCACATATTTATAAACATTAATGAGGTCATCCCTCAGTCTGCTTTTCTCCAAGCTAAAGAGACCCAGCTCCCTCAGCCTTTCCTCATCAGGGAGATGCTCGACTCCATCACCTTTATGGATCTGCACTGGATTCTCTCCAGTAGCCCTGTGTCCTTTTGGAACTGAGGGGCCCAAAACTGGACGTAATACTCCAGATGAGGTCTCACCGGGGCAGAACAGATGGAGAGGAGAACTTATTTCAATCTACTAACCACCCCCCTTTCTAATGCCCCCAAGGATGTCATTGGCCTTCTTGGCCACAAGACCACACTGCTGGCTCACAGTCATCCTGCTGTCCACCAGGACCCCCAGGTCCCTTTCTCCTACACTGCTCTCCAACAGGTCAGTCCCCAACCTATACTGGTATCTTGCAGGTATTTTCCAACCTAAACAATTCTATGACAAGTCCTGAAGAGACAGGCTGACAGCTGCATCCATTGAGGGCTTTTGGAATGAAACAAGGACACTTCAAAACCATTAGAACTGAGACTCCCCGTGCACAACGTCTGCCAGGCACCGGCTCTGAGCTCATGAGGTAGCCCTCGTGAGCAAACGACAGAATGAAGATGAACGGATAAGGGATAATTACAAGCAGCCGTGGGTCACGTGGGGCTTTGCACCCACAGTGGTTTTCACAGGCCTAAATAAATTGATTTAAAACTGGTTTTAATCACACCGGTAGGACTGCTGTGTGCTGATAGGGCAGCAGTTTCCGAGCTTTGACATAGCCGGGGGGCTTTTGCTGCGTATGATCTGCATTGTGCAATGTGTAGCTGTGTTAACACACATTATCGGCTGATCAAGGCAGTGAGGCAACTCAAAACACCCAAACAACATTATATAAGGAGCCAGAGCCTGTTCTCATTGACACTTACATAAGGGACATCACAGAACTTACAAAGCTGTCCGGAGATAATGAACTATAACAAAAGGTAAGTGTGGAGTCTGGCATCTGGGCACGAACACCTGGTACCAGTATAGGCTGGGGACTGACCTGTTGGGAGAGCAGCGTAGGAGACTGGAACCTGGGGTCCTGGTGAACAGCAGGATGACCATGAGCCAGCAATGTGCTCTTGTGGCCAAGAGGGCCAAGAACATCCTGGGGTGGATCAGAAGCGGGGTGGTTAGCAGATCCAGAGAGGTTCTTCTTCCCCTCTACTCTGCACTGGTGAGACCACATCTGGAGTACTGTGTCCAGTTCTGGGCCCCTCAGTTCAAGAACGACACGAACTGCTGGAGGGAGTCCAGCGCAGACCAGCGAGGATGACGAAGAAAGTGAAACACCTTGCGTATGAGGAAAGGCTGAGGGACAACAGAGGAATGTGCAAGCTCCTGTGAAGTCTAAGACTCATGCATAGTTCTGTGATACACGACTTGTAGCTGTTGTGTAACAATGCCAACACAGTAAAGCAATGAAATTATTTGAGGTGACTGACACTGAAATTCACAGTGCCACAAACGGTCCTGCTACAGACACTCTAAATTTGGCCAAGTCACCCATGTTCATGCTACTGTGGAAAGGTGGAAGTTGTACACAGATTACATATGTCTTTCAGTACTTGTACGAAAGACATGGACAGGCTTTACAGAAAGGTCTTTTGTGACAGGGCAATTAAAAGAGAGTAGATCTAGCCTGAGGATAAATTTTTTGCACTGTTCCTTGCCAGTCTGTCTTTCAGCACATGGGGACGACCTGCTCCTGCATGTGTAAGACGTGTTTTTTTTGAAGTATGTCCAGGCTTCATGGATTCCTTTATCCTTTAGGATTGCCTTCCAACACGGGATTCTCCCAAGCAGGTCGCTGAATAGGGCAACGTTAGTCCTTCTGAAGTCTAGGGTTGAAATCCTACTCATTACCCAGCTTCTTCCTTGCATGTCATGGTCACTGCAGCCTAGGGTACCCCCAGCCTTTACGTCCCTCACCAGTCCATCTTGGTTTATTAACACTTGGTCCAGCAGAGCCCCTCTCCTTGTCGGTTTGTCCACCACCTGTGACAGAAGGTTACCGCCCATACAGTGCAGGAACCTTCCGGATTGCGTGTGCTTGGCTGTGTGGCCTTTCCACAAACATCTGGGTGATTGAGGTCACCCATGAGTATGGAGGAGTGTGTTCTAGAGGCTTAGACAGCTTAGCTTGTAAAAAATGTACAGACAGAACTCTGTCAAAAGCAGTATAAATTGTACCAATTATTTGGCTGGATTTGATGATCTTGGAGGTCTTTTTCAACCAAAGGTTTTTATGATTCTGTGGTATT
Organism: Phoeniculus purpureus; assembly: GCA_028565055.1. Taxonomy (NCBI): domain Eukaryota; kingdom Metazoa; phylum Chordata; class Aves; order Bucerotiformes; family Phoeniculidae; genus Phoeniculus; species Phoeniculus purpureus. The sequence goes on along the minus strand of JAOXOE010000343.1, from coordinate 10,702,783 downwards.
TTGTTTCTTGACATTTTCACTGGTCTTGTGTTGCTCTATCTTTTAAACCAAAGCTGCAATTACTGTGCGGAACTTCTGACAGGGCGCGTCCCACTGCAGCACGGACGTTATTTCACATGTGTCTGTTTTTTCAAAAAAACCTTAATATTTTTATGGAAGCTTTTGGGTATTAATGAATAATTGATTCCTTAGGGTTTTCAGTTTTATTTGCCTTTAATATTAGCTTCAGTGTTGGCAACTTGTTCTCCACAAAATGATCGAACTGCTCATTCTCAGCCTGCAAAGGGTGTCCTGGCACAGCAGGGTAGTAGTAGCAGAAAGGCTCTTGGCATGGCACCTCAGTAACCCTTAAGGAACTTCGTGATATTCAAGATGGACAAGATGAGTCACCAGTGAAATGTTGACAGGCCTGAGATATTTAAGGTTATCAAGTCAAGTCTAGAAAGCAAAGGCCTTGGTCAGGTGGGACAACAACTTGTATGCAATATCATTTTGCTGTGCCCCCCAGGATTTTGAAGTGTCTCCCTGCAGTAATTTTTGTACACCATGAAATGTGACTACAAGACAACTGCAAGACATAGCAAAAGAAATTATATTCTTTAAATTATGGTTTTTTATATTTTTTAATACTAGCCAGCTGTCATGGAATACGGACAGAGCAGGTTTTGCACGTGAATACCAGCAAGGTCACGTATGTCAGAACCGTACGCAAGTTTTGGAAAGACTTTTGGTGTTAGTGTGTTTTAGGACTGTGGGGTGAGGTTAGAGAAAGATCACCTATCTGAACCTCAAATTAAGCCTAATATAGACACAGTTTATTACTATTTACCTTGACTTAGTAACAGGCAGATTTTGCTGTAGATTATGACTGACCTCACAGTGACTTCATATTGTAGTCAAACTTGTTTGTAGTAACTTGCAGGATTTCAGTTATACTGCATTTACAGCAGATGAATATCCTGGCTTCTGCTAACTGCTGTGAAAGCTGACACACTGTGCTGCTGTCTTTTGCAGATTCCTCTGAAGTCTGACAAACAGGTTCTTAGAGCTTCTGAAGGTAAAGCAATAAGGAATTTCTGTACTGTTTTCCTCAAGAGCTTGCCCTGAAAGTGAACTGATACGAATGATCTATGCAAGTTGCTGACACTGATTCTGAGCTTCCAAATGCTGGAGCTATACCTCGTGCTCATCTCACCTGAAACATTGTGAGCTTGGACAACTCTCAGCTGTCCGACAAACCTTTTAAAGTATTGTCAAATTCCCAACCAGCTGTTCTGTGGTCGCCAGGGAGGATTTGTTACAAAACAGGGACTTTGCAATTTGAGCATCCTTTGCTGACATTTTGGTCTTACAAATACATCAATAAATCAGTGAAAATCAGTTTCCAGGGTATCTCAAAATATGATATAGATAGACATGTCCATGTTTAATTCATTAAAGACCTATAATTTAGACACAAGGTGTTATTTCTGCTTTCTTTTCTAAACTTTGATACAAGACTAACCTCAGGACAGTAGCCCTTGTAAGTATCCCAGTGGAAATGTTCTGTTTGAAAGCTAAATGG
>JAOXOE010000343.1:10640039-10685158 GCA_028565055.1 Phoeniculus purpureus | reverse complement strand
CCTGCTGTGGCAGGGGGATTGGACTGGATGATCTTTCGAGGTCCCTTCCAATCCCTAGTGATTCTGTGATTCTGTGATATGATCTTGTATAGGCACAGACCATCCCCGGTGAAAAGAAAGCAAATCAATCTCTCTATGTAATGAGCAACACAATATTTAGAAACACATTTTATGACATATGAAAAAAAGCTTATTAAAAAAGAAACACAGTGTAAACTGTAGATCAGGCAGAACGCTTCTAGGGAGTTCCATAACAAACAGCAGCCAGATAGTTAAAATAGCACTGGGGTCACTGGTCAGGTACTTCTCATGAGCATTATATGATGCCCTGCGGGTTAGTGCTTAGACAGAGCTGAGGTGTTTGGAAGGTTTTCAACTTTGGTTTAGCTCGCAGATCTTAACCAGTAAGAGCACACTTGAGTTACAAAACAAATGAGATTTATATGAATTAAGAGGAAAAGTCCAGGTTACTTCATTATTTAATGTATGAGCAGAACAGGACCAAAAATCAGCCTTATTTCTCCTTCTCATCACATCTTAATTTTTGACATCCTCTGTGACTGCATTGTTTCAGTACTATTTTTTCAACATTACACATTTCTATGAATGAATTAACAGGTATGAAATAAACGAACAAGAAAATCCCAACTTCCAGAGCATTTTCCTGGCATGACTGACCAGGATTTTACTATAAACTTCTCACTATAAGCAAGTTATGATAGTCCGTTTCCCGTGCGAGCCTGACTCCACACAGACCAATGTGATCGTAGTAGAAGCTGTTTATTAGCTCCCACGATGTCCCTTACATACAATCTTTTCCTCCACGGGACCTCGCAAGTTATAACAAGTAGCGCTATCTTGCTCACGAGACAATCACACCTTCTAACTAGCTTCCCAATTGGTTCTTCCTCAGGTCTTGCTGGCAGGCAGGAAGACCTTCCCTGCTCTACCCCAGGTGCCCCATCCCTGTTTCTCGTGGCCTTGTAGGTTATCTCATCTCCATGGCACCTGGTTCTTCTCTGCCAGCTAGCCGCATACCTTAGCTATATTTCTTAGGCTCGAAGCAGCCTCCACCACCACAAGTCAATCAAGAACCATAAATGAAATTTGAATGATGCTCAGCAATATCCTGCTGTGAGGTAAATAAACACAATAAAGCCAAAACCAAATCTGAACCTGACTCAGTAGAAAAAATGGATTGCTATGATAAATTGATTACAATGATAGTGTTTAGAGAAGAAATACCAGGTGTAGATAGTAACCTGGAGACTACATACCCTCTAGACAAGCACACACTTAATGATTCTGCGGGTAACCCTGGAAAGTCAACTCAGCCTCTTGGTCCTCTTGTAGACCTTCTGCCAATTTAGAAAATGTTGTGCATTCTGTTTCTTGAGGACATGGTCTTGTTTCCTGTGAAGTCAATGGTCAAACCGTCATTACTTCCTTGGAAGCAGATGGAGTCCATATGGCCTGCTTGCATGATCATTGCTCATGTACAACACCCACGGAGCTAACAGGTTTTTAACCGGGATGAACGGCAGTGTGAGCCACAATAAAATGAATGGCGTGAAAACTTTGGGGGAAACTGGGTCTTTTAGAATCTTTTTCTAAGAAACATCTTGGTACCTCACATCTTCACAGAATCACTCTGGTTGGAAAGGATTCCTGGGATCATCCAGTCCAACCATCTCCCCTACCTTACAAGTTCACCCCTAAACCACATCCCTCAACACCTCATCCTAACGATCTTTAAACACATCCAGGGATGGCAACTCAACCACCTCCCTGGGAAGCCCATTCCAGTGCCTGACCACCACCCTTTCTGCACCCATAATCAGCATAACTCTTAGCACCAGTTATCCATCACAAATTGTGTGGGGAGGAGAGACCAACAAAAATTGACCAACAAAGAGAGTTACAAGATCCTACTCTTTCAAAGAGCCATTTCTATCAATCTATAATTTGACTAGCAATGTCATGTGCACTTTGAAAACTTCCAAAAATCTGAGGACAAAGAATCTCTCTCAGAGCTCACCTGCTCCTGCCCAGAAACTCTGTCACATCTTATGAAGATTCTGAAAGAAACTTCAGAAATTACTGACACTATCTGAACAGAAAAAATGTCAGGACACTAACAAGCAGAGGTTCTTAACTATCTGTCAAATTACCACCATTACAGAGGCATGGGTGCTTAATTTTTAAGGGGAAACTCAAACAATCATTCATTTTTCTAATGGACTATGAAGTGCTACACAGTTCCTAAAAAAAGATCTCTTGTTCTATGCCAATCTAATTTTTCATGTAATTGATGGTTTAAGGGAGTTTCGAGGTCCCTTCCAATCCCTAATGATTCTATGATTCTCTGTCTCTGTTGAGGTACTGTAACAGTGGAATCTGCCTTAAGTAGAACATAAGTTTGGAGCCAGACCATTTTTAAAGGTCCAAAACAAAAACAACTCCTTCCTATTCCTTTACATATGTTGTCCTTCTGCCCATTTTCATAAATGCTGTGGGTTTTTTTGTTCTTCTAGACGATAGGCTAGGGTAGGATGGAATATGTATTGGAATGGAATGGGACCAGACTAGACCCCTTTTGCTAGAAGGGACCTATGGTGATCATCTAGTCAAATTGCTGGACCAATTCAGGGCTGCCCAAGAATATATGAAGGCCACTGTCCCACTGCACCTTAAGCACTGAGAGGCATGAGGCTTCAACCACCTCTCTATGCTCTGGTGTTTGACCACTCTCTTGATGAACATCCTACCGTTCAGGCTAAGTCTCCCCTTGCATGACTTTGAGCCATTGCCATGTGTCTTATCCCTGGATCTCATGGAGCAGGTCAGCACTTCTCTCCCCAAAAACCTGTAGAGAGCAACCTGTAGAGATCTCTCCTCAGTCTCACTTACTTCAACTGAACAAACCCAAATTCTACTTCTTCAGGCCAAGTGTGTGTGCACCATTAAAAGTAATTTATGTAAAGAATTTTAAGGCTGTTAGTTCTGGTTTGTTTTGTTTTGGTTTTGGGGTATGTGGTGGTAGAGGGTGTTAGGTACACGATGCAAGGAGAATCTGAAGTTAGGCAGACATCCTAACATATATGGACGTGTTCCTGTGTGACTTGGTCTGGGTGATCCTGCTGTGGCAGGGGCATTGGACTAGATGATCTTTCGAGGTCCCTTCCAATCCCTAATGATTCAATGATCCAGCAGCCCAGGACATTAAGACTTTTCAACAATGAAATGCAGTTCCCAACAAGGAAGACAGGCTTGTAATGTAAAATGAAAAAAGTAACCCTAAGACACACAGCAATACCTAAAATTAGGACTAGATGATCTTTTGAGGTCTTCTCTGGTCCCTAATGATTCTATGATTACTTTTCCTAACACTAAGGACACGGCTAGAATACTACATGGGCTCAGAGAGCGTACAGTGACTTCTGTGCTGTTCTCTGACAAACCCCAGGTTCTAAGACGGCAAATAATCTACAAACCTCTTGTTCTTAATATCTCGTTTCTATATTTAGAAATACACTTAGGTTTTCAGGGGGAATTTGGTATCTTTCTTAGGGTAGGGAAGTTCTTCCCCCCCCCTCCAATAAAGGAGCTATACTTCATGCATCGCAGGTGAAAACTCCAACACTCACTTGTTTCAAAGGTGACATTAGAATGAAAGAGACTGTAAGATTTATAACAAGACCTTGAACGTGTATCTTGAATACTAGGCAGATGGTTGAGGTTGCATGAGACCTGCAGGAAGAAAGGTTGGAGCAGTCACGCTGCTGCATTCAACATGACTTGCAATCTGTAAGTGGTTTTCAAGGGTAACTCCAAACAAAGTGCATCACAGCACTGCAGCCTGGAGGAAAAGATCAAAGCTGGGAGACGGGAAGATGGAAATAACCTTTCTTTTCAAATGGCTAGGTGAGTCTTGAGGTCTTTTCTTAAGTACTTCCCATAATGAAGTAATAGAGAGCAGTGCAGCGGTGACAACAGCAGAAAACAGAAGGGGCACTCCCCACTGATTTATATCACTTATCCTGTGTCTAACACTTTCAGATGCTGAATTTCCATATTTCTTGTGCATAAATCCTTAATTCAGGAAGAATTATCACTTTCGCAATTGTCCCCATGTACTCAGCACTGGTGAGGCCCCACCTTGACTACTAGGTCCAGTTTTGGGCGCCTCAGCTCAAGGAAGACATCAAGGTGCTGAAGCCAGTGCAGAGGAGGATAATGAAGCTGGGGAAGGGTCTGGAGAATCAATCTGATGGGGAGAGATGGAGAGAGTTTGGGCTGTTTAGTTTGAGAAGGAGGAGGCTTAGGGGAGACCTCATCGCTCTCTTTTGAGCCAAGACTTAAAGCTCAAAAGGTTTCTGAGATCTTCCACTCATTAGATCTTCTATTTTGCGTGAAGTGTTCTGGTGAGGACTTTTTATAAAGGTGTGTTTGACAGCCACACAGCCCTGATCTCAGTATCAGGGAAGATTATGGAACAGTTCCTCTTGGGGGTGGCCATGCAGCAAGTGCAGGACAACAGAGGGATCAGACGCAGCCAATGTTGGTTCATGTCTCCAAAATTAACCCAGGACAGTCGATTAAGCTATTAAATCATTTTGGTGGGCATTCTGAAAGAAAGACAGACTCATTGAAAAAGTAAAAGTCACTTCTTGAATCTGTGTACATCAAACTACTCCGGTTCAGATGCGTTCCTGTGTGACTTGGTCTAGGTGATCCTGCTGTGGCAGGGGGATTGGACTAGATGATCTTTCGAGGTCCCTTCCAATCCATTATGATGCCATGAGGTGACTCTTAGTTTTGAGGGATGAAAAGTCTATGTACAGAGCATCACCTTCTGGGAGGAACTACCTGGGATAAAGAGTCCCACTGCACTGATCTCTACAGGATGAAGGAGAAAAGGAGCTTCATAGTTGCAATTGGCTTGAATCAATAGATACCTAATGCATCCACAGAGGCACCCTCGCTTGCTCTGTGGACTTTCTATTTACTACACTTGCTCCTATAAATTACTAGGCAGACAAATGCTTTTTGTAGCAGATCTACTGCTTACTCAGGACTTATTTTGAATGATGCTTGTGTGTGTGCAGGGGACCAGATGTGTCCTTTCTAAATGTTAATGAGGGATTGCCATGGGTGGTAATTCATGGATGTATTTCATAAAGGCATCCTCAGTCCCTTTCCAAATGTGTCATCCCTGCAGTAAGTGGTGACAAAAAGAGTGAGCGCGTGGCATTTATTTCTCTCTCAGCAGCGTCAGTTAAGGTCAAAGGTTCAGAGTCACTTTGCATTGTCTTTATTATCTTAACACAGGACAACGCAGAGACTGAAGGGGGAGAAAGGCTCGTTTTTGTCACTTGCAATTGCATCAGTGGTGGTCAAAGAGTGATAGAGGCCAGAACACTTGATAATTTGCCTGCAGTGATGCTTGTACTCTTTGGGAGTTGTTTGAATTAAACACTGCCAACCAGGGAAAAATCAATAAAGTTGTTTAAATGGTTTCACAGGGGCCTTTTTGATGATTGAATATTGCTCTTCTTACAAGACTAGGAGCTGTTGGGGTGGTTTTTTTCCATTTTCAGTGCATGACCAGTAACTAAAGTTATTCAGGCTGAGAGTTCAAATGAAGGCTGAGGGTCTTTTCTTCTTACTGTCTTCTTCTACTGACAAATAGTTTTCATTTCCTTTTTTTTTAAACTAAAGCAGAGCAAATCAATAAACCTCCCAGAAGCAGCAACATTAGCATTCAAAATCCTCCCTATTTCCAACTAAATCTGCAGAAAAGAAAGGGCAAGAGCAAGGCTGATTTACACCAGCTGAGAATCTGCTCCAACGTTTCTTTGAGCTAGATGACATTCAGTCAATTTGCCCATGGAATGATGCACAGTACAAAAAGTACTGCACCCAATACGGATTTTCCGTGTTTGCTGTAGCATCAGATTTTATTTCTATAAACGCTTTTCACTCTTTAAATTATAAATAACAGGTAAAAGAACGTGCTAGCCAATAATCCAGCATCCAGCGCCGTGATTTTCAAAGGACACGGCAAAAATCTATATTCTGAATGGTTTGGCTGTGAGTGTGAAGACAGTAGTAAATCTGAGAGGATCCACAGCATGACCATGTGTGGAACCTGCCCATCCTGACAGAGACGCAGAATGTGGTAAATAGGAAACGTTAAGATAAGCTTTTGTGCACTTGAAATAAGCCTCTAACGCTATGTCAGCTAAACTAGTATCAGTTCACAGAATCACTGAATTGCAGAACATCAGGGATTGGAAGGTACCTCGAAAGATCATCCAGTCCAATCCCCCTGCCTCAGCAGGATCACCTAGACCAAGTTGCACAGGAACATATCCAAGAAGGAGACTCCACAACCTCCATGGGCAGCCCCTTCCAGTGCTCCATCACCCTCATGGTGAAGAAGTTCCTTCTCATATTTATATGGAACCTCCTCCGTTCCAGCTCACACCCATTGTCCCTTGTCCTACCACTACATGACATTGAGATGACACTTCATAACAATCTCTGTGATGTCCCCCTTGCCACAATGTACTCTTTTGGACCAACACATATTTCTACTGGAGCGCATAACTTCATATAATAATGTAATTTTATATGTAGACATCCTCACAATAATCCCTCTCTCAGGCTCTCCATTCTCTAAAGAATTGTATAACCTTAGATATATGTTTTATAGCCAGTAAACATACAGGAGGATCTGTGGCAGCTTATGTTTTCCATCTCTGGAGATGTTTAAAACCTGCCTGGATGTGTTCCTGTGTGACTTGGTCTAGGTGGTCCTGCTGTGGCAGGGGGATTGGACTGAATGATCTTTCAAGGTCCCTTCCAATCCTTAATGTTCTGTGATAAGAAACTCCTGATTAATTTCTAGGATGGCACCAGCTTTATCCTTCCTTTTTTTTCCCCCCATAAACAAGACCATCAAAGTGTGTCTCGCACAAAGGTCCTAAAATAGTAGTGTTAACAGGAGTTCAATGAATTTATTAAAATTTATTATTGACTGGTGATCAAGATATTCTCTTCTAGTCCTATGTGTAGACATCACTAAATATCAGCTTTAGGACTTTTTAACAGATAGCATCAGCTAAAGCACCACGCACAGAGAGTAAAATCTAGCTACATTACAGATAGGCAACTAATCCATAACAAGAAATGGCAAGAGAGATTGATACCACACGGCCCAAATAAAGGATCCTAGGCACACTGCCACCCAACAATGATAATAGAGACAATCACTTTAACCAACTGTTTAAAATGCATTTAAGAGATTGTTTTCAATCAACAACAATAAAATCTAAAACACTTGGACAATGTCTAGCCCTTTATGTATTAAAGACATTAAAATTCTTACATACACCAACAAATATCCCATAAGAAAACTGCATCAGTCCTTGACATTCCTATCAGCAAACAGGTTTTAATCGCCAGAATACAAGCAGGCAGATCACGTGAGATCCTCACCTGCACTGTTATGCCTGAAATACATTAGAAACACTATGGAATTGAAGGTTATTGTCATAACAGGATTTTTAGAAGTGTATCGAATTGATGCCTTGGTTAGATGGTGTGCAAGATGAGCTGTGAGCTGCTGTGCTGCCTTTAGCAATAAATGGTTCTAGTGAGTGGTTAACTGTAGAGATGACACACTGATTTTAGAAAATATGTCAAAAAAGGTCAATAAAAGGGATTTGCCTATTCGAGAACAGATACAGGAAACTATTAAACACTATAAACAAATGATTTGTTACCCCGTTGAGCAACTACATTTTATGAAAGAGAGCACAACTGAGCGAAGAACTTCTTACATTCCTTGACAAAGGGAGATCTGCAAAGTTTGCAAGCAAAACAGAAGAAGTACTTAACGTGCAAACAGCACCACATGTAGACAGGCAATTACAGCTACAACAAACTGTTAGTGAAAATATGACATTAAAACAAGACAAAGGGATAACGACTGTCCTCAGCATACAAAACTATTTCATACATAAGCAGACACACAGCAGCCTTAGGATAACGAAAACGCTCTGCCGCAATCAAGAAACTATTTTGCAGCTATACCCACATGATTTGCAGAGAGTGGTCGTCCAAACCTCAACACTGTAGCATCACCTTGTTGATCACTATCTGTAGCTATCATTGCATACACATTGTGAAACATAAAGTGATTCATGAACCTGACTCACGTCTGTGCCTTTTCCTCAAACAGAGACCAATCAGTCTACACTTACATCTAGAGTCCATGTAGCTGATCAAGGATAACACAGATGTAGAAGACAGGAGAAAGGCCCTTTCACATAGCCAAAGGAGCTGATGCTTTTCTTCTGTGTAGTGTTTCTCTTTCCAAGGAACTTGCTGGCAGAATAAAGATTTCAGTGATTTCTTGAGTCATTCCTCACCTTTATAAACATCAGGCCACCCAATTGGGGAACAAAGCAAACACCTGAGACTCTGATGAGCAATTACCTAGTTAAAAGAACTTGCAACAGCCCACCTGTGTATAGTCCACAGGTACTGTTTGCACTAATTACCTCGCAGAAATGAAGAGCACACGCTCCTCTGAGCGGGATGGTACCATCCCAAATGACTGGCAAAGAATAAAGAACTGGAAGAGAGGTCCAATGTGGACATTCTGTGCTTAAGAAAAGTCAAAGAAATTTACCTTACATACTTTTTTAATGTACTGTGCAGGCCAGGAAATAAAACAGCTCCTTTGCTCCATTTTTAGTGTGGCGATGCTACTGAAATAATGAAGGAAAACAAAAACTGAGTCAAGGTAGATAAGACCTTGAATCAAAATATTTGGTGTAAACAGAATATGTTAACCTTTAACATTAGCTAGGTTTCAATGCAAAGATCATTTTCATTTTAAAACATTTGATTTCATAAGAAAATAATGAAAATCAGCCCTTTTTGCCCATTGAAATGACTCTTCTGTAAAGTTTTGCTTTTAGAAAACTGAAATACTGCAGTTAATAACTTGACTGAAAGTTTCCAATAAGCTTTTCACATGATGCATGCAACTTGCAGACTTTTTTCCTCAAACAGCAACCACACTCAACTTTTATTTATCACCGTCCATCACAGTTAGGACTGACTTTACTCCTTTGCTATACGCTGGATTCAAGTGACAGAGCTCCTATTCCTACTACGCAAACTGCAAAATTCCAAGTTAGGAAAGAAATTAGCTCTTTAAAAGTTCAGTGGCACTCACCTGCTCTCTGCAGCAAGAGACCACGTTGCACGGATTCTAAATTGAAACTGTATTAATATGGTTTTGAGTTACCAATGTTCTGGGAGGCTGCAGCACCTCTCTTGTGAAGGAGCTGGGGTTTCTCAGTCTGGACAAGAGGCTACAGGAGGACATCACAGCAGCCTTCCAACACCTGAAGGGGCTACAGAAAAGCTAGAGAGGGACTTTTCACAAGGAACTCCAGTGACAGGACAAGGGGGAATGGTTTAAAGCTAAAAGGGGCAAGATTTAGGTTAGACCCCGGGAAGAAATTCCTCACTGTGAGGGTGGTGAGGCACTGGCCATCCAGTGAGGTTGTGGATGCTCCCTCCCTGGAAGTGTTCAAGGCCAGGCTGGATGGGACTTTCATCGACCAAGTCTTGTGGAAATATCCCTGCCCATGACAGGGGAGTTGGAACTAGATGATTGTTAAGGTTCTTTTCTGTGATTGTGTGAGAAACTCACAGTACACAGATGAAAAGATCCTCAATTACAGCAATAAATAAAATGGGGAATTGATGGAAAATAATTATTTCAGTGTTCCGAATGCCTTGAATGGACTTTGGTGGTTCAGAACTCAGCATTAAGAGCTCAAACAGTACCTAACTTTTGACAGCCAAGACTGCAGGTGTACACAGGGAATCAGCTAATGCAGCTGTGGAATCAGGCAGTACCCCGGTTCTGTATCCTTCGGTTCAAATAAAAAAATGAATCATGGAAGTTGGGAAAAGCTCAACAAAAGAAATCCCTCTTCAGAAATTTAACTGTGGCCCAGGAATCCAACATTGAAGAAAAGGAATCATTTCAAAGGACACAAATGTGAATAAAAGCTCTGTTCCACGGTCACTGGCAATTCCAGGATTTCTCTTACGTGGCTGCAGAAGTCAGTCCCCACAACCCATGAGAAAAGCAGTGCGTGTTGAGTCTACGCTTGAAGTCTGTATTAAAAACCACACCTTTTCACATCACACTTGAACCCAGATGTCTGTTTCCTCTGTGACATTACTTCTGCTGAACATACGACAGAACCACACAGCACTGCTGCTAGTATGTTGTTTTCTTACCATTTTCCTACAAAGTAATTTAAATCCACAGTTCCAGCTAGATTTGTCTTTGGCTACACTCATCCTTTCATTATGCTTAGCTTTCTCTACTCTCTTTTCTTAATCTTTTTTTAATCTTATCTTCCTGTCTTCTTTTCTCGCTCTTCCAGCTCAGCTAGTATGAAACCATCAGACTCCTCAATTTATCACTTCGATCAATACGCACATTTTCTTCCATTTTAGACTGAGTTGTTCATAATTCTTCAAATGGAATGTCACAGCTTCCTCACAGATATCCACAGTAAAATATACTGTTTGCATTTAGCAGATAACATAACTTAGCAGCTCATTTTGCAGAGTATTCGCAAGTCAGAGTTGATATAAAACCCAGTCACATAACTTGCAAGGGCAGCTTTGCCTGGAGGGATGAGTAAAGGGGATACAGCTAAACAGCCTGTGTTTGGGGGTACTTAAGCAGCAAACAAAAAAGGAGTGCAATTTGGAGATGGAATTTTTTATGGATAACTACTGCTGCAAATGCAGAAAGACCTGAGACACACGCCTTTGTCACCCTGGCAAAAAAGAAACCTCTAAATAATTAGAGCACCACCAAGCTCTTACAGAAGGTTGTCTGAACAGAGTAAGCACCATTCTGCACGTCAGAGTTTAAACGTTCTATTACTCTGAAAGAAATAACAGCTGTTTTTGCAGCAACATGCATTTTTATTGTCACTCTGTACTAGAAACAAACACGCATCAGGCACTGATTTGTACTATTGACCCTAGAGGCAAGCTAGACGTGCAGAAGAGATTTTTTTCTGAGTATCTTATTTTTAAACATCTTTCTTCTATCTGAGGATTCCACAAATCCAGATAACTAGGTCTGCTATTATGGGAGATCAACATGAAAATACAACTATTTGTACTACTCATGAAACAACTTCTGTATTTTCCATTACATTCAGGTAATGAGAATTTCCAAAGTACCAAAATATCCCAATAAACCATTTTCATCAGTTCTCTAACTGTCTATAGTGCAAATTCAGAAAGGAATCATTACTAAAGTCAGGTGAAATCAAAGCAGAAGAGTTAAATGAAAAATATCTCAAAGTGAATTTTGAAAAAGACATGAAAATGAATGCGGTTTTCACATGACTTCTGAAAAGAGAGTATTCACATGGTTATGCAGCAGCAGTGCACTGCAGTCTTCCAATGAACATGGTAGCAGAAAGGATAATTCTGATAACACACACTAGTAAAACAACTTTATTTTCTGTTTAGTCATTTCAAGTCCTCCTGCCTGTGATTACTCTTACTAACTTAGTATAGTCATCCCATATGTTTCACAAATTTACACTCAAGGGTAATCCAGGACCAAATAACCCACAAAAGAGAAATCCTACAAATCCACCCAATCAACAGGAAAGCAGTGATTCATAAAGAAACTTTAGGGATTTTTTTAAATTTAGTTAGAATCATAGAATCGTTAAGGATTGGAAGGGACCCCGAAAGATCATCTAGTCCAATCCCCCTGCCATGGCAGGATCACTTCACTGGAGAAGTCATCATTAATATTTCTGTAGTTCTAAAGGTCTTTTTTTTCTAATTAAACATTAGAACCTATAGCTAGAGAAAAATCAAAGAAGTGGGGTTTTTCCATTTACAAACAGGGATCTTGAAGGCTGCACACACCACACCCCCTACACATTGACACGTCTGTGTATGACTATGTGACCAAAACCTCTACAAGATCCCATTTGTCAGTACTTGCACTGGCCCGCTATGATTTCTAACTGAAAGTTCTCTGAGAAACTCATTTTTACTCACGTTCCTGCTGCAAAAGTTAAAAAAAACCCTCCAAAAATGATCACATCAGATCATTAAAAAATTTTAATAGGCAAAATCAATAAATCAGAATTCAGAAACAGAACTCATTGTAACTTAGAAGTTACTGAGTCTTGCAGTTTTTCCAACAGAACCCTCCAAAAACGATCACATCCAATCATTAAAAACTTTTAATAGGCAAAATCAATAAATCAGAGTTCAGAGACAGAACTCACTGTAACTCAGAACTTACTGAGTCTTGCAGCTTTTCCAACAGAAAGCAAAACGTGCTCTTACATTCCTCCGTATTTGCATTACATACGCACACGCAGGTTCGTATTTTCTTTAGGGAAGGGGAACGGACACAAAGAATGAGTGAAAGGTTTTCCTCTCTTGAGAAAGGTTGTGTAATGCAGCACAGTAGTTGAAATGGAGGTTAGAATACACAGAACTAGCAGTGTGCTTTGGTAAGTAAGTGTGTCCAACTACCAGTGGAAGTCAATACTGACACAAAGAGGAGGTTAGAATACACAGAACTAGCAATGTGCTTTGGTAAGTGTGTCCAACTACCAGTGGAAGTCAATACTGACACAAAGAGGAGGTTAGAACACACAGAACTAGCAATGTGCTTTGGTAAGTGTGTCCAACTACCAGTGGAAGTCAATACTGACACAAAGAGGATGGTATCACGTTCTTTTCTTGTTGAGACTATCTGATACCATGGTTCTTCCAACAGCTACACTTTATTGCTCAGGAAAGCAAACCAGTGGTTTGTCACAAAAGGACACCAAAACAAAAGATCCAAGTCTCTCAGCTCTGATGAAGGGCTGATACCTTTGAACACACAGCGCTTTTTTAAATGCATTCATGAATGTGAGCGTATAAAATTAATTTGTAAAGATTAATCATGAAACACAAAAATCCATCCTAATTCTCAGTCGCCTTTTCACAACAGAAGACAAATTTTCCATGCTTTCATTCCAGATTTTTATTGTTCTTCCTAAGCTTCTCTTCTGAGACAGAAAGCTCGTCCTTCCTTTCAACAAAGCTGGTCTTTTGTAATCTTTATGTATTTCATCCTTTATTTCTGCCTAGACACAAAGCCCTTCAGTGTTCTGCCTTGAATAGTTGTCCATTATTCAAGAAATATGAGTGTGCCTGACTTTTAATTTGGACTGAAGTAAAGCAAAACTTTAAAACTTAGTTATGATCTTAAGATAAATCTGGGTTCAACAACACAGCCGACAATTTTCAGGTGTTAGTTTGTAGAAAGGTTTAAATAGTGAAATCTGTTAAAAACGCTAATCCCCCTGGACTGCATCCTTGTGAAAATTTCAGCTTCCATTCCTGCCCAAGCAAGGATCAGATAAACAGGTTGATTAACTGAGATATAACGTTCAAGCCATAACACCAGCAAAGCCTCAGAAACAGAAGGGGAAGGAGAATCAAGGTTAATCAGTAGCATCACGTCTGAGGTTCTGATTGTGCCAACAAAAAAAGACTTACTTATCTTTAGGACTCTTAATGACAAGCTCATTCACATTAATGGGATTGTCGGCTTAAAACTAAGCTTACAACTGAACTTCTTACAGATCAGGTCACAGGTGTTTTAATAAAGGGTCTGGAAGAACAGCTTCCGTAGAAAATTAACCTCAAACACTTAAGTGCATCAGGAGAATTTAAGAACGTAGTGCTGAATTTCAAAATGACCCACTAATGCATTAACAGCAGTCTAACTGCACGTGAAACGCTGTCAGACTTTGCACACCAGTCAATGCACTCCATGAGATAGTGTAGGCGTTCTAGTGTGGGTCGAAGGTTTTCAGGAAATCCTTCACAATATACTCAACAGATAATGGAAGTATCACTGGATTCTTCGCACCCAGAGAGCACCTCAAGCTGTAACGTGTATGTTTCCTGGAGCTTACCTTTGTCTAAGTGAGTAGGGTGACGCTTGTGCACTCATCCAGCATCAACAAAAGAGCTTCACAGTCACAACTAAACAGCCTCAAAAACCACCCTCTCAATTTAAGAGGGAAAGCATTTAGCAGGAAAGATGAATTTCTGAGCAACGACCCATTTCTCAGCCTCACTTTGAGTCTTATTTGAGAGTTCTTACGCTGTTGTCAGGATGCTCCATTCAAGGAAGCTGTGGAAAGTGGTAGACTGGGCTACCTAAGTGCAACATATACACTGCTTGTGGTGAAGTTTAGTAATTGATACCCTATTAATGAAAATTGCTCATTCATTGGAATTAGTAGAGAAAGCACATTTTATTGAGCAGCACAACAATAATTTTAAAATGTAACAGCTTCCAGTTTTTTTAATGAGCCCTGAATAGCTGCTATAAAAATGAACAAGAGAAATAATAACAACTCAAAATTATGTGCCTATAATTTCACCTCTAACTAGTCCGACCTAACCAAAGCGAGAGTCAAGCTCTTCACTCGTGGTTGTTCTCTCGCATTACAGTATTTCACGCTCCCTCAGTGTGTATCTGCAACTTTAGATGAGAGCAAATTGGTCTTTCATTAATATTCCACGTGTTCTAGCACAGACCTGCTGTTACTAGAAAGGGAGCGGGCTGTTTATGAGGCTACTAACAAACCCTCACGAACCTCTGAGAATTAAAAGAAATATGCAGTCATCAAAACAAGCTGCCACCAGCTTCACAAGCAGAACAGCAGTATCAAGGAAATCAGTTGCCCACAGTGATTAGAAAAGCTTAAAAAGCTAATAGGAGGTTCAGGATCCTGATCTGATGCAGCTACATGGGCATTAAGGAAGCTTCGGTCCTATTCCTTATTAATAGAGAAATTGTTTGCACAGTAGGCTAAAGCAACTTAGCAAATAGGAGATTAAGTGGCTATTCTGGTCATGAGCATCTTTCATCCCCAGGTGAAGTAAGAGCTAGTACAGCAACGATGGTCCATCCCAAACTCCACACTCAACTGAAGAAACAGGAGTGAGATGTTCTGTTTATTTTCTGAGACAACCTCTCTCTCTCTCCTAAAGTAGCAGAACAAAGCTCGTTTTTTTCATGACTAGGAAGTCACCTCCCACACATCATCATGCAGCTTGCTGGAATTTTGAAACCTGAATAACAATTTTCTTTCTAAAACT
Source organism: Phoeniculus purpureus (assembly GCA_028565055.1). Classification (NCBI taxonomy): domain Eukaryota; kingdom Metazoa; phylum Chordata; class Aves; order Bucerotiformes; family Phoeniculidae; genus Phoeniculus; species Phoeniculus purpureus. Next base: position 10,669,897 of record JAOXOE010000343.1, on the reverse strand, counting down.
GAAGAGTGGGGTGCTGACGCTTCTGGAATCATACATTAGCTGGAGACTGAAGAGAATCTGTACTTGCGTCAGATTTAAGCAATCCAGACCAGTGTTTAAGGTTTGTGCATACCTCTTGCACGAAGGTAAAGGGCTCTTAAGCAACTAGTGCAATAAAGCAGATGCAGGAAAATATGAACAGACACATACAAAGATAGATAAATATAGACAGAGTAAAGAACGTCACATCCAGTGCTTAATTCAAATGTAATGAAAACAAGACTCTTGTACAAGTAACACAGTTCTGCCTTCATAGGGTAATAATATTTTGTAGTATTTTCCCTAAATAACAGAGAGTGAAAAATTATGACTCAATCCTCTACTTTTCCAAGCTCTTTTCTTCCACTCTAAAGAGCCTTCTAATGTAAGGCATGAAGTTCAGAAAGCAGCAGTTCAAAGATCTACAGCCCTGCACTGGGTTTTGTGACAATTTGTCTAACACTTTCCACAACATTTTATGAAAACAGATATTCTTCACCTCAGTTAATTAAATCGATAGGGAGTAAATAATGCACAGGAATTCAATAACAAATTACACTATAAAATTCACTCTTGGAAAGCACCAAGGTAAGAATTTAAGGGGGAGTTATTAATTAACCAGCATTGCTATCTTCCACAAGCATTTTCATAACTGAGTGAGTCACTTTGGACTCCAATCTTTAATAAAACATGTGTCAATCGGTCACATTTTAAATATAAATTCAGATTTTTAGTGTTAGGATCTACTTTAAAAACATACAAGATTTGGTTGACTTGAACAAGGTATGTATAATTAAAAAGAAAAATGCTTGATGCTTGCTTTTCCAGCTCTTACGTCTGAAAATGGGCAATACACATCAGAGCAGTCACTTTTTGTGAACAGCAGCTCTCCAGCTCTTACAGCAGAAGGAAGGGTCAGCTCGGGCTGCCTGCCCTGTGCTCAGATGCAACGTGAACGCCACGTAAGCTAATTTTCTTAGAGTCATTTAAGGTATCTTCAGTACAGCAGAGGCATTGCCAACCAGTTACATCTACCTCTGTACAGAAGTTCAACAACAGACCAACATGTAATTGAGTGACAGAGTTCAACCTTGTTGACTTCAGCACATAGTTGAACAAACATCTAACAAAGCCAGTCTGCTATGAGGCTTCAAGAGTTTTAATGGGCAAACAACGGCACTTGCTACATAATTCTCCTATTTAAAAACTAATAATTGAAGGATTAATATATACTACACATATTATAAGCTAAAATACATACACACTATAAGCTGAAGGTAAGATACATTGAAATAGTAAATAATTCAGGTATGCAATCCTCATGTTTCACCAAAACCAGCAGTGAATCGACTTCGGCTAGTTGATAGAAACAGATGCTAAGCACTGATCTGTCTCACTAATATTAGGCCTATAACACTGTCCAGAACACATGCTATTCATTTTTGTCTTACACATGAGAGAAACCTAATCCACCTCTGCAAAATGTGTAGTTTTTACCCAAACCACTCATATTGCCAAACACAAATATATTGAGGCTTTGGGGTTTTCTTTCCTTTCCTCCTTCATTATTTTTATTGTGCAGACTGCAACTACTCAAAATCATATCATTTTTATATAATTAGGTTTTATATTCACAGTATCTTATTCTAAACACAAGCATTTTAACTACAGAAAAACCTATTTCTGCATTTCTAAAATCCATTTCCTACTGGGTATCAATTTGCCACTGATAAAGATAAAAATCACTTCCTTGTAACCAAGGTCAGAGCCAGTAATTTAGAATAAGGAAGTCACAGACAGATGGAGCTCCATCTCATCTACTACAGCTGCACTAGCAACAGCATGGTGAAAGCAACGCACCAGAGACCACACTTCTTTCCTATTCATTTTTTACTGCATTTTTCACCAAGTAGAAAGGAAATGAGACTCTAGGGAAGACGACTACCCACACAAGTAGTAAGACAAAACCCGCAAGGGCTTGAAGTGTACCAAAATAAATACCTGAAAGCAAACAATTTATGTGACAGTTGTGATTCTATTTGAACATTCAACCATAAAATCCATTGCATCAAAAATGCACACACTCGAATAACATCAACCACTGGAATAAAGCCAACACACAGGAACAACAGCTGATCTTCATCTATCAGCATTTCTTCAATGAACACAGTGCTAGTGATGATGTACAGGTGGCGTCGATACACTCCTTCTTTGCACAATACACACCACTAGAATCACTGGTGCCTGATTTAAGTGTCACTGATTTAACACTCTTGGAAACCATGAACCTTCTCATCCATGTAGACAAGTCCCCAGACAGCTAAGGTCTTCAAAGCAATCTTTCTTTATCCCAGACACAAACCCACCCAAATACGTCGTGGTTCTAGTCTGACTAAAAGTCTGTCTGGAAACGCCAGAGAAAACACCCTAATGACACCCTAATACACTCTGATCTCCTTCATTAAAATCTTTATCATGAGAATAATTAATTGCCCAATCTCTAGAAAAACAATTACATTTAAACGTTTTTGGTCTTGCCAGACTAGGCAAGACTTGTACCAGTAACCTTAGACTGGAATTCTTTATTTCCAGCTATACGGTCATCAGCTATCTTACTGATCTCAAAATTCAATCAAAGAGTTTAAAAGTCTTATTGCCTTCGTTATTCCCTACAGTGTTTTATTAAAAGCTTTTAATTTCCTTTTGCCATTCTGTCCATTCAATGACTGGTGTCTACCACACGCCCCGGGCATTGACTACTAACACAGTAATGCAACTATCCTCCTACATCACTTTATTTTCAGACCATTTCTCAAGCTGTGCATCTACCGGCCACAGAAGGTGGCCTAGACTATTACAGTGATTCCTAAAATATGTAATATTGATTTTACAAAGCAGCCCTCATCATCCTTTACTGGCCTGCAACCCTTTCAGTTTGCGTAAGTCATCTGCTCTCTCACCTCCACAGTTCCTTCCCTCCTACCGAAGCAGTGCTCATCACTCAGCAGCTGAAGTCAGTTTTCACACAAAGCCCAAGGAGATGGCAGGAGGAGGTGTGCGGTCCCTCACAGCCAGAAGTATTCAATCTAAATTTCACGGAGGAAGTAAGTCTGTGGCTAAGCAAGAGAGACACTTTCCTCCGATGCTCCAGAGATATCGGAGTCCACAATCCACTTCCTCTGGTTTTCATCTCTTTTCCTGCCATCTCACTTCAATTTAGCCCAGCTAATGGACAAAGTCCTTCAGCATTTTTGGCTGAGTCAGCTTTCCTCTGGTTATTGTGCTGTTAAAGGGCTTCCCAAGGGAACGAACAACCATCAGTCACGTCACAGTACCACCACAAAGGAGACACGAACGCAGCTGGGAACCCGTGTATCTGGTAGCAATGAGCAAGCAGATTGGTTTGACCGCATCCAATCTGCACCCCAGTTAAACCAGCACAGAATGTTCCTTGCTCCTTCAAGCCCGTCCTACCAAAAGACAACGCTGCCCCTTTGCTTCCCCATGCCTGCTGTTTGTTGCTCTAAAACAGACAACAAAGATCTGGTTTATTCAAAACGCTGCAGAAAGCAGCTTGTTGCAGTCGGGGAGGTCTTAACAGCATTCTCCTTCTCAACACTTGTGTACAGACAAAAAGACACCACAATAAAATTAAGCCACTGTCATCATTCCCAAGCTAATAAAACTACAACCTAGTACGAAATTCTGCCTCAGCTGCTTTCCTATTTTCAATTCTAAGAAAAGAAGAAAATACCACTTTGAAACTAACTTGCTGAAGGAGCTGAAGTTTTAAAGACACTGGTCATCTGGTGCAGAGCTCAAATAGCCTTCTTGTGTGACTGTCCTCAAACGACAGCCTAAGTACTTCAGACACTCACAAATATATCTGAACACTTCGATGCCCGAGCTTGGTACGCTAACGTTCCAGTTTAAATTCTCAAATGTAACCTGTAACATCCACTACCACATATCGCTTTCTGCTGCAGAGATAATTCCTCCTGGGGAGAAACAGAAAGCCGTTATCACCTGCACTTTGAAAAAGAAATTTTAATCTGACATGATTCGAAACAGCATTTAAATTAGCCGACAAGCATGCTGCAAATAAAGCTGACAGTCATTTATAGTATAAAACAGAGTGGCATTTTCAGGAGCATGCAAATCCAGCTGACAGGCATGTCTTTATTCAATTAGCTCCCAGCTTCCAAGGCCAGAGCCGTGTGCACACATCCAAACTGCACCCGCTAATTTTAGAGACTTCCTATACTGAATATTTGTATAACTTGGTATTAGAATCAATTTAACAGAATGTCACTTACCGTACGTCTCAGTTTTGGCTTTCAATAATTTAGCCTGCATACCTCAGTACTACTCATGACCTAATCCATAATCACATCCACGCAGATCTCTTGGCCCTTCTTTTTTTTTTTTAAACCATTTCAGTTTAAGAATTTTATGTGCTTCTCAGTATTATAAAAGTTTCATACCGATCCATCTGCGTATCCTGCTTACTTCTGAAGCTAAAATAGCAGCTAAAACAGGCACTTACTGTTCAGCAGTTACAGGGCACTTCTCCACTCCTCCTTTTCCAAGTGACTTGCCAAATCAAACCTACTGCCTCTTTAGCTGCTGGGAAACAAAAACAAAAAACCCCCCACACGTCAGCATGCAGGGAGCCGAGGGAAAGGGTATTTCACTTTAAAAATCTCTTTCAAAGAAGTAAAACTCAGTGTAACAGCAGTATTAACTTTTTCCTCAAAACAGCTATTAGGAATGTCTGAATGTGAAATCCCTCGACAAGAACACTGTGGAAGAGGAGGAGGAGTATACAGCTATCATCTTTAGACAACAAGATGCCTTCACATTAGCTCAGCTTTTTATCTCTTGACCGTACTGTGAACCATCAATATTTCAGCAGCGGATTTTTTTTTCCTGGTGCTTCCTCCATTGGACCACAGTACTAAAGGATTGGAGGGGGTTTGTGTCTATCACCAGATTTATTCCTGTACTTTCTTTAAAGTCCAAATCTAACCCTAACCACCCCCCAATATGGAATTAAACTTCTTGGAAGATGCTGCATGCATTTACATTTTAACAGGAATTGTATGGAATATGCAAGGGGAGGTAAAAGGGCTGCAGTGAGCTAAACCTGCGTATCAAAGGGTATTAACTGACAAATATTTTAACAACACTGTAATAATGCCCTTGAATAATAGTGGAATGATTCTATATGAAGATGAAGACAATATTCTTAATACTCTGCAAAACAACATAATAAGGAGAGAAATATTCTGAGCAGTAAAATCAGAAACATACAGCTTTGAATCACAGAACACTATGGATTGGAAGGGACCTCCAAAGATCATCCAGTCCAATCCCCCTGCCACAGCAGGATCACCTAGATCAAGTCGCACAGGAACACATCCAGGTGAGTTTTAAACATCTCCGGAGAAGGAGATTCCACAACCTCCCTGGGCAGTTCTCTGTCGCCCTCACTGTGAAGAAGTTCTTTCTTATATTTGTGTGGAACCTCCCATGTTCCAGCTCACACCCATTGCCCCTTGTCCTATCACTGAATTGCACTGAGAAGAGCCTGGCCTCAGCTTCCTGACACCCACCTTTTCCATATTTATCAACATTCATGAGGTCACCCCGCAGCCTCCTTTTCTCCAAGCTCCAAGAGACCCAGCTCCCTCAGCCTTTCCTCATCAAGGAGATGTTCTACTCCCTTCATCATCTTTGTGGCTCTCCCCTGGACTCTCCCCAGCAGTTCTGTGTCCTTCTTGAACTGAGGGACCCAGAACTGGACACAATACTCCAGCCCTGCAGTCCCAGCATTTTTGCAGCTCTCTGGTTGATAAATGCACTAAAATGTCAACTTTTTTCCTAGGCAGAAAGCACGTCAAAACTCCTTATTTTATTGACTAAAGAATTCAAAGCTGACCAGATTTTACATTCTATATGCAAAAATGTAAATTTCTCCTGCAGCTTTTGATTTCCCCTATCACAGAATCACACAACATTAGGAATTGGAAGGGACCTCAACAGATCATCTAGTCCAATCCCCCTGCCACAGCAGGATCACCTAAATGCAGCCGCACAGGAACACGTCCAGGCAGGTTTGCAAGGGGTTACACTCTTTTGGAGAGGAAAAAGCCATTGCTTCTTATTTAGTTCTCCTTTGCACCCCACAAAACAAACTGTGCCATTTGCTGACTAGTATCTTAGTAAGATTCTAGAGGAACTAGAACGCAGCTGACGTCTAGCTATGCAGATGTCATAGTAAAGGTTTCTAAACCTCCCGGAACCTACAATCTGAAGTAACACTAGAACAGCAGCCAAAGCAGTGAGCCTGCCTACACTTACATATTTAATAAACTGCATTTGAAGCTTATTGAATAAAAACCTTTCCACAGAGAAATGATGAGCCGCAACAAGTGTTAGTGACTGCTCAGTGTGGTCACTGTGGAACCGACTGCTGAGTATAAGAGAACATCAGCTAAGGAATTGCTTAGGAAATCCAAAAAATTACTTCTAAAGGTAGCTCCTGGAGCAGTGAGACATTTCAAGGCAAATTGGCTGTATACTAAACTGTAGGACAACCTCAAAATATTTTCTTCAAGATTTTAGTATTTTTCTGCTAGCTTTTCATCACTGGGTGATGAAAACAGAGTGGGCTAAACAATCTGCCCAATACTACTGAGCTCTTAACAGTCAGTCTGTAGTGGCTGGACCTACATGTCTGCCACCTTCTATATTCAAAATATTGTCACCTATCTTCTGCATTACATGGGGCTGAATGAATATTTGTTGAAACTACGTAAATCTGCTCTTCCTTCATCAATTCAATACAACACAAGGTGTCTTTGAAAATTTGTTTCTTAAACAGGTATCTGGAATTGGAAAAGAAAAAAAAAATAGGAAGAATGCATTTATGTTCTTGAATTCTAGAAAAATAAAGCACAGCATGTTCCATCAGAGTTACTGCAACTACACCCAGCTTGAATCAAATGCTCATCTACTCACACTGACAGCTAGAGATCACACACAGATACACAGATCATGAGAGGCTGGAAAGGACCTCCAGGGGTCATTGCGTCCAACCCCCACTACTCGAGCAGCACCACAGAACCTAGTGCAGGAACCTATCCAGATGGGTCTGGAAAGTCTCCAGAGAAGAGACTCCACAACCTCTCTGGGCAACCCATTCCAGATACGATTTCAGAACTGTTTATAAACTTTAGAAACACTATGGTAATTCCTACAGGATTTTGGAGTTGAGGTCTGGGATGCACATCTTTCTGAGATGAAAATATGCTCCACAATTTCTAGAAGACACTGTACTAACACCAACTTTGCTTATTCTTGTCAGTTGTCAAGCTTGTGTTCCTCATTCTTCGTCCTCTCGTTGTTACGTAATAGGCTCATTGATACTATTATAAATAAGACTAGACATTTAAACCCCGGAAATGGCTTTGCTTTACCAGTGGCAATTTCATTCTCAGGCAGAAATAAAAAGCCTGCTAAGTGATTTCAGAAACCAATTACTTTATTTTAAACCATCCATGTATTGTATATCCTAGAAGTTGCTGAATAATCAGGATTCCTACAGATGCCCTTCATAATGCTACAATTTGGGTAGTTCTTAATGAAGAACACAGTTAGCATGAATTAACCTTCCACTTTGTAGAGTTATTAGTATTTACCAGTTGGTCAGCAGAAAATTACGGTGTAGCATCACAAATCCAACTACGACACACATAATGATAGTCTCTGCTCAGAGAATGACTCTGGATCACCCTCTGGATGTTTAAAATATTTGTAAAATGTGAACACAGTAAAAAACACGTTTCAATTAACAGGGCATCTTCTATACTTGCTATGGAAAGGCTACTTATATATTCATCCGTCCTGACAGTGACTGGCAGACAGAGGAAACCTTTAGGCAACAAATTCTGGGGATCAAATTAAACCGCTGAAAAGTTGTTTCTGAAATGGTTATTTAAATTATTCCTAAAGTCACCTCTGCCACTGCACAGCAGTTACTCTTGCCAGAGAGGAACAAGCACTGTCTGAGGTTATTCCTTTCACTTGATCTTAAAGGCAAATAAATAAATAAATAAATTTAAAGGGTGCTAAAGAATTTAGTACGTCTTTTGAACGAGCAGTAGACAAAACGTAGAGGCTGTAACCAAAGCTTTGACTTGAACTGTGTGAGGCTCCAGTAATTACAGTGGGCTTATGGTAGGAACAGAGTAAAGCTCCTTGTACACAGCGGACCACACCAAGTTTGTAAACTGGTGTATGTGCTTCTGATAGCAGCAAGCAGTTGAGCTTCAGCTCATATTCCAACTGTATCAACAGAAAATCTCCCAGCAGATTAAGAAGTAAAGTTCAGCACTGCCTTGTGTGTCTTCAAGCAAATACAACACACAGGCAGGAATTTTAAATAATAGGGCAAGTACTAAGAGTGAAGTTTGAAGTAAGCAAGGCTGGTTTGTTGCATGTCTCTAATTTTTGCCTCAGATGCAGCAGAGCAGAATCACTAGGATCATTTCCTATTAGGAAAGCTTAAGGTTGGAAGCTTCCAGGTCTCTGTCAGGTGCACACAGTCCCTAGTGTGCTGTTCTTGTTTCTATGCTTAGCTGGAATCCCACTGAGCAAACAGCAGGACAAAATCAGATTTTTAGTGTGACAACTTTTCTCCCTACCTTGGCTGGGGAGAAAAAGAAGGCTTAAAATATAAAAGCTTAAACATAAATGGTTTCAGGGAACCTATTTACTAAGCACATGTGTAACGGGTTTTTAACAGTCTTGCTTGAGGTTTGCACATAATCAACATCAACGAAGTTCCCATGCACAACTTCCAGTTGGTAGCGTTCAAGAGGCAGCAAAATAAATTAGCTGATAAGCTAATAAGAGCTGATAAGCTCTTTCTTAATCAGTGTTTAGATCACATCTGTGATCTACAACACCCTAATGTGAATTCAGGCAAAGGTCTGCAAAAACTGTCTGCCACACAGGTTTCTGATTGTTTTCACTCTAGCTACTCAATGCTTCACTTCAACCCATATTGGAAAGACTGGGCTTCAACAATTACAGGGCTTTTAGGCCAGTGGCAAAGTCTGGAGTAAGAAAGACACCACTGGTAAACAATCTGGTCATGCATACATCCGTTAAGCCTGACAGGAAGCGCCCAGGGAGCTGACTGATGCAATTGTGAGGGCACTTGATTACCTTTGCAAAGCTTGTGGCAGTTGGAAGAGGTTTCTCAAGGCTGGAAGAAAGCAGATGTCATCCCTATCTTCAAGAAGGATTCGGGAAACTACAGGTTCGTCAATCTCACTATTAGAGCATCTAATCCTGGGAACTTACTTCCAGGGACATGAAGGACAACACGTGATTAAGAGTAGTCAGTATGGATTTACGAAAGGGAAATCACGGTTAACCAACGCGAGTGCCTTTGATAATGAAGCGAATAGCTTGATGGATGAGGGGGAGTCGTGAACATTGTTTACCTCAGCTCTAGGAAGGCTTTCAGCACTGTCTCCTGTAACACTCTCACAGACAAGCTGAAGTATAGGTTAGGTAAATGCAGTGAAGTGGATTGAGAACTGGCTGAATGGCCAGGCAGAGAGGGTTGTGATAGGCAGTACAAAGTCCATCTGGAGGCCAGTGCTGTACCCCAGGCATGTTTGCAGATGATAGAAAGCTGCGGGATGAGAGGAGTGACTGATGCACGGGACGGATGTGTTGGCACTCGGGGGAAACTCAGTAGAGTAGAAACGGGCAGGGAGGCACCTCAGGAAATTCAACAAAAAGAAATACCAAGCCCTGCATCTGCAGATGAATATATTCACACCAATAACAGATGATCCATGGAGCCACATAGGTTGGACCTAATTCACTGAGGCAAGGGGATGTTCTTTGCATTTCTCTCATGGAAGTTTTCAAGTGAACAGGACCACTCTGGCAATGAATGCCAGCTAATGGACAGAACGATTCATGAACCCCCAGCCTTTAGCTTTAAAGAGCCAGTGCTGCTCAATTTAGGGACTAAGCATATGTGCTCTATTGACACAGAAATTGTAATACGCAGCCCACCTCCACAGGAAAAATCTGTAGTGCTCTGCTGGTGCACAGCCTCACTGAAAAACAGACTATACTGCTGAACCAAACGACTTCCCCACATTACAGATGTTAGAAACTCAAGGAAGTCTTCACCAGCAACGCAAAAGATGAACAAGTTTGATGCCTAACACAGTCAGACAGTAATCCAACCACAGTATTTCAACCTGCCCGACTAAATCAGTCAGAATAAAACATCCAACATTGTTCAGGTAGAAGTTCCTCAGCAGTAACACCAACACAGACACACAAACTGGTAGTTTTTTTGCAGACTGTCCTAGAACGTGAACACTTGCTGCTCCTTCCTGTGCTTCCGTTCCTACAGTTTCACATTAGGTCTAGGGAGGAGAAAATTAAGTGAGACCATCTCTGGGCGACAGCTGGTTACCTCGAGTGTTCTCTGGGACACGGTAGGAATTTCAGGTCCACACTTAAACCTCCAGCTTTAGCCAGACTTTGCATTAGTTTGACATGAGGATGCTCAATAGTATCTAAAAGAATTGAATTGGATCAAGCACAACCTACTCCTTGTTGGGATTTCTACTGTTAATGTGATTCAAGGATGTTTGCCAGTTCCTTTCAGGGTGAAAATATCTTTTCAAAGGCTTGCCTAGAAGTTACTCAGCGTGTTTTCACAGCACGAGTTGCTCATCAGATCCACATGCTTTTAGAACCTTTATAGATTTTTGAACTCACGGTCACTGCAGCAAAGACCACCCCCAACCTTCTCCTTCATCCTCAACCAGTCCTTCTTATTTGCTAGTACAAGACCCAGCAGCAGAGCTCTCAATCAACCAAGTTCAGCAGTAATAAAACAACCACTTTATCAGAAGTTATCAGAGGACTCTCAGGTACACTGCACCCTGGCTGTCAGATGTGAAAGTCGTTCGCTGGCAAATGCTTTAAGCAAAACACTGCAAAGTGAAACTGCCGACGAACAAAAGTATAAAAAATAATTATCACATGCTGCTTAATGTTAGAGCAGCCCTTTAATATGTGTAATTACAACACCGTTTCTTGCTTCATCTATGTTTAAATTATACTCGTCCCACAGAGGGTATGTGCTAAGAAAAATTCCATTCACTGATGGAAGTAACCAAGTTTCATGAGCTTCAAAGTGTGTATTTCCCCTCCACCTTGTCATTACTTTCATGTAACTGTCAACTGAATATTCTCAAATATGTAATTTTAGGCTCTTTTGTGAAGAAGTCTGTGAATAGGACATCTTCCCAACAGATTTCCAACTGACAGCTAATGGGAAGCAAAATTATAGCTGCAGTCTGATTCTCTGTCCTGCAGTAAAGTCTTCCTACAAACCCCACAGAAGGGTCACCTTCCTCAGTCCATCTCTAGGTGCATCGCAGCTATCAACGTGTCCCTGGCTATAACTTTGACAGTTTGAACAGCCGAGCCCCGTAAGGTTTATCAAGATGTTGTTAATGCTGCAGTTAACAACATACTAGAATTTATGTCTCTGTGACTTTGGTTCTATAAATACTTCTTTCTCTTAGCTGCCATAGATAGTTTTTATACTCATTTACTGACACAGTGCATCACCACTACTCCAGGTACATCACAAGACAGGAAGTTTAACTGGCGTAACTGGGCTGGACACCAAGTCCAGTGGCATCACAACAGTTAAACAGAGATGTTCACAAGACTTCGAGTAAGCGTTTTGCTCTTTACAGTGGTCTAAACTTCTGGTTTGTGTTTATGCATTTCCTCAGAGCCCACAATTCTTGGCAAATTGCAGAACTGAAGCATTTTGTCCAAATGAGGGCACATTTCTCAGTTCAATGGTTTTGAAAAAAACAACAAACCACCACCAACCAACCAAACCAACAAAAAAAACCCAACCCCTCCTTTAAAATCCAAGTCAGCCTTAATTACCACTGGGAGTTGTGTTTATTTATAGCCTCAGATATTCAGATATTTCCACCAGGAGCAGAATATGCTTCTGCTGACAGAAATATTAATGACTAAGAATGCTTACTGCAGGCTTAGCTTTCACTCTAACCAGGGACGTTTTTCTGATGCTTCTCATTTTTCTTTACATAATCAGTCAAATAACAAAGACATGTAAAGGGTCTGCCCCTAGTTCACATAAAAGCCCCATTTTATTACAACAAAAACTCAAAAGATGTTTTTCACAGCCCCACGTTATTACGTAACAAAAACACGAGTCAAACAGAAAGCTCCGCTAATCTTTTCACGACCACGTGAAAAGACAACAAGTGCTCACAACCCCAGCACCGTGTGATCGGTCCTGCTCCCGTTCACCTGCAGACTCATCACAGAGACAGAACGTATTTCCACTTTTCTGGCAGTAGAGTTCAATTCAGATGAAGTCAGAAGCGTTTGCAGTGCTTTTCTAAGATGCTTTTCTCTACACACCATGTCTGGAAGTTAGACACTGCAAAGCTGGGAGCTGCTAACTACAGCTTTCCCACGTGCCTTTTGCCATTTCTCCCAGAACCAGACAGACAAAGCTGCATTTCAGACCTCCTATCTAGTTGCTCAGGCGTGCAGCAAGGCTACATGCCTAGGCAATCAGGAAAGTTTTCAGATTAAATTTTAAATACTTATTTATTTTTAAACTCATGCTAACTATTGGGGTTTTTTTAATAACCTACCTGAGCTGTAGTAGTGATAACAGAACTCTAGTTGTACTTAGGCTGGGTGGGACCTCTGCTGATACTCAGTGAGATCAGGTTATTCAGGGAATTGTTCAGTCAAGTCTAGCATCTATTCAGGGTGGAGATTCCACACCATCCATGGAAACCTGCTTCAGCATTTGTTTGCTCTCATAGAATTATTTCTTATCAAAACGTCTCACGACTCACAGAACACAGAGACTGGAAGGGACCCCTGTCAGAGCAGGACCACCTAGACCAAGTCACACAGGAACATATCCAGGCAGGTTTTAAATGTCTCTAGAGAAGGAGACTCAACTTGTGCTGCTTGCATTGTACTTTACTGTCACACGTCACTAAGAATCCATCTCCATCCTCTCTGTATCCTTTCATTAGGTAGCTGAAGAAGACAGCAGTAAGTCCTCCAAGCAACCACATCTTTTTACAGCTAAACAAACCCATCTTTCTCAGTCTGCACTCATACATCATGTTCTGCTGTCCCCTGACCATCTCAGTAGCCTCTCTCAGATTCCTGTGACTCCTGGGGTGCTTATATGGACACAATACTTCATACACAGTCTCACATGTGCTTAACAGAGGGGGAAAATTACTGCACTCTGCTGGCTACTATCTTGCTAACACACTGCAGAGTGCTGCTGGCTGCCTTTACTAGGACCTGCCCATCACTTTTTCTGCCCAGTACAGCACCCAAGCCTGTACTGTTGCAGGGTAAATTATTCCAGCCCATGACTAAACATTTGCCTTTGTTGAATTTAATGAAGTTTCTGTCAGCTCATTTGTCCTGTCTGACAAGGTTCCTCTGCAATCTTCCTAAGAGCGCAGACCACCCCATTTTCCAGGTCATGAATACAGACACGACAACAGTGCCTCCTGAAGGAACATCACTAGTCACTGTCTCCCAACTGAAATTTGCACCACTGAGCACATCCCTCTGATCTTGGTCAAACAGTCAATTTACACCTCAGAGTCAACATCTGCAGTATCTTGACGTATCTGTCTATACGAATAATACAAGAGTCAACTCAAAGCTGACACTGTAGCCAAGAATAAAAGGAGTATTATTTTGCAGGTTCATCAGTGTCTTTTTTTATTGCTAAAGACATAGTTATAAAAACCTGCCTCTCCAATCCTGTCCACAACATCACTTATTGTACATGAGTAATGCTAATCATGTTTTCCCTAGCAACATCAGCTCCACAGTGGAAAGACTTGGGCGTGATCACTGTCAGTAAAGACAATTCTCTCCTCTTCTTAGAACTCACCTCTAAGGGAAGTTTAGAGACAACACTGCTCAGGACTTCTTTTAGAAAAACTAAAGCTCACCATCATCTGCTGTCACGACTCCAGAAATCATATACAGGCGTGTAAAGTAAGAAAATTCCTTCAATAGGTAAAAAATCCCATTTTAAAGCTTTTGCTTTAACTTTGTTTTTTCCTCACACCGCCCTGTACCAGAAATATTTACTTTGCCATTTGTATAACCTACGTAACTGCAAAGCAAATAATCATGGCCCAAAACAACCCCTGTGAACACAGCAGCATGAAAGATTTCAGTTGATCTATCACATGTAGTTCACCCCCTCTCTACAGGTTTGGTTTTTTTAAAATGCTTTCAGTGTATGTGCCTTTAATTTGTTTGACAGCTGCTGTGAAATCAGGTTACTACAGAAGTATCTGCAAAAGTGATACTGATGGAGAAGACTGGAGGTTTTGGCTCATTTGAACAAAGCAAACGATCTTGTGTGTGTATTAATATTTCACCGAAGTTACAATGCATAAACAAGTGTATTTTTCTGATTTAAGCCTCTACTTCAATGGGCTGAAAGAGTCCTTCAGATTTGGCTGTATAGAACAAAGAGCATTAGGTCAAGCTAAAATTGGAATTGCTCTGCACATCACAGCACCTGTCTCCCTGTTGTACAAACACACAGTTGTGGAAGACAGAACTGAGAAAGGGTCCCAACAGAACATCACCACAGAAGACCCTTGTTCATATCTAAATATGCCTATATTCATATCTAAATATATCTACCAATATGTATACATCACATAGTCTGTGTCAATTGCAGTTAGGCTTTGGCTTCAGACTGTATTTACATTTCTGCACGTAGCATGCTCTTCTGTGACACAGAATACTTTCCTCAGCGGATCTTTCCTATTTCTTCCATTCAGAAGTCATGCAGAAGCAGAGCACTTTGTGTCTGGTTGAATGGCTCGCTGTCACGGGGTGATAAGAAGCCTGGTTAGAATTCATAACAAGATGAAATTACATTATAAAATACACTTTTTCACGTTAATTCAAATAAATCCTAAAGTGGTTCTATTGGTACTGATCTGCAGTGAATGATGTTTGCTTCAGAAGACACCTTGCTGCAGTTTTCACATCAGAAAAATGAGGACGGGGAAGGCTCTTCTGTCTTGTTCCAGAGGTCAGACCTCAGAGTCCTGGACCAGAAGTGGTTCTTTTCACTGGGATCCACCTTATGCCCTTAAAAATCAGTCCTTTGGTACTCATTTCAGGAAGTGAATGAGCAACAGAGAGTCCAGCTAAACCGGCTTCTGCAGTTCCCTCTCCTATTAGGGCTCGTGAGCCGCGAACACCAAGGCAGCACGATGCACCACAGACTGAGGCACATAAAGCAGAGTTCACACTTGGCGCTGAGAAGTCATTTCCTTTGGTCCTGCTTTCCATCAGCACAAAGCAATCCCATCTGTTTTCATGTCAGTTTTGAAAATGTAAAGGATTATTATTAGTTCTCTTTTTGTTTTTTCATGACTTACCATTTTAAGACAATAAAAACCTTTTTATACAAGTGAAAATCAAAGCCTAGCACAGAAGATCTTCCTTCTCCTCAGGCCATCCAAGTAAACCCTTTGTGTGTGAAATGTAAATGAAGTAAACAAATTTAATGGTATGATCAGTCAGTGTGTCTACAACAAAAGATCAGTACTAACTACATCTTACTAACACATCTCTGATGATGCTGAAGGGGCTTTTTATGTTTCATTCTTTAAATGTCTAAAATAAGATAATACAGGAAGCAGATGAACTAATCCTTTGCCTTTCGCTGTGTACAAATACACAAGGTAGAAGCTTGTCTACAGTCACGTAAATAGGAGCACAGGAAAAAGAGAAAAAATGATATTAAGGACCCATGAGACTCAGTCTCCTGCACAACATCAGCAAGTCTCTTCATGACTCAACATCATCATCATTTCTACAGTCTCTTGGATGCAACTGAGGAACCACTAAGCCTGGGCAATCAATGAAGTCAAGATGCCTGCACTAGCCCTGCCAAAAGAGAGAAGCATCTCCCTACCGAAGGGGAAAAGCAATTGCAGAGACACTGAAGTAACAGCTGGAGTTTTGATGTCAATAATGCAGGACAAAAAAGTGCTCTTTGGGACAATTAGCTTACAGGCAACATTTATGCTTTAGCAAGATTTCAGAAACATCTTCTGTCATCTTTTTTTACATAACCTGAGAATTCCAAGGCAGTCAAGATGTTTCTGCGTATAATACACAAGAACATGTTATTGAAAGGGAAAAGAAATGAATTAATTTGAATTTTATGAGTTAGTTGAGAAAAACAGAATGAAATGCACGTCACGCAGCAATCAGCTTGATTTATGTGATTGACTTACATTAAGTTTACATCCCTGATTCCTGCAAGGTTTGGTGGTTTTCTTGGGTTTATTTCCCCTCAAACCAAATCTGAAGAAATAGCTCACAGCTTTTTAATAAATGGAGCAGAAAAAACACATCAGACCAAAATATGTGAATTAGTCCATAAACTCTTTGATTCATCAGAGAAAAAATGCGCCCGGTTAAAGACATCTCCCAGGCTGAAGTCAGTGTACAGTCAAGGAAAATTTTTGTATGGAATTCAGAAAACCTGCTGCAATTGCAGACAGCTACTCGAGTCCTACCTATTTCTTGGCTATAACAGAGACTGTATTTTGAGCTTCCACACAGCCCAAATCCCCACTTTCTTCTTTAGCCATGCCTATGCCCTTAAGGGGACTGAGGACAGTTGAACCATGAGAGAGGTTAAAAAAAAGAGTAAAAGTCCTTATTTGTAAAATTTTCATACGGTGTGTTAATTCTTGAGGTTCTAGGTTAAAGGTATCTGTGCCTGTGATGCCAAGAATCACTGCGGACTGTTCAGTGGTCACAGCAATTTTGGAAACTACTCTTGATGGATAGCCAAAAGGAAGCCATTCTACAAGCAAAACTCAAAAACCACTACACCAAAATGTCCTCTCCCTACTAAGAAGGTGTCCTGCTTAGGTGTTTTTCTTCTAAACTAGGTCCTACCACTGGCTTTATCACACTATGAGTTGAAAAAAGAAATTACATTCAATCAAGCTAACTAACGAGCTCAGAGGACTCGCATGAAACTGAGCTGAGCAGATGGCATGTCTGTTCTTGTCTGAAGACAACACAGGAACTCAACTGTCCCGTGATCTGCAAATGGTAGTCCATAATAGTTACTTTTTTGGTCTCCTGAATTGCAAAGAACATAGCTTAGAACAGAACTCTCCTCTATATACACACCACTTTTGCATTGTTTTCTGCCTTGTATCTTACCTCTTACTGACTTGCAGTTGTTCTGATTTCACTGGTACGTGGCCATACAAAACCCACAAAAGAAGACCAAAGCACTACTATTTTAACCAGCAAACAGAGAACCTTACAAGACAATAGACTTCTTGTGTACCTTACAAGACAATAGACTTCTCTAGTTTTCATAACCACTCCTCTGGTTATGTCCAGAGAATTGGGACTCCACTGTTTCAGTTCTAACCTCTACATTAAGACCATTGTGAAGTTAGAGAACACGATGTCTTAGAAGGAACAACCACAAAACCAGATGTTTAAGAATGCACGTTTCTATCACGGGCTTGAATTCGGCTGTTTTTCTAGTGTATGTCACAGGATCACAGAACATTAGGGATTGGAAGGGACCTCAAAAGATCATCTAGTCCAATCCCCTTCCACAGCAGGATCACCTAGACCAAGTCGCACAGGGCCACATCCAGGCAGATTTTAAACGTCTCCAGAGAAGGAGACTCCACAAGCTCCCTGGTCAGCCCCTCACTGGGAAGAAGTTCCTTCTCATATTGATGTGGAAGTTCCTGTGTTCCAGCTTACACCCACTGCCACTTGTCCTACCATTAATAGCCACTGAGCAGAGCCTGGCTCCGTCCTCCTGACACCCACTTTCACATACTTAATAGACATTAATGAGGTCACACCTCAGTCTCCTCTTCTCCAAGCTAAAGACACCCAGCTCCCTCAGCCTTTCCTGATAAGAGAGATGTTCTGCTCCCTGCATCATCTTCGTGGCTCTGCGCCGGATCATTACAAAATTTTCCAATGACAAAAGAAACACATATTAGCACTGAGCTTTTACATAGATGAAGCTTAAGACAATTTGGGGCTTCTACACTTGTGAAGCTCTTTATAATTAAGAGTTTAGTTTCCCCTAATCTAACTCAGAATTGTACGTCTGTCAGCTCAAGAAATGCTCTTATTAGGCATTCACAAGGAGTACCACCAACCTTTATTTAAGTAAACACTACACTGCCACATTTAAACTTAAAGAAATTATGTTCAAATATATTTTTCCTATGAAAATTGATATGTAACACGGTAGGAATGTTATTACATTAATCATATTAATAATCCTATTACTGTTAAGAGATAAAATTAGCTACAAAAATGAGATGCATCTGTCCTTTTCAGGCAAATAATAAAAACCACCTGTTTTTTTCTATATGTGACTCTAATGTTAAGCACCTCTACTAGGGCTTAGGACTTTGGTAGTAATCAGAGCACCCGACCAGAACTCACACTTAGTGTTCAATGCTCCAAAATGAATGGCTGACTGGATAAATGCCAAGAGCTTAAGGTATCTGTTTTCTGTCTTCATAATTAGTGACAAGACACGAATTGAATACTTGAAGCAGTGAAAAAGGTCTGAGAATGATTCTTAGCATGCAGAGATCATCCTACTAAATTATCTTCTTGGCCGGCATCGTGAAATGTGTGATCTGGCACAAGGTACAGCTCTAGCTCTGCCTGAACACATGCATTAACTCCCACAGTGTTATAGGAATGGAATTATAACATTGTGGGATGGCTCTGAAGATGATGTGTGCTAGTGTCATGGTGAATTATTTCATGCCTGGGATGCAGAAAAGAACAAGTCATTTGTTCAAAGCACTCGGTTAATTGCAGAAAAAAACCAATCCCCAAAAATAAAACGGATTCTTCAGTGCATTCACTGAGGAGGAAGACTGATTTTACTACCGCGACATATTTCACATTTTCTAAATTAATGATTGCATATGGCATCACGTCTCCTTCCCCACTCATCCACGGAAATGTTTTTGTTCAAAACTTTACACATCCTATGATATACCAAAAGTCATAGTAAATAATCGAATCAGCTAAGGACAAAAACCGTGTTACGCCACCGTATGAAGAGTTCACCTACAGTACTAAAGCTCTAGATCGTAGCTTGTTTAAACGTGAGGTGAAAAGCTAGCCGCTAGCCTGACTCTTCCCTAACAAATAAATGAAAACATAACTTAAAACCAAAACACAAACCCTTGGGAATTTTGCAGGACACAAGATGTTGGTTCTGTGCTGCAGACTCTGCATGAGTCCCGATAAAAGCCTGAGATAAGGGGATAACAAAAAGTTATCCTTTTGTATTTATGTGAATCCATGCAAAAATCAATTAAAATCAATTAAAAAAAGATGACTTTGCTGAGATTTATTTTTCACTTGAGAGTATCCTCTGTCTTTAGAAGACACATCCCTGCAGATCCCGTTTTTTCCTTACTGTTAACTCGACTACTCTGCCTTTCAGCAGAACACCAGTAGACTGATGACAGGGTTTTTTCAAACCTTACTAGAAGCGTTACCCACTGAGGCAAAGTAGCGGATGATCTTAGAAGTGCTGCTAAAACACCCCTTGTACGTCATTCTCCTTGTTCGTAACGTTTGGCACCGTGTTTCACGTAATCTAGGACCAATACATAAACCTCTCACTTGACTCTTCCCTCTCAATTTCGGAATCCAGAGCAGTAGCTCCTCACACAAGTAGGAATAATTTTCTACAATTCTAATGCTACCCCCCCCCAAGAAGTATTCTGGGAAGGAAGAGGAAGTATCTATGCTGGAACAGAAATACAGTATTTTCAATATTTTTATATTTATGCACTGCCCAGGAAATCATTTCAAACACCAGGATTTCTTTTGCTTTTATTCGAAAGGGAAAGTACTGAATTTGACCTTTCCTTCAAATTAAATCCCACAAGTTACCACTGCCTATCTCAAAGATGACATGCAGCAGTCAAACATTTGGGTTTGTTGGTTGCTATGGAAATTAAGTGGAAAGTTCATTCCATATCTCTTTCTGTTTGTTCTCCTTTTTTCTCCTTTAAGAAGACAACGGGTTATCACGATCATTCTGCTGCGTATTTTCAGATGGTTACAGAAAGTGACTGACAGAGAAATCTTTCCTATTTCCCTGTTTCAGTAAGTCAAACAATCATAGAATGGCTTGGATTGGACACAACCAGGTCTACTTCCAACATCCCTCCCATAGGCAAGGACACTCATCTCTCATTACAACAGTCCAGACTGGCCTTGCACACTTCCACAACCACCTCTCCAATGCCTCACCACCCTCACAGGGAGGAATTTCTTCCTAAGATCAAATCTACATCTTCCCTCTTTTAGCTTGAAACCATCTCCCTTGTCCCACCTCTAGAGTCCCTCCTAAAATATCACTCTCCAGCTTTTCTGTAGCCCCCTTCAGGTACTGGAAGATGCCGCAAGATTCCTCCCCCTTGAGAGGTTTCTATTCTCCAGGCTGAACAGTCCCAATCCCCTCAGCCTGGCCTCACAGCAGAGGTGCTCCAGCCTTCTGATCATCCTTGTGGCCTCCTCTGACCCATTACAACAGTTCCACAGAATCACAGAATACTAGGGATTGGAAAGGGACCCCGAAAGATCATTGAGTCCAAACCCCCAATGTCCTTATCTTGGGGACTAGATACAGGACTCCAGGTGAGGTCTCACAATGGCAGAGCAGAGGGGCAGAACCACCTGACCTGCTGATGACACTTCTTTTCATCCAGCCCAGTGCACAGTTTGCCCTCTGGGCTGCCCTCACACTTTACCAGCTCATGTTGAGCTTCTTGTCTACCAACAGCCTCAAGTCCTTCTCCTCAGGACTGCTCTCAATTCATTCACCACCCAGCATGGATTTGTGCTTGGGATTACCCCAACCCAGATGTAGGACCTATCAACAGTAAACTTGCGAGGGTGCACTCAGTGCCACTGTCCATGTCACCAACAAAGATGTTAAACAGCACTGGACCCCAAAACAGACCCCTGAGGAAGAACACCACTTGTAACTGATCTCTTACACATCAAGACATTGATCACAACCCCTCGAGTGTGACCGTCCAGCCAATTCCATATCCATCAAGTGGTCCACCTGTCAAAACCACGTCTCTCTATTTTAGAGACAAGGATGTCATGCGGGACAGTGTTAAACACCAGGTTTTATCCTTGGGATGTCCCCTCTTCTGGGGAAACCTAAGTAAACCTGAACTGCAGAGGTACAGCCTAAGCCCTCAGTTACGCTTGAAACTGAGATTTCGACTTGCTGCTGTTAAGCAGGGACCACTTCTACACAGGACAGCTGAGGAGTCTGTCCCTCATCCCTGCAGTGCTGCTGCTGCTGCCCTAAGAGCAGAAGACCAAAGTGAATAATTTGGTTACTGAGATCAAACCTCTATTGCAGAATAAAAGTTATTTATTTGTGTGCTGTTCACCTCAACAATCACGAAAGCTTTGAGTACCAGGGACCCAAACACAAAATTCATAGAGTCTCAACTTATTAGAGCATCCTCCAAGCAGGCTAAAAACAATATGGAGTGCAAAACTGCACGATTCTTTGTTCACTCAATATATTGGCAAGTAACTGTCTGCACAGAAGAGTAGAGAAAATAAGCTGAATTATTATCTGAGCTGGAATAAATTACTTGCTCCATATAGCAAAAGAAGGGCAGGTGCTGTTTTTAGAGCAGAGCAGCATGCTCTGGAGCAAGTTTAATAAGTTAATAGGATGCTACTGAGACAGATTGAAGATTTCAGCTGTAAGACACCTACTAGCAAGAATTCTGTTTATGTTATGTTCTCTAAATACTTGTATCATGTTTGTCAAGGCTGCTGGATTTAAATCAACTCTTCAGGAACCAGAACCACAACCAGCAAAAATCAATAACTAGATGGGCAGCAACAGAGTTACACGGCCATCAGCCCAGTATTTGTATATCAAAGTCATAATAAAAGGCTTAAAAATGGATTTGAACACACTGCTGTTGCTACTTCTTCAGCAAGAAGAAAAAAGTGGAGCCATACCAAGATTTGCTGAACAAATAATCACATGGAAAACCAAGTTACTAAGGTAAGTCTGATAGAAAAGGAATGTATTCTGCCCAAATATAAAACTCACTGCTCTGATCTCAATTGTATAAGAGGTTGTTCCCTCTTATACAGTGCAGTAAGCCCTTGATGCATAGTAAGTAGCATTAGCAACAGGCAAAAGTTATGAACCAGTGTCTTTACATAATCATTTATCTTACAGAAAAAGATGACAAGGTTTGCTATTCATAGTCTCATGGAAATTATTATGTCCACAAGCCTGTCAAGGTTTAGAAAGGGCTTGGACGAAGCTCTTAGAAATAAGGCTTATCTTTTAGGTTACTCCTATGTGGAGCATGGAATTAGACTCAATGATCCCTCCAGTGGGCACTCAACTCCAATTCACAGAATCACAGAAGATGAGGGATTGGAAGAGACCTTGAAAGGTCATCCAGTCCATTTCCCCTGCCAGAGCAGGATCACCTAGACCAAGTCACATAGGAACATACGCAGGTGGGTTTTAACCGTCTCCACAGAAGGAGACTCCATAACCCCCCTGGGCAGCCTGTACCATTGCTCTGTCACCCTTACTGTGAAGAAATTCCTTCTCATATTTATGTGGAACATCCTAGATTCCCGCTTCCCTTGTCCTATCATTAGATGCCACTGAGAAGAGCGTAGCTCCATCGTCCTGACACCCAAGCCTCACATATTTATCAACATTAATGAGGTCACCCCTCAGTCTCCTTTTCTCCAAGCTAAAGATGCCTTGTTCCCTCAGCCTTTCCTCATAAGGGAGATGTTCCACTCCATCATCTTTGTGGCTCTGCTCTGGACTCTCCCCAGCAGTTCTATGTCCTTCTGGAACTCAGGGGCCCAGAACTGAACACAATATTCCATACGTGGTCTCACCAGAAGATACCATGGCTTCAAAAACCTGGACTTCCTTTTCTAATACGCATCACAGAATTGATAAAATCCCACTGATTCGAGACCCTAGGTTGTTGTCTTTTCCAGACACAGTTTTACTAAGTACGTTTGAAGAGTATTATTTCACGTGAGTACGAAGCAAGACATTTTCTCCCGGCAGTAACTTTCTGTTATAAAGCAATGCACCACTATTTTCATAGTTCACAAATAGAAGCCTTTTCATATCAAACAGTAGGTGGGCAAAGAAGGTTATTAAAAGAAGTTATTAAGAAATATATATTCTTTAAGCGATAGCAAATAGCATGCCCAAAATCCAGGTGGAAAAAAAGAAGCCTGTAGCGTTTAATATACTTGAAGCCCATTCTACAATCCAAGGCTGAAAGTAAAAGTAACTTTCACTTTGTTCTGACATTAGACAGTATAGGGAACACAACAGGTCAAATAAAACCTCAAAACCTGTAATACTTCTTATCTATGTTTACTCAAGTTGTGACCATCTATCCATAAAGCAGTAGCGTTTTATCAGAAGTCTGGCAAAACAAAGCACCTCAGCACCGAGATGCATAATTCATGGCCATTTGGGGTATTAAAAACCATCTCACTGCTGAAACACATACAAGCAACGTGTGTAGCTGGGTGCCTGCACAGAAGCTTATTGGTTTATTAAAACTGTACTCCAGCGGGAACAGAGAAAAACCAGTTCATCAGCTAAACAAGGTACTCAAACCATGGTGGCTCCTTGATAAATACACAGCTCATTACTACTTTACTCATTTGCTGGTTTACACTGGTGATAAGATTGCAGCTTATCAAAGGCATCTCTTACCCAGCTGGCTGCAGAAATCATCTTACGTTTTATGTAAACCTCCAGAACAATCCTAGCTGACACGTTTGGCTGGAACAGATGATCCAACAGTATCTGTTGAAGCAATATTCTCAGATGCTTAAAGGTTTTACCAGATTGCTTATAATGTTTCAAGTGTTTATTTACCAAATCATGCCATTTTGATTTAGATGAGAAAGCAGACAGAAGTTTCCTTTCCACTGAGAATGAAGTGACACCATTTTGCAGAGGTCTAGCTGCAGATACTCCGTTAATGTCGTAATGAAAACATCTCCAAAGTGCTGAAGTAAAAGATATACTCACAAGGACATTGTTTTATTCAAGGTTTCTGTTCCCTTGAAAACACAGGCCACTTAGGACCGCAGAAAGAAGCAATTGTTGTCACACACAGTGAAAGCTAAAATGGAAAAGATTTCAGGTACTTAGAGTAAGTATCATGGTCACCTTCTGGCTCACAGCAAGTACAGGCTTACTGAAAGTAGTCACAGCACAGTCGCCACCAATGGGCCACTCACTGAAAAGTTAAAACTTCCACCACAGAGGGGTTCCTGGTTATGCAATTTAAGTGTAGATTTCATTAATTATCATGAAAGTTCACATTAACCAAGAAACTTTCAAACTCTTCTCTCTGCAAGTGGGGAAGACAACCAAAAAACCCACCCCAAACCGTGTTAATCGTGTTTACATGACCCCAGTTAAGTCATGCACATTGACTGGTGTGACATGAGTGGTGAAAGGTCTTTTTAACAATGTCTACATGATCATTTTTTCATTAGATAAATAGCAGACTTAGCACTTTAAATTATCATTTGAAAACCTCAGTTTTTCAAGGTCTGATACTCTTCATTGTAAGAACAATTTCTGATTTTTGCCTTGCAAATATTTAGTCACTGAAATAATCCTGAATATTATAGACAGGATAAAATTCCTGCTCTTTGAGTCAGGGTTTCTTCAACTCTAACCAATGCTTGTGTTCAGACACTAAAAAAGCCCCTATATAAACATACTCCCTACACGTGCACACCCAAAATTAATTGACATTTTTTGTTCCACATTAAAGGAAACTATCTCTAAGCTTTGGGTCACCCACATTTGGTCTGTATTAAGACGGAGCCAGGCTCTTCTCAGTGTCTTCTGATGATAGGACAACGGGCAATGGGTGTAAGCTGGGACATAGGAGGTTCCACAGGAGAAGGAACTTCTTCACGGTGAGGGTGACAGAGCACTGGAACGGGCTGCCAGGGGGGTTGTGGAGTCTCCTTCTCTGGAGATGTTTAAAACCCGCCTGAATATGTTCCTGTGCGACTTGGTCTAGGTGATCCTGCTGTGGCAGGGGGATTGGACTGGATGATCTTTCGAGGTCCCTTCCAATCCCAAATGTTTTGCGATTCGATGACTGAGTATCTGCTACTCGCAATAAGAAAATACCCCACACACTAGTTCCAACAACACCATCAAAAAGAACATACTATAAATACGCACTTGGCAGTACACTGGTGTTCTGTATAATGAAAAGAATGGTTTCCTAAAGGTCTTTCCCATAAGCTTCTAATTTTAACAGTCCATAAAAAGTCATCCTCCTGATAGTGTCTTAGTCCAACAACCATACTGGAGAGTATCACTTCCTCCACCAAACAGCCAAAGATTAGAGCAATTCTATTCTCATTCAAGTTGAAGATTTTTTTTGCCTTAGATAGAAGGAATCATTTTTTAATTATCAGAATTTCATTCAGGATTTTGCTTAAGCCACTTGATGGTATCTTCTAATTCCCCTTTGCTAATGGCATCTTAAAAAGTTGTTACACAGCAGTTTCTGCTGTTTTTATGTATAAGTATAATACGAAAGAACATGAAAATAATCACAATAATCCCCCAGAAGTTTCAATAACGTCCAGTAAAGTAAACGGCATCCTTTCAGATGTAGCGGGGTAATTTGGGAATCATTTTGGTGAGGTGCTCTGGCATCACACTGCATAGAATATAGATCAGGAATGAATCAGATAAAACCTGTTCCCTTGCACAATTTTCACTGGTGCATTAGAAAGTCTGCAAAACAGGGAACTACTGACTAATATACGAGATTTTCATCCAATCATATATTTACAACAAAAAGGACAAAAATGCGCCAACTCAAGTCCTTTTAATTGCAAATCATTTTAACTTCGGAGACCATTCCTTTGTGACATCATTAGCACCTTCTTTCACAACAGCCCTAGAAAAGAATCACGCTCCATAACGCTACAAGCTCAGAAACGCATAGCTGTATCATAAAAACAAAATCAAAATAACACAAGTAGTTTCCTGATCGGGGGCTATTTAGTAGAAGGTGTTATCGCACAGCAGTCTTTCCCCCAGAAGCAGTATATTTTTTTTAACTTATAGGAAAATTTGCATCCATGAGACTCTGAACCATCTGTGGAACTTGGCAAGACTTGGCCAACAGTTTTAAAAGTTGTTAACAGTGGAGGAGGGCAGGATAACAGATACGCATACATACAGACAGAATGTATTATTAGATTGTTCCTTTTCCTGTGCATGCTGCAGCAGTGTAGTAATGTAAAAGACATTTAAATATACATCCCAGATTGGCTTTACTCTAAAAACTTAAGATTCAGCTAACCAGGATGGAATTCAGCGTACAGAACACATGATGTTTGAATTTGAACACGCAATTCAAACTGGTAGGACTAAAGTGTCCTATTGGTTCCAAACTGCATCTACACATGCGAGGTACTTTTTCTAATTTGGAACTTACCCTATAAATCCCTTTATTATTCAAACACAAGCAAAAACCTTGATTTTTGAAGGAATCAGTCAATTTCTGAGGAGTTAAGTCAGTTCATACTTAGAATTTCCACTGTGTGGAGTATGTCAAGAATTTTACATCAGTCTATCCTAAATGACAGTGTGCCCAATTACAAACTGAAGGCGTGTCAGCTCTTTCTAAAAAGATACCAGAATGATATATACAACGACACTAAGAAGATGCCAGGAAGGCAATCTGCATTTTAATTACAATTACTTTTTATTGGTATACAGAGAATTCTTATCAGACAGGCAAACGTGTCAAGAAAGAAAACCACTGCTAACACACCTGGTCTAATTCAGGTGTGCTGTATCCTTACAAAAGAAGCTCTAAATAGAGACCATAAAAGAATCCAACTGTATTAATTTCCTTCAGCTCAGGTATCAACCAATCATTGTACAAGATTTTTACAGAAGAAATTACTGCAAATGAGAGAGCCACAATCACACAGGCTGAATCAGAATTAAGATAATGTCTTTTGGTTACATTCCCCTTACTAATTAAACACCCATCTGCGTAGAGCTAAATGCTACCCAATCACTGTATGTGCTAAGTGATCAGAGTACCACTAACCACAAACAATAAAGACCAAAGATGACTAGAATCACAGAATAGTTTAGGTCAGAAGGGACCTCACAGACCATCTAGTTCTCCTTGTCCTAGGCAAGGACATCTCTCACTAGACCAGGTTGTACCTACCAGTCTAGTACCTATTCAGTAAGAGACCTGATCATGATCTTTAACATGCACAGGCTACTTCTAACAAGTGG
The DNA here is from genome assembly GCA_028565055.1 of Phoeniculus purpureus. Taxonomy (NCBI): domain Eukaryota; kingdom Metazoa; phylum Chordata; class Aves; order Bucerotiformes; family Phoeniculidae; genus Phoeniculus; species Phoeniculus purpureus. The sequence goes on along the minus strand of JAOXOE010000343.1, from coordinate 10,642,299 downwards.
AACTGGGATATCTAGGAAATACATAGTCAAGTCTTGTCCAAGAAACAGGTTCCACTGGTTGACAAAACACTATCTGAAACTCTATTTCAATACTGCAGAACAGTCAAAAACCTGACAAAATTATCTGCTTCACTTTGCTCATTAGCCAGTTCAGACCAGACAAATTTGATACAGCTACGTGAGCAAACTAGACAACTATTTCAAGTTATAATTATCCACTAGATCATACAAGGTTCTCTGTCCCAGGCAACTTGATTAGTCAAATAATGTTGTCTCTTCCAAAAGAGAGGGCTCACAAAAAACGCATCATACACACTAAGAGCAACTTTAAGAGTTCTCCCATTTGCAGGGCAAAGGTAAGATCCCAGAGTAAAGGGAGCATCATCATTTTCTTTCTTGGTAGTGACACAGGGAAATGCTATCCTACCTACATGGCACCATTATTACTGACAACACCTTCTTATACTAAAAGAGCAAACATAATCAAATGGAATCATGACAGAACACAGACTTTTAAGCGTGTAAGATGTTTGTTGTAATCAAAACGCACCTAACGATGTACAATTGAATGTCTTGGTATGCCTGACATAAATCAGGCTTGGGAGAGTGAGAGAAAGTGGAGAAGAACAGCAGCTAATACTGTACGGTTCATCAGTCACAGTTCAACAGTTCAAGTGGATAATCACAATACAGCCTTTTAACAAACTGGTTAGGTCTAAGGACATTTTTATGAGCTATGGACAAGGCAGGCAGTATTATAAAACACAAGGTCTTTAAAAGGTGTCAGCCCTTAAACCTGCTCTGCATAAAGACCGATATGCTTGCCCTGCCAACTCTGTAAGAGCTTAGGTAGCACTATTTGTCACTAATAATGGTTTAAGTAGTATTTGGAAGGAAGATTAAACATTTCCCTTTCAAATGCCATTTGAACCATATTTTCTGTCTGCTGTCAGTGAGACAATGTTCTTTGGAATAAACTACAGGGTCACCACTACAAAACTTGCAGGAATTGCAATTACTGCACAGTTCACTTACTAAGTAGGATTCCCCTCATACTGTAAACGGTTTTGAGTTTACTCTTTCATTTTCCACCTCTGAAAACTGACATCATTGCCAAACCTTATCTGCCAGAGTCTGCATCTCTTTTGATACACCAGTATTTGTCAAGACCGCAGGTTTTCAGCCCACAACATCTCTCTGGTCTGTGTGACAAACAGCAGGATGTTAAAAACCTATTGCAGATCGCTTTCCTCCTTCCTCATGACTCATAGGACAACACAAACCCCTTTTCCCAAGCAAGATGGAAAGAGCAAACAGAGATAAGCAACACTGGAAAGGTTCACATTATTGTCATTAAGATGGTCTCTGCTAAGTGCTCCTCAGCGGTACAGCAGGACTAAACCAGCAGCACAGTCTCTGCATAGCATCCAATGCAAACTCAGTGTATCTTTTCATTATTCATCAGTCTCTTTCCTTGAGTAACAAGCAATAGGATGAGAGGAAACCTCCAAAGGAGGTTTACACTGGCCATTACAGAAAAATTCTTCAGTGAAAGGGTTTTCAAGCACTGGAACAGGCTACCTAGGGAAGTGACAGATGCACCAACCCTGGAGCTATTTGAAAGACATGCAGATATGGTGCTCAGGGGCCAAGGTTTAGTTGTGGCCTTGGCACAGTTACACCTACGACTGGACTCGACGGTCTTCAGCATTTTTTCCAACCTAAACGATTCTATGAACTTTCAAGCCTGTCCCTCAAATATTACGCATGCCCATCCCTGACCAGCAGCAACAAAATGAAGGAATGTATTCTATCAACTAAACCCAAAACCACAGATCTGCACCATCCTCTCAGCTGATACTCTGAGTACTACAAAGATCTGTAAGAATGGTCTGAATCACAGAATGGGTCAGGCTGGAAGACACCTCAGACTGCCATGGGCAGGGACACTGCTTACTAGACGAGGTTGTCCCCAACTCAAGTTGGCCTTGAACACTCCCAGGGAGGGCACAGCCACAACCTGTTCAGAAGGCACATCTCTCACACTCCCAACCCATGCTAGATCAGAGAAAAGCATCCACTTCCTTTACTTCATCTTACCATTCCTACCTTTGCTAGCCCTCCGCTTCCCCTGAGCACTACTATATTTCTCTTAGTGTCTCTCTAGATCCAGCATCCACCATGGATTCTCTAGATCCAGCATCCACCACGGATTCTCTAGATCCAGCATCCACCACGGATTCTCTAGATCCAGCATCCA
>JAOXOE010000343.1:10622561-10636773 GCA_028565055.1 Phoeniculus purpureus | reverse complement strand
TGTCTGGCAAATTTATCCGAGATCTCATTGAGACCTGACTGCTTTGTTTTCTTTTCCCTTATCTTTAATTGTGGTCTCGAACCCACCACAAAATTGGTGCCAAAACCCGAGAGCAAAGCAGTTTCTTAGTTTTAACCCACTTCACCAAGAAAAAGTTTTGCTTCATCAGGAAGGTCAAGAAACATGGACTCATAGAATGGAAGGGACCTTAGACATCATCTAGTCACAACCCCCTTGCCATGGGCAAGGACACCTCTTGCTAAACTCAACTAGATTGCCCAAAGGCCCATCCAACCCAGCCTTGAACACTTCCAGGGATGGGGCATCCACAACCCCCCCCTAGAAAACTTGTTCTATTGCCTAGGAATTGTGAGGAATATCTTTCTAAGATCTGATCTAAATCTACCCTCTTCTGGTTTGATACCATTCCTCCTTGTCCTACCACCATAGTCCCTCATAAAATGCCCCTGTCCTGCTTTCCCATAGGTCCCCTTCAGGTACTGGAAGGCTGCTAGAAGGTGCCCTGTGATGGTTTTAAATGTTGGTAGTTTACCTTGAAAACTGTACACCAAATCTGCAAGCTTAATTTATATGTTTTCTGTGAACAGAAGGGGTTTGGGCTGGCAGAAGGGATTTGAAGTTTTAGCTTCATGTTTCTGTGTCCATCTGTCCCCCAGTTCCTGCCGCCTTTTCTTTCAACTCCATTCTCATCTGTGTTTCAGAGAGTACACACGTGGCACTGAGTATTGGAAGGTGAATAGAGAGATAGCGTGTTCCTCAGAGATCTGCAGAAATAATGTCTTGTCTGGACACCACACTTTGTTAAAATGGAAGGAGTTCTCTTGTTCATGGCCAAAGAAATCAGCATTTTGGAGAAGGATAGAAGCACATGGAACAGAGAACTGGACTTTAAAATGCCCACTGATAACAGGGAACACAAGCACAAACATGATGGTCTCCACAGTCTCACAGAAGCAGGAACAGCTAGAAGTATCTTCTCCCTTTTTTAGGGTTTGGACATTGAAGCTTTATCTCAGTTATGCAAGAACATTGTGATTAATCTCCTTATTTGTGTGAATGTCTTTTTATATGGGGTGGGTTAAATGTCCTGTCGCCTTTTTCCTCAAATTAAGTTAAGTTTTGTTTTTTGCCTGCAATTCATAAGTAGCTTCTTTTCAAACCTTCTCTGTATTGTTTTGTTATTATGGCCTGTTAGCACCTTCGCTAAATTAATTGTTTAACTTTGCTGTTGGGGTTTTTAACCTTTGACATCTCCCCAGAGCCTTCTCTCCTCCAAGCTGAACAGGCTAATACCTCAAACTGTCTTCATAGGAGAGGTGCTCCAGCCTTCTACCCGTTTGTTCCCATTGTTGTTGCCCTTCTCTGGACTCCTTCCAATAGTTCAATGTTTTTCTTGCATTAGGGACTTCAGAACTGGATGCAGTACTCCAGGTGAGGTCTCACAAGAGCAGAGTACAGAGGGACAATCTCATTCTTTGACCTGCTGGTCACACTTGTTTTCATGCAGCCCAGGCTGGCCTTTTGGGCTGCATTCACATACTGTTGGCTCGTGTTGAGCTTCTCATCTAACAGGTCCCCCAGGTCTTTCGCCATGATCTCTTTGAATGATGAATCCATTCATCACCCAGCATGTATTTGTGCTTGGTATTATCTCAACCCAGATGTAGGATCTTGTACTTGGACTGGTTGAACCTCATGCAGTTTGCATGGGCCCATTTCTCAAGTCTGACAAAGTCCCTCTGCATGTTGACTGCATCACACAGATTGGTGTCATTGACAGGCTGGCTGAGGATGCAGTGTCCATGTCACCAACAAAGATGTTAAATACCACTGGACCCAAAACAGACCCCTGAGGAACACCACTATAACCAATCTCCACTCAGACATCTAGTCATTGACTACAACTCTTTGAGTGTAACCATCCAGCCACTTCCTTATCCACTGCATGGTCCATCTGTCAAATCCATGTCTCTCTATTTTAGAGACAAGGTTGTCATGCAAGACAGTGTAAGAAGCCTTGCGCAAGTCCAGGTAGATGTCATCACTTGGTTTGTCCTTCTTATTGTAGAACGTCATCATAGTTTCCCTACCATGGGTGGCACCACTTCTAGTCATAGCCTTTTATTCCTCTGACTCGGACAGTATTTCTTAAGTCTTGCCGGTGAAGACTGAGACAAAAGTAATGATAGAATACCTCAGCTTTCTCCATATTCCAGCTAATCAAGTGACCTGTTTTCTTCCAGAGTGAGGTCTAGATTTTCCCTAGTTTTCCTTTTTTTTCCGTGATATATTTATGGAAGCTTTTTTGTCACCATTGATGGTCCTGGACAAACTTAATTCTATCTGGCTTTTGGCTTCCCTAACCCAATCCCTGTTTGCATAGACAACTCTTCTGTATTCCTCCCAAGCTACCTGCCACTGCTTTCACCTTCTGCTTCCTTTTTACGGCATTTCTTGTTCGTTCATGCAGTCTTCCTGCCATTTTTGTCCGACTTCCTTTTTGTAGTGATGAAGCAGTCTCAAGCTTGGAGGAGGTGGTCCGTGTCACTGACGGCAAGGTCATCTGTTTCCATAAAAAACATTGAAGCTCCTACATCTTGAGTTCTTATGTCATTCCAGTCTCCAAATTAAAGGTGGGAGAATTTGAGAAGAGAGAAAAAAAAAGCAGGCAAAATTATCCAGGAAGTGGATTGTCTACCTTGTAAGCAGAGATTTCAGTGGCTGAGCACTTCTTTGGATTGGAGGAAAAAAAGGCTGAAAGCGGGCTATAACTCATATTTGTAAATTCCTGAAGGCAGCAGGAATTCCTGAATGTGAGATTGTGCCTCACCAGACACCACGCTATGAGTGTGTTGTTTGATGAAAGCAGCAGAAGGTCAAGTTAAAACAAAGCCATGTACAGTGTCATATCAGAGTTGCAGGATTACTGAGGCTGGAAAAGACCGCTAAGATAAACAAGCCCAGTCTATAACCTAACATCACAACTATCACCTAGATCTAAGTTCCACATTCAGTCTTTACTTAAACATCTCCAGGGATGGTAACTCCACCACTTCCCTGGGAAGACCATTCCAATGTCTAACCATCCTTTCTGTGAGGAAGTGCTTCCTAACATCCAATTCAAACCTCCCCTGACACAGCTTCAGGTCCTGCTCTCTCATCCTGACACTAGTTGCCTGGGAGAAGAGCCTGACTCCCACCTAACTACAAATTCCCTGAGGTAGTTGTAGAGAGTGGTAAAGTCCTCCTCTTCTCCAGGCTAAACAACCCAAGCTCCCTCAGCCTCTTCTCATAAGACTTTCCTTTCAGTCCCTTCACCAGTCTCATTGCTCTCCTCTGGACCTGCTGCAGCAGCAAAATCTTTCTTGAAGTGAGTGGCTCAGATCTGCTCCCAGTACTCGAGGTGAGGCCTCATCAGTGTCCAGCTGTGTTGGGTTAATGCTTTAAGGACCCAGGAACTGATGTATTTCCCAAACCACTCCCCTCTACACCAAGGGACAGGAAGCCAAGGGGGGAGGGGCCAGCCAGCAGAAGGGACAGGAAGAGACCTGCATTGTGCGTGCTGCGCGCGGCCGCAAGCTCCCCTGCCTGATCTGCTCTCCTACTTGATAATCGCTAGTTAAGCTTTTGTTAATTGTTACTGGGGAACAGGACGCGAGACGGGGTCCAATCTCCAGGCGCTCGGTGCGCGGTGCACGCGGTAGAACGGAACACGAGACAGGTTCCGATCTTCAGGTGCGCGGTGGAGGAGCGCGCTACTGGCCCGCACCATCTTTGTTTTCCTTCTCTTCCGTCGCGACGCTGACGTGAAAGCAGCTGGGTGCGACCGCTTGTTGCTGCCGCCTACAGCGAGCGCCCCCTAGCGACTGGAGGCCTGAATTTCACCAAGTTGCCTTATGTATATAGTTCTCCCTTACATTGTTTCACCGAATTAATTTTTCCTCTGCTGAGGAGGTTGTCGCTATTCTGTTTCCCTCTTTCGAACTTATTCTGCTTTAAATAAAATTACAATTTATTGAAATTCTCAAATTTGTTTATACTCTCTTCCTATATTAAGGGAGGGGAATCTAACAATCTGTTCTGGAGGGTTCCGCCTTTAACCCTCAAACCAGTACAGCGTATCAGAGAAAGATCTGGAGGTACTGACTGACAGCAAGTTCAACATTTGCCAGCAGTGTGCCCAGGTGGCCAATAAGGCCAACAATATCCTGGCCTGTGTTAGAAATAGTGTGGCCAGGAGGAGTAAGGACATATCAGCCTCCTGTACTCAGCACTAGTGAGGCTGAACTTCAAGTACTGGATTCAGTTCTGGGCCCCTCACTACAAGAAGGACATAGAAGTGCTGGAGCAGGTCCAGAAAAGGGCGATGAGGCTCATGAAGGGTCTGGAGCACAAATCCTGTGAGGAGAGGCTAATGGAGCTGGGATTGTTTAGCCTAGAGAAAAGGAGGCTTTTTACAGGGAGACCAGCCTCTTCACCCTGGAGGAAACTGTTAGGACTGGAAGAAAAGTTTGCAAGCTGCACCAGGGGAAGTATAGGCTGGATGCTAGGAAGAATTTCTTCTCTGAAAGGGATTTTGGGTATTGGAACAGGCTACCCAGGGCAGTAGTGGAGTCACCATCCCTAGAGTTAAGACATTAGATGTACTGCTGATATACATGGTTTAGTGGTGACCTGACAGTGCTGGGTTGAAGGTTGGACTTGATCTATAAAGGTCTCTTCCAAACAAGTTTAGTCTGTGATTCTGTTTGGCTATATAAAATTATTATTTTGCCTGTCCAGTAGCATGTGGAGAACTACCATTTGTAGCAAGGAATTGAGACCATGTGAAGGAACATACTGACATCTCCTTTCTTCTTCTATGAGTTAAACAGCACTTTGTAGGTGTGTTTAGTGTTGTGCCATAGACTTTCTTTGGGTACTACAAGGATATGTAGTGACTTCTTTAAATACTTTGTCACTCCACATACATAACTGGAAAGAGTCTTTCTCAGAAGAAGAGATTGATGGCAGCGTGTGCTGCTGGAAATAAGATGACTTTGGTGGGGAGATAAAAGGATCATGCTACTCTGAAAGAGTCATCTTTACCGACCATTGACACATCCATTTGAATCTGTGAAACTAGAGAAGACCTTGTCATAAGAATCCTGTGAAAGAGTTTTGACTGGTTACTTACCTCATTCTCCTGTAAGAAAAAAAATAGAATGTCCAAAAAGGCACTATGCTAGCACTGTACAAAAAAATAATGTTGAGTATAGTTTAAGTTAGAAGGTAAATGGATTTCAGTAAAATGTGTATATTATGAAAACATGAGTGAATTGTAATAATAGAGTACATGACAAGATCGAGTCTTATCTCACTAGCTGGGGTTGGAGAAAATACATCTTAGAGCAATACAGCCATCTGGTTATTTATTTTATAATACAATCAAAGTGTGATCTCTCATAATAAAGACTTCTGACTGAGAAATATCACTTGTAGATAACAGTTATAATTAATAAAGGAATTTGACATAGAATCTCCTAAGTAGCTCTAAGGGAGACACAAGATCCCTTCTGAATAAAATTACTTTGGTCATGTACTCTGTATGTGGATCAACAAAAGCACAAAGCCACTATTACTTTCTATATTATCTGAATTCTTTACAGATGGTCATCTGATCTCTCAGGGTCATCTGTGTCAACCTCTATTAAAAGCCAGACTTAAAGTGAAATCAGAGAGCTGAGGATGGTCTGGGTCATTAAAATATTTGGTAAATATTAGCATGTTTAAAGGTGTATACCTCAACCTCACTTAAAAACTTTTCTCAGTGGCCAAAGAACCTAAACAAGAAAAGTTTCATCATCTAGTAATAGTTCTCTTGCTAAAATTTTAGTTTCATTTTAGAAGAGAAGTGGGGAGCGAGCCTTCCACTTATTCCGGAGAAAAAGCTAGAAAAATAGACTCATATCTTAAGTTCTAGAAACTGAAAAGGCTGAGCTGATCAGACGAAAAGAACATGGAAAACTAATGTTGATTCTAAGTCACAAAAAGCTTCAGAGATTTATGAGGTAAAGAAAGACAGTTACACACCTACACTTCTAAATCAGATTAGTCCAAAGAAGAAGAGCAAACTCCTGACCACCTGTTCCTTCATCAGCAGCTTGCTCCCTTTCTGGATCTCACCAATGGATGTTGTCCAGGCATAATTCAATAAACAGAATGAATAAGAGCAAATAAATTTTGATTCATTTCAACCTGTACGGTCCTCCAGAGCTGCAATATTTGTGCCTTCAGATCCTCTGCATGTCTTCATATAGCATCTCATGTTTATAGTGCAACAGCAATCTTCTTGCGGAAAGCAGCGTGGTGGGCATCGGCACAAATCTCATATGCACTCACACACAATTAACTGTTGCAAGAGTAACAGCCGTGGCTGAGGGCAAGGACAACTGCCTGACACCTGTGTCCTGTGCAGTGTGCACATGACCGCTCTATTCTAGGGTTAGCAAGCCACAAGCAGCATGGATGTGAGCCAGTCTGGGCTACTCAACTCTAAAATCAGATCTTTTTCTGTTTATCAGGATGTAGACAGACAGACACTGTAAACTGATGATGTATAATGATATTGTAGTTAATTTTGTATTTTTCCACTTGGAAGTGAAAGATTTGAGAATAAGTATTTTCCTCTCTTGAGCTGGAAGATGGTATTGTCAGAATGCTGTCATATACCAGAGAGATCCAGGTAACATCAGTGAGCCAAAAGTGAGTGATGTGAGTAAGAAAGAGGTTACATGCAAAGAAATCACTCAGAAATGAGCAAATATTCTGTTCTTACTTCTCCTTCCTATTTATATAATATTTTATAAAGCTTATTTATTATTCTATTAAGGATTTATTCGAAAAATTTGGCAAACGATTCTCTCTGTGCACTGCCTAAGAATGCTACATGCATGACAACCAATATGCAGCACAGTATTAATAACAGCAATAAGATCATGGAAACCTCATACACCGCAAATATGAGCCTCATATTCTGCAGCCCTCATAAGTTATCTAGCCACAGGGACACTCCATTTGGTTAAAAGTGACATGTTTTGTGATGTAATTGTGCCAAATATGTTTCCAAGAAGATTTTTGTTTAAGTTTTAAAAATTACTTCCTTGCTTTAATCTCACAGGTATTTATTCCTCGTAGTCTGCTTGGTACTTCTATATGTAAGTGTTACATACTCTTTTCCAATCAACATTCCTAAGAAATTAAGCACCTGTAGCTCTCATTCCACTTTCACACCTGTTGCAACAGCCTTCTCAAAGTGTAACTTCTAAGTGCAAAATTGCCAACCTTTATTTTCATAATTTACAAAGTTTTGTTTGGACCATTAATTAGAAAAAGCAACCAAGAGTTACTTAATGCTGGACTTGCCAGCACTGTCTCTCACTCTTGAGTGACATTACAGGAGGTATCTGTGACTACACTTCCTGAGAGCAATATTCTGAGTCTTCCTGAAGAAAAATGAAACTCAAGGTTTCCATTAGTTAATATTCATTTCTTTCCTTCCTGCCTCAATTTCTTTTTTCATTTTGTCTTCAGGCAATTTAAATATTTGATAAGTATAAACACAGCAATGTCGAACTCCAATATTCTGCTTCTTCAGTTGTCAGCTCCCTCACATACAGTAGATCCAGGACAATAAAAGTGGCCACCAAGGTAGGAGAAACACACTGACTAAACGTTATCACTAGCCTAGAAGCTTTTCAACAGCTATCAAAACAACTTGCTACTTCTCAATAATATTTTTATTCCACTTGGGATTAGATGGGTCCAGATCAAACTGCTAAATACCAGCAGTTCCTTTTCTGATGGGTTGAGAAAGGGCAAAACCCTGCCTGACAGCCTGGAAACTCTGAGAAACAGCCCTATGAGCCTCAAGGGGAAAACACGAGTATATCAGAAGAGACTCCAGGACCCTCATCAGAGATACCCTGGTGACCCTGGAAGAGACCCTGATGGGGTAGGATTTTCCCTGCAGGTCCTGGGAAGACCCCAGGCTGGAGTAGGGAAAAGGGTGAGGAGGAAGGAGCAACAGAGAAGGGCTGCTATGGACAGACCACACCCTACTGTGCTGCTCATAGTGACAGAAGGTGGAGGAGTTGGGGATGAATGATTGAAGTTAAGACTGAGAACAAGGGAGGGCAGAGGGAAAAGTATCTTATTTTTTGTCTTTCTTTCTCCTTTCTCCCCATCCAACTCTTTTTTTCACTGGCAATGGCTCCCTAAGTGGAATCCATTTGTCTAAGTGATCTTCCTGTCCTTATCTCAACTGACAAGAGTGAGAAGAGTGGCTCAGGGTTTATCAGTCAGTATCCAACAACCACTCCCATGTAACACTTCAGACAAAAATTGTCTGAAGTTTAAGTTGATACCAGATATATTAATGAAGATTTATAAGCAAAAATGGCTGATGTAATAAGTTCCAAGTGTGTAATGTAGACTAGATTGATATTTGTTTGTTCTCATCCTAACACGCACGCTTGTTATGAGCTGGTGATTACAATGAAGCTTGGCACATTTGATAAAGCTAAGATACTCTGTTGCATAAAAGTTGTCTTTTAAGTCACTGTTACTTAAATTATTTTCAATTGCTGTATTCAATCTTTTCTTAGTTCATATATTTATACATAGAAACCAAAGAGATCTATTAAAATGGACTCTTGCTGCAGAGTGAGCTGCTATGCGGTACCTAATTCACTTGAGATTTCTTTATAAGAAATTTTTTTTTATAGTGGGTTTGGTACTGCAAGTGTTTGATGAAAATTGTTAACTCCCATGTGTTTATTTTTGAAGATATTTTTGCAGCTATTTTTGTCATCTTACAGGGTCATATTTTCTGTTTCCTTAACTCACTTTGTGAGATATTTGGTCTGAATTTAGTGGTGAAATCATGAGTTTCACTCATCCTGCACTTCACTTTCTGTGTACATGAGATTTAGAATACAGACTAACATCTGTTGGTGCTATCCATGTCTGGACATCATAAAACATTTCCAGTTGCTTGATGTGTAGAACTTGCTGAAGCCTGCACTTAACATTTTTCAGCAAAGCAGTATTTTGTGTTGTGTTTTGAAGCAGTGTCCTTGTAAAGAATCCCCTAATACGCAGCAGTTTCATACAGCTCTGTGCTGCTTCCTTTTGCTATCCATGAAGAATTACTTTCAATCTCTTGTAAGGCTGGATCATTTTATCTGCTTGAGGCTGACATGGTTTGCTGAAGAGTAGGACAGCACCAGCATCATTTACGCTACTTATTTCTTATTGAAACTCACTTGCAAATGTATAGGCTTAAACTTAATTTAATAAGTATTATTCAATTTAATGCTAAAAAACATCCACAGGATGTGTCCGTCAGGATTTACCTCAAATGATTTCAAGTCCAAATAGTTGATAAAATCACTGACAATTAGAACACTTGTGCTCTTTTGTGAATATAAATATATTGTGACTCAACTGAAATCTTAACCACTACAGAACTATTCTAACTTAATTAGAACTAATCAGACAGCAGACTATTTTTAGTTGCTCCATTTACTATAAAGAATTGTGTTTTCATCAGACAGTATCCAGCACGATATATTTAATTCATATAGCTTTTAAATATTTGTTCTGTCATTTGCATCACTTGTGTTCTTTGCCTAATCATACTCACGTAACGTGACCCTAAAAGTGTTCAAATATTCAGTGAATCTTCCTGAAAATTCTCAGTGAAGCTCACCAGGAAATGCTGAATCTGTTTCTGTGGAAAACAATTGTCATCAACATTTGCCAAGAAGTTTTCATTAAAAGCCCCCAGACTTGAAATGTGGTGGTTTAAGGTCACACAGCAACTATACAGCTGCTTGCTTGCTTGCTCATCTCTGTCAATGAGGTGAGGAAGAGTACAAAAAAGGAAAGGTAAAACTTGCAGATTGAGATAAAGAGAATTTAATAATTAAACTTAAATAAACAACATAATAACAATAAATGTAGTGAAAAGAAATAAGTTAAAAAGAGAGAGAAATAAAATGCAAGAAAAGAGAAGTGATGCACAGTGCTCTTGCTCACCACCCACTAACTGGTGGCTCAAGCAGTGATCAGCCCTTTGCAGTTAGCTGCTCTGAGTTCATGTACTGGACACGACGGTCTTATGGTATGGGAAATCCCTTTGGCTACTTCAGGTCAGCTGTCCTGGTCATGCTTCCTCACAGCTTCTTGTGCATCTGGCAGAGCAGAAAAATCCTTAACTTAGGATAAGAGCTACTCAGCAACAACATATCAATATGTTACCAAATTATTCTCACACCAAATCCAAAACACAGCATTGCACCAACTAATAGGAAAAATTACCTCTGTCCCAACCAAAACCAGTACAGTCGCACTGTCCTTTAAATCCTGTGCTGGGTTGTGTGTTAGGACCCACAAAAAAGAACTTGTGCATCTCCCAAACCACTCCCCTCTACATCACAGTAGCAGGTCCTGGGGGACCATCGGGGATAAAAATAACCCAAACAAAAAAGCCAGCAGGGGGTGACCGGGGCAGTCCCGGCCAGCGGTGGAGGAGGGAAGACCCACAGCTCCTGTGCTCTGACCTACTGCCCAGCCCTCCTGCCTTCTCCTGCACGCTACCCTTTAGTTAAGCTTTTACTGGTAGATCGGAAGGGGATCTGTCTCGCACTTTAAGGCGTTTTGTTTCGCCTTAGACTGCTTCTAAGTGCGGCTCTGTTTTCGCAAGGGGGAGGTGGGCTGCGGCGGTTGCCAGGTGAGCGCCGGCAGAGCGGAGCACCAGCGGGTTCCGATCTCCAAGCACCCGATGCACGTGGTGGAAGTGCACGCGACTGGCCCGCACTATCTTTATTTCCTCCCTTGTTTTCTGGTGCGACGCGGATGTGAAAGTAGCCAGGTGCGGGCAACTGTTGCTGCCTCCCCTGGCGAGCGCCCCCTAGCGACTGGAGGCCAGAATTACACCAAATTGCCTTCTGTACCTAGTTCTTTCCTTACACCATATTCCTGAATTTTTGTTTTCTTTTCCCTCTACTGTGAAGGTTTTTTTCGTTGTTTTTCTCCTCCCTATTTTAAATTTATTTCATTTTGAATACAGTTACAGAATGACTGACTTTGTGTTGCATTCCCACACATTTAGAACAGGAGCCATACAATTCCAGATGATGCGATATTGCTGCTGTTAGCAGCAGCCCTCAGGCTCTGTACCAACTGCAGTACAAGACTTCAGGATGTATGAAGCTTTGTCTTTACCTGCAGTTGTTTTAGCCCTAACAGCACAATGCCAGGTGGTGCAGTAAGCGTTAATTCACTTCAGGTTAGCTTCCTGAAATTGCATGGCTTTCCTTCTAAAAGAAGTTAAACTGCATGCAGTACAGGTGTAATGAAAACAAGCAGCCATCGCAAAATAAAGTCTGTGACTAGTAATGAAAGAATTCTCTGCAGTACATTGAAATCTTACAAAAGAAACCCCAAGTGGAGCAAGTCTGAGGAAGTAGAAAACTCCACACCATTAATATCCTCTCCTTCCAGAAAAGGAACCTGAAAGCTCTAAAGTTGCCACAAGACTTTGGAAGGCTGAGCACATAGGAAAAAAAAGTCTTGTTTGTTGCTGGAAATGAGCTGTAATATTATATGTTAGTCTCATTTTATCAGGAATAATTATAACTGTTTGTAGTAATTTGATTAAACATTGATTAGATTCCAAATAAATACCAAAGATCCTTACACCCACATATTGTAGAGTACTCAGTGCAGCAGAACATTCCCACATTAGACTAATTTCTACGAAATGGTGCATTAGTAATAGTCTTTTAGTAATAGCCTAATTGCATTAGTAATAGCCTTCTAAAAAGAAAAGCTTCTAAAGCAAAGCAGAGGTAGAGGTATTCTTTCATGCTTGCTCTTAATTCTTTAATACAGGTTCCTATTCACAAGTCTATATTATTTTGACAAGCTAAAGTAATGCCTACACAGATTAATATTGCATTACTATTATACAGTGAATCAGGTGATGCTACTGACTTCGTACAAATTGCAATGAGCAGCAAATTACTGAGAGACAACATTATGTATTAGAAAAATACTTGAAATTGAGATTGAATTATCATGTATTGGTTATAGTGCTAATTCTTTTGTGTTGAGTTTTGGGAATGCCAGTATGTCATGGAATGGGAAATTTTTCATTGTGTATCTTGGATTTGCTTCCTAAGCTCACAGCTTTGCATAGTATTTCTGTTAGTCAATAAGCTCCACTATTCCAAAGTTCATCCAGAATTGGTCTACTGAAAGAATGCTAAAGCGCAGTTCATATGGATCAATCAGTTCATCACTAATTTTAGTATAATTTGTGGTACCATCTCAGTTCAGCAGCATGCCACACAAGTATGTCAGCACACAGGTGACTCAGCACAACAGTATGTTTAAAGGTGAATGCCATATATTAAAATGCAGAGTCTCCTCCATTGTGCTAACAATTTTTCTAGACAAATTCACAAAATTGGAAACAAAGTGAAAATTCTGTCTGTTACCCAGAACTACTGGGTAACAGGTTGCCAGCTGCCCATATTATTCTCAAGTACTTTGGCACAGCTCTTGATAAAAGTTATTATGGTTCAAAGGATTTGATGTAGACAGGAGCATTTGTGAAACTATAACCAAACTTTTTCAATTTACATTATTGAAATTATGAAGCTGAACTATGGCATTGACTTCCACTAATCTATTAGCTAAAGGAAAAAGGCAAACCCCATGACATTCCTTCAAATCCATCTATATCTGTAAGTATATGTGTATATTCAGAAATGCATTTTAAGCATCATTAATACTGGTACAGAAAGATACTGCAGTCATCTCTCACAGACATTGGTTTCACAGATGCGGTTTGCCTGAACAACCTTTCTCAGCTCAGAGTGTTCATCTGTCTTGTAGAAATGGTTTAGCATTTTCATTCATCATTTGAATGAGATGTGGTAAAATGTCTACTGTGTTTCTTTTTTCAAGCTGAACTAGTGTGTTCATGGACTGTGCTTTCTGGGTCCATTAACACTAATGATGTTATATGGTTCACTCTAGGCCTTTCCGTGGGCTGCTACTCATGTCAGAGCAGGTAATAAATAGGCAAAGCCCTCCTGTCCAGAAATGTGTGGTTTCACTGCAGTGGGTTATGAGGAGAGCAGTTAAATGCTTCTACGAATAGAATCCACAGGTTTGCCAAAAGAAAGAAAGAAGTATGCAAGCACAAAAAGAAGAGAGTTCCATCAGAAAAAGAAATTAACTCTAGTATTTTCTTACCCATTTTGAATGTAACTTCATGTTCATACACCATAACAGGAGTTAACAATGAGGTCTTTAATATGGCCTATACAGAATATTACTTTAAACTGCCTATTCACTGTATTTTGCTAGTTACATGAATAAAAGTGAAAGCTCACAATGCACTCCATGCCTTAGGAAGCAATCAGCTGAGCCAAGTTACCACTACATTCTGAGTTAAGATGAAACATTCACCTCCTGAATCTCAAGTGATTTATGGCACTCAGAATATGATTATTACTATGCTTTGAAGTGGTCTCCATATTTTGTACTTGTGCAGAAGAAGAAATTAATCTTTTTGTTGAGAAATTGTCAGCTACCATCCTCTACTCCAAGAGCTGCGCTGATGATATCCAAGTTTCTCCATCACTCTTTAACTTCAAAGATCAGTTTCCAAATAATCATGGAATCATGGAATCATGGAATTATTAGAGATTGGATGGGACTTCCAAAGATCATCTAGTCAAATTCCCCTGCCACAGCAGGAACATCTAGACCAAGTCACATAGGAACACATCCAGGCCAGTCTTAAACGTCTCCAGAGAAGGAGACTCCACAACCTCTCTGAGCAGCCTGTTCCAGTACTCTGTCACCCTCAGTGTGAAGAAGTTTCTTCTGATATTTATGGGGAACCTCCTACGTTCCTGTTTACACCCATTGACCCTCATCCTGTCACTAGATGACATTGAGAAAAATCATAGAATCACTAGGGATTGGAAGAAACCTCGAAAGATCATCTAGTCCAATCCCCCTGCCATGGGCAGGGACATCCCACCCTAGATAACGCTGGCCAGAGCCTCACCCAGCCTGGCCTTAAACACCTCCAGGGACGGGGCCTCAACCACCTCCCTGGGCAACCCAT
>JAOXOE010000343.1:10598131-10612663 GCA_028565055.1 Phoeniculus purpureus | reverse complement strand
CAGAGTGATTCTGATTGTATAACTTCTCCAGTGAAGTGAGCCTGCTGTGGCAGGGGGATTGGACTAGATGATCTTTCAGGGTCCCTTCTAATCCCTAATGATTCTACGATTCTATGGTGTCCACAGAATCACCTTGTGTAGCTTGGCAAGCCCTGGATTCCATGTGCTACAAAGCAGTATGATTGCCTCCCTATTTTGTTTAGTCTAGTATTGTGCACAACTTAATTATGAATTTAATTTTTATTTCTCCCAGTCAGAAGAACAATTCTGTAACTAGCGGTGTGCTCCAGGCATCAGTCCTGGGTCTAGTTCTGTTCAATATCTTCATTAATTATGTTGATGATGGAATAAAGTATCTTCTCAGCAAGTTTGCTGATGATACCTAAACTGAGTGGATTGGCCTATTCACCAAGGGGCTGTTCAAGTAGTCAAGATTTGGACAGGCTGGAGAGTTGGACTGAGAGGAATTTAATGACTTGTAACAAAACCAAATGTAAAATCCTTCATTTGGGAAGGAATAATGGGAGGCATCAAAACAGATTGGGTAGTGACCAGCTAGAGAGCACCCCTGGGAAGAGGTGTCTTGGAGTTGTTGTGGTTAACAAACTAAAAATGGATCAGCAATGGGCCCTAGTGGTCAAGAATGCCAACAGGGTGTTGGGATGTATCAAGAGGAGCTTATCTAGCACATCAAGGGAGCTGCTTCTACCCCTTTATTCTGCTTTAGTGAGGCCACACGTGGAATCGTGTGTCCAGTTCTGGGCTCCCCAGTTCAAGAGGGATCGAGAATTAATTGACAGAGTTCAACGCAGAGCTACAAGGATGACTGGGGGTCTGGAAAAACTGTCTTATGAAAAGAGATTTGAGAACAGTGGGACTTTTTAGTTTGGGTAAAAGAAGGCTACAAGGGGATTTAATCACTGTTATAAATCCATGAGGGCTGGGTGCCAAGGAGAAAGGAAGACTCTCTTTTCAATGGTGTCAGACAGGGCAAGGGGTAATGGATGCAAGCTTGAACACAGGAAGTTTCACCTCAATCTGAGGAAAAACTTCTTTACAGTCAGCGTTATTAACTATTGGAATGGATTGCCCAGGGAGACCGTGGAATCTCCTTCTCTGGAGATGTTTCAGACCCAGTTGGATGTGGTTTTGTGTAGTTGATTTAGGCTTTTTAGGCAGTTATGTTTTTCAGTAAGCTGTGTAAACTGTGTAATTGGCTGTGAAATTCACCTAGCACACCTTTGCTGGCACTTTCAGTTTGTACACAAAGAAATTCACATACATGCTCACTTCAGTGAGGAAGATGTATTCTCCTTCTCTTTATACACTTACTATTCTATTCTTCTTTATGTTTATTTTTTTATTATGGGCCTGGTATATGAAGCTCTGTGAGAATGACCATGTATCCACAAAACTCCACCAAGAAATGCTCAAGAGCCTGGTTATTTAACCAAGACAGAGAAAGCAAAGTGGGTGACAAAGCATAAATACCTGTATGGCAGGCAGAGTTCAGCTGGAGAGGCATTTGAGAACAAAGAGCTAAGTTGCACAAAATGAGAAACATTAGGTTTTTGTAAGGAGCAGAGACTTGTTTTTCCTTTAGTGAAAGTTGCTGGCATATCATGCTGCTGGCAGCAGTGGGATCTGCTTGTTGGCAGCTGCTGAGGGAACATCCCATTTTGATTTAGAAACTATTTTCTGCTTCAAACAAATTCCTGTAGTGGTTCCCATAGTTCATGCTGCACAGGAGCCAGTGCTGCTGGCTTAGAAACCACAGCTTTCTCTGCCTGTGGTTGTCTTTTCCTTTTTACTTTTCTTTTATCATATCAAGGTGCTGTGGTTTTCTCTGAGTCGGCCTTGATGTTCAGCCTCTTTTCACTGTCTGTTATTCTCATGTTTCACTTTTTTTGGTAAAAGTTCAAACAACTAATGAGCAACTTGCTGTTAGTTATTTATTTTCAACCTCCTGACCATCTAAGTGCTGAGTAGCTACCTTTAAATGCTTTAAAGTGATTCCATTCATCATGGTGCAGCTACCTCCTGGCAGCTAATGACATCCTCTCTTGAGTTTTGCTTTGAGGAGGATTTGTACCTCTCTCCCTCCTTTTATCATTGTAGAGGATGCTGGCAGAAACTATTTAGACTTCTTAGAAGCTTTCCAGTACAGAATGACAGTTCTATGGTTTCTGTTGAGTAGCACTCTGCTCTGAATTGTGCAAATTCTTGCTCTCAGCACAAAGATCCTTGAGTCCATGGGTGCTTCTGCTGTGACCCAGGAACTACTGTTGCTGGGCTGTATCCAATTATAAATCCAAACTCCTGTTTCCTTTCAGCCCCCAAGAATTTCCAGAAAAGTTTTGGAAGCCTGACATAATTTGAAAAACATGAGTAGCCTCAAAACTGCCCTGGAGCCTCCTGGTAGCTTCTTGGGTAGTTAGGAAATAGGTGCAAAGGCTGCCAGGTGGGCAAAATATTTGTAGAACCCCAGTTCAGCACCTGTTTGGGGCATCTGACTGCCTGGGCTCTCTTTTGGTGGGAGCAGAGGCAGCTCAAGGAACAGAAGTTTCTCTATCCACCAAGAGCTTTCCCAAAGCCATGGGATAACTCTCTACAGGGTATCTCTCAAATGTGGCAGGGATTGCTCTAAATGTCCTTCCCCCACAACATGGTGCTGTGATTAACTGGGTGCTGTGATTAACTGGGTGCTGCTGCACAGTCTGGGGAGACAAAATTGTCTGGCTTCATTCTCCTTTGGCTCCCACCAAGAGCACAACTGAAGTTTTACCAGTGGATGGAAGTGGCTGCAGAAAGAAAAAGTATGGGTCACAAGAACAGATGCTCTGATGTTAGGAAGTACCTGTTGTACAGATGACTGTGCAGCGCATAGCTTGGCCCAGTCTTGCTGGCTGCTTGTGTTTCCAATTAGCTCTGGGCGTTAGCTTGCTGCCATGGCTCTTCAAAAATCCGGGTTGCTCTCTGCAGTGAACTGGCAGGATGGCTCCCACAGCGATCCCACATGGCTCCAGGGCTAGGCAAGAGCACCCAGCACTCTTCAGATGCATGCTGTGCCAGACCTCTAATACATTCCTTCTCTGTTTTGTGAAAAGAGCTTTCCAGAAGTGTTCTAAAAGGCTGGTTTAAGCTCACAGTGTTTTATCATTTGAAGAAGGGAAAGGCATAGGGGCAATGGGAGGAAGCCTTCTGTTCTAAGTACTTAAGGTGACCTTCCAGCTGCCTGGCCTTCTGGCAGCACAACCCTGTTACTGTGCTAAGCCCAGTCCTGGACACAACTTACCCTGTGATTCTGCCTTCGGCCGGAGACCAGAAGAATCCCACCTGCTCCTCTACAACTGTTGCCATCTTTTGCATACTGCTGTTACCTTCAGGAAGTTCCCACCTTTGCTGAGGTTTCAAACTTTTTTTTAAAAATTTTAAGTCTTTTTGGCACCAAACCCACTCTATCTCCCATGACATTTCATGTGAACAAGACATGATGTTTGCGGGCTGGATCTTACAAGCTACAGTGTCTTATTGCAGCATATTGTATCCTTTGTTTATGGCTGTTAAGCCATTTATCATGAGTGGAATGGCAGATGCTCACACAACTAAACTTGTTACTTGACTGTGTACCTCTTGATTTTTGTGGCTTAGGTTAACAAAGTTTTCTCAATGTTCTTAGCTGTAAATATGTGGAAAATATGTGTGTATCAGAAGGGAGTGGAACATTTCCCTGATGAGGAAAGGCTGAGGGAGCTGGGTGTCTTTAGCCTGGAAAAAAGACTGAGTGGAATGGGCAGGTGTCAGGAGGATGGAGCCAGGCTCTGCTCAGTGTCATGCAATGATATGACAAGGGGCAACGGGTGTAAGCTGGGACATAGGAGGTTCCACATAAATATGAGAAGGAACTTCTTCATGGTGAGGGTGACAGAGCACTGGAGCAGGCTGCCCAGTGGGGTTGTGGAGTCTCCTTCTCTGGAGATGTTTAAGATCTACCTGGATATGTTCCTGTGTGATTTGGTCTAGGTGATCCTGCAGTGGCAGGGGGATTGGACTGGATGATCTTTGGAGGTCCGTCCCAATCCCTAATGATTCTATGTTTTTCTAAAGAAATCCAACAGGGAAAAGGTGGGCATCATTCCTGTTGTTGTAGCTGTTGTTGCTATTGAACAGACACAGGTAGTAAAGCACATTAATTATCCTGCATTCTGTGAGTGGGGAACAAACCTGGGTCAGAAGTAAGAGTGGTGTTTCAGAAAGATTGTCAAGATACTGTGTTTAAAATGTTATTTTTAAACAATATCTGAACAGTTTTGTGTTTTCACATTGTTCACTACTATAGCTAAAGAAAATAAAATGACAGTTGTCAGATAATCTGTATGATGTTGAGAGAGAGCAAAGAAATGAAAGAAACATGAAATATATGTGCTGGAGTTGTAAGCATTTTGTGGTGGGGATTCTGATAGGCACTCTGGGGTTTTTTTGCAATCAAAGTTGTTTTGTCAAGAAAGACAGCAAGCTTGAGAAGAGGGAAAAAGAAAAGACGGAGGTATTATGTAAATTTCTAGATACCACATTAACTATAAGAAAGCAGAATTTTTTTTAACTGCCCATGTGCTGAAGACAAAGATCGAGGTGATGTCAAAGCTAAGTTTACCAGATTCAAAAAAAATACAAGGTATTTATTGGCTACTCCAAAATATTTCAGGATAAGGTTTGTGATACATCTCCCATAGCAAATAATGTTTCGTATTTATCAAGCCCTTTCTCCTTTCAGAATTAGCTTACTATTTTATAGATCGCAAAACTGAGTTTAAGTGAATTATCAAGTGAATGTAGTTTAGTTACGTCAAACTGTTCTATCCAGTCCTAGTTTTGTTATAACCAAAACACTGTCTGTGCACATACAACGCACGAACTTCTTCCTCTGAGATCTTCTGCAATTACTGTATTAACTTCTGGGGCAGAATAACTTGGAAAACCTTGCTCAGTATAACTCAAAAATAAATTAAAAAAAACCACAGAAAAACGCACAATGCGGTTTTGTATTTTCATAAAATTTGCTACATACGTTCTTTCACTATTGAAGAAAATGGACTTAAATTCATTCATACTTTAATTGCTTTGCAGCCTCTATAGAGGTGTACAGTTGAAACATACAAATAATAAAATAACATTCTAATTTGTCTTCTATCTTTGTGAATTCTTGTCCTCTGAGTAGATTAAAATCGGAGAAAAAATAGGACAAATATGCTTTAATTATTATTTCTATTTTCATATTTCAATCCAACAAATATAAAATTTGAGCTGGATAAAGGAGATGGGGAATTCTTGAGTAGTATTCCTTGCTAATGAAGCTCATACATTCAAAATAAATTAAGCATTTGGGATTTCTCAGTAGAGTCCTGGGAGTATTTTCATTCATGTTCTGGTCTTATATCACCATTTTCTATCCTATCCGTAACAAAGGTTTACAGCTGTGTATCTTTGGATGTTTTAAATCAAAGTACTCACTCAAGTTGCAAAGTTATGACCCTGAAGCTTGCATTGTTGGCCCCTTTCTTGTGAACCCAAAACATTGGAAGAAAGAGGTATTCCCTGTGGGCAATACAGAAATTATGTAAATTTTTATGTCTTCGCATCATATCAATTACTTACCGTGGTGGATTAATCACATCTGCTCACCATAATTAGTAGTCCAAGGTGAGGTGACTACCTGTTTCAAGTTCTACTACACTATGAATTAGAGAGAGGAGAAAGAAAATTCTCCCAGCACAGCTCAACATGACAGACTGCACAAGCCAATTGTAATTTATTCTGCCTCTTTAAATCTGCCTTTTGGAAAGATTGCAATCTGCATCATGCACTATGATGCAAGATAATTAACAAAAGCACTACAAAGGTACTGATAGCACTAGCAGCTAATTTACTTGGCAACACCTTGGTTTTATGAGAATGCCAGGTTAGAAAGTCCATTATATCAGGAGTGGGATTGGTGTTCTATCTTCATTTTCAAAATACTCATCTTTAACCAAGGAACACCTTGTGAGGTTTTAATTATATGGCTTCAAGCAAGAATTAATGAGAGACAACTTATGAAAAACAACTAAAGTTACAAGGCAGAGACTATTTCAACGTAACATTACTGACAATGAGAGCCCAGTGTCAGTGCTACGGAGTTCATCCTGGGAAGCACAAGCTTATGAAGTGTTGTGTTGTTGTGTTTGGGTTTTCCTGCTATTGGCACATAATTCCTGCCAACTACTCTAGAGAACTAATTTTTCAGAAACAAACTCTGTTACATGGCATTGTTTCATTTCCTACTGAGGGACTTGCTGGAGGGTTACAATACACCACACCAGTAAATAAAATGTAGACATTACTAACAGTAAACTTAATCTAGCTTTGAGTATTTTTTAGGGCAAATATCTCAGACCAGTGCCAGTCATTCAGAAATACTAAAGCAATCAAACTGTCCTGTGAGAAAGAAGTACAGAAATAATCAGAATTTGAACCCTGGACTTCAGAAGAGCAAAGTTTAGCCTCTTCGAAGGTCTACTTGGTGGAATATCATGGGTTAGGGCACTAGAGGGCAAGGGTGTCCATGAGAACCCATCAAAATTCAAACACTGCTTCCTCCAATCTCCAGATCGGTGCATCCCTAGGAGTAAGAAAGCAGGCAGAGGAGACCTGCATGGATAAGTAAGGATCTTCTGGATAAATTCAAAAGGTAGAAAGAATTTTACATGTGGAAAACAAGATTAGCCACTTGGGAAGAACAGGAATGCTGTCAGAAAATGCAGCGATGCAACAAGGAGAGACAAGGCTCTCCCAGAATTAAATCTGGCAAGGGATATCAGACAATAAGAAGAGATTTTTTTGGTAAGTCAGTAGAAAACAAAAGACCAGGGAAAATCTGGGTGGGCTGATGAGTGAGACAGGTGCCTTAATGGTGGGAGACAGAGAAAGCAGAGTTACTGAATGCCTTCTTTTCTTTGGTCTTCACTGCTGTCACCCTGGAAATAAGATCTGGAGAGAGGAATTTTTTCCCTCAGTAGAGTCAGACCAGGTAAAAGAGCACTTAGCCAAGCGGGACATCCATAAATCCTGGGGCCTCAATGAGGTGCACCCACAAGTGTTGTGACAACTAGCAGATGTCAAAGAAAACAGGAGAGGTTCCTAAGGACTGGATAAAAACCAATGTCACTCTAGTCATCAAGAATCATAGAATCACAAAACATTAGGGATTGGAAGGGACCTCGAAAGATCACCCAGTCCAATCCCCCTGCCACTGCAGGATCACCTAGACCAAGTCACACAGGAACACATCCAGGTAGATCTTAAACATCTCCAGAGAAGGAGACTCCACAATCCCATGGGGCAGCCTGCTCCAGTGCTCTGTCACCCTCACTATGAAGAAGTTCCTTCTCATATTTTTGTGGAACCTCCTATGTTCCAGCTCATACCCATTGTCCCTTGTCCTACTATTGGATTTCACTGAGCAGAGCCTGGCTCCATACTCCTGACACCCACTCTTTCCATATTTATCAACATTAATAGGGCACCCCTTGGTCTCCAAGTTAAAGAGACACAGCTCCCTCAGCCTTTCCTCACCAGGGAGATGCTCCACTCTCTTCATCATTTTTGTGCCTCTGCACACTGCTGGCTCATGGTTATCCTGCTGTCCACCAGGTCCCCAGGTCCTTTTCTCCTACACTGCTCTCCAACAGGTCAGTCCCCAGCCTATACTTGTCCCTGGGGTTGTTCTTGCCCAGATGCAAGACACTACAGTGCCCTTGTATAGTTCATTCAATGTCTCCCCGCCCAGGTCTCTAGCCTGTCTAGGTCCTGCTAAATGGTAGCACAGCCCGGCAGTGTGTCGGCCGCTTGTCCCAGCTTTGTGTCAGAAGAGGGGCAAGAAGTTTGACCCAGGAAAATACATCCTGGTTAGTCTCACCTCAGTCTCTGGAAAGATGATGGAACAAATCATTCATGTGGAAGAAAGGTATTGGGAGCAGACAGCATGAATTCATCAAGGGGTAATCATGCTTGACCAATCTGATAGCTTATTAGGACATGATATCTGGCTGGGTAGGTGAGGGAAGAGCAGTGAATGTTGTCTACCCTGACTTCAGCAAGGCTTTTGAAACTGTATTCCATAATATTCTCATTAGAAACGCATGCGGTGTGGGTTAGATGAGCAGTGAGGTAGATTGAGAGCTGGTTGAGTGAAAGAGCTCAGAGGATAGTAATTAACAATGCAGGGTTGAGTTGAAGACCAGTGGTGACCAGCAGTGTTTCCCAGGAGTAAGTACTGGGTCTGGTCTTGTTCAACATATTCATCGATGACCTGGACAGGGGAACAGAGTGCATCCTCAGCAAGTCTGCTGGGAGGAGTTGCTGGCACACCAGAGGGCTGTGCTGCCATCCTGTGTGACCTGTATAGACTGGAGTGTTGGTAAGAGAAGAACTTAGTGAGGCTAAATAAGAGCAAATACGGGGTTGTGAATCTTAGGCAGAACAACTCCATGCATCAGTGTAGGTTATGGTTAGAGCTGCTGGAGAGTATACCTGAAGAGAAAGATATTGAGAGTCTTGGTGGACTGTAAGTTGATCATCAACACTGTGCCCTTGCTGCCAAGAAGGCCAATGGTATTCTAGGCTGCATTGAGAAGAGTCCATTTGGTCAAGAGAAGTCATCCTCCCCCTCTCCTCCACCCTGATGAGGCCACATCTGGAATACTGTGTCCAGTTCAGGGCTCCCTAGTTCAAGACAAACATGGAACTACTGGAAAGAGTCCAACAGAGGACAATAAAGATGATTGGTGACCTGGAGTTTAAAAAAACTGGAGCCATTTAGCCTAGAAAAGACTGAGAAGACCTTATCCTTTCTTGTAAATATCAAACAGTGGGTTTAGAGAGCACGGAGTCAGTCTCTTCAGTAGTGCCCTGTGACAGGACAAGGGGCAATGGGAACACTGAAAGTTGTATTTAGATTGAATTAAAAATACCTTTACTGTGTGGGTACCGATGCAGGCTGCCCAGAGTTGCTGTGGAGTCTCCTTCTCTGGAGATAGTCAAAACTGGCCTGGATGCAGCCTTGTGTACTGTGCTGTGGGCAATCCTGCTTTAGTGGAGGGGCTGGACTAGATAATCTATAGAGATACCTTCCAACTCAGACAATTCTGTGATTCTGTGAATCAAATGCAAAGTATCGACCAATAATTTAAAATATTGTCTAAAATCATCATTAAAAATATACTCTGATGCTGTATAAATTCTGTATTTTGCAAACAGCATTTCATAATAATTGAGGGATAAACTGAGATTTCTGCTTACAGGGATGATGTACAGGAAAACTTAGAGACTCTGACACAAGAAACTATCTCTGTAACCACGATAACCTCAGTGAACCTTGTGTATGTCAATTTGAGTAGTCAGTCAAAATCTCTCTCTGTCATGAAAACCTGCATACAAAACCTAAACACTAGAAGGAAATACAGTGCAATACTTGACTTGTGTTGTAGATCAGATTTACAGAATTTAAGCTGAAAAGATCCCCATCAGAAAATCTATTTGAATTTTTCTTCTATACAAGGATTCAGAGTAATTGTGAGGGCAGACAGTGCTGCTTCTGTCTGTCCTACACATCAGAAGCATAATTCAAGAGCCCCTAGGCTAAGATCAGAATGTTTGTTGTAGCTTAGGATTAATACAACTGCATAAAACCAAATAAAACTTTTATTTACTTTGGAGAGCATTAGGTGTGTCTCTTCCACTAAACTAAACAATGTCAAGGAGCATCCCAATCATTTCATTATCTATCCTATGGAATCATCAGCACTGTTTCCATCCAGCTTGTGGCATAGACTAAGTTCCTTGAGATGGAACAGAAGACACAGGACAGAACTTAACTCAGAGGAAGGACCGTTACCAACACCACTTTGCCTGCAGCCACTCTATTTGAATCTAATACAACCTAACAACAGGGATGTGGGCTGTTCATGCAGTGGAACAGCACTGTATTGTTTCATTTTACTGGCACAGATACACACACACTCCAACTGCCACCTTGGTGTCTCAAATTAATACTATTTCAGTCGTGTTTACTGTTGGAGTTTCATTGATTGCCCTCAAATCTGGAAGACTGATACTAGCCTTCAGAGAGTGCACAGGCTCCTCTGACGACACTGGATTCTGTCAAACCAACAGAACTGTTATTTTGAAGTTTATTTCAAAAGCAGAACATGGATACAAGTCTCTCATTGCCAGTGTAGAACACAATCAAAATAATAAACAGCAAAGAAAAAAGAAACACTCTGGGATGTTATTTGGAATCAAACTAGTTGTATTTTCTTTCAACATTTGAAATGTACTTCTATTTTTTCAGTTTTGTTTCATAATAATCTTGGGAGAAGTGCTCATTCTTCCTGATTCTAGGAAGTATTTAATGGGTAAGAACAACCCCCATGCAAAGGGAAAGTGGGAAACTTACAAGCACCGCTTAAACTTTGCCCCAATGAACATGTTCCACTAGCGGCAAACTTCTCTTTCTCTGACTGCAGCAGTGTGTGGTCCTGGAGTTTCCCAGTAAGAATCAGCCCGGCTGCAGTTACAATAGCTTTTGGATTTTGGGGTTACAATGATCGAGGTTCATCCCTCCTGTTAATAAAATTGAAAGCTAGCACAGAAAATTGCTATTTACTCTCTCTCACCCCCATTCTTTTAACTTGTTTTCAGAATCCTGTAAGTTATGTAGTTAGTCTCCAGTTGCTCTTCCTAATCACTATTCAGCTTATGCTGTCACATAGAAACTAATCTTAAACTGCCCTGTGTACACACAGAAACGCTATTTTCTTCTGTCACTACACAAGGAGTAGCTGTGTCTCACATACTACGAAATACCATTTCCAAAAGGAAGAGAAACAGTATTTCTCTTTGAAGTTCAGTTCTTTGAGAGAAAAAGTGCTACTAGCCAAACTTCAAAGAGAAATTGCCCTTCCTACCTGGCTGCAGCACTCCAGAGAGAGTTAATTTACCTCTCTGGTGAAAGACAAGCCTCTTAGCAGCCAAGCTGCCTAAGAAGTGATGTATCTGGTGGACTCCAGAATTAGGTCACAATTTTCTTTGAAATTTGCCTGTTATATCATTAGCATTTCAGACATGCTGAAATTATTTACTTTCCATTTTGGATTCATGCAGAAAGATAAATGAAAGTTCTAAACTTAGCTCTTAAATTTGTACTTGGTCTTTAAAAGGCTTTAAAGTCATGGATTTCCTTGACAGACATAACAGAGGCACCCGATTTTTCCATTTTTGCAGTACATGAATTGCCATCCACAAGTGACATCACCAATATCTGTCTAACACAAGTGGGCTGTTGTAATTCTGGTAACACTGGTTCTATGGAGACGATGGAGATGTCCGTGCTTTTAATCCATAATGATTAACATTTGCCCAGTATCATTACTTTGTCTAAAGTAGTTTTCAGCTTGCACCTCGTTCTACCTATATAGTGACATCTACACAAGTAAGGAAAAGACCAAACGTGCCAGCATTCTGCTGCATAACAGTTTCCTGTGTGGACTATTTTTCCCAGACATATTATGCATTGCTACAGTTGACTTGCACAGAAATTAAAGAGCACAACTCATACATAACTTAAACTAACAGCATATTTCTTCAAACCCGTGAGAGGGCTGGCAATCTGCAAACAAAACAGTAGTCCATATTATGTTCAGCACTGAGTTTTCACCCGTCCATAACTACCATTTTCATTTGTATGAAATGTCTCTCAAACAAGCCCTACAAGTTCTAGAAATCTTACGATGAAGACAGATTTGAAAGAGGAACTCTGGAGAATTAGGTGTTCAGAAATTCAATGAATGAATGACTAGCTCGGACATCTTGCTGACTGGACTTCTGTCTCTGAAGTTATGACAAATGTAATTGTCTGAAAAGCTAAGCACATGACATGTCTGCAGATAGGTACACACTGGCTTAACCTACCTCCCACTGGTATTTGCAACAGGAACTTAAGAGAAAAAGAAAATTAAAAAACAAAAGAAAAACTTTTAAAAAACCTCGCATCAAAGCAATTCAGTGAATTAAAAGACAGAAATCATTACAGTTGCTGGTAAAAGGGAAAACTGAGCATCAGTTAGAGACCTTCTGTTTCAGTCTGAATGAAGAAAAATATCTGAAGTACTGAAAAAGAAATATGAGGAGAAAAGAGCTAAGCTGCAAGAAGAAAAAAAAATGCAACAAGAATGAACTATAATACAGGAATGCAAAACAGAAAGATTTTTAAAATAACGTATAATGAATGAAAAAAAACTCCAACTCACCAATAAAAGTGTTTTTCCTATTCATCCTTTTACCAGTAAGACAATTTGAATTTGAATGCAGTGCAAAGTACTCATAAGACAAGAACTGTTTTTAAAAGATCATTCAAATACAGCACTAAGACACTCTGTGGCATGTTTTATTAGTCTATGAGTACAAGTTTCAGGTGGTAACAGCAGTCAGCCACACAATCCACTTGAATTATATATAAATTGATAAATAAAACGCACTCTGCTGAGTCTAAGTACTTTTCAGTTTTTACAACTACGTGTGGCCGCGTGTACAACCAACATAATTGTTTACAGAACACCTCTAAATACTACGACAACACCACTCAACAATAGGCAGTCTTAGCTAAAAACACCAAAATAAGGACATTTCCCCAAAATAAGGACTGCCGCGCAAGCAGCCTCACTATGATCCAGTTACGATCCTGTTTGCCTACTCCTGGTCGCCGTGCTCCTTACAGGCTCTTACCCTCAAATACTGGAAGGAAAGCCCCGCCGAGACTCCTCCCTTCCAGCTGCTGCAAGGCACCTCTGGGAAATATTCTAAGCTTCAGCTTTTGGCCATTGTTAGAGATGTGAATCAGGGTTTAGTCTTCCCAGATATGAATGCTCTGAACACAAGCTGCATCTACTGGAAATTACTCCCAGTTTTTTAACATAAAATTAGGTCAGAGGTCAATATCCAGTGGCTGTTGGCTGCATACTGCTGAGTCAGCTCAGTTGCGTGCCAGGCTACAACATCAGCTAAGAAAAGTGGTGTACAGGCAAAAGGGAACAATGTCATCCAGCTGTGAGAGAAACAAGCCAGCAACGACTGCCGGCAGTCAAACTGCCCATTTCTCTGGCTGTAGACTAAATGTCTACGCTTAAGTTCTGGAGCCATCTAACTGTGTCTCATTCTTCAGTAAAGTTAAGCAAGCCCTGGGAAATGACAGTTACCTCCTTCTCCTGAAGAACAGCCATATTTCTTTCCTGCCATCCTACATGGTGTGAAGTATGTCTTGCAGCTCTCGGTATTACAAAATCATGCTATGGTAATATCAAACAAAGCAATGGTAACCCAGACCCCCTAAGACCTACCTCTTTACCTCCCAGCACATCACAGAAGATTATCAAGACAAAAGAATTCTTCACAGCACCAGAGAAGTAAAGAGATAAATGGGAAATTTGATAGTCAAGTTTAGGTTAAGTACACTTATGCATAAACTGAATTGAAAAAGTAACCCCCTTGGCTATAAGTTTTACCTAAGGAAGGAAACTGGCACATCACTGCTAAAACAGACTTTTGCTCACTTGGAATATTAGAATAATTCACCTCCCAGGAATCAACTTCAATATATCTGAATGACAAAGCTTCACGGACAGACTCACAACTATGATTGCCCATATCACTCATTTATGCTTATTGCAGTTACAGATATGTCTAGGCAATATATTTAAATACAGGGATGCATACACACATTCGAATTTGCACAGTACACAGCAGTACATATTCCATACACAGCTACATGTAAATTACGTCTACGTGTATACATACTTCAATAAGTTATAGTCAAGTTAATGCTATTATGAAATATCTTAATTTTGAAAACAAATAAATGAACTGCATCCAGTTCCTGAAGCAGATCATGATAAACAAATGATAAGCATCACTACTAAAACACAATTGTTTGCATAGTTGCCCGCTGCAGCCTTTGCTCATCACGGCTGCTTTAACAATTCTGCACAACACAGTAACTGAGTCCACATCCTCCTGGATCATCAAACCTTGGAAGTTCTCAACATGGGGCTAAACAAGGACAGCTATTGGTCGAGACTAACTTGGCTAATTTCATCACTCCAGCAATCAGCACTCTGAGATCCTGAATGATAGTAGTATTGCATCCTTCAGAAAAGACAGAACTTCAACGGGTCAAATCTCACACAGTATCACAGTATCACAGTAATGATAAGGTTGGAAAAGACCTTAAAGATCATGCAGTCCAACCTAAATCCAAATAAACCAAGGAAACCTAACATCTAGATCATTTCACTCAGCACCCCATCCAGCATAACCTTGAACACCTCCAGGGACGGTGACTCAACCACCTCTGTGGGCAGCCCAGTCCAAAACCAGATCACTCTTTCAGTGAAAAATCTTTTCCTAATGTCAAGTCTAAACCTCCCCTGATGGAGCTTAAGA
>JAOXOE010000343.1:10578357-10598031 GCA_028565055.1 Phoeniculus purpureus | reverse complement strand
TAGGTGATCCTGCTGTGGCAGGGGGATTGGACTGGATGATCTTTCAAGGTCCCTTCCAATTCCTAATGATTCTGTGATTCCATGACTTTATGAAATATTTTCTAGGGTTGCAAGACTGTGGATGACACCACACTTGGTAGTGCAGTGGACATGCAGGATGGAAGGGAAGCCATCCAGAGGGACCTGGACAGGCTGGAGAGCTGGACGCATGCCAACAAGGCCACAGCAAGCTCCTACACCTGGGCTGAGGCAATTCCAAACACAGATACAGGTGAGGCAGAGAATCACTTGGGAACAGTCTTGAAGAGAAGGGCTTGGGAGTGCTGACTGATAAAAAACTCAGCAGGAGCTGGCAGTGTCCTCTTGCAGCCCTATCCTGGGCTGTATCAAAAAAAGTGTGGCCAGCAGGTCAAGGGAGGTGATTATCCCCCTCTACTCTGCTCCCATGAGATCCCCACCTGGAGTTCTGGAACCCCCAATACACAAGGACATTGAACTATTGAAGTGGGTCCAGAGGAGGCTATGAAGATGGTCAGAGGGCTGGAGCTCCTCTGCTGTAGGAACAGCCTGCAAGAGCGGGAGCTTTCCAGCCCAGAGAAGAGGCGGCTCTGGGAAGGCCTTATAGCAGCCTTCTAGTACCAGAAGGGGGCCATAAGAGAGCTGGGAAAGGACTTTTTACAAGAGTTTGTAGTGATAGAATGAGGACAAATGGCTTTAAACTGGCAGAGGGTAGATTTTGATTAGATCTTAGGAGGAAATTCCTTACAGTGAGGATGGTGAGATGCTGGAACCAGTTGCTGAGGGAGATTGTGGTTGCCTCTTCCCTGGAAGTGTTCAAGGCCAGGCTGGATGGGGCCTTGAGCAACTTGGTCTAGCGAGAGGCGTCCTTGCCCATGGCAGTGTTTGAACTAGACAATGTTTGAAGTTCCCTCAAATCCAAACCATTCTGTGATTCTATGATCTCTCTTTTCTGCTCATAGAATGTCCTGTTTATTCTATTACTTTGGCTGTTCACAGAAACCATTCATGTGTAATCCTTCTTGTTTCTGTCTGTGACAGTATAATAGATGGACATGTGAAAGCAGTTTTGACGATTTAAGCCCAAATCTCCAGACTGGGATCACACTAAAATAATTTCAAACTGAAGGATTTCTACCCACATAATAAAGCTGTTAGACCACATGAGCACAAGGTGCCCAAATACTGTTTCTGATATGGCTGCCTACACAAAGGGAGCAGCATTTCTTGAGTTGTTGCGGTAGTCTCTTTGTTGCCTAGTTTGAAAGTGGGACAGTACTCAGCAAAAAACAATAATGCTCACATTTTTTATCTCAGAAGGTTCAGTTTCAGTGGAACTGAGAAGGCTTTTCCTTTTTAAACTAAATTAATTCAGTTTTGTAATGCAGACTCTTCAGAGCACAGTCATCTGGACTCAAACTACTGTTAAACACAGTCGTTATAAATCTTCTTGAAAAGTTGAAAACCAGACGTAACTGCTTTTCTTTTATCTGTATTTGACAATATGGCTGCATATGTGTTTTAATGAAAAAAACCAAACTGGAAAAAGAGTTCAAGAGTTGAGAGATCAGAAATTTACATGACTGAGAGATATTAATCTCTTTTCTGTTATTATGGGACCACAAAGAATTCCATAAATTGTTTGTGTGAAAATAGAGACCAATTCTCACAATACATGAAGGAATTCTAGTAATAATGAAAAAAATGTTTAAATATCAGTAAGACAGAAAAAGAGGAAGCTCATGAACTCACTAATCTTCAGTGTATCAGATTTACCTTCCAAATCAGCTTCTCTGCAGGAAAAAATATGCCTGAGTAAAGCAGGTTTTGAATTTAAAGTAGTTATGTATTATTGAGAAAGTACCCTTCTAGATATTTTTGCTACAAAACAAGCAGTGATTGCTTAAAATTTTTTAAAAACTCATTCTAATATCAGACAAAACCTAATAGTCATTCTTGTTCTAGAATGAGAGTATGGGAACCCATCTAAAATGTGTTTTTCCATGCTGATCTAACTTGGGTCCCTATCTAGGAACATATTTTGGGCCAAAATTTTCCCCAGTCTTCTTTCTGTTGCGCAGGGAAGCGGGTGGATCCCTTTGTTGAGGCAGAAGGATGGCACTATCAGGCCTAATCTACAGGTGTAAAATATGTTTCCTTGTTTACTGATTAAGGGAAAGGTCTAGCAGAGAGAATAAACAGGATCATTTATCCCACAAAACTGTAGCTAGGAATATTCTGGGGACTTTTTGTTTCAATTTGGAGAATGTAATTAATTTTTTAGGTTTTTTTTATTCCATCTAGGTTTGTTCTTGCTGATAACATGATTCATTGTTCTCTGAGCTACCTCTGAGCTATGGTGAGATTGCCATCCCTTAAATAGACAGCAGTTATTGGAAATTAAACCTCTACTAATGTATTATAATTAGTACTTCAGAGTAATTTGCTGCTCCAGCAGGGAGTCAGAGCAAATCTGATGGTAACGTTTCTTCCATGGAGCTGTTAATATTTCTTCTATGCTGAATATCCACATAATGGATCTTGCCTGAGGCTGATTAATGATCTTCATGCCAGAACACTGATTTGTGTCTAAATCAGCCCTTACTAGAAGAGATTGTGTTAATTCAGTCAGTGCTGCTAAATAAGAGTAAACAGTGACTTTGGTTAGCGGGAATGTAGTCTGGTAAGACGTGAGAGACAATAAACTGAAGTAAATACGAAATCTTCTGCCATTCATGCATTTCATTTCTACATGGAACAAGCGGCAAAAAAATCCAAATGGAAAACCCCCCAATACATTTCACTGTTCACCACGCCGAAATCAAAGCTCTGATACTACACTGAATACTTTTTCCTAAACAGGAAATAGAGTCTATAGATAAAGTGATACTTCTTTCTCTATGGACCTACACGAGAAGCTGAAGAATAAGTTCAGTAAGGGGTTAAAATATAAGCAAAACAGAGGGAGAATGCTGTTATTTTGAGCGTACTGTATCACCTTATGTCCTTTTAAATACACCATGTTTCAGCATAGAGACATCTATAAAACTATGTAATGAAGTGAATTAACTATAGTTATATCCCATTGATAAAAACATAAGAGAAAAATAAATGCCAACCACCTCCAACCATGAGCTTTTGAAAACATTATTTCCTTATGCAGTTCCTTATGTCTGATTGTAATACAGCTTCTTGAAAAACATTTCTGCTGTAAAAAAGATTAAAAATATTTCAAAGCTTGAAATAGGTTGATTACCTTTGTTTAGTCACTGCCTATGACAGCAATAAAATTAGTATTTTGTAATTGGAATTATAATGAGAAGTTGCTTTTTACTAATATCACCTTCTTCTTAGGAAATCCAGATATTTCATTCTGTAATTTTTTATTATTAGTTTATTTTCCATGTCTCTTCATTTTCAGTTAATTTCTATTTCTTTAAAGAGCAAAGAATAATGAGAAGAAAGAAAAGAGTGGGAGTCCCTTCCTGTGTTTTCTAGCTTCTGAAAGGCATTTCTAGCATCTTCTCAAAGGCAACAGATGTATAAAAATAAATAATTACTCTTAAAAATCTGGATTAATATTACAGAGAAAATTTACAGAAATTAAAATTTACAGAAAGTTATGTGTGAGCAAAAATGTTCTCAGATCCTTCTTAAGTATACATTTTTCTCATTCGTACTTTCAGTTTGCAGGAAAATTTATCTGCAACAGATGAAACTCTAAATATTAACTTGATGAAAGCTCCAGCTGAATCCTACAAAGACCAACTCCCTGGGTTTTTCAGGGATTTTATTTATTTCTGTGTTCATGCTTAAGTGCCAGGGAAACTTCTGCCAAGTCGTAGGGCAATGGCCAG
The DNA here is from genome assembly GCA_028565055.1 of Phoeniculus purpureus. Taxonomy (NCBI): domain Eukaryota; kingdom Metazoa; phylum Chordata; class Aves; order Bucerotiformes; family Phoeniculidae; genus Phoeniculus; species Phoeniculus purpureus. The sequence goes on along the minus strand of JAOXOE010000343.1, from coordinate 10,594,156 downwards.
CCCAGACCTACTGAGTATCCAAGAAGCCACCTGCCTCTCTGTTTAATTCCCTTTTTAATGGCTTCTCCTTTCACATCCAGTCCAACGACTCAGCCTCCAGTCTGTGCCCCAGAGCTGCCGTGTAGTGGTCTTGAATGCTTCTCAGCTTTACGAAGCGAGCTTGTTTTAAAAGACCAGATAAGATTGTCTTTTCCTATTTTCTCAAGCCCTCATCTCAAGCAGAACAGTGGCAGGTTTGGGGGTCAAAGCTGTGCACTTCATCCGTATGAAAAATTGATTTGAATCATTTCAGTACTTGCATAATTCTGTTGGCAGGAAATTTCAGACTGTGTTAAGACAGAGCATTGCTATAAATGAAAATCTTCAAATAGGTAGCTGTGCCAAAGCAGAGACACTTCAGAGGCAGTCAGGAGTTTGTGGAAGGTCTTGTTACACAATCCACCTGCAAAATGATCAGCCCCAAACCATGTAGCCTTTGAGGGTCATTGATTGCGACACAGTTGGTAAATTTTAATATGGAAATACTCAACTGGGAAGAACAGTTTATGGGAGGGACAGGTACTGCCAACAGTGTCAAACAGGCATATTTTCTTTGCTCTCAGAGATATTTTCTTACCTTAAAATTTGGTTCCTGTACTTTAAATTCACCAAAAGCTGCAGTTTTATTCTTAAAGATCTAAAGGCAGATACACCTCTTGGGGCTCTAAAGATGGATTCAGTTCTTGGCTCAAGTTCTGGATTTTATTTTTAGGCAACCGTTAGAATTTTAACTTGACAACATTCTGAACTCCTAAATAATTCTATTTCTGAACTTAAAATACAGTGCACCAAATCAATCAGCTTGTAAGACCACAAAATCCTGTAATAACACGCAGATATTCTAGTCCCTGTTGATGATTACCTTTGCTAGATGCTTTCTGTATATGGAAGTATCTGATACTTTCATATGCAGACTTGACAGACACATGACTTAACCAGAGACTTCTAAGTAATTATGATGTTAGTAAATAGTAGAAGTAGTTTTTAACCAGGTGAACTAAGAAAATGCATAAACTGAGAAGTAAGGAATTAAAGTGCCTTGGCAGTGGCTAGGAGCTGGAAAATGTAAGAATTTCCTGAGAACAGTGCCAGTACATGGCTTTATTTAATGCATATGCAGATGAAGTAAAAGTTCAGTTCATACCACTGACAGTTGGGCTGTCATCCTTCCTTCTTAGTTACCTTTTGTGGTATCTTTTATAGAAGCGTTCATAGCAGTAGAGTTCATTTTGAGTCTAGTATCACACAAAAGAGAGAAAACCAAAGAAGTTGCATGTAAAGCTGGACCCAGGCTCTTCACTCAACCCTGTCCATAATAAAATTAACTTTCAGTTTTCATATCATATACTTCAATAAAACTAGGCAAAAGTCAATGTTTTGAATATTTGACATATCTTTTCTTTCTCCTTTCAAAAAAAGTGTGCTATTTTAATTAATATCCCGCTATTAGCATTAAATATGTTGTTAAACTCCCTTCCCTATTGATTATGTAATTCAGCAGCTACAAGCATGAAATTAAATCCTTTTTTAAGGAACTGTGTAGCTCTGTGGTTCAGTAAATAAAAAACTGCCATCATGAAAAACTTCTGACAGAAGCCAAGATGCCATTGGCTTTCTTGGCCACCTGGACTGGCTCATCTTTACCTGACTGTCAGTCAGCACCCCCAGGTCTCTTTCTGTCAACCAGCTTTCCAGCCACTCTTCTACAAACCTGTAGAGTTGCATTGGATTTTTGTTCCCTAAGTGCAGCACCCAGCACTTAGTCTTGTTGAAGCTCATACGATTGGCCTCAGCCCATTGATCCAGCCAGTCCAGATCTCTCTGTAGAGCCTCTTTACCCTCAAGCAGATTCAAGCTGCCACCTGACTTCGTGTCATCTGCAAACTGACTGAGGGTATAGGAAATCCCCTCATTGATAAAGGTATTAAGCAGGAATGTTTCAAATACTGAGACCTGGGGAGCATGTTCATGCTTGTGGATTTAATCCATCCACCACCACACTTTTGACCTGGCCATCCAGCTAGTGTTTAACCCAGCAGAATGTACGCCTATGCATTATCATCTTCTACTTCAGTTCAATGCAGGAAGGAACAAGACTAGCAATTCCATCTCTACGTGTCCTCCTTGAGAGTGGCTGTTCCCAAAACACTACTGAGAAGGGATGATTTCATATCCTAGGAAAACCAGAGAGTTGCAGTTTGTCTGACTTCTTTAATTTATTATTGTCCGTATTAGTGTAGAGACAGGTCCCTTATTCATATTGACATAAATTTAAATAAACAACATTAGATCTATTACATTATGTTAGCCCTCAATTGCTTCCTAGGTAATTGGTGAATTCAGTAATGGAAAGAGGTTAAATTACCACAGCACTTTGGAAAGAATATTACTAGTAGGTAAACATTACAGTGAAACTTGTCACAGTGTGATGCATATTTGTTTGGTACTCCTTTCCAAGTGAAACTGAAAAGCAGATTACAATAAATAGTTAGAAAGAAAATATTGAAGGTGACATAATGTAAATGGACTCAGTACGTACTGATTCTGGTTGGTTTAAGGCTAGAGAAAGCATTTGTACACATAGAGAAATTGAGTTTCTGATAGAAAATAGGTTTTGGCTACTGCATTAGGTAGCAACACTTCTCTGAAATGAAAATATCACTATGCTTATCTAAGAGCACAGGCTCAGCACACATTTACTGATACGAATTTCTACGTTGAAACACTGGGTTTGATTTCTGTTCACTTAAATAAACAGCGTACTTACCAAAATGTTCAATTATCTTACTGCAGAATTTGAAAGCCTTTGCTTCCAGTAATGAAACTGAGCTGATCAGAAGTATGAAGAAACAAGGAATAGCTCAACTATACTAATTGTTTGAAAAGTTGTGAGTTGTATTGGAGAGAATGGAGGGGCAGCAGATTATACACACACACTTTAGTACCTCTTCTTTAATTCATCATTTTTAGAAAAAGACTTCCTGCAAATCATGTACCCTCCAGAACACTACTTCTAACATGCCCTGCAATGCTGTGGGTGAGATGACAGTTGGTTGATGACAGTGGGGGGAAAAAGCCACAAGAATTTCTAATATAGGAATGTTTTTCTCAGTAAAGAAAACATTTGTTTTCTTATAGCCAGGTGCCTGCTCTCCACCCAGGAGAAGAGAAAAAGCAGAGCAAAAAACAAGATGATAGTGAAGCAGCAGTATGTCCCGGTTTAGCACCAAGTTAATCTGCTCAACCGTGCAGATGGAGATGTCCTCCCTCCCCAAGAGGGAAGAAAACAGGTAAAGTAAACATACGTCCAGAAACTGGAATTAGAAATAGTCAACTTCATTAAAGATTTTATTAAGTAGGAAAAAAAAAATATAAAAGGGAAAGGACAAGAAAAAAAATGTTCTTCCTTAATTCCACCCCTCCCCCTGCCCAGACCTGATAACCCCTAATTCCTAAAAGATGTAGTCTGAAGCAGGAGGGGGAGAAAAAGCCACAGAAGAACAGATAGGCAGCAGTGAGCTACTGGCCAAAATGAAACCGAAACTAGACTTCCTGGACACACAAACAGAGAGGGAGTACCAAAAAGAGGGGAAAAGGAATAACCTGTCCCCAATTGAGGACCCCCAAAATCTGTCTAGCCCACTCCACCTACTCAGCCTGTTCCCTGCAGCAGCCACCTCTCTCCTTCACTTCAGGACACTACCCAAACCTCCGCCCCTCTTCGCACAGCACGCAGGAGGGGAATGTGAACATCCCCGCAGCCAACACAAGTTGAATCCTTGTGTGCTAGAAGAGAGTTGGATGCAGGAACACCATGAGCAAACACGGTTTCACCAAATCGAAAACACTCCACCCCTTATTCCTGCATAAAACTCTCTTAATAAATTGAGAATGATCTTTCCATATATCATTAACCTTCCTCTGACCGGATACAATTTCCATTGCTGGAATTAAAGTCTCTCAGCCAGCATCAGTCTCCCTTGTGGTATGCACTGAATCTCTCCATCTTCCTGCATCACCCATAATGTATTTCCTTGTCCTCAGGCCTCCTTTCACCAGCAGCTGGAGTGACCCACACAGCCCTTCCCAACAGGGTTTCTTCACAAACAGGAACTCCATCTCCTTTTACTACCTGTAACAGGTTGGATTGAGCAGGACCGGCCCAATTAGCAGATCCTCTACTGTTTACCAACCACGTGGCTTGTGCTAAGTGCTGATCCCAATTTTTAAAGGATCCATTCCCCAAAGCTTTCAATGTGGTATTCAGTAAACCATTGTGACGCTCAATCTTTCCTGATGCAGGCGCATGGTAGGGGATATGATATATCCACTCAATACCATGCTCTCTATCCCAATTTTTGATGTAATTAGTCTTGAAATGAGTTCCGTTGTCTGACTTGACCCTTTCTGGGGTGCCATGTCACCACAGAATTTGCTTCTCGAGGCCTCGAATAGGATTTCGGGCAGTTGCATGAGGTACAGGGTATGTCTCCAACCAACTGGTGGTTGCTTCCACCATGGTTAACACATACCTCTTACCCTGACGGGTCCAAGGGTGATATAATCAATCTGCCAGGCCTCCCCATATTTATACTTAGACCATCTTTCCCCATACCACAAGGGTTTCATCCGTCTGGTTTGTTTTATAGCTGCACAAATATCACAATCGTGGATAACCTGCATTATAGCGTCCATGGTTAAATCCATTCCTCGGTCTCGAACCCATTGATAGGTAGCATCCCTACCTTGGTGACTAGAAGTATCGTGGGCCCACCGAGCTAAAAACAATTCATTTTTATGGTCCCAGTCCAAATCGGTTTTGAAAACTTTAGCTGCCTGGTCTGCCTGGCAATTTTGCTGTTGTTCTTTAGTAGCCCGGCATTTAAGTACATGGGCATCTATATGACACACCTTCACCTTCAATCTTTTTAGCCGGGCGGCGATGTCCTGCCATAAATCAGCAGCCCAAACTGCTTTGCCTTTACGCAACCAGTTGTTCCGTTCCTAGTCTTTAAGCCATCCCCAGAGTGCGTTGGCTATCATCAATGTAGAGGTGGAGCAATGGCCATTTCTCTCGCTCTGCAACATCCAAGGCCAGTTGGACAGCTCTTACCTCTGCAACCTGACTCGATACTCCTTCTCCCTCTTGTGTTTCTGCAACTCTTCTAGTGGGGTTCCAGACGGCAGCTTTCCATCTCCATGGATTTCCTACTAAACAGCAAGATCCATCTGTACACAAGGCATATGCCTTCTCCTCATCTGACAGTTCATTGTAAGGTGGGGCTGCTTCTGCCTGGGTCACTATATTTTCAGATAAAATCTTGGAATCCTCCCCCTCTGGCCAGTTGGAAATCATTTTCACTATGCCAGGGTGATTGACACCTCCAATACAAGCCCTCTGGGTTAGCAGAGCAGTCCACTTACTCCAGGTAGTATCAGTAGCATGATGTGTAGATGTAGTTTTTCCTTTAAACATCCATCCTAGAACAGGAAGTTGAGGTGCAAGGAGGAGCTGTACTTCAGTATCAATCACTTCTGATGCAGCTTGAACTCGTTCGTATGCAGCTAGGATTTCTTTCTCAGTGGGGGTATAATTAGTCTCTGAGTCTCGATACCCCCAGCCCCAAAAGCCGAGAGGACGGCCTCGTGTCTCCTCCGATGCCTTCTGCCAAAGGCTCCAGGTCAGACCATTATCTCCAGCAGATGCATAAAGCACATCTTAATCTCTGGTCCGACTCAAACAGGCCCCAAAGCCATTGCATGAGCTATCTCTCGCTTAATCTGCTCAAATGTGGTTTGCTGCTCAGAGCCCCACTCAAAATCCTTCTTTTTCCGGGTCACTTCATAAAGAGGCTTCACAATCTGACTGTATCCCGGAATATGCATACGCCAGAACCCCACTACTCCTAAGAATGGTTGAGTGTCTCTTTTTTTAACAGGTTGTGCCACGGATGTTATTCTAGGAATAAAATTATTATAGGAATATGACGACGTCCATCTTGCCACCGAACTCCTAGAAACTGGATTTTTTTTAGCTTTTTACTTTGCTTCTTTTAATGGCAAAACCAGCATTAAGCAAGATATTGATCTCCTTGTTGCCTTTTTCAAAGACTTCCGCTCAAGAACTGCCTTACACTATGATATCGTCGATGTATTGCAGATGCTCAGGGGCTCCACCTTCCTACAAAGCAGCCTGAATTAGTCCATGACACATAGTCCGACTATGCCTCCACCCCTGGGGCAATCGATTCCAGGTATATTGAACACCCCTCCAGGTGAAGGCAAACTGCAGCCTACATTGAACTGCAAGGGGGATGGAGAAAAATGCATTAGCAACATTGACTGTGGCATACCTGAGACTCCAGCTGATACTGCAGCTCCAGCACTACTGGTACAGCTGTGCTAAGCAGTAGTGTGACTTCATTTAAGCTACGATAATCCACAGTCAACCTCCATTCTCCCCCAGGCTTTCTTACAAGCCAAACTGGACTGTTGAAGGTGGAGTGGGTTCTGCTGATGATGACTTGATGTTCTAATCGACGAATCAAATCTTGTATGGGGATCAGGGAGTCTCTATTTGTACGGTATTGCCTGTGGTGTACTACTTGAGAAGCAATTGGGACTTCTTGCTCATCCACCTTCACCAGTCCCACCACAGAGGGATAGTCTGAAAACCAGGCAATGTAGGCAGCTGTTTACATTTCTCAATCTCTACAGCTGCTATACCAAAAGACTACCTGTATCCCTTTGGATCTTTGAAATATCTGCCTTGTAGGAAATCTATGCTCAAAATGCACAGAGCATTAGGGCCAGTCACTATAAGATGTTTTTCCCATTTCTTCCCGGTTAGGCTCACTTTAGCTTCCAATACGGTTAGCTTTTGGGAGCCTCCAGTAATACCACAAATGGTAACGGATTCCAATCCTCTGAATTTTGAAGGTATTAAAGTGCATTCTGCACCAGGGTCCACCAAGGCTTTATGCTTCTCAGCTTTCAAGGTGCCAGGCCATTGGATCCACATGTCCCAATAGACTCAATTGTCCCTTTCCTCCACCTGGCTGGAGGCAGGGCCTCTCTATTGCTCAGCGTCACTTTCTTCCTGTTGAGGAGAAGGATCTCTACTTTGCAAATTAGTTTCAGAATTCCATCTTTTTTGGGATCTCCTCCAAGACGCCTGAGCAATTTCTTGTTTTGTCTTTAGCAGCACCCCTCAATATATCTCGTAACCTTGCCCAGAGAGTCGAGGTGGGCTTGCTGTTCCATCTGTTCGTGTCATCCCCAAAATCTCTCAAGAGTTGACAGCAGGTATCTCGAGATTTGTCTTCATGCACTTGAGCTTGAACCGTCACTTCTGGAGACAGAGTCCTTGGGGCAGCTGTAGCTTCAATTCTTTCCACAGAATCAGTGCTCCCTTGCCCCATTTTCTTGAACATTTCATAGAATCATAGAATCATTAGGGATTGGAAGGGACCTAGAAAGATCATCCAGTCCAATCCCCCTGCCACAGCAGGATCACCCAGACCAAGTCGCACAGGAACACGTCCAGGCGAGTCACTTCTGTGTTGGCAGGATCTTTGAGAACAAGGATGTGCAATGTCTGCAAAGAACAGTTTCCACTTTCCCCTCCGAGATGGGTGTTGTTGCTCACCAAGCAGAGAAAGGTGCCAGCCTAGCAGCAGCCCAGCACCAGCCCACACCTCTGGCAGTTCGAAAATGGGGAATATGGCATTTCATGCTAGTTACTCAGAAGAAAGACATTCCTGATGCACACGGCAAATATATCATTAGTCTATGAGTCTGAAAAGAGGACAAGAAAATGATGAAGCTGAGGGAAGTTTATAACGATCACCTGCTGCCTGTTAAGAAAGTTTAAGAGTCCCTGGGGTTAGGTTAAAGCCATTTATACGTCACTTAGGAGAACCCCTTTTCCTCCCTTCTTTCTTCTTTCCAATCATTTCTTCTTGTAAATCTGAGTTTATAGCTGAGTTTTTCTGTTTGCCCATAATACGTGCTAAGAATTAAGCGGATCTTCCAAAACAAAAAGGCTGCCTAAAATAATTGCTTGTAATGAGGAGGTATTTGGTGAATTAGCTGGTTGTGTTTCTTCTATTCCAAACATTAGGAAAAATATGCAACTAGTCAGTTAATTCCAATCTCCTGTTTCATCTAGTTAATGAATTATTCAAAGGTTCATGCAGCTGCTGAAGTGCTGTAGAAGTTTAAATTTAACACTCGGGCGGCACACGTGGCAACTTGGCAATCGTTATTTTTTTGAATATGGCTTTTAATTTCAATTCCTATGTGACTGATGCAGAACGACGTGCTGAGCGGACCAGAGATAGTTTAATCAACGAGTGGTCTTTATGAATAATCTTGATGGCAAAAGTTCTATTCAATTTCATGTCATTTTCTTGCTCCTAAAAATGAATTTCATATCTCGTCCAGCTCTGAACATTCAACATTTTGCTTTCTTTCATTGCAAACCGTCTTAAACTACTGAGGGAGGATGAGCAGAAATGCAAATAGGAAATATATTACGATACTTAGTGTTTTCTATCGGTTTAATTTCCATTTCTTCCTCTTTCTGACTTGGACTCGGTCCAACATTTTCTACGGGGAGGTTTTAGATCTATCAATGTTATATAATAACATGGATCATAGAATCATTAGGGATCGGAAGGGACCTCGAAACACCATCTAGTCCAATCCCCCTGCTGCAAAGGATGACAGCAGTCCTAATCAGAATGAATAGTTTTACTTATCAGAAGAGGTTTTAAAGATGATAGTTATGTTCCTTTATTCATAATGGTTGAAACACCACGAAGATGCAGAGCACCTATCTTCATGGTGCTGGACAGGTGTTTGCTTTCAAGATATAAACCCGCCTGGACATCTTCCTGTGTGACTCAGTCTAGGGGATCCTGCTGTGGCAGGGGGATTGGACTGGATCATCTATCAAGGTCCCTTCCAATCCCTAATGTTCTTACTCAAGGTCAACTGCACGTGTTTCTAACACAGCCTTTTGCACCTCATTGATATTTTGGGTTTGTTTGGTATTTTATTGTCCAGAAGGCTCCTACTATGTCTGAATTTACTATATGCCCAACTTGTTCCACATCTTTTACACTCGTTCCTTATCCTCCTTGTTGCTTCTACAAATAAGTTTTACCCAGCTCTGAAGGCTGAGTTTCTTTGTCAATGCACAGTTGACCACTGATGAGTTGTTTATAGCCGCAGGACTTGTAGTATCACCGTGTGCCATCTCTGTTACCACCCCATCCCTGGACGTTTCCTACCCCGCAGGTTCCTTCTCCGATTTAAAGGGTCTCCTTCACCCCATTTTTTTCACTCCATTACACTACATCGCAGTAGGGCGGTAAATAATTCATTCTGCACCACACTTAGCAATATTATCTAGATAAAAATTGTGTTTACACTACACAGTTACACAAAGCTCAGCAAAACTAAAACAAATCATGACACATCCATCTGGCCATTAGAAGATTGCTTTAACGGCTACACAATGTGAAGCACAGCTCTGAGCAGGCCAAGAGAAGTCAGGAGGCTGAAACCTGCCATTAGCAAGGTCAATGCTGTATTTATTGGGTTACATAGGTTCATTTTTTTTAATTGTCTCATATGCATTTTGAACAGCAGGGCTTGAATGGAGCACAGGGCTGATTTTTGTAGATTAATACAAATACAGATTCATTGACTTGGCACTGCAAAGGAATACTACGCACCAAGTAATTACGGAAGGTTTGCAATCCATGATACGCTTCCGAAGGGAGAGAGACATCTGAATGGCTCCTATACAGCACCAAATGAATAATCATAACTAGATATTTTTGCAGCAGAAAATTATTCCGATCAAAGGCCAAGCTTTGCCTTCAGTTACATTTGCACAGCTGCTACCGATGCCAATTGTAGTTAGGGGTGCGTGGAGCTGAGAGAAGGAATAGGAATGGGAATTGTATTATTATTTGCTTCCAAGAAATAATAGCATTCAGGGACCTCAGGTATTTCGTATGTAATAGAAGTTATCGCTTGGTGGGGCTAAAAAATCAATGGGAACAGGTTTTATCATCTCTGTGGGCTCGTATTTATCTAGCTACTAATTTCTGGAACTACTTCTATAAATCATGTAAATGCAGACTCAACCAGTTCAGACTCAGGTAGAGCTCCCATGAATTTAAAGCACGCTAAACTTGAAAACAAAACCACTTTGCCAATACCAGTGCACACTGCAACGTACTCTGGAGACGTTTAAAACCCACCTGGATGTGTTCCTGTGTGATCTGGTCTAGGGGATCCTGCTTTGGCAGGGTAATTGGATTGGATGATCTTGCGAGGTCCGTTTGATTCACAGAATCATAAAATCAGTAGAGACTTGAAGGGATCTTGAAAGATCATCCAGTCCAATACCCCTGTCACAGCAGAATCGCCTAGATCTAGTCATTAGGGATTGGAAGGGACCTCGAAAGATCATCCAGTCCAACCCCCTGCCAGAGCAGGATCACCTAGACCAAGTCACACAGGAACATGTCCTGGCGGGTTTGAAACGTCTCCAGAGAAGGAGACTCCACAACCCTCCCTGGGCAGCCTGTTCCAGTGCTCCATCACCCTCACTATGAAGAAGTTCCTTCTGATACTTATATGGAACCTCCTCTGTTCCAGCTCACACCCACTGCCCCTCGTCCTATCGCCAGATGACACTGAGCAGAGCACCTGGTTCCACCCTCCTGACACCCACCCTTCACATATTTATAGACATTAATGAGGTCACCCGTAAGTCTCCTCTTCTCCAATCCCTAATATTCTGTGATCCTGTATCTCAGTTGTATATTAAGAAATCAGGTGTTAGAAACTCAGATGACTAAAAATAGCAGAAATAACTCTTTAATTTAAAAAAAAAGTTCTTACTTGTGTAAAAGATAATCGTCCTTACTTGTGTTTCTGGACTGGAAGTATTCTGGAGTATAAAAACCACACAGAAGTAGTCGTGTTTATGCATATTTCTTTCCTGTGCAAACGTAAACAAGCACCTACAGGACGCACACCTAGTCTGCACCACAATAATTTCAAGCATTGGACATGATGGCATTGGACTAGATGATCTTTTGAGGTCCCTTCCGATCCCTAATGGTTCTGTGATTGTTAAACTGTAAATTATAAATCTCTCCTCTTATTAAACATTTAGCCTGGAGAAGAGAAGATTCAGAGGAGACCTTCTCGCTCTCTACAACTGCTTGAAAGGAGGTTGTAGAGAGGTGGGGGATGGTCTATTTTCTCTAGTGGCCAGTGGTAGTTTCTTTGTCCTTCTTCTTACTTTATCTCGTCATCCAAGTTTTATCATCAGTGACAAAGAAATCTTTGCCAACATTTGGTTTCCGAGTGCACGGTGTGAACAACGGGTAGAAAAGCCATTCAAGACGAGAGCTGAGTTTTGGACAAGAGAGCTGAATTTCTGCCTAGACCAAGGCCTGTGGCAGGTAGCTTGAGGAAGTTTCAGTGCTGAAGCATCATTGAACTGCTTCCTCTGCACGTCTGTATCTGCTTCCCACACGACAGCACAGCTGATGATAAAATAGCCAAGAGGACTGTGAGAAAAATTGTCTTAGCAAGAAGCAGCCTCACAAACCTGCTTATTTGGAAGGGAGACTAACAAAGTGTAATAATCCATCTCTTTATCGTTTGACGAGATGACCATCTAGTGAAAACTCATTAACTGCTGCGTGCTGCTGAGTTAAAGGGCATCGAGTTCAAACTGCTAAGGAAGTAAAGAAGAAGCAGCAAAATCCTAAAACCAATTAGCACAACCAAACAGCAAACGGGGAAATAAGAAGGAATACTGCACACAACCAACTCTCAACAAACCTAACTGGTGTTTTACTTGTTCCAGCAGTTCCAAATCTCATTTTTGAAGAGCTCAACAATAGATTTTTCTTGTTTTTCTTTAAAATACAAAAAATAATTAACAAATCGTGAGAAACTGAGCTTCTATTTTCAGAGATGACTTCCTAAACTTCAGGTAGGTGTTTGAAACACAGAATGAACGATGTGTTTGTACCGCTGACGGTACCTACCTAACGCATACAGTATCTGGATAACCCATTCTGGTAAAGAGTGCTGATCTACACCCTCCTTCATTTCATTTGACATGAATTCTGATGACTTATTATTTAGGAGGACATGAAATTAATCTTTGCAAAGCTCTTTGCTTTATGCCTTGTGTTTTAACATTTTGTTACTAGGTCTGCACCGTTCACTGTGCACATAGGAGAGGGAACACTTTGGTAGGGAAGCTTGTGTGGGCATGACTTTAATCTCTCTCAACATTCAGTTACCACATGTGAGCACACAATGAGTTATTGTCCCTTTTAGGGACAATAGATTTTGGAAGGTAGACAAAGGCAGACAAAGACTTTGGAACCATGTTTATGTTTGTAGAAATGGTTTTGAATAGCTAAGTAATTAAAAATTGTTTACAATAGGTTCAGAAGTAGAGATGAGGCAGATCTATGTGTTTTTTCATCTGGATATGGTATGATTAAGAAACACTTTTATCAAGGTTTAAGATCAGAGTGTTTTATTTGCATCTGACTGGACACTACTCGTGAGAGCAGGGCTGTTATTGCCAGAGGAACAGAGCTTGGCTTGATCTGACTAAAGACTTCATGGTGACTTGAGACAAGGGCGAGATGAGTGAGGAAAGGCTGAAGGAGCTGGGTCTCTTCAGCTTGGAGAAGAGGAGATTGAGGGGTGACCTCATTAATGTCTATAAATATCTGAGGGATGGGTGTCAGGAGGATGGAGCCAGGCTCTTCTCAGTGTCATCTGGTGATAGCTCAAGGGGCAATAGGTGTGAGCTGGAACAGAGGAGGTTCCATATAAGTATCAGAAGGAACTTCTTCCCAGTGAGGGTGACAGAGCACTGGAACAGGCTGCCCAGGGGGGTTGTGGAGTCTCCTTCTCTGGAGACATTTAAAAACCACCTGGGTGTGTTCCTGTGTGACTTGGTCTAGGTGATCCTGCTGAGGCAGGCGGATTGGACTGGATGGTCTTTCGAGGTCCCTTCCAGTCCTTGATGTTCTGTGATTCTGTGATTTTTATGAATCAGCATTTTTCCGTGAGGGAAAGCTATCAGAAAGAGTCACAGAATAGTGGGTTTTGGAAGGGACCTCTAGGGATCACCTGGTTCAACCCCTCTGCTAAAGTAGATTTGCCTAGATTCTAAACAGACTGAGCTATTGTATAGACTGTAGAGAAGGGTTGATGGTTGGACTCGATGATTCTGGGGTCTTTTCCAACCTGAATGATTCTGTGACATGTCGGAGCAGGTCCAGAGGAGGCCATAAAACTGCTCAGAGGGCTGGAACACTTCTCCTACAAGCACAAGCTGAAGGAACTGGAGTTGTCCATCCTTAAGAAAAGAAGGCTCTAGGGAGCACTTAAAGTGACTTTGCAACCCCTGGAAGGAGCTGTCTGAAGACCAGGGAAGACTGCTCACAAGGGCAGGGAATGATAGGACAAGAGGTCATGGGGTTTAAGCTGGACAAGGGGAGATTGAGGTTGGGTATGAGGAAAAATTTCTTTAATCTGGGGGTGGGGGATCCCTGGAACAAGCTGCCTAGAGAGATGGTGGAAGCCTCATCCCTGGAGCCATTTGAGGTTATGCTGGATGGGGCTCTGGGCAATCTGGTCTGGTGAGTGGTGGCCCTGCTTGTTGTATGGGGGTTGGACTAGATGACCTGTGGAGGTCCCTTCCAACCCTATGGTTCTATATGTATTCAAAGAGCAGCCCTGCTAAGAAGGCTGTGGCTGCTCCATCCCTGGAAGCATTCAAGGTCAGGTTGGATGAGGTTCTGCGTAGCCTGGTCTGGTGAGAGGTGTCGCTGTCCATGACAGGGGGTTGGAACTGGATGATCTCTGTGGTACCTTTCAGCCCAAACCATTCTGTGATTCTGTGTTGAGAACTGTAAAATGTCTGCCCTTACACAAGAAGATAATTATGTCTATAGAGCTGTCATGTTAATAAACTACTGACTACGCTAAACTCCACACAATCCGTAAGTTATGTTTTAAGGTATCAAATCTTGATCTACACAAGAAATAACAGTGAGATGCTTCCGCTCTCAGTCCTTGAAATCAATGGCCTGTTTCTTTCCCATTGCATTGTCTCAGCCAGACTGTTTGATGGACCAAACTCAATCACTGTGTGTATTTTCCTCTGACAAAGAATCATAGAATACATTGGGTTGGAAGGGACCGTCAAAGCTCATCTGGTTAATCTCCTGCAGTGAGCTCCACCGAGATCAGGTTTTTCAGAGTCTCATCCAGGCTGACCTTGAAAGTCCCCAGGGATGGTGTCTCAACCACTTCCCTGAGCAAACTCTTAGAGGGTTTCACCACACTCATTGTAAAAAAATCCAGAAAACAGCACATGGCAGCCAGGTCAAACATTCTGAACTGCTGGAAACTTCCAGTCCTTCTAAGTGATTTCTACATGAAAAGTGTTAAATGTACCCTTTCAAAGCAGGACCTGAAGAGCAACACCAGCAGGTCCCTCCAATATCATAGTTATCAGCAACATCAGTACAGGAACAAGATCAAAGAAATTCACAAAATTGAAATTTTTTAAATGTACCAAAGGAAGCTGAGCTATAACCATCGAGAAAAGCCGTTTCATCACATTTACATGTGTATTTGCAATATTTATGGGTTTCTACGCCCGAGTGAAAAAGCCAACACTAAATAAAAGGCAGCAGTCTGAAGGCTGCCACTGTGATCGACTACAGACTTCAGCTTCACTGAGATTGAGCCAGTCCTTGTAGCTCAATTTAAAAGAGTCAAAACTCTTATAACCTCATCTTCTGTAATGGAACAAATCAAAACAGAGAATTTAACAGAAGAAAAAGAAAAATCAGGCTGAACATGAGATACGCACGTAGAAAGGAACGATACAGAAAAGATCTCTTTGAACTTCTTATAAGAAGAAACAAAAAACCTCTCCTTTTCAATCTAGTAACATCCAATAGAGGAAGAGGTACAACAGCATCTGCCCGCTGTTGTACAGGTACAGGAGCAGGCTTAACTGTGCAAGATTTCAGTCCTGATTCACAGAATCATAAAGCTGGGAAAGCCCACTGAGTCCATCCAGGACCTGATATCACCACAGCAGCCAGATCAGGGAACTAAGGGTCACAGCCAGGCTGTCCTTCAACACTTCCAGGGATGGCAACTCCACCACTGCCCCTGGGCAGTCCATTCCAGGCTCTGATCACCCTTTCCATGAGGAAGGGCTTCCTAACATGCAACCTAACCCTCCCCTGGCAGCTTCAGGCCCTGTTCTCTTGTCCTGTTGCTGGTTGCCTGGGAGAAGAGCTGTATCCCCACCTGACTAGAACCTCCCTTCAGAGCGTTGTAAAGAGGGAGAAGGTCCCACCTAAATCTCCTCCTCTCCAGGCTAAACACCCCCAGCTCCCTCAGCCTCTCCTCATCAAACTTTCCCTCCAGTCCCTTCCCCAGCCTCATTGCTCCTCTGGATCCATCCTAGCCCCTCAATCTCTTTCTTGAAGTGAGTGGCTCAGAACTGCCCCCAAGGCAGGGGGCCTCACCACTGCAGAGTACAGGGGGAGAATGATGTCCCTAGCCTTGCTGGCCACACTCTTGCTAATACAAGTCAGGATGCCATTGGCCTTCTGGGCCACCTGGGCACCCTGCTGGCTCCTGTTCAGCTGGTTGTCAGCCAGTACTGCCA